>CM030358.1:135735005-136935005 GCA_017893485.1 Hemerocallis citrina | reverse complement strand
AAATGCTTGTACTAGGTTAATAAATTGTACAAAGAGAATACTTGCCTTGATTGGATGAGGCGTTGATCGACGATCGAGATCGGATGGATCGGATCAGAGCGGATCTTGATGGAAGATCAAGATCAAGATCAGACGGCTGGATCTGCTTGATCTGAGCTGATGATCACGATCGGATTGGACGGCTGAGATCTGATCTGGCTGAAAAGATCAAATCTGATCAAGATCCGATCTTGATCAAATCGACGGCTGAGATTCAATCCCAACCTTCTTCTTCTTCCCTCCTTCACAGAACAGAGAAGGAGAGAGAGAACGGCGACGGCACCAGCGAGCGGTGAGGCGGTGCGACGCGAGGCTCGCGACGACGAGAAGGACGGCGGCACGACATCAAGGAGTGACTCGGTGATGGGGTGGAGCAGCGACTCTATTTCTTCGGGTTCGAACCGAGGATGATGAGAGTGGGGGATTGGGTTGGAGAGGGAGTCGACGGTGGTGCGTCGCGAGGCGAGGAGACAGGGGATGGAGTAGCGACTGGCGATGGGGGGTGGCGAAGCTAATGGGAATGGCGGATTGGGTTTCGAGGGCAATGGAGATGGAAAAGGAGTGGTGTTGGGTTCGGTGGAGATCGGAGTTGGGGCGATGGCGAGGAGGGTGATGGTGCGAGGTGATCGTGGTGATGAGGGCGGTCGGAGGTGCGAGGTTAAAGAAGACGGTGGCGAAGAATTGGGTTTCGATGAAATGGAGGAGGAGGATACGGGAGGGAGATGGTTGGCGGCAGGTTAGATGGGGTTGCACAGTAATCTAGGTTTAGGGTTAGGGTTAGAGTAGGTTAGGGTTTATATATGGGGGTTTTGGGTTATTGGGTATTAGGGTATCCGGTTTGAGTGGGAAGCAAAAAGAGACTTAGTCAAAATCCATAAAATGGGGATAAAGAGATAAATGATATAAAACAGCTCATCTCTTTATGAAGAACGACCCAAAAGAGCAAGACGGACATACAATTGAATTAGATATAGGCACCTAAAAATTGAGTTGAAACAATATAATGATTTTATTCGAACGGAAACAAAATACAAGATCCCAAATTGATAAAAGAGTACAATGGAGCAAAATACAGTATAAAAATACATATACGGGAAATAGGAGTTACATTCATCATAATCAACGAGACACTCTTTAAACGCTTATACACAACAACGGACGGTAGACCCTACCTTCGCTGCCTGGCCCCCGATGAGGCCAAGTACGCTCTGAAGGAATTACATGAAGGAATCAGGGGGTGTCACATGGGGAGCAGGTCGCTCACCAGAAAAGGCTTAAACCACGGGTACCACTGGCCAACCATATTACAAGACACCCAGGACCTCGTCAAAAGGTGCTGCCCTTACCAAAGATTCTCCTCGGTAAAAAGGCTTTCACAAGCCAACCTCCGCTCCCTAGCAAGTCCGACCCCCTTTGCTATGTGTGGGATGGACTTGGTCGGCCCTCTTCTAAAAGCAACGGGCCAAAGAAAGTTTCTCGTGGTGGCCATTGACTACTTCACCCAATGGATCGTGGCAGAACTGGCCACAATCACAGAGCACCAAACTAAGCAATTTTTTTGGAATAACATCATCTGCCAGTTTGGGATCCCGCAGGTACTTATCATAGACAACGGGACCCAATTCACAGGCCAGAACTTTTGAAAGTTCTGCGAAGACATCGGCATCCAGCAACGCTTCTCATCAATATGTCACCCTCAGTCAAACGGTCAGGCCGAAAACGCGAACCGTCAAATCCTTGACGGCCTCAAGAAGCGGTTGGATAATTCATCAAAGGGGCTGTAGATCGACAAGTTGCCAAGCGTACTCTGGGCGCACTGAACGACGAAGAGAATCCCTATAGGCGAGTCACCGTTCAACCTAACCTACGGCACAGAGGTGGTTATCCCCCTAGAGATCGGGCTCCCTTTGCCCAGGATCATGGCCTTCGACGAAGAGAACAACTCAACGGGCCTCAGAGCCAACTTGGATCTAATCGACGAGGTCAGGGAAAAATTTGCCATCAGAAGAAGCATATACCAACAACGGATCGAGAAGTTTTACAACAAGAAGGTCCGCCCTACCGACATCAAGCTAGGTGACATCGTGCTTAGGAAGCTAGCGGTATCCGACCCCAGCAAAAGGAGAAAGTTGGCCCCTAATTGGGAGGGACCGTATAAGGTCTCCGAAATGATACCTCCTGGCACATACCGTCTCGAAGACCTAGGGGGCAGGATGGTAAAGAGGCCCTGGAACGTAGAACACCTCATCAAGTTCCTCGAAGGGAATGACTAAACTCCTTTTGTAACCAAAACTCATGTAACCGGCACCACGTGTTCCTCCTTTTTTGTGCAAATAAAAAGTGTAATCTTGTTTCTTCCCTTCTTTTTTCAATTTTGTGCAAATTTTGGTGCTTCCAGCTCGACATTCGGCTTGACCTTGAGCCATACCCTAGCTTTTTCAAGCTTTATGGGCTAGGAGTTCGGCAATGACCTCGAGCCACACCTTAACTATTCTATAGAGCACAGGAGCTCAATATTCGGTATTGACCTCGAGCCATACCCTAGCTTTCTCAGGATTTATGGGCTAGGTGCTCGGCAATGACCTCGAGCCACACCCTAACTCTTCTACAGAGCACGGGAGCTTGACATTTGGTATTGACCTCAAGCCATACCCTAGCTTTCTTAAGCTTTATGGGCTAGGCGCTCGGCAATTACATCGAGCCACACCCTAACTCTTCTACAGAGCATGGGAGCTCGACATTCGGCATTTACCTCGAGCCATACCCTAGCTTTCTCAAGCTTTATGGGCTAGGCGCTCGGCAATGACCTCAAGCCACACCCTAACCTTTCTTCGGAGCACGGGAGCTCGATATTCGGCATTGACCTCGAGCCATACCCTAGTTTTCTCAAGCTTTATGGGCTAGGTGCTCGGCAATGATCTCGAGCCACACCCTAACTTTTCTACAGAGCATGGGAGCTCGACATTTGGTATTGACCTCAAACCATGCCCTAGCTTTCTCAACCTTATGGACTAGATGCTCAGCAATGACCTCGGGCCACACCCCAATTTTCTCACAAGACAGGGAGCTCGATACTCGGCTTGCGCTGCGCACAGCGTCCTATGCTGTCTTGCAAAATAGGGAAGGACGGAAAAATCATTTTTTATTCATCATCAACGCCTTGAATGGCCACAGTACAAGAAAAAATATTACAACGGTTCTGTTGACCTCAACCTAAGTGATTCCCGTAGGCTTTTTCGGCCAACATGGACCATCTCGAGCCCCACCGAGCGGTTTCGTCCTCTAGTGTGCTCGTCCGGTACCACCGGCATCGCTAGTGTAGACGTCTCGACAACAGATCTCTGCGCATCAGCGGGCCTCACCTTCTCCAGATAAAGGGTCGGCGAGGAACCTGAGACAAAGGGGCCTCCTCCCCCAAGATGGACGAACCGAGACCGGCCTGTGCCTAGCATTACTTTCAACCTTTGAATCTTCAGCTCCTTTTCTACCACAACCTCACGAAGAACGGACTCAGAGGTCGGTCTCCTAGTGGAAGCATCAGACATTGACCAGTTCATCTCGGCACTCCCCCAGTCTCGGTCGGCTATAGCCTTCTTCAGGCGTGCGGCCTCTAAACTGAGCTCCTTGCTTACTGCAGCTTCTCGATCGTGGGCCTGCTTGCGATAGCGGATCAAGACACACTCCTTGGACTCTAGCCTATTCCGAAGTCACTAGACCTCGGTGGAACTGAGGTCGGCGCCTAGGGTCTCGTTCATCTGACAAAAGAAGGGGAAACAACAATTCACAGAGGGTCGGCCAAAAATACGATTATGTTGATTTCAAAAATTAGTTACAAAAAGCGGTGGTCAGTCCGTGTTCGGCAAATACAAGAAGAAAAGGAATTTAAACTACTTCTGAGGGGGGATCTGTGCCTCTTCGTCGGCCGTCACCCCCCTCCCCCCTCGCCTCTTTCTCCAAGTGCAAGTCCCTTGGCGCCTCGTCTCCCTCGCCACGGGGGGTCATCGGATGCACGAGGGCTCCCATCCGTAGTGGAGATGGTCGATTTTTAACTCGGGATAAAGGAGTAGAAAGTGCTCCTTTGCTCGATCATACGCCTCGTCTTGGGCGGTCATCAACTCCTCCGAAGTCGCCATTGCCAGCTCATTGTAATCCGCAGCCGCCTTCCTTGAACATCTGCCAATTCACGGAGATGCTGGTCCTGTTGAGAGGCGAGGTCGGTTTGGAAGGCCTATGCCACCCCCTGAGTTGTCGTCAGCTCGACCTTCAAATCCTTCGCTTCTCAAAGGTACCGATCAGCATTCCGCTTCGACCTCCTTCTCAAAGCACCTCTTCAGCTGTGCCCCGGTCATCAATGCCTGGTTGAAGTGAGACAAGAGTCAGAAAAGAATGCCGAGTAAAAAAAGATGAACAAACAATAAACCAACACTTACCACCACTTGGGCTTGAACCCACTTCATGTAGGCCGTCTCCACCATCTCGGTCGCCAGAATGGTTCGATCGCGGGCCGTGGCGAGTTTATCTGCCACCTCGATCGAGATCGGGCCCTCGGCCAGTGAGTCTCCTTCCTTTACCGCCCAGTCCGGGGCGAACGGCCTTAGGCCCCTCTTGCCCACCATCTGTTCGGCTTCGGGCCGGACGGCAGGGGTCCCCGCTTTTGGGACCTCAATAACTTTGCGGCTACTGGAGCTTGGCCCCGACTCTTTTGCCTCTCTAGACGAGTGGGTTTTCTTCGACTTCTTCGAGGGCAGCTCCGAAGGGGCCTCGGAGCCCCCCCTGGACGGACACTGCCTTTGATGTTGACCTCTCGGCCTTCTTCTTCTGGGCCAGTGCCAGTATAGCCTTCCTCACTTCGAGCTTTGATTGGTCCATCACTGCAGAAAGAAAGGGAAAATGTTAACACGAAAGAAGAAAATTAAACAAGAATGAAACAATAACATATAAGGGTCGGCTGGGCTCAGTCCGGCTCGGGCTAAGTGTAGCTCTGTCACCGCCAACCGATATTGTGCCCCTCGACAATTCTGTCTACGTCAGCCCACTTTTCCTCAGTCAAGTCCCTCCGCCTCGGGGGTTTGTGGTTCGGCTTGTAGAAATTCCAGACCGCATGAATTTTCCAAGGTACCTCGCTCCCGACTACAAAATACTTTTCCTTCCACCCCTTTATGGAATTCGGATGACCGTGTACCACTTTCTTGTGGGGCGAGGCGACATGTAGAATATGCCCTCCTGATCTCCGAGCGAGCTCACCCCTAAGACAGCCCAGAAATATTTCAACTTTAGCGGCACCTTCTTCTCCTCACACTTCAGAATGAAGCAAACCAGCTGCTTCCACGAATTGGGTCCGTACTGCATCGGGCATAGCTCCCCCCACTTCAGCACCCTCTTGATGAACGGGTGCAGTGGAAACCGTAGTCCTGAAATGAAGGCATCCTCGGGAAACATACAGAAGCCGAGGGCCAACTCGGTGGTGGGACGGAGACCAGGGCTCAGAATCATCAGCTCGTACTCCCGACGAATGAAGTAGCTGGCCCATATTACGGGCAGATAGTCGGCCTTCAGCACACGTTGGACGTTGTCCATCCGTATCTGGGTCTGGCCCGGCGAAGACACCTCCACACCGAATTGGACCAATTTTTCAACATCGTCAGGATACATCCTGATCGACCATGGGTTCTTGTAGTAGGGGACGTCGAGCCCGTGCACTGGCTCGAACTCATCTGGTGTCCTCGGACTATCTGGCAGGCGCCACTTCCTCTTCTTCTTCCGGATGCACGGAGCCTTCGCCGGAGACGGTGTCGCCAAAGGCGGGAGAGGGGGGAGAACCTCTCCTTCCTCGCTACCTTCCTTATCTTCCTCTCCCTAGGCTCCTCCCTCACGACCTCCCTGCTCCACCTCCCCTTTCTCAACCTCCTCTACCACCTCCGGCTTGCGACTCTGGAGGGGGACCACGTCCACAACTTGATCGTCCATATTCCAGGACGTGGAATCCGACTGACGATCCACTTCCAAAACCCGGTTGTCCAGGTCCCAGCTGGCGGAGTCCGACTCACGATCTCCCTCATCCTGACCAGAAGAAATCACTTCGGAGCTGGACTGAGAGCGCGACATTACAAAAGAAAATACTAACCTGAGTACCGTGAACGGAGAGATCAACAAAAAAGTTGTCGCCGACGGGTTAGAGAGAGAAGCTCCTATTTTTTTAAAGAGAAAGCAAAGTGAAGAAATGGAGAGGGGGATGGAGGATTTATAGAGTGAAAACAACACCTCGAATTCTGTGTTAAAATCCTGACTGTTCAATCTTGATCATCAAGATCTAACGACTGGTGAGATTTCAACGCCTCGAATTCTGCATTGAAATCCTGATCAATTCAATCTTGATCAACAAGATCTAACGGCTGATAGAATTTCAACTCCACGAATTCCACCCCCATGATGTCAGCATCACATACAATCCCCTGGTTTTCACAGCAAGCTGGGGGGCTCGATGCTCGGCAGTGACCTCAAGCCACCCCCTAGCTTTTACAGCAAGCTAGGGGGCTCGACGCTCGGCAGTGACCTCGAGCCACCCCCTAGCTTTCACATCAATCTTGGTGGCTCAACACTCGGTAGTGACCTCAAGCCACCCCCTAGTTTTTACAGCAAGCACGGGGGCTCGACGCTCGGTAGTGACCTCGAGCCGCCCTCTAGCTTTCACAGCAAGCAGGGGGGCTCGATGCTCGACAGTGATCTCGAGCCATCCCGTAGCTTATACGGAAAGCTTGGTGGCTTGACGCTCGGCAGTGACCTCAAGTCATCCCCTAGCTTATATAGCAAGCTGGGGGGCTCGACGCTCAGAGTGACCTCGAGCCATCCCCTAGCTTATACAGCAAGCTTGGGGGCTCGATGCTCGGCAGTGACCTTGAGCCATCCCCTGGCTTATACAACAATTTTGGGGAATCGATGCTCGGCAGTGACCTCGAGCCATCCCCTAGCTTATACAGTAAGTTCGGGGGCTTGATGCTTGGCAGTGACCTCGAGCCATCCCCTAGCTTATACACCAAGCTGGGAGGCTCGACGTTCGGCAGTGACCTCGAGCCATCTCCTAGCTTATACAGCAAGCTGGAGGGACTCGACGTTCGGTAGTAACCTCAAGCCATCCCCTAGATTATACAGCAAGCTTAGGGGCTCGACGCTCGGCAGTAACCTCGAGCCACCCCCTAGCTTTTACAGCAAACTGGAGGGCTCGACGCTCGGTAGTGACCTCGAGCCACACCTTAGCTTTTACAACAAGCTTGGTGGCTCGACACTCGGCAGTGACACGGCAGTGACCTCGAGCCACACCCTAGCTTTTACAACAAGCTTAGTGGCCTGACACTCGGCAGTGACCTCAAGCCACACCCTAGCTTATACAGCGAGCTGGGGGGCTCGACGTTCGGCAGGGACCTTGAACCACCCCTTAGCTTTTACAACAAGCTGGGGGGATCGACGCTTGGCAGTGACCTCGAGCCACCCCTAGCTTTTACAGCAAGCTGGGGGGCTCGACGCTCGGCAGTGACCTCAAGCCACCCCTTTGTTTTTACAGCAAGCTGGGGGGCTCGACGCTCGGTAGGGACCTCGAGCCACCCCCTAGATTTTACAGCAAGCTGGGGGCTCGATTCTCGGTAGTGACCTCAAGCCACTCCCTAGCTTTTACAGCAAGCTGGGGGGCTCGACACTCGACAGTGACCTCGAGCCACCCCTAGATTTTACAACAAACTGGGGGGCTCGACGCACAGCAGTGACTTCGAGCCACCCCCTAGATTTCACAACAAGCTTGGGGGCTCGACGCTCGGCAGTGACCTCGAGCCACCCCCTAAATTTTACAGCAAGATGGGGGCTCGACGCTCGGCAGTGACCTCAAGCCACTCCCTGGCTTTCACAGCAAGTTGGGGGCTCGATGCTCGACAGTGACCTTGAGCCAACCCCTAGTTTTTATAGCAAGCTTGGGCTCTCGACGTGTCATGCACCGCTTTCCAAAATATGGGAATACGAGTCTGTGACGAAGGCCTAGAGAATGATATTAACATCATCCATAAGTTGTACCAGTCTTAACTCAACAATATAAAAAAATGAATCACAATCACGCAGAAAACATAATCACATAAACGAGAATAAAATTCAATAACCAAATCTGGAATATAAGAACTTACCAAATAGCTTGGGAGGCTCCTGCTCCAATCCTAGAAGAACTGCTCACCAATGCCTCCGGGCAAATCTCCTTATGCACCTGTAGCTGGATCAACTAGAGTGGGAAAAAAATATCCTTAGAGCAAGTTTGGACAGCAAGTAGTAAAAAACAAAGACTAAGGGAACATGCTACATCAAGGAGTATGAAGCAAGATCAAAGTCCAAAAGCAATAACGATATCAATAAACAATAGTCAAGTGTACAAGTGTCAACTTAGGTTCATTAGCATTTTATTTTCCTATCTAGTGCACGTACTACTGCGTCCCATACCACAGGTTCGGTGCACGCAAAACAGTGTACGTTTTAGACATACTGGTGGGATCTACCGAGCGTGTACTCGGTGTAACATGATAACAAGATAACAAGTTCACAAGTAATTCTCCACCTTCCATGTCAATATTCCATGTAAACAAGAAGGGCCCTACCGAGTACATTTTCTGAGATTATTCACTACTAAGTCAAC
Source organism: Hemerocallis citrina (assembly GCA_017893485.1). Taxonomy (NCBI): domain Eukaryota; kingdom Viridiplantae; phylum Streptophyta; class Magnoliopsida; order Asparagales; family Asphodelaceae; genus Hemerocallis; species Hemerocallis citrina. Next base: position 136,926,301 of record CM030358.1, on the reverse strand, counting down.
CCTTATTAACCCCGGCTTGTTTAATATTATTTTATTTCATTCATAGTAATGCAATTGTATATATAATAGTGTCAAAGCGATGATAGAGGTGCGACAAAATGATACAATCCATAACACACTACAAATAATGTAAATCTGAAAAGAACAGACACAGCAACACTAACATAGAAGTAATTCATAAACTACAACTCGGAATTCGATTCTGCAAAAAGGGAAAGTGAACTAGACATCCGGGGCTACAATTTATGTTCAGCAAGTTTTTATTAATTCTGACTGTAACTAGGTCAAACATCCTAATCTTTACAGGTTAGCTATTCTGGCAGCAACTTATAGTCAAAGTTTAATGGGTGAAAACTAGGTATAAAATCAACATAAAAATATACAAAAATTAGGAATGGATCCTAAACATGTCTACTAAGTTTCTGGAGAGTTTCATGGCATTATAATACTGTTATCATGGTGTTTCAATTGAAAGTTGTGTCGGTGTTTGATTAATTTGCGATCTGATCAAAAGTACAGACCAGCAGTGACCAAAATTGCGATATCTCACAGCTCACAACTCAGATCTAGATCCGTAAATTGGTTTGGAAACTAGATTCATTATGCTACAATTCTTTTTTATATTGTTTTGGTTGATTCCTATTGTAACAGGGTCAAAACCTCAGTACAAAACAGAAATGGCAACAAACCATAACAAAAATCATCACATAAATTCATCAAAGTAACTAATCAACATGTTCTAGTTATCATGCAATGCATTATCATTAATGTACAGTAAGTTGAGATGAAATTCTACTGTACACAAGGCAATATTATCATGTCACGATTCATATCACGAGATCCCAATCAATTAACATGTATTCATAGCATGGTATTTTTCTCATATGCAAATTCTAGTTAATTCGTTCATGTCGTTTGTGCATATATGTTTGGGTTTGAATCAATGGGTATTGGCACGAGTCAAGGATATTTCGGGTTAGCTCGTGTAAACCCTAGATATCCCCAACGGAAAGTATACAAAGCAAAGTTAAGATAATCGAAATGGAACTACTTGCGTAAGAGTTTGAAAATCTTGAACTAGAAAATAAACCAAGTTCAAGTGGATTTGTCTTTTGTAGACGATTCGAATATGCAAAAAGGAATAACGGGATCAGAATTCCGGGCGACTCTCCAAGAGTACGGACGAGTCATGTGCAAAACACCAAATTCGGATCTTCAACTCACCCAACAGCAAACACAAGAGTAGATATCCTCACACCCCTAAACAGCAAACAGGGAAACAGGTTCCCCCTACACCACAACACCAAATTGCAACACAAGCCCACTGTCTTCACAAACACCAAACACAAATCCTTCTCCAAAACACCAAACACAAATAAATCCCCTACACCCAACACATCAAATAGCACTCTCACTATTCCTCTTCCCCACTCGACAGAGAGAGAGAGCAAGCACGGGAGAGTGCGGCAACTGCGGTGGCGAAGGCTCGACAACAGGGCGGGGTCGATGGGCAGTGCAGGGACAAGGTGGGGGTGATGCGGGATGGCAGGAGTGGTCGTCGGCGGCAAGGGCAACAGTGGGGCTTCAACGAAAGCGAATTCAGTTTTTGCTCGAAAACAGGGGAAGACGACGATGGGGTGTGCTCGGGGCTTGGACGGCGGCAAAGAGGAGGGTCGGATTTGCGGTGGTTGCGGTTAAGGGGACCACGGTGGCGACGAGGAGAGGGGAGCAGCGAAGCTTCAGAGTGGGGCAATGGAGGAGGCAATGGCGGGAGGCCAGGGCTACGATGGAGAAGACAGTGGGTTTGAGCGGTAGGCTCGAGGTTGCAGGCGGCGGCTGTGACGAACAGGGTGACTCGTGCGGACGGAGGTTCGATGGGTTCTCGGGATGGTGCGGCATGGCGGAGGGTGCTTCAGTGGAGATGCGATGAGGGAGGGATGAGGAAGATGGAGTGGGGGTGGCAATGAATTGGGCGACGAGGAGGACGGGGTTGGTTTGACGAGGCAGGGGCTTGCGAGAGTGGCATGCAGACAGAGGAGGGAGACGACGGGTTCGGCTGTGGGAGAGGCGATGGTGCATGCAAAGCTTCGATGGGTTAATAACAATGCATTTCAGTTTGGGGAGAAGGAGGAAGAAGAAGTTGAAGGGGGTAGGGGGTGTTCTGTGTTTGCTGGGGAACAGAGGAGAAAGAGATGGGGAGAGAAAGTAACGGGGAGAGATAGAATGGTATGGGTTTTGGGATTATAAAAATAATAATAAATATAATATAATATAATAGTGGGTAGTTACGAGATAATGGGAAGTTAGGAGATACGGGGGATTGTAAAGTTGAGGAGATCTGGGTTGATTGTTAAGGGGAAAATGGGTTTGTGGGTTTGGATAGGCTAGGATTTGGGTTCAGGATCCAATAAGGAGATGGGTTTGGGTAGATAATATTATGGGCTTGAAAATAAATTGGGCTAACAAAAGATAACAAGGATAATAATAATAATAACAATAATACCAGAATAATAAATTGTAACAGAAGGCTCACAACAAGCCCAAGTTAAAATACAATAAAATAGAAAAGAAAACACTACAAAATACAAGGAAAATCCGTACAATCGGAAACAGGGTTTACACGGCACTCGGTAGTGACCTCGAGCCACCCCCTAACTTTTACAGCAAGTTGGGGGGCTCGATGCTCGGCAGTGACCTCGAGCCACCCCCTAGATTTTACAGCAAGCTGGGGGGATCGACGCTCGACGGTGACCTCGAGCCATCCCCTAGCTTTTACAACAAGCTGGGGGGGCTCGACGCTCGGTGGTGACTTAGAGCCACCCCTAGCTTTAACAGCCAGCGGGGAGCTCGACGCTCGGTCATGAGCCTCGGCATCCGAGCATGGAGGCTCGCCCACCGATGCTCGACCCTCGAAGCGCCGGTCATATGCTCTGAGCCAAATTCCTGGCTTAGGCTAGGGTTCGGCGCTCGACGCTCGGCTCCCGACCATTGGTCCTCGACCCTCGACGCCTTTATTCCTGGAGGATCTCTTTCATTCTACTCCACTTACCACTCCAAGAAGATACAAATCATACTCTCCAGACACACCGCTCCACTCTTCCTACAGGGACAAGCTACTACTCCACGGATGGCTTACGCTGCCCTCCAGGAGTGGAAGGCTCCTGATATGGGGTGGATGACGTGGCCCCATCTGGGCCACCAGATCTCCTTAGATTTCACTTCCTTGTGATCATCAGGTCAAACGGGTCCAATGGGCTTCAGCCCATTCAGGCCCACAGGCAAACAGGTCCGACCCGGTCCGTTAGGGTCTCAAACCTGTTTACTCCTGCCTATAAACACCAGACTCCCTCCTCATTGCCCAAGGTAATAAACTTTTTCCCACCTGAACCTTAGCTACTATTGCTTTCTCAGTGACTGACTAGATCGTCGGAGGGCCTCCCGTCGGGACTTCTCCTGGTGTTTCTAGGCAGTGTGCAGGTACAAGAGTCCGAGCCGAGGCTCAAAGATCCAAGCCAAGCTACTTCATCTGTGCCGAGCTACTAGATTCGAGCCGAGCACTCGGCCTCTACCTCTCTCCTGCTACCCCCGAGCCGGCCCTACAGCCTAGGATCAGATCGACGCCAATACCACATCTTTCGCTACACAAATTACAAGAACTCACACCTGTTGCCCCCACGCCCGAAAAACAAACAGCATCAAGGAGTTGGCAGTGGAGAGGGATTGTAAGGGTGAGGGGTTAATGGTGGAGGCGGTGAGATCTAAAGGCTGAATAGTTGAAGTCGAAAGATATGGTGGTGGAGGCACCCGGACCTGACTGGGCCAAAGCCCGCCAGGCCGAAGCCGGTTGCGGTTCGGGCTGCGATAAATGGGTCGGGCCAAAGAATATAATACCCCGGCCGGGGCTAAGGCATGCTTTTTTTATATATAATTTTTTTTATTTATAAAGCAAAAAAATTGAAGAAAATGTAGACAATAATATAAAAACCATATAGAATAATGGGGAAAATTCATATATTAATTTTTGGCAATGAATTACAAAGTTAAAAATAGGATCAAATAAAGTTGCAATAATTCATACAAAGTGATAGAATTTAAAATTACAAGTTGAGGGGATGTTTAGTGTTCGAGATGGCCTAAAGCAAGATTGAAGAGAAGTCATTGGACTACTGTAGTGCACTTCTACTTAACCTAAATCTAGAATCTCATTGCCCTAAATTCCTCCATTATTTCCACTACTTGATCCATTTGGTCTTCAATCTTCATTTGTCACTACTTAATCTGTTTGTTCCATTTGGAGTAAATCTTGAGTCATTTCTTCCGCTTTCATTCAGTCTTCAGCGCATACGAGCATCTCCAAATTCTTTGATAACTAATGTATGTAAATAAAAAATTCTAAAAAGAGAGAAATAGGAGAGAGACGAAGAAAGAAGAGAGAAATAAAAAATTACCAAACTGCCCCTCTATCACTTTCATTTGGGCGGAGTCACATTCCGTGCGTTAGATCTAAATCGAAGGGTTGAGATTTTCAACTCACGATAAGCATCTTAGCTCATGAGCTCATAATAGACTATATATATATATATATATATATATATATATATATATATATATATATATATATATATATATATATATATATGAAAATGATCGAGTGAGAACTCTTTTGGTGAGAACCACATGAGAACTTTTGCTTGGGACATTAGTTGAAAGATCTGAACCGTTCATTTTGATCTACACGAATAAATTAGTCTATGGATGAGAAATCAAGTCATTTGAGATTCGTTTGCCCATACATTGAAGTGTTACAAATTGTGTGCTATAAAATCGTTATTTTTTATAGAGACATGATGCATGGACAAATGAATATCAAATGACTTAGTTTTATATTTCTAGACTAATTTTGTTATGTTAAACAATGTGAACAGTTCAGATTATCCATAGGATGGTTAGGCGTGGAGTTCTCACGAAGCTTATCGTGAGAACGGTTCTCACCGGATCGCCGGATCGCTATCCTATATATATATATATATATATATATATATATATATATATATATATATATATATATATGGGAAATGCTCGGTTGAAAATGGGTTTGTTTTCGACCGGGTTGGAAAACACCAATCCTAGTTGCATGCACAAATCTTATGTGTGTACATACCTAATACAAATGGCATTTATAAACTAGTTACTTAATATGTCAATGCACATGTATCAGACAATATTTGACATGAGGGTTCTGAAGTGAAAGAGGAGAGGGGGTGTTAAGCAGTAACTAATTGAATTAACATAGAATTTGGAATGTAGCCAAAATATTTTAAAAAAAATTGTGCATACTTACATGCTTGGTTTTCGTAACTATTTTAGTTCCCCACATTTTGATAGATTTCGTTAACTATCATCAATTTTTCCCCTTCATGTGTTGTTTATCGCTGCATCGATGTCCTTCTTTTGCTCTGACATTTCTTCTTTTAGGTGATGGATCCGCCATCGGTGTTTCTTCAGAAATACTTTCAAGCCATTTTCCCTCACTTTGGGACCCCATGCCTATTGGAATCGCTGTCTGACTTAGATGAATAATCACAATTCCCTTTCTTTTCAGTGGCCCAAGAACCCAACATCACCTTGACTCTTTTCTTCATCTCCCTTTGGACCTTTTTTCTACTTCTTTCTTCAACATAGCCTCAATAATATCCCTCTCCTCCTCCTCCTCTCGTCCTCATCCTGACTACTGACGATCTCGTTGGTCACCCCCTTGGATAGCAAAGCTTGGTTATTAAAAGTTTTGCTCCAATTGTTAAGGCCCACATTTTCCTGATTCATTCCCTATTTGTTTTACTTTTTTCTATCTTACTTCAACTCGGCCCATCTTCCTAAAGCCCACACCCAAATCAATCTTTATTAACCTTATAATTGTTGTAGCCCAACTCCTGTTGTACCATAAACAGAGATCCCGCTTAATCCCCTAATTCTTTGGGGCCCAAGTTAATATCTTGGCCCATGAGGCCCACATTTATCCATTGCAATTCAAAGTTACGAATTGGGATTCAGTTCTCCCTCTTCTCCCGCCTTCGAAACTCTGCCCCACCGAATTTTGTCCCAAACTATCCCATTTTTTGAAAGTTTTTCCCAAACTGCCATACTTTTTCTAAAAAATTCCCAAAACGCCCTACTCGTTTTCCGAAAAAGCGAGTTTGGGTAAAACCCCATCACTTTTTCAGAAAGCGGGTATGAGGCTTTGGTTTTCGCTAGCCTAGACTCGCTTTTGGAAAAAGTGATGGGCTTTAACCCATACTCGCTTTTTCGGAAAGCGAGTGTCAATTGGGGGCTTTTTAAATTCCCCAGATCTCAATTTGGATCTCACTTTCTCTCCGTTCTTACTCTTGCTTATTTTCCTTATTACTCTCTCCTTAACTCCGAAATCCAAAACCCTAGCTTACCAAAATTGACCTCCTACCCACAAAGTCTAGTATTGAACTCCTCGCTTTCTGAGAAAGCAAGTGTTGAGCCTGTACACCAGCAGACCCAAGACTCACTTTCTCGGAAAGCGAGTTTCGTTTAAACAAACTATCTACTCATTAGTCGGTTAATGAGAAAGCGAGGAGGTTTCACCTAAACTCGCTTTCTCATAAAGCGAGTGTAGGTGAAACCACCTCGCTTTCTCATAAACTTAGCTCATGATTAGTGTGTCTTGGAATATGAGGGGGCTTAGCAGCGCTCCGAAACAACACGCCGTGTATCAATTAATTGCTTCTTCCCATTGTGATATGATTTCCTTAATAGAATATAAACTCCACTCCCTCAGCCCTTCCACTTTTAGAGCAATTGGTGGATCGAGGATATTCAAATGGATATCTTTGGACTCGATTAATGCTCGGGGAGGTTTACTCTTTGGGTTCAAAGAGGAGGCTTTCACCCTTATATCCGTTCACCATCTTCAATTTTTCTAGTGGTATGCCTTCATTGGCTGGAATTCAATTATGATCTAACGGTTGTTTCCGTTTACGGGCCTAGTTCGTTTGATCGTCGTCGGTCCTTCTGGGACGAATTCGATTCTTTTATCGGGTGTATTCAGCGGTATTGGATTTTCTGTGGTGATTTTAACGTCACTAGATTTGCTCATGAAAGGTCTGGTAACCATTCTGCCATATCCAGCTCGTTGCATTTCAACGATTGTATTCGCAATCTTCATCTAGTCGATATACCTATTAACGGTAGGTCCTCTACATGGTCCAACATGCGATTAGTCCCCTCTTTGGCAAAGCTTGACCGATATTTAGTGTCCCATCAGTGGAGTGCATCTTTCCATATTTCTTTCGCTCAAGCTTCACCTAACCCATGTTCCGATCACGTTCCCATCATATTCTACTCTAACTTTTCCTTTCCTAAATCCCGGAAATTCCGATTTGAAAATTTTTTGTTAGAAGACCAAATATTTGTAAATCTAATTTTCAATTGCCTTGCTAGCGTTGTTGGTTCCCACGACCTAGGTTGGATTCTACTCAAATTGCATGCGATTAAGCATGGGTGTAGAAGTTGGCGCAATGCCAGGTTTGGCCATTCTTTTGGCCTCAAAAATTTTCTTCTTTCATCTATCAACTCCATTGATTCTCTTGAAGAATCCGGTCCCATCTCTAATTCACTTAGACTCCGCAAGAATGTTTTAAGAAAGATTATGCTGCAATCCTGCGACTCGAACATTTAAAGTGGGCTCAACGTGCTATGGCACGTTGGCTCAAAGAGTGGGATTCTAATACTGCTTTCTTCCACAATTTTGCCTCTCATCGTAGACGATGCAATCATATATCTTCTATTATTGTCAACGATATAGAGGTCCACAATGACTCGGACTTTCATGTGGATTTCCTCTCCTTTTATAAGGACCTTCTGGGATCGCCGGGCAGGCGTTCTTTTCAGCTTGATTGGAATCACCTCTATGGTGATGAAGATCACGATCTATCCAGTCTTCCTGCTTCATTCACCATGGTTGAGATTAAATCGGCGGTTTTTGCTATGAACAGTGAATCCGCTCCTGGACTGGTTGGTTTTCCCTCTTTCTTTTTCCTAAAAATTATGGGATTTGCTTAAAGATGATATGTTTAATATGTTCACTGAACTCCATTAGGACGAATTTTATTTTAATCTTATTAACTATGCTCATATTGTGCTGATTCCCAAGCTTATTGGCGCTAACAAAGTTTCTGCTTTCCGACCGATTAGCCTTCTTAATTCGATCTTCAAAATTATCACCAAAGTTCTATCCGCTCGCCTGAGCCTAGTGATATCATCACTTATTGATCCAGTCCAATAGGGCTTCATAAAAGATAGATCTATTCTTGATAGTGTGGCTTCAGCTCAGGAGATTATCTTTGGTTGCAAACAATCAGGTTCAGAGGGTATACTATTAAAACTTGATTTTGAAAAAGCTTACGACAAATTTAATTGGGAGTTCCTCTTTGATATTTTGCATCACCGTGGCTTTGGGCCCAGATGGATTGCTTGGATTAAATCCAGTCTGGTTGCTGGTACTTCCTCCATTTTCATTAATGGGTCTGAAGGTAGGAAATTTAAGTGCAAGAGGGGTCGCCGTTAGGGAGATCCGCTATCCCCACTCCTATTTTTCCTAGTTTCTGATGTTTTTAGTCGGATTCTTCGGAAAGCATGGGATGCCAACCATATCGAGGGATTAGGTGGATTCCATGGCTTTAGGGGGGGTTCCCAACCTTCAATATGCTGACGACACCATCCTTTTCTCCAAAGCTAATGGGGTAGCCCTACAAAACATCAAACTTTTACTGTATCTCTTTGAATTGGCCTCGGGGCTTTCTATTAACATTAATAAGACTTCCGTCCTTTGGTTAGGTGGTTCTACTAACCGTCAGGCGGAGATTGCCCTATTTTTCAATTGGCATCCTCTTCCTTTCCTATCCCCTACCTCGGTATACCCTTGCGATGGGGTAACCTTCATGCGACAGACTGGATGCCTATGATTGTCAAATTTGAAGCGAAACTCAACTCTTGGTCTAGTAGACTTTTATCGCGTGGTGGCAAAATAATTCTCATTAATTCGGTCCTTTTGGCTCTTCCCCTCTATATGATGTCTTTCTTCTACTTACCATCCTGGGTTATTAAGAAAATTGACGAGATAAGAAGAAATTTCTTTTGGTCAGGGTCCGCTAATTACAGAGCCGGTAAACATCTTTGTAATTGGACGACGGTGAGTAAAGCTAAAAAAGATGGTGGCCTTAGTGTTCTTAATCTTAGGAACCAAAACTTGGCCCTCTTAGGCAAGTGGATTTGGCGCATCCTGAAGGATGACTCGTCTTCCTGGGCACGCCTTATCATCCACAAATATCACTCCTGGCACAAAATCTGGGAATGGGTGGTGCTCTCTCTCCATTGGCCTCCCCCTTCTGGAAAGGAGTGTGGAAAGTGGTTGATCCATTCCGTGTTGGTTTATTGAAAATCTGTTCGGATGGATCTAAAACCTTGTTCTGGAATGATTTTTGGATTGGCAACTATAAGATTGCAGCCACCTTTCCTGATTTATTTCGCCTTGCTGCTAATCCGAACACCTCAGTTGTGGACTATATTGAGGGAGCTATCGGTCACTTCGAATGGGTAATTCCTTTCAGAAGGGCTCTCCCTCCCTCTTCTTTTTCGAACTATGTTCTCCTTCTTTCTAATTTACATTCATATGCTTGGAAGCAGCATGAAGATGTTTCATGGAGATGGAATTCTTCGGGCTCCTTCACCGTTAAATCTTTTTATTCTTTTCTTAACCGTGGAGGAGTCTCTCCTCCGTCGGCTAAGTTTAATTGGAGTTGTAATACCCCCCTTAAAGTGAAGATTCTGGTTTGGTTGACCATACAAGATAAGCTATTGACTATTGATAAACTCAATAAGTTCAATCTAGCGGTTTGGCAATTATGTTCTTTTTGCCATTTACACCATGAAGATTCTAATCACCTATTCTTGCTTTGCTCTTCTTTAACCCCTTCATGGTCTATTTGCTTAAATGCCTGGAATGTCCCTTCCCGCCCTAATTGTATTTTTTCTTGGTGGACTTCTTGGAGGAGTAACAATGTCAGTCAGGCTTTTCTTAAATCTTGGAATTTGTCTATGATGGCATTGACTTGGATTATCTGGACCGAAAAGAATAATCGCATTTTTAATAATACAATGCATTCCATCTGCCATCTGGTCGAGGATTTCCTTTTCTTTACCAAATTCTGGGCGTCGACGCTTTCTCAAAAAAAGTTTCTTAACCTGCACCTTTATAAACTTGAGAGGGTGGGTAAGTTCTTTTTACAAAATACTTTCCTACCGCCTTAATTATTACGCTTAGACTTTCTGTTTCCCTCTTAGTAGTTTCCTTTACTTCTTTTTTGGTTATTAGCTTGCTATCTGTTTCCTTCTGCTGTGATATGTGGTGAATGTGGTTTTCTTAACTGTTTCTCTTATCCTTATTTTTTGTCTGTTATCGTTAGTCGTTGTTCTTCAGACCTCTATTTCTGGTGTTGTTGTACTGCAGTGGGCAGGTGCGTGTCGGAGTGGGTTCTTTTTTGTGGTTTACCCACTTGTAAACGGTGTATTTGTACTTTCCTTGCTGGTTTTATATTAATTCCTGGGCTGGAGTCTTTCACTCCATCCTGTTACTCAAAAAAACAACAAAACAAACAAACATATTCATCAAAAGAACACATTAAAAGTAGAGTGCAGCACACACGTTGAACCTGAATAATCAATCTGATTAAAAGACAAACAACCTTTGAGAATATAACGAGAGAAAACAAGAACTTAAAGCATATATATATAGGAAAAGCGAGCCTCATATAGAATATGAAAATTTCCTCATACTCTATATGACTGAGGCTCACCTCTCTCTCTCTCTCTCTCTCTCTTTCCCTCTCTCTCTTTTTCTCTCTCTCTAATATATATGTGTGTGTGTGTGATAGAAAATGGGTATTTTATACATTATTTTTGAACCAGTTTTTGAGCAATTTTTTGAGTAAGATCCTCTATGAATTGTGTGCATGCAACATGTGTGCGCGAATGCCAGACCGACGTGAACCCACCCCGTACAGAGCCACTTTTTGCTACAGTTTTTTTTCCCGATCTGTAACGCCCGAAATAAATGCAAAAACGATTTTGTCTGCAATTTATTCACGCTTTAAACTGCAGAAACAATTTTGTCTGCCGTTACACTGGTGCCTTTAAGCTCATGTCTGTTGTAACAGTTAATGCAGTCAATGTATTGTCTGTCGTTACAATTTTCACCCTTGGCCCTATAAATAAAGTCCCCTCCCCCCTGAATCAAGAGACCAGAACCTCCTCTTTCCTAAAACCTTTATTTTGTGCTCAAAGTCCAATTCCTTTCTTCAGTCCTACGGTGATTGAATTCAGATGTTGTCCAATTCAAGAACTTGACGTGGTGCCTGCGTCAACCTCTTCTATCGTTGCATCCTGAGAGAAAGACGCATCAACAAACTCCAGTACCCGGACGAGGCGAATATGTTTTAAGGAGATTGTGTGATACACAAGCTTCGACACAAATCGGTTTGGTTTTGTTATTTTTATTTTCTTTTTAATTTTATTGGTTTTCTTCTTCTTCTCCTTCTCTGAATTGTGTCTCTAATTCATATTTAATTTTATTGCAGACGATTTTGTATTCAAAATATTCTAACTATTGTTGATTCTTGGTTTTGATGACTACAACACAATACAAAGTTGTTCTTTCACATATCTCTTGCAGGGTGTATCAAAGTCAATACCATGGTGAAATACACAAAGGCAAAACAATCCAATGAAGCTTTCAAGAGTAATTGATCAAGCCACAAAGATTTAAGCTCAAGCCACATTGATCAAGCAAGCTTTAAGACATAAAGACAAAGGCTCAAGCTCAAGCCAAAGACTCAAGTTCAAGACAAGATTCAAGTGTTTCAAATGTTTTGTAAAAAGTGTCTTGTAATATTGTAATTTTCATTCTTTGAGTCTTAGAAACTTGTAATAACCTTGTCACACACACACTCACACATACTTTTCAATAACTGAGTGTTTTACAAAATTAAAAGGTCAAAACAAGCTTGAATATGTTCAGCTGTTGAGTACCAGTCGACCGTTCCATGGAACCAGTCGACTGTCATAGTACGAAACTATCTGAACTCATACAGGCTCTGGCCAGTCGACTGTTCAATTCGTTTCAACAGTTTTTCTGAATTTAAAACTTGTTTTTCAAATTTAAATCCTTTCCTATCCGTTTTAATACGGTTTAGAGAATTGTTTTACAACGTCCCTCTGATTCTTACTCTATAAATAGAGTATAGGAATCACTTTGAAAAAGTTCCAAGCATTTCTTTAAGTTTCAAGCTTTTTGTTTTTTAGAAGAACAAGCATTTCAAAAGCATACAAATTGTCTAAGTCTTGGTTCTCTGAAATTCAGTCTAGCATAACATTGAATTCGTTTTAGACTGATTTCAGAAGTTAACCTAATAGCCACTATACAAAAGCACAAATCACAAACAAGGCTATAGGTTATTGTAAACTCTTTTTGTTGTTGTTTTGCACTCTCAGGTTGTGAGAGTGGTCCTCTCTGTTGGAAAGTAGGGCTCTTGGTTGTAGAGTCGATTTTTCACTCTTGGGTGTAAAGTGGGTTTGCTCTCTCTAGTGGTGAGAGAGGTCTACGGGTTTCACATAGTTGTTGTCAAACGCCGTAGGGTATTCTTGTACTTTTTTTTCAAGAATAGTGGAAAATCTCAAATGGGTTGTTTGGGGACTGGATGTAGGTCAGGAGGACCGAACCAGGGTACATCGCTGTGTACTCTGTGATTGACTCTGTGGTGGTTGTATTTCCTCAACTTGCAATTTCAAATTTTCTGTGTTTTATTTCGAAAACTTGTCTGGTAAGTCGACTGGATTTTCGTGCTAAGTCGACTGATCAGACTAGTAACTCTTCAGTAGGATACTCTTCTACTCTGACGCAACAGCCGACTGTATCTCTATTTTCAGTCAACCAGACAGTACGAAAAGTTCAATTTCTTAAGTAATTTTTAAACAACACTATTCTTCTCCCCACCCCCCCCCCCCCCCCCCCCCCCCCTCCCTCCCCCCCCTAGTCTTTTTTTTTTTTTTTTGTGAAGAGAATGTGGAGTATATCTACCATGTTTCATAATAAGTGGTTAATAAAATAAATACAGGATACTGGGCAAAATTACAAAAGTACAATGCAGAAATTAAATATAGACCCTCTATAGTACATAGGAGGGTGGGACAGCCCCAAAATACAAAACATACAAGAGCATATAGAGCACAACAGAGATCCCTCCAACAATTCCCTGGAGGTTGAGCGGTCAGGTCATCACCGAATCAGTCCAGAGGGACCGATCTCCACCTCTTCATCATCGTACTCGTCTAGCTCAGATGCTCTAGCGATTCGCCGTCTTGGTCCCGTCACTGCAGCGACATGACCTTGAAGGGTGTGAACATGAAACTCCCTTCTCTCAGTGAGGTCACTTACCAATATATAAATGTACTTTTATCTACTTCCAGTTTTCATGAGTTATTATATACTTTGATGCACATTTTTATAACATTATATATGGGAATTGAAATAACAAATAGGATCTTCCATGAAACATATCTAGATTTCATAGCTGACCAAGGAAAGAAAAGAAAAATGACAATTAGCCCACAAAAATGTCTGGATTCGGCAAATGCAGTTTTGTTAATTTAGGTGGACCAAACAAACAAGTTCCTATCATCGCAGCTCGCTCCAAAATTAATTATTTTATGAAGATGCATCAGAATTTGAAGAAGCCAAGTACTAACAAAGAGATTTCACAATGAATAACAATCTCATGCAACAAAATCAAATCAGTAGTTCCTGGTTTATCATTAGCCTTCACTACATAATTCATTATTCTCATTCACAAACTAATACACAAACTTAACTCATAATTTAGTAAGAAAATGTTCTACCTAGCTACATCCAACAATTAAGTGAATAATATTAAGTCATGGTGAAATGGGGGAAGAGACAGCTGCATCTTCTTTCGCCACATTGTTATTGTTGTTGTCGTTCACAGACCGCTTATCTCTCTTGCCCATAGACTTCGAACCATTGCTGTTAAGGGACAACCTCCGAGTTGGGGTACCGTTTGCTCGAGAGGGATCCACCTTCTTTGGGCCAGGTGATCGATTCGGGCTAGGCCCTTGGACGAATATAGTTTCTTGATCTTTGTTCATTTGATCGTGGAACTTCTTCTGGTCCTTTAAATGGGAAAGAAAAGGGAAAAATAAAAAAAAGAAATAACCGTCATAAATGTGTAATTTGCAAGAAGAAAATGGAGCATAAAGAACATTTTGAAATGGGCGATAATGGACCAATAGATAACAGCTATGATGAACTAATCTTCCCAGAAAATTATGGCCTGAGGGTGCAAGTGCCAAAAGGGCCTGATAAGAAATAATATATGAGAAACTTCAAGCACTCAGTCACTCAATCTCCACTGCTGTAACTCAAAAGAGTGTCCTCACTCCTCAGACAGTCTTCACGTACAATACACATGATCTAATATTAACATTGGAAAATGTTTAGGTAAATTGATGCTTTAATGTTGCTTGTATACAAAGCTCCTTAGAAATCTTCACTACATGATAGTGTAGTGATGTATTAACCTTTTCACAACATGATAACAACAACAACAACAAAGCCTTTTTCCCAGCTAGTTGGGGTCGGCTACATGAATCCTAATCCTGGTTTTCCATTCTGCTCAATTTAGCGCAATTTCTTCTGTAAGGTCACACGCTATCATATCTTTTCTCACCGTTTCCACCCAAGTAAGTTTAGGTCTTCCCCTACCCTTAACTCAATACTTATCAAATCACTCTTTCTAACGGGGGCACTACTAGGTCTACGTGTGACATGTCCAAACCACCTCAGACGATTCTCTCTTAACTTATCTATCATATCTTTTCACTACATGATAGTGTTCACAAATTCCCAATGTCTGCATTGGAATAACCATTAAAAAAAGTAGAGCAGAAAAAAGAAAAAACACGTCCTACACGTGCTGAAAATGTTGAGGATGAGGCTCAAATATATGGAAACAATAAAGAGATTGTTAGATATTAACTTATTTTATTATTTTCTCTGATAAATCAAAAAATCAAATACAAAACGCAAAAGGAAAACAGAAAGGAAAAGCGACAACTTAACAAGGGTTCTCGTTTTTGGGTCATATAGGGCTTTTGACTAATTTACCGAATATCCATCTGAACTAAGACTAGTAGGCTGTAAGCCAAAAGTTAATGGACCTTTCTCACTACAGAGAATACAGTAAAAAGAGCTCCAGATTAAGTATTGAAGTAGACCAAATAAAAGATTGTGCTTACCCGCATCCTTCGTTTATCTTCTTCTCTCTCGTGCCTGAGCATAGCATATTCATCGAGCATAGCTAGAAGAGGAACACCGTCATACGTGAAGGGCATGCCATGGTCTTCTTCCCATGTCTGGGTTTTCGCCACCAGAGTATCAACAAGAGCTAGAAGACCAGCATTTTTTGAATCAGCCATGAGAGCATGTAACAAAAATTATCTGATATCCAGTAAACCCCACAGCAGGAGTCTTTTTTCTAACGACATAATGAGAATTTAGAAATAACTGAGCTCGCTGAGTTCTCAGAAAAAGCCGGTATAAAAAACTAGCGGACACCCAGTAACAGAACCCAGTAATAGGAATCTTTTTCTGAAAAGATAGTGAGGATTCAGAAATAACTGAGCTCATTAAGTTCTCAGTAAGAAAACCACTATGGGAACACAATGTAGCTAGTATGAATGTAATGTTGTGAATTCCTTAATATATAAAGTATTGAATTGGAGGGGAATATAAAATGCAAGATCTGTCAAGTATACCCAGCAGGATATAGAATACAATATATCGGTGTAAGTGCATGATTCCACAAATGCATACAAACATGCCGGAACCTGGCATTTTGTCATGATGAAATTTTTTTAATGTTATTTGGTGTTAATTTTTTATTTCCTTCATAATAAGTTGGAAATGATCTTGGATTTGATTCACTTTGGTGGCTTACATTGCACAAATTAATGAAACTCACTGATAAACAGAAATTCAATTTTAGGTTTTGATCCTGATAGAAAGGTACCTGGAATTTTGTTAACCAATATCCGAGCTTTCTCTGCGCGTTTGAGGTTTAAGTGAGCACCCCTGCTAGAACTATACCTGTTGTGATCCTGGAAAGGCAAACATAAATAAGAAATTTAATATTCGAGAATGAACATGCAATTTTTTCTTTGCAATGTATCGGATTTTTAAATAAAATTTACACTGAAAGTTAATTTTACCCGATTATAGTCTTCAAGCCAGCTCTCTTCTTCACATGTTGACATCCACTTCTCAACCTTGTCCAAAATCTCTTTCCTTCCTAGTGCCTCTTCTTTGGCTTTAACTATCTCATTCTCCAAATTAGCCAGTAATTCTGAAGGTTCCATATTTGATTCAATAAGTGCTGCAATTTTCTCTTGGACTGCTACTGAATATATCTCGATGTGAGCACGGGCATAAATATCTTCAAGTTCAGTTTGTTTCTTCAAAGCTATTTCCTTCATCTTACTGGCCTTCAGTTCATCTAGCCTCTCAACTTCAACTTCAGCCTATAGTAGAAAATGAAGGGTAACAGCTGGCAGAATAAAAATTGTCTTCTTTGTAGAAATATGAATTTGGTAAGTTATTACCTGCTCAATCAAATCAAGGGCAAGAGACCGAGGAAGAGTGACTTCATCTAATGGAGCAGAGATATTACAAGTGACATGGTCGAATATATCCCGATCTTCATCAGGGGTATCCATCAGATTCCAAAGATCACAAAGTTGACCAGCTAATTCTTGAATCTATGACAAAATTAAAAAAGAAAATTATTGTCCACACCAAAGTATTTGCTCTAATCTTTGTACAAAATCAGCATTACTTATTTGTATAATGATCATTTTTCCCAGTGAGAATTTCTCTCCAACAGCAACATTACCTCTTGAAATAAATGGCAAGCTTGTCAACATAAGTCCAAGCCAAATTCTCGTATGACTTTACTTCCAGTTTTTGTTTGTTTGGCTTCAAGTTGATGTTACTAGACGGTTAATCGAAATTGACGCAGTTCCATATTGTGGGTGTTGATGAACAGATGCTGCAATATGGAACTCTAAATTTCTTTCAAACATGCTGACCCTATCTGTATGGAACTCAAAATTTCTTTCAAAACATGCCGACCGAGAGAAATGATAATATGTCACTCTCTATGTGCAACTCTCATATGATTGGTCCACTTACAAAAAGTGGTCCAAAGACTCCCAACTGCACTTTATGCAAGAACCAATCACGTGACAGAGTTGCGCATGGAGTTGCGCGTGGAGTGGCATGCTATCTGGTTTCTATTTTTTAAAATTTTTTTGATCAGGCATATTTTGAAAATATTTTGAGATGAGGTATCTTGTGCAGGCACAATCAGGGGGGAAAAATCCCGGCCTGGGGAGTCGTTAGTTTTCCA
This sequence comes from Hemerocallis citrina, assembly GCA_017893485.1. Classification (NCBI taxonomy): domain Eukaryota; kingdom Viridiplantae; phylum Streptophyta; class Magnoliopsida; order Asparagales; family Asphodelaceae; genus Hemerocallis; species Hemerocallis citrina. Next base: position 136,908,740 of record CM030358.1, on the reverse strand, counting down.
AATAATCGAGTCTTTCATAGTAATCGGGTGGATTCCATAGAGATTTACTAACAACTTTTGTATTCGGTTAGAAATTTTCAATACAAACTAAAATTTATTAATCTTGCATGTGTTGTTCTATTTTGAGTGTATTCTCCACAGCATTACGTCTTCTTTGCCCTATTTTCAAATGTTAAAACCTATGCTAGCACAAAGAGAAAGAAAATAGGTTTAAGAAAAAAAGTTACAAAACCATACTACAAAATTTATAACAAAAAATAAGCATTAGATCTCAGTTTGAAGTGCAATGACTACCTTAAGCAGTCTCATCTTTTTCTCTTCTTTGAGTGACAAAACCAGTCTTGCAAGTTTTGACAAGGTTTCATTGCAAATGCTCTTGGATTGCACACCAACAGAATCATCCAAGCTAGGATGAACTTCAGTGATAGTACTGAAGAAATCCATCCCTAAGACAGCACAGAGATCATGAACCGTGCTTGCAAACTCGAGAACCTTATGCAATCGATCGCTCTGCCAAAACATTTGTAGATATTAGACCCAGCGCATGATGTCAGTAAAAATGTTGGAAATCACCATTACAATGGGGAAAAAGATTACCTTCTCTCTTTGAAGCTCTTGAAGTTGTGACTGCAACCCATAAAACTTCTTAAGTGTCAAATCATCCTCATCAACTGTAATTGTCACGACCAGCTCTTCAGTATTTATAGCACCAGAGATTTCACCACGTATTTTCTGAATCTGTGACTGTACGTCAGTAAAATCCTTTGTTCTTTCCTCTTTTTGCAGACGTAATTCCTCCAAAAATGGTGTTATCTCTGCTAGTTGCTCCTTGATTGTTCCAGTTGATTTCTCAGGCTGTCAAGAAACCAAAGAACAAGAATAGTAAGAAGTGAAATTCACTGCAACTTACCCCACAAACAGTTGGATTTATGTCATGCATATTGTGTTCAATGTGAAGAGGAGCCGGTGAAGCGAGAAGAGGATCGAAGCGTGTTGGAGGAAGCAGGAGAAGAAACAGCAGCAGGAACAGTCGATTGCCCTAAAGTGTAGTCGACCGCTGATGCTCTGTGACTTGGATCAGAGCCATTGCAGTCAACTGTGCTTTAGGACAATCGACCGCAACTTGCAGCAACAGCAGGATAGGGTATCAGGATAGGGTATCAGGTCTGGGTGATCTAATTGAAGTCCGACTTCTTCTCCAAGTTAGATCGTATGACTCTCATCGTGTAGCTTTCTCTTCAGGGTATATCGGGCGGTTATTGTATCAAGACTATTGTTAGTATTGAGGCCTCAAATACACGTAGGCACGAAGTACTTGAAGTTGGAGAAAAAGATGAGAAGACGAAGGCAACTAGCGAAGACAGTTAGAAAAGATAACAGCAAGCAAAAGAAGTGCAGCAGGAGGGTTGCGGTCGACAGACCAAGGCTGCTGAGTAAGTGCAGCTAAAGGGTTGTGGTCGACCGACCAAGGCTGCTGAGTATTCTTCGAGTGTACAAGGTTTAACAGAGAGCGGGACGGTCGACCGTGCAGTCGACCAGTCATGCTTTGAGTTGGCTTGACACGTTGCGGTCGACCGATCCAAAGTGCAATCGACCGACATCGACGCTGTGTATTATTTGGGCTAACGAGTTTAAGGCTCAATAAGCTGTATTTGTATTTATCTTTTATGATTTACTTGAAGGCCATATAAGTGGTTGTAGACTCTAGGGTTTGTATCAATCTCAAGAGAAGATATGAGAGAATTGGTGAGCCGTTATCATTGTTCAACTTTAAGAGGAGAAAGTGTCGAGTATTTCAAAGATGAAGGAGAGAGATTGAGAATTGTAATCTCTTTGTAATCGTTGTATTTCTTAGGGAATAAGAAGTATTGGTTATCTCTGCATATTATTGTGTTCCTGTGAGATCTTGCAATTATTGTGATGACTTGTTCTTGGCTCATCTAGTTCTTGAAAAGTTTTTATTGCTTGTGGTGTGTGAGTTCTGCTATTAGCACTACGAGTTGTGCTAGATTTTGCAACAAGTGGTATCAAAGCACTGAGTTCGAGATGATCGATAACAAGTCAAAGATCGAGAGATTCGATGGAAGTGACTTCGCAATATGGAAGATTCAGATGATAGTGTATCTTCGTCAGAAAGATCTAGATGGACCGTTGTTTGATGGAAAGTCGGAAGGTGGAGACAAGGATGCGAAAGTCATGGCAGAGTGGAATCGTTTGGATCAGATGGCTAAGGCAGATTCAGTTTGGGCTGAGTAGGAAGGCGTTATTTCATATCTCGAAAACAAAGACCACAAAGGAGGCTATGGAGATTCTCACGGATGTGTATGAGAAACGTCAGCATCTAATCAAATTCTTCACTTGAACTTAAGGGAAGGGAGTTCAGTAGCAAAACATGTAAACAATTATTGAATAGTTTACAACCAGATGAAAGCTGTAGGATTTAAGTTTTTAGAGAGGGGATAGTCATTGTTACTTCTATCTACTTTGTCCGATAATTATGGTACGGTGGAATAGACTATTACAGGTACTATGACAGATTCGACGGCTCTACAGGATGTGGTGAATAGCATTCTAAATGAGGTGGTGAGAAAGATGAGAAATTGCGGATTTTCATCATCTTCTAGAGATTCCGCAATGTCAGTTGAGAAGAGACGTGGGAGATCTAAGAGAAGTCAAAGAATAAAGAATCAGAGTAGTTCTTTTGAGAGTGGATCTGATAACGGCGATGAGGAACATGGAACCGAGTATTGATATTGTCACAAAAAGGGTCACATGATGCGCAATTGTAATGCCTATATGAAGAGGAAGTAGGTTAAACTGAAGGAAGCAAAGCCAAGGAAGTCAATTGGGTGTCAATCGAAAATGGCGAGATATACTTATCAGCTAGGGAGTTAAGACACAATATTGGTGCATTGATACGGGAGCTTCTTTTCATTACTCCGAGGAGAGAGGTGTTTGATGACTACAAGGAGGATTCTTTTGGAGAAGTGATCGTGGAGAACGGTCAAAGGTGTCTTGTACGAGTTGTTAGTACTGTTCGCATGAAAGCCAATGATGATCATAGTGTTAGAACTTGAATTTCATAAAATAGGAAACTGCTAACAATGTTTGTGAAGAAATATAATTACAGGAAATAAAAGAACAAACCAGACACTTCAATACAGAATCGAGATGAAGATCTCTGTCCTTAAAGCAAAATTCGCTCCGTAGTGTTACGGTGGTTGACGAATTGCCTCCCAAGATACAACTGTATTACCTTTCCCTAAAGAGCAGCACCCTATCTTCAGAGATCTCAGCGAACCAGTAGCTGTGTTGTACTCTCAGACTTTGACTCAGAGGAAGAAGGAGATTTGAAAACTCTGTGTACTGGCAGATAAAAATTATTGGTCTTATAGAAGAAGAGGAGTAACTGAAGGGTAACAGCAGAGTAATGGTTCAAAAAACGTAACTGATGAGTCAGTACTCTGCTGTTATAGAGTAATGGTACCAGTTACAGAATTTGAAAAGCCTCAACAGTAAACTGAGAAAAAATTTGGAGCGGGGCAAAAAAATATAGGCCAGAGCCAGGCCGGGCGCGCGCGCGCGCGCGTGTTTGTAATTTTGGCTAGGTCCTCTCTCCACTACACGTTAGTGGTAACCCCAGGGCTACGCCCTTTAGTCCATTTCTTTAGCTTATATACTAGAGAAATCTTTTCCATCTACCGATGTGGGACTATCCATTCCAAATTCCCAAGTTAGTACATTTTGAGTACCCAACTTAGGACTTAGATTTCTCATTCATACAGAATAGTACTCGACGAGAGGAACGTAATTCAGTCACTTTCCGGCGCCGCCGGTGGCCAGAGCCCACCGGAATTCGGCCCGAAAAATATCCCAAAAATATTTCCAACAATCCCCCACATGAATGGAAATGACCAGACTATGCAATCCAGACACGACAGAAAAAGACATGACAGAAAAGGACATGACAAAAAACTCTGAGAGTACAATTGGAAAATCGCTGCATCAGGAATTGTAGTAATTTTTCAACTTTGAACCACCCTTAGTGAGTAGCCATCGGATTCACTTAACCAGGTAGTGAACATGATGTCTTGAATTACCCGGGCTTTGATGTGAACCTAGACAATAACTATCACACAGTTTCATCTCCTCACAGAACTAGGTTCTCTTGTTGTGTTCATTTTGACCTTGAACGACCCTGGTTAATCGTGAGTGAACATGGAGAATATAGCCTCTCTTCATTATCCTAGAAACAGCTTCATTTCACACTCACAAAGTGATTGCCCATAAAGAGTATCCTGACATACCCCACTTTTATTTCAAAGTTATGGGAATCATTAAAAGCTAAGCTTATCTTAACCCTTTGCAGGCAGCACGGTTTTATCATCCTAAGAGTGAGTACGAGATTTTAATCTCTCAGTGCTCACGTTGATTCAACAAGATTTAGTTGTCCCCCTGAACCTAGATCTTGAAATCTCCAATTCCTAGGTAGGGTTTCCATCAAGTATCATCTTTCTGTTAGGATTGTGTCTTGTATACTCGTTGTTCAGATTAAAAGAAGGTAAAATGAAGCACGGAGTCGAAGCGTCGAAGCGAGTAGAAGGACAACAGCAGCAGCAGGTGCAGGCAAGTTGCGGTCGACCGGTCATGGTGACAGTCGACCGCACCCCCGACTACTCGTTGTACTGGGAAGTCAGAGAGTGGTATGGTCGACCGGTCTTATTGGACGGTTGACCGCCCGCGGCGCTGATTCGTTTTTGGGCTTCGAATTGTTAGGTCGGTTCAGCCTAATCTTCAACTCCAAGTTAGATCGTGTGGCTCCTATTCAGTTACTTCTTTTCCAAGTTTTATCGGACGACTGAGGATCAAGATTAAACCTAGGTTTTCTCTCTATTCTTCTATATATATTGTAAACTCCTCCAATATGAGAGGGAGTACTTCATAGATTCTTTTCTCCATTGCAAAGAGAGACTCGAGAGAAAGAGAGTTCTTGGTGGGTGAGTTTAATTCCTTGTGTCAAGTGAATCAGTAACTCCTTGTAATCTCTTCTAGTTGAATATCAGATCTCCCTATATTTCTCCTCGGATTAAGCAAAAGCTAACCGGGATAAGTATCGTTGTTGTGTTTGTGTTAGTTTGGTGGATCTACTTGCTTGCACAATTTATTCGCCTTATCTACTTCGACTTCCTCATTGCTCTAATTAGTTCCGCTGCGACCAGAGGGCGTTTGTTGACGCCCCAATCCCAACACTTTCGTCATAGGCTTTAAACCCATTCCTCTTGATGATCTCACAACGTGCTCTCGTGACAAACCTTTAGTAAATGGATCTGCTAGGTTGTCAGCCGATTTTATATACTCTATAGAAATTATTCCATTTGAGAGCAGTTGTCTAATGGTTTTGTGTCGCCTTCTGATATGACGCGACTTACCATTATACATACAACTCAGTACCCTTGCTATAGCAGATTGGCAGTCATAGTGCACACATATAGCAGACACTGATTTTTTCCACATGGGAATATCCTCTAAAAAGTTTCGAAGCCACTCTGCTTCCTCTGCCGCTTTGTCCAAAGCAATAAACTCAGATTCCATGGTGGATCTGACCAATGACGTTTGTTTAGAGGATTTCCATGACACAACTGCACCACCAAGAGTGAAGACATACCCACTTGTGGATTTCGAGTTCTTGGAGTCCGATATCCAGTTGGCATCATTGTAGCCTTCTAATACTGCTGGATATCTGGTGTAATGCAGCCCATAACTCTGAGTATATCGCAAGTAGTTCAATACTCTAGTTATTCCTTTCCAGTGACTTCGTCATGGATTACTTGTGTAGCGGCTCAGTACATTTACTGAATGTGCCAAGTCTGATCTTGTACAATTTGTTAAGTACAACAGACTACCGATTACACGTGCGTATTCCAGTTGTGATATGCTGTCACCCGTGTTTTTGAACAAGTGAAGATTGGGATCCACGGGACTTTTGGCAGTCCCAATGGAGTAATTCTTGAATCTTTCAAGTATTTTCTCAGCGTAATGAGCCTGAGACAAAGTAATTCCCTCAGACGTCCTGGACTTTGATTCCTAGTATGACATCTACGACTCCTAAATCTTTCATATCAAACTTACCACTAAGCATGTTCTTAGTTTGTTTGATAATGTCATTATTGCTACTAATAATGAGCATGTCATCTACATACAGACACCAGAATGTATCCATTTGGAGTATCTTTGATGTAGATACACTTGTCAGATTCATTTATTTTGAAACCATTTGACATCATAACATTGTCAAATTTTGCATGCCACTGTTTTGGAGCTTGTTTCAGTCCGTACAAGAATTTTACAACCCTACATGCCCTGTTTTCCTGTCCATGAACTATGTAACTCTCAGGTTGTTTCATATATATTTCTTCTTCTAAATCCCCATTTAGAAAAGCGGCTTTGACATCCATTTGATGTATTTTGAGGTTACGTAGAGCTGCAATAGCTATCAGCATTCTTATGAAAGTTATTCTTATGACCGGAGAATAAGTATCAAAGAAGTCTAGACCTTCCTTTTGCCTAAATCCTTGTACCACAAGTCTTGCCTTATGTTTCTCTATTGAACTATCTGGTTTCAATTTTTTTCTTGAAAATCCATTTGCTTCCTAGAACTTTACACCCAGAAAGCAAATCGACCAACTCTCATGTATGATTTTGCATTACGAGTCTATTTCACTTTTGATTGTCTCCTTCCACATAGGAGCATCAGGCGTAGACATGGCTTCCTTGAATGTTCTGGGTTCATTCTCTAACAGAAAGACCATTACAAAGTCATGACCAAATGACTTTAATGTTCTAGCCCGTTTACTTTGTCTAGGTTCATCATTATCATGTCCTGGTTCATCAACCGAAGTGCTTGCATTCCCTTGCTCACGTGTACGTTTGGAATACGTAGCATCCTTGCACAGAAACATGTATTCAAAAAAGGAAGCATTCCTTGATTCCATTATTGTATTCACATGGATGTCCGGTATATCCGATTTATATACCAAGAACCGATATGCACTACTGTTGTGTGCATAGCCTATGAATATGCAAACAATGGTCTTAGGTCCTATTGTGACCTATTTTGGATTAGGTACTGTCACTTTTGCTAGACACTCCCACCTATGAAGCATAGATACGGGTATGGGGTGCGGGTACGACACGATGCGGGTACGGGAATACGTGATTTTACAAAAAGGTAGGATACGGATACGTTGGTGGATACATTAAATATAATATATATATATATATATATATATAATATTTATTTTATTAAAAATGCATATATTTGAACTATTTCATAGAATTATAAGAATACATTATAATTATGAGCATTTTTAGAGAAAAAAATGATAATCTAACTATCAAAATATTGTGTATACTTATTTTATGTTTGAGCATAACATAAAATATCAAGTTTTTAAAATTACGCTAGGGACGTAAACATTCATCTTCACTTAACTGTGTCCAAAAGTTACAAAAATGTATTAAAAAATAGATACTCCTTGGGTACGCACTCAGGAGTATCCAAGAAGTATCGGCACCCGATACGCACCCGACACGGGTACGTTGTGCATTTGGAAGTACCCGTGCTTCCTAGACCCCCACACTTTGAGGTATTTATACGAAGGTACATTACCTTTCCACAGTTCGTATGATGTCTTGCCAGTTTTCTTGTGAAGTATTTTATTGAGAATATAGTTGGCAGTCAGTAAAGCTTCCTTCACATGTTTTGGGGTAACCCAGAATTCAACAAGGCATTCATCATCTCTTTTAGAGTTCGGTTCTTGCACTCGGCAATACCGTTTGATTCAGGTGAGTAAGGAACAGTTGTCTGATGAACTATTTCATGTTCAGAGCAGAACATATTAAATGGTGCATCACATTCCCCTTCTCTATCACTCCTAACAATTATAATCGTTTTGCCAAGTTAATTCTCAACCTCAAGCTTATATTCCTTGAATTTATCCAATGCCTCATTTTTGTTATGTAACAAGTATAAATAACAGAATTTTGTGCAATCGTCTATGAATGTGACAAAGTACTTTTTGCCACCTCTTGTCTGCACGTATTTTAAATCACACAGATCCATGTGAATTAGACTTAGAGTTTCAGTGTTTCTTTCTACAGAACGGGATGGAGTTTTAGTGAGTTTGGCCTCGGTGCAAACTTCACATTTTGCGCAGTTGTCTACCTTAAATTTTAGTAGTAAATTCATGTTAACTACGCAAAGAATTGAAATTAACATGGCCTAGTCTTTCATGCCAAACAGAAGAAGACTCAATAACATAAGCAACAGGACTAATTTCATTAATTTTGGGAACAGGAACAACAGATTTTGGGATGACTTTCATTACATTGAATTTGAACAGTCCATCCTTCACATACCCTTTTCCCAAGTACACCTCATTCTTTGAAAGTACAAAATTATCAGAAGCAAGAACGATCCTAAATCCATTCTTGCTTAGTAAAGATCCCGAGACCATATTTTTTCTAATATCTGGAACGTGCAACACATTGGTTAGTGTTAGTTCCTTGCCAAAGTCATCTTCAGCACTATCTTTCCTGTTCCTTCAATCTTGGAGGTGAAAGAATTACCCATGAACAACTGTTCATCCTTGTTGCATTTCTGGTATGAGGTGAACATCTCTTTGTCCGAGCAGATGTGCTTGGTGGCCCCAGTATCGTACCACCACTCACGAGGATTGCTCCCCACCAGATTTACCTCTGATACAACAGCACAGAGTCCAAGTCAGAGAGACTAGTGGACAATTTCTTCAGCTATGTGCGCATGGGATTTCTCATTCCCTTTTGCCAATCCAGTTCCAACACGGTTGTTATCCTTGCTGCGGCAGTCAGAGATTTTGTGTCCCAGCTTACCACACTTGTGACATTTTTCAGCAAACCTCTTTGTTGCAGATTTTTTGTTCGAGACTTGTGGCAAGAACATCCTCTTTTTGCCCTTCTGTTTGGGCTCGACCATGTTGGCTTTTTCTATAGACTGATTTCTATAGGACTTGTCAGCATTGCGATTCTCCTTTTCAATCCGCAACCTGACAATCAGGTCCTCAAGAGACATCTCCTTTCGCTTGTGCTTGAGGTAATTCTTGAAGTCCTTCCATCCAGGTGGAAGCTTCTCAATGAATGCTGCAACTTGGAATGGTTCACACAGCGTCATGTTCTCTGCAACAATTTTGTGCATTATCACCTGCAGTTCCTGAATTTGACTCACAACTGTCTTGGAGTCAACCATCTTGTAGTCCAGAAATTTGCCAACTACAAACTTCTTGGAGCCGGCATCTTCTATTTTGTATTTCTTCTCCAAAGACCCCCACAGAAGTTTGGAAGTCTTGAAGACACAGTAGACATTGTAGAGCGGGTCTACCAAGCCGTTCAGGATATAGTTTCTGCAGAGATAATCACCCTGAGTCCATGCATCAACCGCAGCAACGGAGTGTGCATCCATAGGAGCCAGCATAGGGGCAGTTTCAGTGAGAAACCTGTCCAGCTTCAAGGTGGTCAAGTAGAACTGCATCTTCCCTTGCCACTTCTTGAATCCAGTTCCATTCAACTTTTCTGGTTTTTCTCCCACAGTTATATGCATGGTGCCGCAACCGATTGTGCAGTCACATTTTGGGTCACTGGTGTTTGTGTACTGTACTGAGAAGTCCACTGACATTTTCGTTTTGTGTGTTTTCTATTTTCTGAAACAGTTGAAATTGAACTGTTAGTTGTTTGTTTTTCCGAAATGATAACGGTACCTGTAAATAATCTTCACAAAAAATATTAGAATAGAGAAAAAAATTTGCTTTAAGATTGTTAGAACTTGAATTTCATAAAATAGGAAACTGCTAACAATGTTTGTGAAAAAATACAATTACAGGAAATAAAAGAACAAACCAGACACTTCAATACAGAGTCAAGATGAAGATCTCTGTCCTTAAAGCAAAATTCGCCCCGTAGTGTGACGATGGTTGACGAATTGCCTCCCAGGATACAACTGTATTACCTTTTCCTGAAGAGCAGCACCCTAGCTTCAGAGATCTCAGCGAACCAGTAGTTATGTTGTACTCTCAAACTTTGACTCGGAGAAAGAAGATTTGAAAACTCTGTGTACTAGCAGACAAAAATTACTAGTCTTATAAGAGAAGAGTAACTGAAGGGTCCATTACTCTGTAACAGCAGAGTAATGGTTCAAAAAATGTAATTGATGAGTCATTACTCTGTTGTTACAGAGTAATGGTACCAGTTACAGAATTTGAAAAACATCAACAGTAAACTGGGAAAAATTTTGGAGCGGGGCAAAAAAAATATAGGCCAGAGCCAAGCCAGGCCAGACCAGACCAGACCAAACCAGGGGCCGGGGCCGGGCGCGCGCGCGTATAATTTTGGCTAGGTCCTCTCTCCACTACACGTTAGTGGTAACCCCAGAGTTACGCCCTTTAGTCCATTTCTTTAGCTTATATACTATAAAAAAAATTTCCATCTTCCGATGTGGGACTATCCATTCCAAATTTCCAAGTTAGTACATTTTGAGTACCCAACTTAGGACTTACATTTTTCATTAATACGAAAACCGTTTTTGGGAAATGAGTACATTACGGAATAGTACTCAACGAGAGGAACGTAATCCAATCACTTTCCGGCGCCGCCGGTGGCCGGAGCCCACCAAAATCTGGCCCGAAAAGTATCCCAAAAATATTTCCAACATAGAGTGTTGTCTTACAGGAGACGGGGCATATTCCAGATTTGAAAAAAAATCTAATCTCGATAGGAAGACTAGACAAAGAGGGGTTATCTACAGTCGGTAGTGGGAAGTGGTGTATAGCTGCAGGTTCAAGGGTGACAGCAAAAGAGAAGCGTGAAGGAGCGTTGTATTTGCTTAGAGACGTGAGAGGTATTTCTCATGTAGTTGACTCTCAGCCGGAATCGAATAGTAGGTTGAGTGGGGTACAACCGAGTTCTTTTAGTTGTGAGAATTCAAATGAGGTTACTAATTTAGTGGAAGATACTGGCCAAGAGTGTGATCCTACAGAGCAAGACGTTGCGGTGATGGTACTTTGCGATATGGTAGACGAAGCTTCAAGTTACTCTTATGAGGTAGAGAGCACTGTTATCGATATGCAGGGTAATATCGATAAGGGTAACTAAAAAAGGACTGTAGGGGTGAACAGTCTGCGAATTTTATAGAAGTGTTGTCCACAGAGACTTCTAGTGCAGAGGGTGCATTGAGAGACTTTGAACCATGTCTGGTGTTAATGGAGATTCAGCGAGTTGAGAAGTCTTTTAACACGGAATCCGACACATGAGGTTGTTTCCCCAGTATTCGTGCTCTATGCGATTGGTGGAGCACATCCTTCATGAGCATATGAGAGGTGGTTGGTGCACTCCAAGTGGAGTGGCGGATGTGCTCTTCATGAGAGTGGAAAGTACTTAGATCTTCCAAGAAAGTGGAAGATTGGTAGAGATAATGCGAGATAAAAATTGCAATAATTTTGAAGCGTTGTGTATTTGGTCAGAGTAGAAGATTGTTAAGATTGTGGCCTCAAATACACGTAGGCACGGAGTACTTGAAATTGAAGAAAAGGAGAAGACGAAAACAGCAAGTAGAAAAAGTGCAGCTGGAATGTTACGGTCGACCGACCAGGGCTGCAGTCGACTGACTAGGACTGCTGAGTATTCTTCGAGTACAGAGTTCAACAGAGAGCCGAACAGTCGATCGTGCAGTCGACAGGTCATGCTTCGAGGTGTTGGGTTGACACGTTGCGGTCGATCGACCCAAAGTGCGGTCGACCGACTTCAGCGTTGTGTGTTATTTGGGCTGACGAGTTTAAGGCCCAATAAGTTGTATTTGTGTTTATCTTTTAGGATTTATTTGGGGCTATATAAGTGGTTTTACACTCTAGGGTTTATATCAATCTCAAGAGAAGAGATGAGAGAATTGGTGAGCCGTTATAATTGTTCAACTTCAAGAGGAAAAAATGTCGAGTGTTTCAAAGGTGAGGGACAGAGATTGAGAATTGTAATCTCTTTGTAATCTTTGTATTTCTTAGGAAATAAAAAGTATTAGTTATCTCTGCATATTATTGTGTTTTTGTAAGATCTTGCAATTATTGTGGTGGTTTTGTTCTTGGTTCATCTAGTTATCAGATAGTTTCTATTGCTTGTGGTGTGAGTTCCGCTATTAGCACTACGAGTTGTGGTAGATTCTGCAACTACAAGCTAGGGTTTCTCCAGATTTTTAAATATCATTGTAACAACCTTCTTTGGGAGGTAAAGGAGAAAGTACTTCATTGAGAGTTTTTCATTATAAAGAGCAGATTATCTTCTAGTGAGGTTTAAGAGAAAGGTTCTTGATAAGAGTGACTGTAACTCTTGTATTTTCTCTAGTTGAATAATATCTCAGTTATTTCTCCTCCGGACAAAGATTCGCCCAAACCGGAACAAAGTTGTGTACCTTTGTATTTGGTTTGACCTACTATTGCTTGGTGGTTTGTTCATTGGATTGGTTGACATAAAACTCAGCAATCCTAACACAAACTACACATGAACTCTAAACTCCGGCTTATCTCTTTCGTTCATTGGTAATCAACGTCCAGTCATGATGTAGAATCTTCTAAGCATGCATCAATATAAATATGACTCATGAAGAGCTGAATTCATACATAACTCATGTAGAGCAGAATTGCTATGCTTCTGGTTTTGGCTACAGAATATTGTCCACACATTTATGCAAAATATATCAAGGGTTAGCTGAACTTAGAATCTAGAATTTATTATGCTAAGAATAAATAAATACAGGATTGCTCTGATGAAGCACAGAAACATCAATTTGGAAATTCAGTCATGTTAAACATATGTTTGGGTCCGAGTATTCTACACGACACGACACTACCTACTGCAACGTAGTACTTAAAAGTTTTGTAGTAATTCTGCATCACGTCAGACTGTCCATGCCTCTGCCCATCCCTACCCTTTACCATCTGGATCCGTTAGTTTTATGTTTACTAAAAAGGAAATGCACATAATACACATCAAATATGTGCATATAATAATGATTATAAATGTATCTGATGTTTAATCTTTGTACATGAATAGAGAAAAAAAAAAAAAAGTGGAACAGTTTAGACTGGTAAGTTCTAAAGGCAGATGCAATGTATTGGCAAATCAAATGTTGTAATAATTTTTTAATAAAAAAATTGGTTATATATAAGAAGACCAATTTACTTGCTGAAGACAACCGGTGGAAAGAAAAGGGAAAATAGAACTTTACTGTTTTTTTTTAAACACATGATAGGTGTGGTATTTTTTGTTTGAAAAAGGTTAAAATAGAGTCCCTGCGTGATAATAGCATAGATCCTAGCAGGGGCGGCCAAAAAGGTGTGTTGGGTAAATGCTCCATAGGAATTTTCAAATAAAATCCTGGATTTATATATATTATTCACTCTTCCACAAACTTCTTATTTCATTAGCTACCCATAATGCATATGACTGGACTCACTGTCTTAACATCTAGTTATGTAATCGACAGCAATTCCATCTTAAGTCCATCGTTTCTATTTCTGTACAAAATGTAAAAATCGAAGGGAAAAAAATGTAACTTGTGTTGCCACTCGGCCCACCCCTATGGATAATCAACTCCACTAACAACCTAAACACCAGAGGCGTGGATTATCAGAAGGAAGGACTCTCAGTAAGTTACAAATTGGAAAACAGGAAGGACTTTGTTGTTGATTAAAAACATATGGGAATCTATTGAGAATTTAGCATTTATATTCTAACACACCCACGCAACACCCACGCAACGCAGGTTGAGGATCCTCTGTGGGCCAAGATCTTGACTCTTCACAGCGGTATTTTTTAACAATCCGCATTTTTATATAGCGTAGCTAGTGGGATTCAAACTACCATATGAGAAACCCTACCACTACACTAAAACTTCAGTGTGGTGTAAAGGTAAAAGTTGAGGGTTTAGGCAGATGCTTGCTCACCATATCATAGGTCGTTTCTCCCAGTACAGAAAGAAGCCTGGCAAGCACAGCTCTGGAATCAGCCAAAATCTGGAGAAATTGTGCCTTCGATTTTGAAGCCTGATCTACTTTCCTCTTATAAACATCTAAGCACTCCTGATCTATTTGAAGTAGCATTTTATCACGTTCCTCGTCAGTCTCACCGACCTCATCCCATATTAGCTGAAATAAACGTCATTTTATCAATCTAACTATGATACCCAACATATTACTCTTTTTTCGATTACTCAAAACCTTAGCCTACATTACCTGCAATTGCTGCAGTAAAGAACCACAGCTAGTTTGACATGATTGTGGATCCTCTTTTCCAGTGACAGCCATTAAAAGTTGAGTTTACCTAAAACAGGGAGAGAAGAATCAGTATATGATGGTCGCATGTAGGTGGAAAGTGCAAAACAAGAGCAGCACTGAACAAATCTCCTAATCATAGACACTTGCATGCTGCTGGAACATGATAAAATTCATTTAGTAATAAAATAAAAGACTGAAAGCAAGCGCAACGAATTAGAGAAAAGACAAATGGAAGAAACTCTTCCCAAAAAATAAAGACAAATCAACGGAAATGCAAAAAAGGTATTTAGAGTACCTACACATGAAAGATGATATTCTTACAAACTATCTCCCCTTCAAAGTTTAAAAAGAAAAGTACTCAAACATCGGCGTTGTTCTGGGAATCAGATAATAGCGTTGTATGAATTAAGTCATTGATATGAACACACCCAATTCTAAATTTTAAGCCATTAAACTGCTATTAACTATAGATACTTTTTGGGGGGGGGACTGTATACATATTCCTCATTAATTATCTTACCCTCATTGTGCTTTAGAGCCAAAAGAAAATAAGAATATAAAATAATTAATAAAAACTGAGCACTTAAATGAAGCCAAAACATCTGTAAACATGAACACCATATAATACATAAAATGCACGTCTGACCGAAGCAAACACTTATACTGCTCAAAAGATCATAAAGGAGGGTAACTCCATCCAAAAAAACACATGTTGAAGGCCACCAACAGTATATATTTGGAACTCAACTGTTGATAGAATCAAAATCGAGATATTCGTAAAATAATTGTTTTTATTTTTAAAAAGCATATCAAACAATCTCAATGATGAAAACAAAAACAATGGTAAGAAATTGTAAATCCTGTGTACTTAAAAAGTCTTTCCTTAGAGCATCTACACTGGTTTTCTATAATTGCCATCTTGCCATATTTTGAGAAAAAACCGTCTCCAACGGTTTGCCATTTTGCCATATTTTGAGAATTTTGCTACATTCACTTCTCATTTTTTAGAAACGATTTGCTCTTTCTCAAAATATAGGGGTTGTTCCGTCCCTAATATTTTTTTAAAAATCTAATCGGACAAAACAAGTTGTTCTGTCCCGAATTTTTTATAATTTTTTTTTTTAAAGTATGGGACGGAACATGTATTAGACGGGAAATGTATATTACAGGAAATGTTGTCCCGTCCGATCTCAAAAATCGACAAACAGGACAACATGTCCAGTTTGAGCTTCAAGATGTCACTTTCAACACATTAATCTCATTTTAACACACTAATCTTAGTTTAGGAAGTATTTAATAAATATTCAGTATTATTCTAATCAATAATTAGTTAGTTATTACTATTTAATAACTAACACTAATTTAATTTTACTACAAATTACAAAAATACCTTTCGGATGGAACAACATGTTCCGTCCAATTAAAAAAAATTCTTTCTCAAAATTTGAGAAACAAACCAGTGTAGCGAACGTCTCTTTTGCTATTTGCTATTTCTCATTTTGCCATATTTTATAGCAAACCATTGTGGATGCTCTTACTATATAAACCTTTCTAAAGACAATTAAATCAAAATCACCTGAAATATCATTTATTTACTATATGTAACAATGACCAACAACACACCTGATCTCGTATAGTGAAGTGCTTGAAATTATCAGTACTAAATCAGAAGTAGATAACTTGGAAGCTATTAAATACCAATTAAAACCTATAAAACCACAATGGGCACTACAATCTTCAAAAATAGGAAAATTTGAGGATTTCATTTCTTTCTTATTTTGTAGCCAATCAATAATAACAAAAAACTAAAACTTAAGAAATACACTAACATATTAAGCAAACCCATATTAGGAAAAGCCAAATATTTCATAATCTCTCTGCTATGTTAGAAATCTCATTTTCCTTCCATTTCAAAAGTCATGAAAAGAAGGCTGTCCCACAAAACCCTCAATTTCCTTCAAACCCTTCTCTTACCCTACATCACTTACCCTAAGCTATATCAACTATTTTTCTAAGCAAAGTAAAATAGATTTCGAGTCCACAACTCACGTAACAACCATCATATATACATACAAAGGAACCAACTTTTTTTAAATGGCAAATCTAAGTAGAAGAAATAACATCCAAGAAACCAACTTTCCGACCAAATCAGCCCACATTTCCAACAAAACTTCGACCCAAAAGCCAAAGATCTCAGATTGGAAGGAGCTTAATCTTTGAAGATGGAAGTTTTACTAGATGGAGCAAAATGTGATCTTGAAGGAGCAAGATGGTACCTCAGATAGAAAGCAGCAGTTTTGGTGCTTTTGAGATCTGAAGCCTTCTGCTGCTTCTTTGTTCTTGTTGTTCTTCTTCTTCACAGTAGAGAGAGAAGCTGTAGCTCACCTCGGACAAAGAGTACAGAAAAAAAAAGGGAAGGGAGAGTATAGAATGGGGTCCATTACTCCATGAATAAATCTTAGATTTATTTTTTTCTTATGATAAATTCATTAAATTGGATAAATAAATTGGATAATTCAGATAACCCTGAAATTTGTACTATTGGCAATTAACCATTTTCTTTTTTTTTTTGGAAAATCCTACTGAAGTTAGGTTTTTTTTTTGGGGGGGGGGGACATACTTCCCATTTAAAAAAACCCTAAATATTTGAGAAATGGCAAAAAAAAATTACGAAACTTTGCCAGTAGGTAGAATTCACCAAACACAAGCTAACTCAATTTTGTAGAACTAAGTTTCAACTAACAGTTTGCGAGATACAAGCAAAAACAAAGTAAAGTAATACATGCCCGTATCTCGCAAACTGTTGGTCGAAACTCACTTCTACCAATTGGGTTAGCTTGTATTTGGGGAATCCTACCTACTCGCAAAGTTTTGCAATTTTTTGTTGTCGATTGTAAAAAAAAAGAAAAAAGTTTTCTAAGTACAAAGTATACTAAAATGCTTTTAAAAACCAACTTTAATATGGTTTTCTGCTTTTTTTTTTAAATGGTTAACTGCCAAAAGTGCAAATTTCAGTAGGGTATCTGAAATTTATACTAATAAATTTTCCTTTTTTATTAAAAAAAAAAAGTAAAGTTTGATACACTATGAAATATTGAAATGTACTAATTAGATCATAATTTTTTTAATATATAACGTTTCGTGAAAATGCCCAGTCATTTTGAGTTATTTGCAAAAGTCTACCTTTGAATCTTGTGATTTGAATTTTAGGTTGAGTTTGATACTTCTGTTTCGCTTTTTTTTTTTTTTTTTGGCAAGGACCAGTTTTTTCCGGGAAAGGTAAAAATAGAGTAATGTGTCATGTAAGACAGTAAGGAAAATATAGTAAAATTGATGGTGGATGTAGCATTACTTATAAAAGTATTATGTGTTGCAGTTTTTTTGCATTGTTAAATGAAGATAGTTCGTCTCTAATTGAATTGTTAAATACTTGGAAGCCAGTAATGACGCATTTATATATATCTTAAGCAAATAGGCCTACCCCATCTCTTCTTTCTCTATTTTGAAATAAAGAAAGGAGAGCAAAAGCAGCGATTGACACGTGCAGCCCACACCAATTGCCAAAACAAGATTAATTAAAAAAACACCAAAAAAAACATTTTCTCTTCCACATCTCTCCCAAAACTCACAAACCCTAACTCTCCCTACCCCAAAACCCACCCACATCTCCTCACCGACCGTCCCTATCGCCGCCCTTCGCCCACCCCGCCCCGATACCTACCTTCCATCGTCGCCGTCCATCGTTGATCCCGCTCCGATCCCGCCCGTCATCGTCGCCGTCCGTTGTTGATCCCGCGTCTCTACCCTCCATCGTAAGTCCCCTTTTACTTAACATTTTTTTATTCGGTGGATTATAATTATAAATAATGTTATTGATGCCACTTTGCAAAATTACTGTAATTATCTTTGATAAGTATAAACACCTTTCAAAGATATGCCACTTTGTCATTTTGAAGGTGGTCCATCAATAACATTCAAAGAGATGCCACTTTCGAAGAGATGCCACTTTGTCATTATTTATAATTACTGTAATTTATCTTTTGGTAAATGTTATTGATGCCACTTTCAAAGAGATGCCACTTTGTCATTGTTTATAATTACAGTAATTTTGCAAAGATTACCGTAATTATTATTATGTGATTGAGGCTTTCAATGTGGAGTTGTTTGCTGGACTAATGAAAAAATAATTACAGTAATCTTTATCGTGGACCTATGTAGAAACAATTCTTTCCAAAATAAAGATTAAGTGCTCAGTCTAAAAATCAGTGTAACAAGGAAGTGCTCTAATAAGCTTAATTAACCTTTTTTTTTGACAAACCATTTCAATTTCAATTTTTATTTTCTGCTTTTAAACAACATTGTTAGATTTAAAATGAGTGAATACCATTTTTATTTTTTGGTAATTTAATGCAGGTTCACGTCGAGTTCGGTGAGCATTTCGTTCGGATCCCTCATCCCGATCCTGAGTTGGAAGAATCTATTAACCAGGTATATTTCTATTTTAAATTGAAATACATTTTGATGTGTAAAATTTTAAAATAAAAATGAATCCCCTTTTGTTGTTATTTTCTGTGATGTAAATATGGAATCATCGACTTGATAAGTTACCAATTCTTTCGGTAGCAATCTTTAGAGGCATCTTCAATTAATGGCTAATTATATTTAATTGAAGGTGAATTATTGGAAATCTATTCTATTTCTTTTGAGGTCGAAGATATTGGATCTTGAGTCTTAACACTTTAAGTATTGCAGTAGTGCAATGGATTAATGGTTAATTATAGTCCTAATACTTTTAAGTATTGCAGTAGGGGCATCTTCAATTAATGGTAAATTATAGTCTTATCGGTACTTAGTTTGTTCAATGCATGTTCAAGTTGTAAATGAATAAGCATGGAACTATATATGATATTATTCCAAAAAAGAAATCGAAGAAAGCGTGTAAATAGAAATTAATTCTATTGGGTATGCAAAAGAATTCTATAAATTTAGGAATATAAAACAGTCTGGTACCCAGTGAGACTTTAAATCGACAAGTAGCCCAACTGGAAAGGCGACAGATGATATTTAAAGAGAACTAACATATCAAGTCTGGTAACTAGGTATATGAGTGAATACCATTTTTATTTTTTTGTAATTTAATGCAGGTTCACGTCGAGTTCGGTGAGCTTTCGATCGGATCCCTCATCCCGATCCTGAGTTGGAAGAATCTATTAACCAGGTAATTTTAAATTGAAATACATTTTGATGTGTAAAATTTTAAAATAAAAATGAATCCCGTTTTGTTGTTATTTCCTGTGATGTAGATATGAATCATCGACTTGATAAGTTACCAATTCTTTCGGTAGCAATCTTTAGAGGCATCTTCAATTAATGGCTAATTATATTTAATTGAAGATGAATTATTGGAAATCTATTCTATTTCTTTTGAGGTCGAAGATATTGGATCTTGAGTCTTAACACTTTAAGTATTGTAGTAGTGCAATGGATTAATGGCTAAGTATAGTCCTAACACTTTTAAGTATTGCAGTAGGGGCATCTTCAATTAATGGTTAATTATAGTCTTATCGATACTTAATTTGTTCAATGCATGTTCAAGTTGTAAATGAATAAGCATGGAACTATATATGATATTATTCCAAAAAAGAAATCAAAGAAAGCATGTAATTAGAAATTAATTTTATTGGGTATGCAAAAGAATTATATAAATTTAGGAATATAAAACAGTCTGGTACCCAGTGAGACTTTAAATCGAAAAGTAGCCCAACTGGAAAGGAGACAGATGATATTTAAAGAGAACTAACATATCCCTGCCTCTTTCACCCTTGGAATTCCTGTGGATTTTATGAGACTGCCAAACATAGAGAGGCGAGTGAGATAGTGATGCATAAAGATAATAGACTAATAGTTACTCACAATAGTGAATATGCGTATTTAGCTACTTTGTATGAAATTTAGATTTGTAACGTTTCTCAGCCATAAAAAAACCGTTGTAACAGAAAATACCAATAAAATTCAATCCAATGTTTTTATTCTTATTCAATCACTTGAGAGGCATGAATCGGATATGGATCCTTACATAAAAACCTTAGTTGATAATGACGTGTTGCAAGATATTCCCAGTTTACCTCTAAATATGACATTGCTCCAAAACTGATTCAGAAGGAATTTGCTCATGACACTTTCAGCTCTCCCAAATTTTACCCTGCTGGAGGATAATCGAATACATTTGTCAGTGACTATACATCAAACTCCTCCAGTAGGGATTGTTTGTATATATGTATAACTTCTCCCATTCCCTTTAGCTACTGTAGGTGTCAGTGCAAAACTAATTATGCAACTTTATTTTCTTTGGTTTACTACATCCAAGCCTCACAAAAAAGTTATTTTGTAGTATTTGGTTTAGAAGTAGAGGTAGTTGGTTTAATTGATAAAAATACAAAAGTAATCATATTATATACTTTCGTAATCTTAAAGAGAAGGATTAGCTCTGTTAACAAATTATACAAATAGGACTACTTCTTTCTCCATTTTGAAATAGAGAAAGGGGGGCCAAAGTATGGACTAACTCGTGCTAACCCGTGTACTCAATTTACAGAAAAAGAAAAAACAAAAACCCCTCATCTTCTATCTTCTCATCCCACTTTCTCCGAGTTCGACATTTCATTAGATGGAGAGAAAGATGCTACTGAATATCCTATTGGTGTATGTGAAAATCCTATAGCTTCATCACATGAAAATCCTATTGGTGTATACATATGAAAATTCATATTGTTATTTATCTCAATATGTAATGTTTATATCCATTTTTCTTCACTATGTTCAATTAGATAAATAATAACAGTGATATTTTTATTCAAATAATTTCATAATTGCACAAAACCACACTTATTAATTGGTGTTGTTGACAAATTTGAAGGGCATATTGTTAACTTTTAATGTGATGCAATTAACTAAATTTTCATTTCATGTTTTTTTTCTTCTATGTAGGCCGACATGTGATGTTCATGTGTGAAGAATTCAGTAACTCGATGATGTTGATTCTATGTTGAAATTACAAAAAATATTTTGATAGCACCATGTTGAAATTAGTACACAGTTTTCTTTGTTGGCTTTGTATTTACATAGCTTTAAACAATTTGTGGTTAGAAAATTAGTTTTGCATTTTAACTGTGTGGATTAGAATATTTTATTATCATGAACAATTTATTTAAGCCATCCGCTGGATATATACTTGGGATTTAAGCATTTGGTCAATTGAAATGTTATTGTGATTGAGTTTGGAGGTGTCTTATTTGTTGTGCGCGATACAAATCAAACCAACAAGAATCAATGCGGAATACAAAGAGAGAACCAGCGAGAAAACACAAAACAAACCAACACAAAAGGACACACAGATTTAATGTGGTTCGGCAAAATACATGCCTACATCCACGGGGCGGTTGGGGTTTCTTCTTCTTCAAATTATCACCAATGGGCGAAAACAAACCCTTACAATCAATGACGGCTGCAAAACCGAAATAGGGATCTCTAATTTTCGTCACTTATTACAAAACCCTAACAAGTGTATTTATAGGGAAACTATTGGGCCTTTTCGAATTGGGCCTGATCTAGTTCAAAATCTCGTCGACAGTCGACTGGCAATCCTTCTGGCAGTCGACCGATCAGTCGACTGATCCTCTGCTGCTGCTTGTATCTTTAGCCTTCGAAAACTCTCTGGACAGTCGCCTGATGCTTCTATCAGTCGACTTATGCTGTAACTTTCTTTTGCTGCAGATACTCCAAAACAATCTGAACCAGAATCGAGCCATTATCCTACAATCTCCACCTTGGCGAGATCTTCCACCAACCAACAATCTCCACCTTGGCAAGATCTTCCAAGTAGCCCAAGCAATCTCCACAAATACTCCAAATGCTCATCATCAAATGTAACAACAAATCCAAACTCCACCTTAGTATGATATCACATACTAGGCGAACAAATAGCGAAGCACTATTCCAACCCCCCATTCCAAATCATCAAACATGCAAAATATTAGCCAGGTTCATGCAATGCTTGAACTTGGCTGCTCCAACAACTTTGGTCAACATATCAGCAGGATTATCAGCTGTCCCAATCTTCACCAAATGAATATCACCATCCTTTATCAAATCACGCACAAAGTGATAACGGACATCAATATGTTTGGTCCTCGAATGATGAACTTGGTTCTTCGCTAAATGAATAGCACTCTGACTGTCACAGTGTACCTCCACCTTCTCCCGATGAATCCCCAAGCTCTTCAAAAGTCCATGTATCCAAATGGCTTCCTTCATGGCCTCAGCAACCGCCATGTATTCAGCCTCAGTAGTAGACAACGCTACAGTGGACTGCAAATTTGACCTCCAACTTATAGGTGCTCTAGCCATCGTAAACAAATAGCCTGTAGTAGACCGCCTCTTATCTAGATCACCTGCATAGTCTGAATCAACATATCCAACTAATAACCTGCTAATATTGTCATCCCTTTCAAATTTCAAACCCACATCTGTGGTGCCACTTATGTACCTTAGAATCCATTTAGCTGCTTGCCAATGCTCTTTGCCTGGATCATGCATATATCGACTAACCATACTCACCGCCTGAGAGATGTCTGGTCGAGTACAAACCATGGCATACATCAAACTGCCAACCACACTAGTGTAAGGTACATTTGCCATATACTGTCTCTCCTCATCTGTACTTGAAGACTGAGAAGCACTAATTCTGAAATGACTGGCTAAGGGTGTACTTACTGGTTTAGTCTTCTCATCTATACCGAACCGTTTCAGCACCTTCAAAAGATATTGCTTCTGTGTCAAACTCACTATGCCCTTTGCCCTGTCTCTAGCTATCTCCATCCCAAGTATCTTCTTGGCTTCACCAAGATCCTTCATCTCGAATTCAGAACTCAACTGATTCTTCAAATTTTGAATCTCCTTAGCATTCTTAGAGGCAATCAACATGTCATCCACATATAATAACAGATATATGAAAGAGCCATCCTGCAACTTCCTGAAGTAAACACAATGATCAAACTCACTTCTGGAATATCTCTGCACCTTCATAAACTAATCAAACCTCAAATACCACTGCCTTGGAGATTGCTTCAAACCATAGAGAGACTTCTTCAACCTGCAAACACAATTTTCCTTCCCAGCTGTCTTGAACCCATCTGGCTGCAACATATAAATCTCTTCATCTAGATCCCCATGTAAGAACGCAGTCTTCACATCCATCTGTGTCAACTCAAGGTCAAACTGTGCTACCAATGCCAACAAAATCCGAATAGAAGGATGCTTCACAACTGGAGAGAACACTTCATTATAGTCAATTCCTTCCCTTTGAGCATACCCCTTTGCAACTAGTCTAGCCTTGAACCGAACACTGCCTTTTGGACCTTCTTTCTTCGTATACACCCACTTGCAACCAATTGCTTTCTTCCCCTTTGGTAGTTGCACTAGATCCCAAGTCTTATTTTTATGAAGAGAGTTCATCTCTTCATCCATAGCAACTTTCCAACCTGCAATTTCTGAACTTCTAGTGGCTTCTTTGAAGTTGGAGGGAACTTCATCATCCACAATGGGAAGAGCAAATGCAACTGTGTCTGTAAAACGAGACGGTCGTTTGATATCTCTTCTTTGCCTTCTTACTGCAATTGATTCTTCCTGCTGGATAGGAACTTCTTCATCATTCTCAGTATCAACCACATCATCATCATCTTGGACAGGAACAGGATTTTCAACTGACAACTTTTCTAACTCCACCTGTTGAAAAACTCTCCTACCAGTCGACTGGTTATTGCCACCAGTCGACTGTCCCGAGCTCCCACAATTCTGCTGTTTTGGACCATCAGTCGACTGCTCCTGTTCATCAGTCGACTGTCCCGAACTTCTTCTACTCACCTGTTGAAGAACTGTCCCACTGTTCTGCTGCTCACCAGTCGACTGACATATACCACCAGTCGACTGTCCCGAGCTAATCATGCTGGTCTCATCAAAAGTCACATCTCTGCTGATTACTAACTTCTTCTGTTCTGGACACCACAACCTGTAACCTTTGACACCAGTACTAAAACCAACAAATATAGCCTTCTTGGCTCTTGCATCAAGTTTAGTTTCAGTTACATGAAAATAAGCAGGACAACCAAATATATGCAAAAAACTATAATCAGATGCAGGTTTACCACTCCATACCTCAATAGGCGTCTTGCCTTCAAGTGCTGCTGATGGTAAACGGTTGACGATGTGACGATGTGGCTTGCATATATGACAGCTTCTGCCCAAAATGTCTTCTTCAACCCAGACTGTGCTAACATACATCTTACCTTCTCAAGTAAGGTTCTGTTCATCCTTTCTGCAACCCCATTTTGCTGTGGAGTCTTCCTAACTGTGAAGTGCCTTTGGATCCCTTCATCTTCACACAACTTCAGAAACGGATCGTTCTTGTATTCCCCTCCATTATCTGACCTCAGAACCTTAATCTTCCTACCAGTCTGATTCTCAACTTTCTTCTTCCAACTTGTGAACAATGTCAAAACTTCATCTTTGTGCTTCATGGTATATACCCAAACTCGTCTGGAGTAATCATCAACAAAAGTAACAAACCAGTGTCTACCACTCATAGAAGGTGTCTGAGTAGGGCCCCAAACATCTGTGTGCACATAATCGAGGATACCCTTTGTCTGATGTACAGCTGTACCAAATTTCACCCTAGTTTGCTTACCCAAAACACAATGTTCACAAAATTCCAACTTGCACCCTTTAGCATCTTTAAGCAACCCTTGCTTCACAAGCCCCTGCAAGGCCTTTTCTCCTGCATGCCCGAGTCGCATATGCCACAACCTGGTAGAGTCGGGAACAAACTGTTTAGGCTTCTCAGTTACACTGGCAGCCTGACCCAAATATGTTTTTCCCTGCAAGAAAAACAAGTTCCTCTTTCTTTGCCCTTTCATCACCACGAGTGATCCGCTAGTCACCTTCAGAATGCCACCTTCACTAGCAAATTTCAATCCACTGGCCTCCAAAGCACCTAGTGAAATCAGATTCTTTTTCAAATCTGGTACATACCATACATCTGAAAGCTCCCTAATAAGACCATCGTGCATTAGCAATTCAATCTTCCCGATTCCTACCTTCTTACAAGGTGCATCATTTCCCATCAAAACTACACCACCATCCATATACTCCAAAGAAGTAAACCACTCCTTTTTCCAAGACATATGATAGGAGGCTGCTGTATCAAGAAACCATACTTCTTGATAAAGTGAGGGACTAGAAGCAAGTGCAAAAGAAACATCCTCGCCACTTTCTAAATTATCAACAGTCACATTTGCAGTCGAATTTCCCTTATTTCGTAGCTTTGGACAATCCTTTTTCCAATGCCCCCTCTCATGACAGAAAGCACATTCATCTTTGGCCGGTATTTTCCTGTCCTTCGAAACTCCTCTCGATTTGGAACGAGATTTGTTTCCCTTTTTCCCAGATTTGGACTCAGATCTAGTCTCAGTCCTGCCCCTTACAATCAACGCTTCAGAAGTTTCTCTATCAACCATCTTATCCCTTCTCCTAGTTTCATTATTCAACAAAGCATTTGCAACATCTTCATATTTCACAGTATCTTTTCCATATAATAAAGTAGTTGCTAAATGATCATAACTTTCAGGTAATGAATTCAACAGAATTAGGGCTTTATCTTCATCCTTAATTTGCTCATCCAAATTTAACAAATCAGCCAATAATTTATTAAATGATTCCACATGAGCATTCATAGACATACCTTCCGTATAGGTGAAGCGAAAAAGTCTCTTCTTCAAATACAGCCGATTCTCCAAACTTTTCCTCATGTATTTGTCTTCGAGCTTCTTCCACAACACCGCAGCAACGGTATCCCTCATCAAATCGTACTTCTGAGCCTTCTCAATAAAGAGCCGAATAGTCCCACACGCAACTCGATTCAACTTCTTCCAATCTGCTTCGGACATATCCTTAGGTTTTTCAACTTCCAAAGCAACATCTTGTTCTTGTTGAACAAGAACATCCAAAACCTCACATTGCCACATCCCGAAATTGTTTGTCCCATCAAATTTTTCAACTTCAAATTTTGCGTTGTGAATCGTTGTTCTTGATGAACTTGATCCCACAACTTCCTTGGTTGCATCTGCATCACCTGCCATCTCTCTCTAGGTCGAACCAACAGCTCTGATACCACTTGTTGTGCGCGATACAAATCAAACCAACAAGAATCAATGCGGAATACAAAGAGAGAACCAGCGAGAAAACACAAAACAAACCAACACAAGTGTATTTATAGGGAAACTATTGGGCCTTTTCGAATTGGGCCTGATCTAGTTCAAAATCTCGTCGACAGTCGACTGGTCGACTTACCAGTCGACTGGCAATCCTTCTGGCAGTCGACCGATCAGTCGACTGATCCTCTGCTGCTGCTTGTATCTTTAGCCTTCGAAAACTCTCTGGACAGTCGCCTGATCCTTCTATCAGTCGACTTATGCTGTAACTTTCTTTTGCTGCAGATACTCCAAAACAATCTGAACCAGAATCGAGCCATTATCCTACAATCTCCACCTTGGCGAGATCTTCCACCAACCAACATTATTGTTATCAAATGCTTGAGATTCGAGATTATGTTTTCTGTAACATCTTTACTATATACTTATTGAATGTTGATCTATTAGATTATTATTATACATGGAGAATATTGTATATATGGGTAGGTTCTGCCGAATTTTTTATTGAATGTTATTAATGTTTTAATATATTTTTAGGTAAAGTCTGTACAATTTGGACAGGGGTATACTAGTTTTGTTCTGATTTGGTGACTCATATGGTTCTCTCTTTTCATTTCTTTTCTATGTTGTTTATCTTTTAAGTTTGCAATATGTGTATCAATTCTTTTCATGAGCTATTATGTAAAATATAATAAAATTACTTGGCTTCTCAACTCATCTAGTATCGAACTCCCAAAAGGTAAAGGGAGAAAAAAATAACGAAAAAAAATTAGAAAGATTATTATTTACAAAATTGTACATTTTAATCTTGGAAAGTACGTGTAATCTTTGTATATCAATATTGCATTTTTCATTATGTTATTTTCCGTCCTCGGTGCGTATTTTCCGCCCTCGGTGCATATTAAAAATACTGATCTATGCTAAGTAGCTGTGGAGAGGGTGATACCTAACTCATAGTTTATAAGTAGAAAATAAATCGAATACTATAATATATATATATATATATATATATATATATATATATATATATATATATATATATATATATATATATATATATATATATATATATATATATATATATATATATACGAGTGATCCAATGAGAAACATTAATCTTAACCATTGGATTTGAGAGAATTGAGATGAATGGCTCTAATTCATTTGGATAAGTAATTAAAAAAACAGTTTATTTTAACTAATCTATAAAAAAAACACCAAACATAAATCCAAACATCACTTCCCCATCTTATACTCAAAAAACAAACAAACAAACAAAAAAAAAAAAAAAAAAAAAAAAAATTAAACAGCACGATTTGTTTCCCAACTGCAAGCTTCGAATTAAAATGGAGAAGCCCAGCTCCTGCAACTCCTGTTCTCAATTCTCATCAACTATCTCTACCATTTCTTCACATCTCTGCAACCATCACCACCCTCTTCATCTGATAAGAACTCCAATTATAATGGAAAAGACTTGGGTTCACAATGGGTTTAAGGTTTAAGGGCATAAATTATCTAACAATATTTACCGATAACCAAAGTCTGCATACACCTACAGACTTGTAAAACATTTTAGTTTAAAGAACAACTGAGCTCATCCACTCCTTTCAGAATTATACATCAGCAATAATGCCAATTTGCATAGCTGGTGTACGCATAAGAGTGCAAGTATTAACGCTACCTTTTATAACTTCAAAACTGGGCACACTGCAATGGCGATACCCCCTTCTCAGCATCCAACTAATGACATGTTAAAGAAGCTCTAAACTTCTAATAATTTTAATACAGTTAACAATTAACTAATCAGGTATCCACAATTGATAAACTTTAAATATGTGACAGGTGAAAAAATCCTTACAGGTAACGTTAATACTTGAACTCTTATGCGTACACCAGCTATGCAAATTGGCATTATTGCTGCTGCATAATTCTGAAAGGAGTGGATGAGCTCAGCCGTTCTTTAAACTAAAATGTTTTACAAGTCTGTAGGTGTATGCAGACTTTGGTTATCGGTAAATATTGTTAGATAATTTATGCCCTTAAACCCATTGTGAACCCAAGTCTTTTCCATTATAATTGGAGTTCTTATTAGATGAAAAGGGTGGTGATGGTTGCAGAGATGTGAAGAAATGGTAGAGATAGTTGATGAGAATTGAGAACAGGAGTTGCAGGAGCTGGGCTTCACCATTTTAATTCGAAGCTTGCAGTTGGGGAACAAATCGTGTTGTTTATTTTTATTTTTTTTTGTTTGGTTTGTTTTTTGTGAATAAGATGGGGAAGTGATGTTTGGATTTTTGTTTGGTGGTTTTTTTATACATTAGTTAAAATAAACCGGTTTTTTTAATTACTAATCCAAATGAATTAGAGCCATTCATCTCAATCCTCTCAAATCCAATGGTTAAAATTAATGTTTCTCATTTTCTTATTTTAAGATGTTTTTCATTGGATCACTCCTCTGTATATATATATATATATATATATAATCTCTAATATTATAATGGGAGAAGGCCTTAGTGTCATCTATAAATCTTCCGACGCGTGCATTGTACGTGTGATATGGCTAAAAACGGGGGTTAATCGGAACCGTCCAAATCGGGTACGAATCTTGGGACCCAGGGGTAAAACGGTAATTTCGCCTACAAGAGGGTCCAAAATGGGTATTGGATCTTCTCACCAAGGACCCAATAACCCACGAATGGATCCACCAACAAGAGGGTGCGGGTTTTAACCCGCTGCGCACCCAATCCAACAAGATAAAATCAGGGTCCCTAACTAATCTTGATCAACGGCCCTGATGTACATCTATCTTTTCACTGGGATTTGGGGATTAAATTCCTTACCTGATTACGGGGAATATACCTTATCAGATTACATTCCTAATATGTTTACAAGGAGAATATTCCATATCAGATCACGGGGATTACATTCCTAATCTGTTCCCTGAGACGCCTATAAATACCCCCCATCCATCTCTATTAAGAGGTAATCAATCTTTCACCAGTTTTTGCGCTCTTTCATAATTTCTCTGATTACTGACTTGAGCGTCGGAGGGTGCGTCGCCGGGAACAACCCCGGTGTCTCGCACTTTTTGCAGGTCCACGGCGGGAACGACGATCAAAGCCCGACGGAACAGGTATGCAGGTTTACTATTCAGTTTCCCTAAGAATCCACAAATACTATCTGTTTGCCCCCACACCAAATTTAGCGGCAACAGATTGGCGCCGTCTGTAGGAAACTAACGAATAGAGACCTCTCCTCTTCCCGGCGAACAGATCTCCTCCAGCCATGCCTCCTAGGAAAGTCAGATCGAGGGGGTCCAACCGAGGACCCAACCCTGATCAGCAGCAAGAAGTCCTCCCTAATCCCGCTCAGCAACAAGGGCAACTTCCCCCTACCGCGGAAGACCCGCTCCAACAGAACCTTCCCCCTCCTGATCCAAAGGGTCCTAACCCTCAGAACAACCCCTTCAGCAAGAGCATGTCTCCATCCACAATGCCTCCACGGACTCTATGGCCTCCCATCACTCCCGAGCCTCTGGTCGCCACAATACCGCCCCTAATCGCCAGAAAGATGATGACCTCCGCCGCCATCTGGAAGAAAAGCGGGCCCGAGAGGGAGCTTCCCGCCAACACCATCCGGGCGAGCGGTCTCCTCGCCACCGGTACCACAGGTCCCCCGTCCGCAGAGGGAGGAAAGAGTCCCCCGATCATTACCGAAGAAGGCACTCTCCCGCAGGTCGGCAACAGCCCAGGAACAATGAGGCACCAATCACCCGTGCCGAGTTCCAGCAGTTCCAAGCGACCGTCCTGCAGGCTCTCAACCTCCGTCAAAATCCTAATGAGCCGAAGGACCCGTCCCCTCCTCCAGTCCGAAGCCCTCACCGACGGTCCCCATCTCCTCGTCCTGCTCCTACCAACTCCCGGCATACCCTAAGTCCTCGTCGCTCCCGAAGTTACCATCGCCACAGCCCTCGCTCTCCCTCATACGAAGACGAGTCTCAGGGCTCGGCAGATTACCGTCGGAGAGATGACACCATGAACCGCCGTCTTCATGAAGTAGAGAGGCGCCTGGGTCAGATAAACCGAGAAGAGGAGCTCAGGGGGAGGACTCTACGTCCTAGCCGACCCCCTTTCTCCCGGACCATAGTGGATGCACCTGTGCCGTTTGGTTTCAAACCTCCCCAATTCGAGACTTACACCGGGGAGACCGATCCAGTTGATCACATCGAAAGCTTTAAGACTTTGATGCTCCTCCATCAAGCTTCCGATGCCCTCCTCTGCAAAACCTTCCCCGCAACTCTCAAGGGACCAGCTCGAAAGTGGTATTCTCGCCTTGCCCCCTCCTCAATATTCTCCTTCGAGCAGTTCGAAACCCTCTTCGTCACACATTTCGTAAGCAGCCGCAGAGCCGAGAAAACCAGCATCTCCCTATTGCACCTCCACCAAAAGAAGGGGGAGAAACTGAGAGATTATGTGAAGAGGTTCACAGCTGAAGCCAGGTCCATAGCATCCCTCGACCAGTCGGTCGCTACGGCAGCATTTCAATCTAATGTTCTCAATTCCAACCTCCGCTCCTCCCTCGCCAAGAAGCCTCCACAGAACTTTTCCGACCTCCTCCTTCGCAGTGAAAAGTATATCCGAGCCGAAGAGGCCGAGCAGCGACCCAACTGGGAGGGGTCATCCTCCGGGTTTAAGAGAAAGGGAACAGAAGAGGAAGGAGCCAAGAAGCTCCAAAAGGACAATGTCGGCCAGCGCCGAACTCCCCCCAGGTTCGAGAAGTTCACTCCCCTCACCACCGACGTCTCAACCATTTTGATGGAGGTCGAGAAGGAGGGTATCATCCCCCCCGCTCCAAGGATGAACACCCCCGCCAAAAGAAGAGATAAAGAGAAATGGTGCCATTATCATCGAGACCATGGGCATGACACCAGCGATTGTCGTGCCTTAAAGAACGAGATCGAAGCCCTTATCCAGAGGGGGCAGCTGACCAGGTTTATAAGGAAGGACCGAGCCGAACTTCCTCCCCCGCCTCGAGGGGCTAACAAGCGTCCGGAACGGGAAGAGACGCCTGACTTCGAGGAAGAGCGAGTCCTCCACCTCATTCATGGGGGCCCAATGGGGGGCTCCTCAAACTCCTCTCGGAAGGCATTTATAAGGGAAGTCAACTCGGTCCAAACCACCCCTCCTCCCAAAGGCCTCGGAGTGCCAGTCACATTCTCCGACGGAGATCTTGAAGGAGTTCGCACTCCACATTGCGACGCACTCGTCATTAGCCTTCACATGGCAAATTTCAAAGTGGAAAGGATCTTAGTAGACAACAGAAGCTCCGTCAACATCCTCTTCCTCGCCGCCTTTAAAGGCCTAAAGCTCTCCCGAGACAGGCTCAAGCCCGCCGGCTATACTCTCCATGGGTTCACGGGAGTTCCGGTAACTATTGAAGGGGTGATCACCCTCGATGTAACTGCCGGCCAAACTCCTACCACCCGAACAGAGCCAATGGACTTCATGGTGGTGGATGTTCCCACCTCCTACAACGTCATTTTGGGTCGGCCCGGCCTCGCAGCTCTGGAAGCCGTCCCCTCAGCATACCACCTTAAGATGAAATTTCCCACCCGGTCCGGGGTCGGAGAAGTAAGGGGCAATCAGGAGACGGCTAGAAAGTGCTACATGACCTCTACCCTTGGACCCGTCCTCTCCTTAGAAACTCTGGAAATCCCCCAGAATGTTGCTCGGCCAACGTCCGAGCTGGTGGACGAATTGGAAGAGGTACTCTTCTCCGAGCAGGAGCCGGCCCGCAAGTTCTTTGTCAGCAAGACCCTCCCGTCCGCCCTATACTCAGACATCGTGCAATGCATCCGAAGGAATCAGGACCTCTTCACCTGGTCAGCTGCAGATATGCCCGGTATCTCCGAAGAACTCTTAGTCCACCGCCTGAGCGTCGATCCGGGGTCCAAACCGGTTCAGCAGAAGAGGCGCAAGTTCGCCCCCGAGCGCCAGCTTGCTATTAAGGAGGAGGTAGACAAACTCTTGAAGGCCCGGTTCATTCAGGAGGTGAACTATCCTGAGTGGTTGTCGAATGTGGTAATGGTGAAAAAGTCCAATGGGACGTGGAGAATTTGTATTGATTTCACCGACCTCAACAAGGCCTGCCCCAAAGATCCCTTCCCTCTGCCGAGCATCGACACTCTGATTGACGCAACCTCGGGACATGAGCTCCTCAGCTTCATGGATGCCTTCTCAGGTTACAATCAGATAAGAATGTTCCATCCAGACATCCCGAAGACGTCGTTTGTTACCGACCAGGGCCTTTATTGCTATAGGGTCATGCCGTTCGGTCTCAAGAATGCAGGTGCAACATACCAACGCCTCGTCAACAAGGTTTTCCAGGCCCAGATCGGCCGGAACATGGAGGTTTACGTTGACGACATGCTTGTAAAAAGCATCTGAGGCATTGATCATGTGACCGACCTCAAAGAAGCATTTGACGTTCTAAGAAAGCACAATATGAGACTTAACCCGAACAAGTGTGCGTTCGGCGTCTCATCAGGGAAGTTCCTTGGCTTCATGGTTAGCCAACGAGGAATAGAAGCAAACCCGGAGAAGATCAAGGCCATACTGGACATGGCCCCTCCTAGAAATGTCAAGGAAGTTCAGAGATTGACTGGTCGCCTAGCCGCCATAGGGCGCTTTCTGTCGAAGTCCGGGGAGAAGTGCCTCCCGTTCTTCAAAGCCCTCAGGGGGGCTAAAGGATTCAAGTGGGGGCAGCAGCAACAAGACTCCTTCGACCAGCTTAAAGCTTACCTCGTCAATCCACCTCTTCTCAGCAAACCAGTACCTGGCGAACCGCTCTACCTCTACCTGGCAGCTTCCGAACAGACGCTTAGTGCGGTCTTAGTCAGAGAGGAAGAAAGGGCTCAGAAGCCCATCTACTACGTCAGCAAGGTGCTTCGGGACGCCGAGCTCCGGTACCCGAAGATTGAGAAAATGGCCTATGCCCTGGTAATAGCCGTGAGAAAGCTTCGCCCTTACTTTTAGTCCCATTCGGTGGTCGTTCTTACCGACCAGCCGCTGAAACAGGTTCTTCACAAGCCCGAGACTTCCGGTCGCCTTATGAAGTGGTCGATCGAGCTGAGCCAACATGATATAACTTATCAGCCTCGGACCGCGATCAAGGCACAGGCGCTAGCCGAATTCATAGTTGAAACTACTATCCCCGAGTCCAGCCAAACAGTGAAGGGACCACCCGTCTGGTCGGTCTATGTCGACGGGTCCTCTTGCAACGAGGGAAGCGGGGCAGGGGTCATTCTGGCAGGCCCGGATGACTTTATCCTCCAATACTCCCTCCGCATAAACTTCAAAGCCTCGAACAACGAAGCTGAATACGAGGCGCTCATAGCTGGCCTTGGAATAGCCCGAAATGCAGGAGCACAACACCTGCGGATCTTCAGCGACTCTCAGTTGGTTGTCAATCAGGTCCTCGGCGAGTATGAGGCCCGCGATGATAGAATGGTTAAATACTTGGCCAAAGTAAAGAGCCTCATGGCGCTATTTGAAGAGGCCCTCATCCAAAGGATCCCCCGAGAAGAAAATGCCCAGGCCGACGCCCTATCCAAATTAGCCTCCTCTTCCCTTCAAGGTCTGGAGCAGACAGTATTGATAGAAGTCCTCCTGAAGCCGAGCATAGAGGACGAAACACCTGACTCCGTTGAAACATTGCCCGTCCTCCTCGAAGACAACTGGATGAAACCCTTCGTCGAGTTCCTAAGGGACGGACTCCTCCCCGAAGGTCCGAGGGAAGCGAGAAGAATCAGGACCCGAGCCGAGCATTATACATTAATCGAAGGTATCCTATATAAATGCTCCTTCACCCAGGTGGATGGTCGGCCTTACCTAAGGTGCCTCTCCCCCCGGCAAGTCGACTACGCTCTGCAAGAACTTCATGAGGGCATTGGCGGGGCTCATTCTGGCTCTAGAGCCCTAGCGCGCAAAGTGTTGAACTATGGGTATTACTAGCCCACTCTCCTACGGGACGCCGAACGACACGTTCGGCAATGCAGCTCCTGCCAAAAGTATTCCGACATCCGACGCCTTCCGCAAGCACCACTCACCTCCCTATCAAGTCCGATCCCCTTCGCAATGTAGGGGATGGACTTACTGGGGCCATTTCCGCCAGCTCCCGGACAGTTGAAGTTCCTAGTCGTGGCAGTCGACTATTTCTCAAAATGGATAGAGGCCGAGCCCCTGGCTACAATCACCGAGCATAGGGTCGTTCAATTCTTCTAGAAAAATGTGATCTGCCGATTCGGCGTTCCCCGGGTCATAGTTACAGATAATGGAACACAGTTCACTGGGGCTGCCTTCCGAGCCTTATGTGAAAACCTCACCATACAACACCGTTTCTCCTCCGTCTCTCATCCTCAGTCCAATGGCCAGGCCGAAAATGCCAACCGACAGATCCTCTCGGGCATTAAGAAGAGGCTAGACAAGTGTTCCAAGGGGCTATGGGTCGATCAGCTGCCCAACGTGCTATGGAACTACCGCACCACAAAGCGGACCCCAACAGGCGAGAGCCCGTTCAATCTCACCTATGGGTCCGAGGCCATCATCCCCCTCGAAGTCGGGATACTCTCTCCTCGCCTGATAGCTTATGAAGAAGAACAGAACGCTAGAGAACTCAGAGCAAGTCTAGATCTGATAGATGAAATCCGAGAAAGAGCTGCCATATGCCAGCAAACTTACCGAAGAAGGATCGAGCTAGCGTACAACAAAAGAGTCCGTCCTACGGACCTCAAAGAAGGGGACCTAGTCCTCCGAAAATTGGCCATCTCGTTCCCCGGACAGAAAAGCAAATTGGCCCCAAATTGGGAGGGACCCTACAAAATCTCAAAAGTGATCCGCCCCGGTGCATACAGGCTGGAAGATCTCGAAGGCAGGGAAATACCCCGGACTTGGAATGCCGACCATCTCTTAAAATACCAAGAGAGGACAACAACTCCTCTCTAAGTAATCCGAGATGTCAAACCATTCCTTTCCAATTACTAGTAGTACTTTTCTTTTATTTTTCATTGTAATAATGGCTAGCAACTTTAGAAGCAGCCGATCATTGGATATTAATAAATAAAGTTTTTTCAAATTTTTGCTACTATTATATCTCCGCCTTTAACTCTTTAATCTAACGATGGTTCCGGAGTCCAACACTTGGCTCGACTCTACTTCGCGAGTTCGCTCCTAAGCGAGCTAGAAGTAGCTCGCCATTCGGAACTGCTCCCACAGCCGTTGAATGGTTCGGAGTCCAACACTTGGTTCGATTCTACTTCGCAAGTTCGCTTCTAAGCGAGCTAGGGGTAGTTCGCCATTCGGAAATGCTCCCACAACCCTTAAACTAATCTAACAATGGTTCCGGAGTCCAACACTTGGCTCGATTCTACTTCGCGAGTTCGCTCCTAAGCGAGCTAGAAGTAGCTCGCCATTCGGAACTGCTCCCACAACCGTTGAATGGTTCGGAGTCCAACACTTGGTTCGATTCTACTTCGCAAGTTCGCTTCTAAGCGAGCTAGGGGTAGTTCGCCATTCGGAAATGCTCCCACAACCCTTAAACTAATCTAACAATGGTTCCAGAGTCCAACACTTGGCTTGATTCTACTTCGCGAGTTCACTCCTAAGCGAGCTAGAAGTAGCTCGCCATTCGGAACTGCTCCCACAGCCGTTGAATGGTTCGGAGTCCAACACTTAGTTCGATTCTACTTCGCAAGTTCGCTTCTAAGCGAGCTAGGGGTAGTTCGCCATTCGGAAATGCTCCCACAACCCTTAAACTAATCTAACAATGGTTCCGGAGTCCAACGCTAGGCTCAATTCTACTTCCGAGTTCGCTCTTAGCGAGCAGGGTCGCGGTCGTAGCTACCGAACTACTCTAGCAACGATCCGAGGCCCGGCACTTGCGCTTTGACGCAGTTTGAGCAATAGCTGCCAAACTTACCGCACAAGACGACATGATTGGGCAGTAGAGACAAGGCTCGGCACCACCGGCCGAACATCCCCCTCGCCGATCGACGGGCAAATACGCGGCCGACTTTAGAAGCCTCGGCGCAGCAGACAACAGTCGCGAAAGTAAAAACACACAAGTTCGGCAAACAACACTTTTATTGATGAAACAGACACGGTACAAAGACAAACACAGCAGGGTTACAACTCGTCAAAGAAAAAGTTACAGTGCCGACTTATTACACTTAGCAAAAAACAAAAAATACGCAAAAGCTCGCGGAATCGACGACTTCAGCGCTTTTTTGGAGCCGGAGCATTCCGCTTCAAAGACACTCGGGAGTGACGACGCTTGTCTCAAGAGCGCGACCTCAAGCCGGCGAATTGAGACGTATCCTCGGCACCACTTCTAGTAGCTACTCCGACAGATGCTCCGCTCGACGAAATTGCAACCGAGCTTTGCGCGTCCCCCGGACTAGGTCGGCCGATCCGCTGACGGGTCGCCATCTCGTAGAAGGTAATGCCACGCTCGCTCTCCGCACGAGTACACGAGGTGCTTTGAATGTTGATAGGCCCCGAATGCGGCTTAAGACGGGCCACTTCTGCCTCCAGCTCCGAGATCCGATCCCGCAACGAGTCGTCTTTGACATTGACTTCGAAACATGGGGGTATCGCGGAGTCTGGAACCCCTGATCGGCTGGCAATAAGGCACCGAAGATGGGTGACCTCGATGCTTTTATCAACCGTCGCTCTCTTCAGCGCTTCGACCTCGGCAGTCAGTTGGACCCGTTCAGTCGTCAACTTGGCCACTTCGGCCGTCAGCCCCTCGCCCTCACTCCGAAGCTTCGTCTCTACGGACTGCAGATGCTGTATCTCGGAGAGCAAGTCATCCCTCTCCGCTGTTATTTTGGACAAGTTATGACGAATGCACTGAACCCGAATCTCATTACTGAAAGCAGTTGGCGAATATTCACCTTCGCCCGCGGGGGTAAGCTCTTCGATCCTGCTTTCCAGACAACGAATCTCGACATCTCGCCGGCCGAGGATGAGCTGGAGATGCTTCCTCTCGCTTTCAGCTCGGCACAATCCGAGCTCGACCTCGTAGAGTCGCTCTCGGCACCTCGCCAGACACAGCCTCGTCGCCCCTAGGCCGACCTCGGCTCGAGCTTCTTCATCCGAGGGCGAAGGCTCGACGTCTTGGGCGATCACCATCAGCTGCAAAGAGATCGAAGTAATCAGCAAAAAGATAGAACATTGCCGGAGCGCCACACTTGGCCAGAAGAGAAACAGGAAAAATCAGAAAAGAAACAAGAAACTCTCGGGGCCAGAAGAGAATGTTCGGCGAAAAAGGGGGGCGAGAGACAAAAATTCGAACACCAACAATTTTTTTTTCTTTTCATTCATTTCAAAAAGTAGCGGTGGCCAGTCCGCTATTAAGCGTTACAATGATTGAAAAGAAAAACAAAAAAAACAAACAGACAAACAAAAAAAGAAAACGAGGAGCAGAGTCAAGGCCCGACCTCTTTCCCCGAGCGACGAGGTGGGGTAGGGGTTGACTTCGCCGAAGGAGACGCCACCGACAGCGGAGGGACCGCAGTGCTAGGGGCCCCGGCCCCGGCATCAACTTCGT
Source organism: Hemerocallis citrina (assembly GCA_017893485.1). NCBI lineage: Eukaryota > Viridiplantae > Streptophyta > Magnoliopsida > Asparagales > Asphodelaceae > Hemerocallis > Hemerocallis citrina. The sequence goes on along the minus strand of CM030358.1, from coordinate 136,870,519 downwards.
CGTCCCCGTCATCCTCCTCTCCCTCGGATTTAGGGTCGAAACCCTCGACATGGCCGGGGAACAGTCTCCACCCCGAGACGTCCACGTCGGGGTACTCCTTCGACACCCGTTCGAGGGCTGCGGCGAAGGCCTTCGCCATATTTTGGGCGAGGAACCCCTGGGCCTTCTCCAGGGTCGCATCCTCCGCCACCTTCACAGCTGCCGCCTGCGCCGCCTCGGCCTCAACCAACTGCTTGGCCGACCCCTCCTTCTGCAAAAGGAGCTCGCCCTCCAGCCTCTTCACCTCGGCCTCGAGATGCTGGATCCTCGCCGACCTGCCCTCGTGCTCGACCCGGAGCTTGTCGAGCTCGTTCGACATCCGAGCTTTCTCGTTCCGAGCTTGGTCGGACTCCTGCTTCAGCTCCTTCTCCAGAGCTGTCAGCCTCTCGGTGAGGTGGCCAAAGTGGACGATGATCTACAGCAAAAAAGAACTAAAAGAGTTAGAAATTTTTTTTGTGATTCAAGAAGTGCAACAAACAAAGGAAACTCGGAGCTTACCGACACCGCCGAACGAGCGATCTCGATCACATCATCGCCCTCTCTCCCCGCCTCCATGGCAGCTCGGTCCTTTAGGGTGGCGAGGTGCTTGACGGCCTGCATGCTCGCCAGCGAGTTCCCGAGGAACCCATCATGCCTCCGGACTTGCCAGTCCGGGATGTGGATTCGCTTGTGCTCCTCTGTCAGGAGCTCCTCGCCTGCCACAGTCAGCGGCGGCGTCGGCATGGCGAGGGCGGCAGCAATGGGGAACTCGCCCACAGATGCGGGGGCCGGAGTCCTTGCCACCGTGACGGCCGGATTGTCGAAGACCTCCACCTCCTCGACAGAGGCCCCAATCCTCGGCGCCTTCGAGGTCGAGGGCAGCTTCGACGCGACCCTCTTGCGTTTCTTCGGCGCCTTGCTGGCAAGCCCAGCCCTGAGCGCCAACACTGCATCGTAGTCCATGGATTCTGCATCAAAAGTGAAAATTGGTTAGCACACAAAAAACAACAAGGAAGAAGGTACGGGAAAAAAGAACTTGACGAGAGCCGCGTACTAGTGTCTAAGCGGCAGAGCCCTCCCTTGTAGAGGACGTCCTCCGTCAGCTCCCTCCAATCGACTTCGGCCGATCAAGGAGAATCCGGACCGCCTCTTCTTCCTCAACTGAGAGCTTCGGCATCGCCTTCGCCCTCTTCGGCACCCCTTCTACCCAGTCAGAAGGGATCGACCATGCCTCTCGACTCCGCACCACCAACCATTTCTCTCGCCAGTTTTTAATGGAGTCGGGGCATATGACAAGTCTGCCGTCGTGCCTCGGAGTCAAGTAATACCGATACTCCGACTTATTCCCCTGGTGGAGCCGGTATAACGTCCGAAGCACGTTCAGGTGCGGCTCGATCCCTGCAGCCTGGCAGTGGAGAACGAAACCGTTTATCACTCGCCACGCGTTCGGCATGAGTTGGATGGGGCTGACCCCGAACCAACTCACCACGGTAACGGCGAACGCGTGGAGAGGTAACCGAGCACCGGCGATAAAGGCATCGACCGGCCAGCAACACATCGTCACTGGCAGCGGCGAGTTAGCCCTAACTCCGGGGCCCGGCAACATAATTTCGTACTCCTCCGGGATGAAAAAAGAATCCCGGATCACTGCCAGATCCCCCTCGCGCAGGATCAACGCCGCATCGTCCGCCTCCGTCGTCTCCCTCGCGGCATTCTCCTCGAAGGACCTCCCCCTCCCATGAACGATTCGCTCGGCCTGATCCTCCGGGAGCTGCCTAACTCTGTGGAGCCCCGTCAACGGCCCTGGCAGTTGTCCGAACTCCCCCATTCTCTTCGGATCCACCACGATTGAATCCTTCCCGAACACCTTCTTGCCTTTGGTCGGGGTCGGAGTCGAATCCTCGACGTCTTCAAGGGAGGGCTCGGACCAAGAGATTTCTTTGGAGACAGAAGCTACAGACATAATTGATGATAAATTACCTTAAGAGAGATAGCCGCCGGAAAACTTCGCCTGAACCAAACACCGACACCGGAAAAACTCGCCTGAGCACAAACCGTCTGAGCAAAAGAGAGGAGAAATGAGAAATGAGAGAGGGGCGCTCCAAACGAGGTTAATGGGCTCGTACGACCGGCCCATTTAGACCAAACGACGAAGCGACCCCAATCGTCGCCTCGCTAACCACGCCAAATCATGAGTCGAATTTAATGCGCGTCCCGTCTGATGGAAGCCCAGAGGTCACTACAATTAATGAACGTCCCATCTGTCAGAGTTGTCAGAGCTGTCAGAGCTGTCAGAGCCGCCAGAAGTTCAGATGGCGCACAGAAGAAACAAGCTCTTAAAAACGACAAGTTTAGGAGTTCGGCACCCACTGCCGAGCGTTCGTGACACCGACCTTGTTACGGGTAAAAAATCAAGTTCGGCACCCACTGCCGAGCGTTCGTGACACCGACCTTGTTACGGGGTAAAAATCAAGTTCGGCACCGAGCGTTCGTGACACCGACCTTGTTACGGGTCAAAAATCAAGTTCGGCACCCACTGCCGAGCGTTCGTGATACCGACCTTGTTACGGGGTAAAAATCAAGTTCAGCACCCACTGCCGAGCGTTCGTGACACCGACCTTGTTACGGGTAAAAAATCAAGTTCGGCACCCACTGCCGAGCGTTCGTGACGCCGACCTTGTTACGGGTAAAAAATCAAGTTCGGCACCCACTGCCGAGCGTTCGTGACGCCGACCTTGTTACGGGTAAAAAATCAAGTTCGGCACCCACTGCCGAGCGTTCGTGACACCGACCTTGTTACGGGTAAAAAATTAAGTTCGGCACCCACTGCCGAGCGTTCGTGACACCGACCTTGTTACGGGTGAAAAATCAAGTTCGGCAGATTGCCAGACTCCCTCCTAGTGCTCGCAGCTACGCCGAACTCGCTTTCCTCTTCGGAAAAACTTGCCGAACCGAACATGGACCTCGGCCCCCTAGCCAGCGAGCCCTAGGGGGAGTCTAAGGCGTGATACAAATACACAAGACCCCCGAACGACAAACTGACACTTCGCGAAGGTAAAGAGGATATCCCTGCAAGAATACCACATGACCATTAGAGCTCATGAGCAACTCGGAGCTCAACCCGCTTGGAAAATACCTCACTACCCCTTCAAGATTCAAAACCCTCCATTTGAACTCCGATACAACTCTGCTAGCCATTAAAACAGTTAAACTACTCCTTAAAGGCCGATCAAATTTAGCCTTTAGGAGTGGGGGGCTCGTGATATGGCTAAAAACGGGGGTTAATCGGAACCGTCCAAATCGGGTACGAATCTTGGGACCCAGGGGTAAAACGGTAATTTCGCCTACAAGAAAGTCCAAAATGGGTATTGGATCTTCTCCCCAAGGACCCAATAACCCACGAATGGATCCACCAACAAGAGGGTGCAGGTTTTAACCCGCTGCGCACCCAATCCAACAAGATAAAATCAGGGTCCCTGACTAATCTTGATCAACGGCCCTGATGTACATCTATCTTTTCACTGGGATTTGGGGATTAAATTCCTTACCTGATTACGAGGAATATACCTTATCAGATTACATTCCTAATCTGTTTACAAGGAGAATATTCCATATCAGATCATGGGGATTACATTCCTAATCTGTTCCCTGAGACGCCTATAAATACCCCCCATCCATCTCTATTAAGAGGTAATCAATCTTTCACCAGTTTTTGCGCTCTTTCATAATTTCTCTGATTACTGACTTGAGCGTCGAAGGGTGCGTCGCCGGGAACAACCCCGGTGCCTCGCACTTTTTGCAGGTCCACGGCGGGAACGACGATCAAAGCCCGACGGAACAGGTACGCAGGTTTACTATTCAGTTTCCCTAAGAATCCACAAATACTATCTGTTTGCCCCCACACCAAATTTAGCGGCAACAACGTGCATAACCAATATGAAGGAGGCCTCAGGTTCGAGTCCTCGCTACGTCAGATTTTGTACTTTAAATTTTGTTTAATATATTAAATGTGCATCACACGTGTAAATTATTATCTATCTATCTTTCCACCTACCTATAATATAATATATAATAATTATTATAATGGAAGAGTTTGAGTTGTTAATATACCTACTTACGTGTAACGCACGTGCAACTCATACTCTCCCATTATAGTCTTCACATTTACCTTTTTAAATATATAATATTTATTAAGACATTCATCGCACATGTAAATCTGGGTTTTACTTTATTTAAAAATTAAAAAAAATATGTGCATCGCACGTGTATATTACTAGTAACTATTTTAATGGGGGAGTTGGATTTGTCGTTTTTAAATCTACCAACTTACGTGCAATACCCGTGCATAACTAATATAAGAGATGTCCAAATTTGAGGCCATACTACGCCGGATTTTTTACTCTAAAAATATATTTATTAAGACATGCATCGGACGTGTAAATTACTATATTTATCTATCTATAATCTATAATAATCTATAACTATTATAATGGGAGAGTTGAAATTGTCGTTTGTAAATCTACCAACTTACGTGCATTGCCCGTGTATAAATAATGTAAAAAATGTCTCAGGTTCGAAGCCAGACTACGTCCGAATTTTTACTTTAAAAAATATATATTTATTACATCGTACGTGTAAATTACTAATTTATAATCTATAATCTATCTACTATTTTAATCTATCTACTATTTTAATGGGAGAGTTAAAATTGTTGTTTGTAAATCTACCAACTTACGTATATTGTTTGTATATAATTAATATAAAAGAGATATCAAATTTGAAGCCAGACTGCGTCAAAATATCTACTTTAAAAATATATATATTTATTAATACGTGCATCGTAGCTGCAAATTACTAATTGTGCATAAGTTCCTTAAATCCATTTGGTTGGTGAAAAACTACAAAGAGCTATTTGAATAACCCTTTTTTTTTTGAAAATAAAAGTGACAATATCACTAGTTATTTGAATTACTTTTTGCCCACAATGATCAAGCTATAAGAGCATCCACAGTCGTGTTCCTCATTTGTTAGAAAATGACAGCTACAGTAATAGCAAATAGCGATGTTTGCTGCAGTGGTCGTTTGCTATATCTTTCTTATTTTTTTAGAAATAAGCGAGCGACGGTATATCGTCGCTATATGATATACCGTCTCATCGTTTAAAATAAATTAAAAAAGTTAATTACTTATTAACTATTAAACTATATTAATTAACTAAATTAAATAATATAATAATAATTAAACCTAATTAATTAACTACCTAAACCTAATTACTACTCCTGAACCTACCCAATCAGCATTAATTCTCCACTGTGCCCTTAATTCACGAACGGGGTATCATACCCCGGCCAGGGTATGTTTCCCCGTCTGAGGGAATATTTAAAAAAAAAAATTTTTTTTAAGTGGAGAGACGGGGTATCATATCCCGGACGGGGTATGTTTCCCCGTCCGACCATTTTTTTTAAAAAAAATTAATTAAAATTATTTAGACGGTATATGTTCTTCCGTCTCACTCGATTAAATAATCATAAAATCAGGGATATGATATCCCGTTCTTTATAATTTAAGAAATCGTATTTCGTTTCTCATATTTGAGAAACAAGAATAGCAACTTTGCTATAAAATGGCAAAATGAGAAACCGTTGCAGCCATTCGTTTGCTAAAAATAGCAAATTGGCATTTATAGCAAACGACTGTGGATGCTCTAATGGAGCATCTAATGGAGCAGGGGATGGTTTAATGCTACCCCCACTTTTCGGAAACTGCCATATTTATTTTGACAACTTCAGATATTCCCTGCACATTTACATTTTACTAGTATTATACACGTGCACACGTGCACGTGGAAAAAATTGAAGGATCATGAAAAGGGTAAGAAGAAAATAATTTCCAAACCGACCCACTTTCGAAAATATTTACAAAACAGGTCTGCATTCGAAAATATTGTCCCAAGTCAGTCCATAATTAAAAAGAAAATAATTGTCAAACTGATCCACCTTTCGAAAATATTTACCAAACAGGTCCACTTTCGAAAATATTTACCAAAGTAACTAAGGGGCTCTCCATTATAGTAGTAGAGATTATTGTTGCCACCCTTGAAAAACGTGTATAAAGATTTTTATATGTATATTTTATCACTTATCTCAGCCTGGCATAAATTTCTAACTTCATCCAATTTTGCGTTTGATGAATGTTAATTCTTAATTTTTTAGTGGAATTCGTCAATATGATTTATTATTATAAAGAGAAAAAAAATTTTACTCCACATAGCTCCCTTCAAATATCATAACTCGTAACTCAAGCACAAGTCAGTACTTTCATATTAGGTTAAATTTTTAAAAATCTACTGAAATATTGATAATTTTTAAAAAATACCACTGAATTTTTTGTTTATAAACAAAACCTCACCATAAGTGGGGTTTTTTTTTTAAATGATCAATACCTCAGTGGGAATTTTTTAAATTTAACCTTTATTACTCAATTTCATTTTTTTAAAATGATCAATACTTCATTGGGAATTTTTTAAATTTAACGTTTATTACTCAATTTACAGAAGCTTCAAAAGTGATCAATTAGAATCTTAATTGCAACATTATATTGAACCAACTTTCATAACAAAATCTCAATTTTTTTTCATAAGATAAGTTTCTACTCTTGCAATCTTATTTTTTAATTGATAATTCGACCTAAAGAAAATTTATTGAAAGTTCTGAGCGCGGTTATGATTGATAAAGTTTCAAATTTTTAATTTTAAAAGGATTTTTTTTAATAAAGAACCGTAAAAATAATAGGGGTAAAGTCATGTAAAATCCTCAACATTTGGGTCCGAAATTAGGAAATCACATTTTTCTTAAATTTCACTTATTTAGCACTTTGTTTTCATCTCTTTCATTTTTTTACGTTAAATTTGAATTTTGTAATTACCTAACTAACCCATTCTTTATTAATAGGTGAAATTGTGTTTTAATTTCTATCGTTCAGGGATAATTAAGTAATTATGCAATTCAATTCTAAAACAAAAATTAAGAAAGATAACAACATGAATCGAGTAAAATTTAACAGCGGAATGTTTCTTAATTTCAAACCCAAATGTGGGTGGTTTCATAAGTTTACCCCAAAACAATATACGAGGAGGGAAGAAACTTTCTACTACTTAGTAGATAGTTTTAGACTAAATTTAAAAGAAATCCCCTGAACTTTGGAACGTTCTAAAAAAATTGTAATAAGTTTTTTTTTTATAAAAACAACTGCACAAAACTATAGTTTAAAAAAACACACACTGACAGAGTTAGGATTAGGGTTAGGGTTAGTTCAGTGCAGTTTATTTAAACATCTGGTTAGTAAAGTGATGTTTTTTAAACACAAATGAAAGACGATAGTGGATTTTTGACATAAAACCTAACGGAAACCTAAATCTGTTAAAGTGAGTTTTTTTAAAACTAAAATTTTGTATGGTTTTTAAAATTTTAAATTAAAAAAAAAACCTCAAGACGTTTTTTTAAAATTATCCAAAGTTCAGTGAATTTTTATAAAATTTAGCTATAGTTTTACCCAAGCTCTCAATTATCCAAAATTACAGTGTCATGCGCTTGCACTTGCACTTGCACTTCCGTTCAGCAGCTACTCGTAATCAAATCTTACGTCCCAAGTCATTTCATGAAGAACTAAATGATGTAGTTGATTCCCATGGAAAATCCATCTATTTATCTCATTCTCTATATGCCAAACTACAGCTGCAGAACTACCCTATTGAGAATATACAGGAGATTGAGGAGATTAGGTTGTTCGTTGACTCACAAAGTGAACTTTGAAGTTGATTGAACGGGTTAAACGAACAGTAATTTGTGCGTGAGTTAAATGGAAAATAAAATATTTGTTAATGAGTTATCCAAAAGAAAAAACCAATAATAGTTTGAAAAAAAAACAAGCTGCATATCTATCTAACTAATCTAAAAAATTTTGCTATTTTGACAATCTGGCGAAATAACAAATGATAGAATGAATGATTCGCTCAAATCGTCGTTTACTATAATTTGAGATTTAAAAAAATAAAAATTAATCAGACGTAATATGTTGTTCAGCCTGAAAGAATTTTTTTAATTTTTAGAGCATCCACTATCGTCTGCTATAAACCTAAAAAATGAAAATTTTGAGAAAAAAAGACGCCGCTATCGTTGGCTAAAAATCTATTTTATAGCCAAAGCGTGAACAGTGAGTGCTCTGCCATATATAGCAGGGTCAAATAGCAAATGCAAAATATAGAAGACGGAATATGATCTTCCGTCTTTTTTATATATATATAATTAAAATGGGGAGACGGAAGATTTTCTTCCGTCCCTCTCATTTCTATTTTTTTTACAACATTTTTTTTAATATGAAAGAGACATGGGAAAGCAACATGCGTGTTTGTTTTTTGTTTTTTTTTTTTTTCCCTTCTCACTTTTTCGTCATTTTCCTTAATAAAAAAAAAATTTATATGCCCATAGGGAAGATCTTCCGGCTGGGCATAATTTTTTTTCAAAAAAAATTTATCTCCCAGACGGAAGATCTTCATCCGTCCAGGTAATTTTTTTGTTTTTTTTAATTCGTCGCGCGATCAGCCTGGCTCTATTTTTTTTTTTTGTAAAACGGAACATGATCTCCCGTCTATTCAATTTGGGGTATTAAAAATTTTAGTTTTTTTATTAGATGGATGATGTTCTTCCGTATGTATATTTTATAATTTTTTTAACCCAAACTTTGGCTTTAACGATAGCATCGCAACTCTTCTATTTCCATTTCCATATTTTCCAAATACCTAAAATATAGCATGAACGATAGTGGATGCTCTTAGAAGGATTTAAATGGTATTAGGATTTAATCAGTTATTAAATTAACACTTAAACATACCTAAATTAAGAAAATTAGTTTAATTAATATGTGTTTGGGCTGGACAATTCCCAAACAGGTCATGTTGTCCTGTTTAAGAAATTTTAGGTTTTGGATGGGACAACACGTCCCGTCCGATCTTTTTTTAAAGTTTTTTTTGGGTCGGTATGTACCGTCTGATATTTTTAAAATTTTAAAAAAAAATCTTCCGACGAAACAACAAGATCCGTCCGATTATTGTAAAAAATTATTTTATAAAAATTATTTTAAAAAAATAGAGACGAAACATGGTGTCCCGTTTGCTATATTTGGCAATTGCCAAATTCGTTTCTCGAATATAAGAAGTTATTGTTCCTTGTTTGCTAAAATTTGGCAAAATAACAAATGATTGCACACTCTTTTGCCAAATTTTTTACCAAATTGGTAAAATAGCAAACGCTCGGAGATGCTCTTAAAAGTGCCAATATGATTTACGCTTAAACACACGAGCCCCTAAAACTTAGTCCGGGCTTTGGGTGACATAATGCCCCAAAATCTATCAATCTTTCAAGGATTTTTTTAACATGTATACCCCTAACTAATATGATAATATCATATATACCCCCTCACAAATGTATATTTTCATATATACCCCTAATAGTTTGAACAATATTTCATATAATACCCCTATGTTAGATATCACTAAGTTAACCATGATTTTACCCTTAGAAGACAAATAGAAATCAAATTAAAAGATCAAATTAGAAAATCAAATGAGAAATTTTTTAAAGAGTTTTAAGAAAAATAGATGAAAAAACTTATAATCTATCGTTAAAAAATATGATGATGACAACTTTGAAGAAGTAACGTGAGGAAAAAATATGTAGTTTTCAAAGATGCACTATTAGTTTGTCAATTTCTTGAAAAAATAAAGAAATTTTGAGACGAGTTAGTGAGTTTCGGTTGGATTAATAATTGTCCGGATTTATAAGGATGAAGTAGATAAAATTTAAATAGTAGATAAGAGAATATTTCAGTCATTTTTTTATCAAATCTATTAAGAAAAATGAAAATTCTTTAAGAAATGTTATATATATTGTTGGGGGATAAATTTAAAAATACATATATAAGAAGAGCATATATGATATTCCCTTATTTAATAGGGACATACATATAAAAAAAACCCATCTTTCATTTTCAATAATCGTACGAAGCTCTAAGATACCAACAAAGCAAGTGTTTGTGCAGTGTAGAATTTCAAACAATATCCTATGCCCCCAAAGACACATGTGATAGAAGAACAATCATCAGATCTTTTCAACATCAGTGCCATTAAATGATCCTTCCACTCTATGTGATAATCATATGCTTATTTTCAACATGATTTGACTGCCCTTATCTATTCGGACTATGATTGAGTGGGCCGACCAATAACTTCAGCAGCAGAGCGCAATGGCACTCCACATGCCAGCCCAAATATTTAGCTCCCTCACCCACCCCCCCCCCCTCTCTCTCTCTCTCTCTCTCTCTCTCTCTCTCACACGAAAAAAAAAAAAAAAAAAAAAATTTCCGCATAGATTTCCCATTAAAATTCTACTCCATATTAGAGTATCCACAATCGGTTAGTTAAAAGTTTATTTTATGCATAATTTCGCACTATGAACATCGCAGTCGTTAACTATTTTGTCATTTTTTTTTCTCGCTATGATAAAAAGCAAAAAATAGAATGAGATATAACAATACACATTTTATGCATGACAAAACATCATGTTTTGTCTGTATTATTTTAATAATTTTTAAAATCATTGGACGAAACATGCTCTTTCGTCTAATGAGAATTTTTTTTAAAATATTAGTTAATTAGTTTACTGAGTATTTTAATTGAAATTTTTGTTAATTAATTAAATTTAATAAATTAATAACTTAATTTAAACCCTAATTAGAAAAATTTCCATTGGGTCCCATGTGCGACCCACGCAATTTAAAAAAAATAATTAAAAACCCTCCAAAAAATATCAAAAAATTTCAAAAAATAAAAATCGACAAACGAAACATCAAGTTAATTTTCCCAATTTTATGTCTTTTGACGACCACAGTAAACGAGTGATATGCTTAGATATAATATGTATATATGCATATTATATCTCAGACAACTGTTGATGCTCTTATTATTAGTATTCAACAAATCAGCTATTTTTATGTCGGTTCATCAACTCCAACAGTGATTGGTCAGAGTTCCAATTTCAACATCATCAAAAATCTACTTCATTAAACCTAATTTTGGAAAATTAATGAAGTAAACAAATTTCTTTTATCTCAAAATAGTCTTTTTGTCCTTACAATCTTATTCTTTTATAAATCATTTTAGTCATAAATTTATTTTCCAAAATTAGTTTAATGAATCGAAAATTTTATAATTTTGTACCTGGCCCTCGTATTGAACAATTTTGATCACGTTTAGAGTTGAACGGGTGACTAATATAGAAATAGTAATTTATGGAAAACGAATATGTAATTTTAATATTTATTGGGAACCTCTGTGGGAAAACTTCCTTTTGTTCGTTGCCCATTCTTATATGGATCACTTGAGTTAATTAGGCCCACAACAGATAAAAGGTGGATCATGTATTATGTATAAATAATTATGGTCCCAAGTTCCAACGACAAGTAAACCCAAACAAACCAGTTGTACCGGCGGGGCCCACCTCACATGCGTGCATATGTTTTTTTTTTTTCGTTTTCTCTCGAATGATTTACTCTTATTATAATTGGCGATAAACGAAATTGAATTTTGCTTCTAATGGTTCATGACCATAGAAGCCTACTCTTTGAACTAGGGAAGCCTATGGGGGACCCACCTAACTAGCCAGTTCAGTCTGTTCTTCCGGTAGTAGATTTTTTTTTAATGCCATTTAAAAAAAATACTAGTATGCCCGGAGACACGTTCCTATGGCATGTATTCGAAACGATACAATATATAAAAAAATCATGTAAACAGTAAGGAATGATTTATATAAATGTTTATTTGCTAGTAGACGTTGATGTATTGATATACTATGAAGTAGGATTGTGAAGCATAAAATGAGAGAGGAGAGAGGAGAGAGGAGCGTGCATGGCTACCTTGGAACAAGAGCAAATCTTTTGCTCAGGTTCTAATGGCCCCAACTCCTCATCATTATCCCCCTCGATCTCACCGCCCACCCTTCCTACAGTCTATCCCTCTCCCTCCTCAACCAAAAAACCCCCCTCTTCTTCCCAAACCCTCATTCCCCCCAAATCCCTACCCCCGTCACCGTATTAAACCTCATCACCAAAATTGCCGGAATAAAATGGAAACTCGCTGCATGAGATGCGGAGACATTGATCATTTGGCGGCAGACTGCCGCAGAAGCGGGATTCACTACTTCAACTGCCGGAAGTTCGGCCATCGTGTCCGCGACTGTCCGATCTTCAACATGCGTGAATCCATGGCCGTCGAGATAACCTATAACTCAGAAATAGCCTCCGCCCTTCCAGCGCTGCATGCAAGCGCTTTTCTCCATCTGATCAACCCTCGCTCCCGCACTGATTCGGCAACAGTTGAGAGCGCTTTAAATTTTGCTTGGAAGCGCCAAGGAGGATGGTGGGTGGTTAAGAGAGTTAGTGATGGGGTATTCCACGTTCAATTTCCAACGGAGGAAGAGGCCAAGATGGCGATTACCGATGTTGTCTTCCAATTCTCTGGCTTTAACGCAACATTCTCTCCTTGGTCGATGGAGTATAGAGCCAAGATGAAGCCAAAGCCAAGCTACATCTGGATCAACGTGCCTATGTTGCCTTTCCACACGAGGAACCAGAGCTCCATCGAGCAGATCATTCAGCCATTTGGCAAGTTCGTTACCATGAGTGGTGACATGAAAAATGTGGTTTCCCGTGACTAAGCACTTGTCCTCATCGAAGTAGAAGACGTTAGCCATATTCCGAAGAACATCCTCATCCACTATAGAGTGCCATGGACAAAAGAGTTACAAATTCATGAGGTGCCTGTGCTTATTCTCGGCAACCCTATCCCATCTGAGGATGTTGTCAGCGGTAGAGTGCAGCTTTTTTCTTCGAAAATTGGCTCGTCCACTAGCTTATGGCGTCAGAGGGAAGCACCAGAGGAGAAACACGTGGAAATCAACTCCCCGCATATCCCAAAAGGGAATCAAGGAATCAACGGAGATAAAAAAGGAAAGGCGAAGATCCAGGAGGCTAACCAATCAGTTAGGGGATCAGTGGCACAGTCACCGCAGCCTCAGAATCTTTTCCTTTTTGCAAATCAATTTTGAATATTTCTGGTATGGCAGATTCGAGTGTGAAAGTTCCAAAAGTTGTCCCTCCCCAACATCCTCAACAAATAGCAGAACCAGTTGAGAAAAATCCTGGCACTAACTTTGTCTTCAATGCCCCCTCCCTATTATAGAGATTCAGTCAGATTCTCCGAAGGAAAATTTGGAAATTTCCACTGGTGCATCACAAACCCATCCCGATAGCTCTACCAGTTCGCATGATATCCTACCTGTAGACGAGGTGTGTCATGCCCCGCTTCCCACTATACGGAAATACAGGCACGCAACTGAGGTCCAGCGAATGATATATATCATCCATAAGCTGTGCAATTATAAGCTCAACAAGATATTTATAACACATTTACGCAGACAAATATGATGATCACATGAGCTGAAAATAAAATAACCATCATCCAGATAATACATCAACATCGGGTCAAAATGCCCGGAAATACAAGGTGCCATAATTAAAATAATATGATAAGCAGTTCGCTATAACAACTAGATAAAATAGCGACTGAAAGAAAAACAACATGAAGTAGTAACAAAGCAGCAACGATCATCTAGAGAGTCTGCTCATCTGGTCCATCAGTACCTGTATAATCATTAACTCAAAGAAAAATAGAAAAGTTCCCGTTAGAGCAAGTTTCGGGCAGCAAGTAGCAACAAGCAGAAAAAGGGATAATATAACAAGATATAACATGGAAGAAACAAGAAGTAGAAGTACAAATACAATATGAAAGTAAGCAAGGAACTGAGACAATATGATCCTGTAAGCGATAACTGTAACTAGTGTATTCTAGACTTCAAGATATAAGTAATTGATAACCTAGGCTCAGTTAATCGATAATCATGTAATCAAGGATCGAGAGTCATGTAATCAAGAGTCATGTAACGAGGGTCTTGTAATCAAGAGTCATGTAATCAAGAGTCATGTAATCAAGAATCATGTAATCAAGAGTCAAGAGTCATGCTTAGTGGAAATCTCAAGTTTATCTGTGTTATTAACTTATCTAATGCACGTAATCCTGTGTCCCATACCACAAGTTCGGTGCATATTAATCATGTGACGTTCAGACTTTAATAGTGAATTCTATAGGATTATGTACTCGGGTCTTCCAGTGATAGTATCAAGACATGTAATCATGAATCATGTAATCGAGAATTACGTAATCAAGAATTGTGTAACCAAGAATCAAGAATCAAGAATCACTATTTCGGAAAACACGAGCCCCCTTCCGAGTATACTCCCCTATATTGTCCATAATTAAGTCGTACCCTTATAACCCCGGTTTGTTATTCTTTTATAATTAATTATGAACATGCAGTTGGTACGACTAGTGGAACGGTGTAATCAAGACAGTTTCATTAAGAAAAATATCAAGGGCAGTAATCATGGATATAAGACGTAAAACGAGTACATGTATTGAGAGTAGTTATTATGGAATTATCAAGTGGTATAAAATACATTATATCAACCTATTATATCTATGCAAGTTATTATTACAAGAACAATAATATAGTCAGTTCATTAAATATGAAAAATAAAGGGTTTATATGCAAAACCGTATAGATGAATTTTTAGACAACTTGACATATCTGCATTCAAATTCACTTTTCCGTTGTTACAGAACAGCAAATCCAATTCCGTCAGAGATTCTAGAAAGTAGACTCTCTTCCGGTTCCAACGCATATTCACACGATACATTCTAAAGAAAGTAGCTATGCGTACAAATTCATTCTTCGCTGGTTTCGATGTTTCGCGCGCATTCTGGAAATTCGGAGTCACAATACTAAAACTGCGATATCTCACAATCTATACATCGGATTGAGAAACTTCAGGATGTTTCGGATATCTAGACTCAAAGGGCTACGATTTTCATGATAAAGTTTTTCGATCCAGTGTCGGAAACATGGTCAAATTCTCAGTACGAGATGCCGGTTAGTAATCCCGTGCAGGTTCAGAAATTCACAATATGACAGTACTAAAATCGCGATATCTCACAATCTATATATCCGATTGAGAAACCGTAAGATGTTCTGGATTCGGGACTCGATAGGCTACGATTTCCACGTAGAAAATCTTCAATCCAGCATTGGGAACTTGGTCAAATTCTTAGTGCAAGGTCAAGAAATTTTAGAGATAGTAAGGTTGAATATTCGATATTCGATAACACGATTCGAAATATGTTAACGGTTCACTCTTGAGTTGATATAATATGGAACAAGTGACTAAAACAGAGTTTGAAAATAAAATATGATGATAACTAGACTACTTGCTACGAGTCAAAGGAAAATGCTTGTACGAGAACAAAAATAGTGTACAAGGTACTTGCCTTATAACGTGACGATTTTGGTGGTAGTGTTAACCACGGAAAGAAGCGACGTCGGTAACGGACGGCGGCACAACGGCGGTAAGAATGGTGATAAGACGGTAGCTAACGGTAACAACGGTGAGCGACGACAACAACAAGGTGGCGCAGCGTCGGGTTGTTTTTCGGGGTTCACGGGATCGTAGAAGCGGAGTCGTTGGCTCGAAGGTGGAAGGTGAAGTGGAGCTTGGGCGTTGCTTGCTCTCGGGTATGAAGGAGGCAGAGGAAGAGAAGAAGAGAAAATGAAGATAAGAGAAGAGAAGAAGAAGTGGGAGCTCTGCATGTGTGTGTGTGTATATATATAGAAAGGAAGTGATAGGGGGTGTAGAAAAATCAAAGGGGGTGTAGAAAAATCAAAGGAGTTAGGTGTGGAAAAAAATGAACAAGGAGGAGAAGTCAAGAGTTAGGCGTAGAATTGGGCAGTAGGAGAAAAATGGGAGTGAGTGATTAGCGGGAGTGGGTTAGGATTAGGATTAGGATTAAGATTAATCAGGGTTTAAAAATTGTATTTAAACTCCGATCGAAAAATTCACAAAATTATAGAATTGATCAGAAAAATATTCTGGCTTTAGATAAAGAGTCCAAAGAGAAAAATAAAACTGATCAGAAAATTGAAGTATAAAAATTTACGTAGTAAAATACGTACAACTGGAACAGGGAGTTACAAGGTGTGTCAGATAGAGTGAAAAGGCAAGATTGTCAATATTCTACAATCCCTATTCCTGGAAATTAAACCCGCGGTGGAGTCGGCGCTTGAGGCAGTTGTTAACAAGTGCGTTGCTAAACTTGAGGCTCCAAAGACAATGCAATTCAGCTCAGGCACCAGGGGCGCAAGGGCCGCCAGCTTCAAGACCAAATCCCTCATCCCCATACAGCACCATAATGTCTCCTCCTCTTGCTCAGGCTCTGCCCCCTGGTTTTGAAGTAGGAGCTACCAAGTGCCGTAAGCACTACAGATCTGCCACCAAAGTCTCTTCGTCCAGACCATTTATGCAGCACCTTCGATCCTCTCTTAAGGCTGCTTCGCTTTGCAAGTCTGAAGGTACCTCCTCTTCTATGTTTTCGTTACCAATGCATGTCGTAATCCTATCACTTTACTTTCTAACAAGGATATCATTGAGGTAGCTGAATCTGTAGGAGTAGAGGCTGCTGGGCCACACTCAATCGACAAACTCAAGCAAGTTGCAGTGGTTGCAGTTGATCCCCCAGATCAACAGCAACAGCTCAACTAGCTGCCTGAGTTTTTTGGCCCCCTAGCATGTTATTGCTTTTGCTGTGTATTCGTTTTTTTCAATGAAGATTGGCAGTTGGAATGTTCGTAGGTTAGGTAACCCCTACAAATGTGTCCTGATCAAAGATGGTCTTCGAAATGCTCAAATTACAGTGGCCTGCCTGCAAGAATCCAAGTTATCCAAGTCTTCTTCCCGCAAACTCTCTTCTATTGGAGGCAATTTAATCACTAATTGGAGATCACTAGATGCTATTGATAGTCATGGAGGTATCCTAATTGGATGGAATGATAATGTCCTAGATTGCCTCTACCGTGCAATCGACTTATTCTCACTTGTCATCTAGTTTTGAATGGTCCTTAACCTCCGTCTATGCCCCCTTTGAACAAGATGACAGAGAACTATGTTTTCATGAAATCTTACACCGAAGAAGACTGCTTTGCGATGCTTGGGTAGTCTGTAGGGACTTCAATGTGACTATTTCCAATCATGAAAGAAATAGAGGTACTGGCTCTAGTAGAGATATGAAAAACTTTCGTAATTGGATTCAGCAACTACAGCTCATCGATCTTCCGCTAGCAGGTCGTAAGTTCACCTGGTCTAACCTAAGAGATAATCCTTCTTTTGCTCGATTGGACTGATTCCTGATTTCCAACCAATTTGATCAATTATTCCCCTCTTGTATTCAGCATTCACTCCCTGCATTGTTTCAGATCACTGCCCTATTATACTTGACTCCCAAGCAATTCAAAACAAAGTTAATTACCTCAAATTTGAGAACGTGTGGGGCTCCCACAAGAATTTCAATCATAACATCCTCACCTGGTGGTCGAGCTTCAGTTGCACAGGCTCAAAGGTAGACACATTTGCCAAGAAGTTAGTTCTTCTAAAAAGAAGGATTAGACGATGGAGGAATGAGGAATTCGGCCACATTCCGCATCGCAAAAAGTCTCTCCTTGAGGTTATTCACAGCCACGATATCCATGTTGATTCCCAAGCTTTAAACCCATCCCAATCCGCTGAGCTCTCCGCTGCCCACTAAGAGTATCAACAATTGGTACAAGCGGAAGTCACTTACTGGAGACAAAGATCTAAAATCACCTGGATCCAAGAAGGCGATGCCAACACAAAATTCTTCCACTCTATGGCAAATGGGAGGCGACGCAAGAATTTCATTTACTTCCTTATTCACAATGGTGACCTCATCACAGATTAGTCCGTAATTCGATCTTGCTTTGAACAACATTTCAACAAAATTTGTGGCACCAACTCAGCTCCAGGCTTCAGAGTCGACTGGGCCTCTCTATATCCCCCCACAACTACTGATCTATCTGTTCTTGAAGCCCCCTTTAGTAAGGAAGAGGTCAAGCAAGCAGTCTTCAGCATGAATGGAGATAAAGCACCGGGTCCCGATGGCTTCTCTATGCATTTCTATCAGCAGCACTGGGAGACTATCCAAGATGACATATGTTGTATGCTACTGGCCATCCAAAATGGGGAAGCTAACATTAGCAGACTCAATTACTCTACCATTGTTCTCATTCCTAAATGCGAAGGTGCCTCCTCAGTATCTGACTACCGCCCTAGTCTGCTCAATTGCTCCATGAAGATCTTTACCAAAATTCTACCTACAGGTTGAGCCCCATTCTGCATACCCTTGTGTCCTCTTCGCAAAGTGCCTTCCTCAAAGGTAAATCTATAGTGGATTGTTTTCTTGTGGCTCACTCACGAAGCAATCAACCTGTGCTGTTCTAAGAAATCAGATACTCTAATGCTTAAGATTGATTTTCATAAGGCTTTTAATACTCTTAGCTTGGAATTCCTGGAGCAGCTTCTAACCGCCAGAGGATTTGGCCCACGCTGGTGCACTTGGATCAAAGTCATTCTTCATTCTACCAAATCCTCTGTTTTGGTCAATAGAATTGGAGGAAAGACCATTGTCTCTAGGAAGGGACTCAAGCAAGGTGATCCTCTATCTCCGATGTTATTCATCCTAGCTGTTGATGTTCTTGCACAAATGTTGCGCACTGGTAGAGAAAATGGCACTTTTTCTCAGCTAAACCTCTGAGGCTGCCTAGCTCACATCTCCATTCTTCAATTTACTGATGATACACTCATTTTCTGCAAAGGGGATGAGCAAGACGTGCTCCATCTTAAAGTGCTCATGCATCTCTTTGCGAATGTCTCCGGCCTCCATATCAACCTCTCAAAGTCTTCTATCCTCTACTTCGGGCACTCTCAGGCCAAGGTTCATGCATTTGCTCACATCTTAGGCTGCAAATAGGACTTCCTGCCAACCAGATATCTAGGTATGCCACTATCTAAAGGGAGGCTCAAGAAGAGGGACTGGAAACCTCTTCTTCTTAAAATTGAGAGGAGATTGTCCACGTGGAAAGATCGTCTCTTATCTAGGGGGGAGACTTATTCTTATCAACTCTGTTCTTAGTGCCTTGACAACCTACTTCGCCTCATTCTTCAAGCTGCCCCAGTGGGTTATAACCAAAATTGATCAAATCAGGAGTAGATTCTTTTGGGTTGGATGAGACACCAAGGCAACAAGGGTCTCTTGCACAAGTTGGAAGCGTATCTGTCAACCAAAAAAGCAGGGAGGCCTTGAGGTCTTGTACCTAAACCAATTCAACAATGCACTTCTCATGAAATGGTGGTGGAAAATATTTACTGAAGATTCTCTTTGCACCCAAACTCTCAAGTCCCTATACTTCAATAACACGACAAATGACTTCATCTGCAAAACCCAGGCCTCAGATTTTTGGAAGAATGTATTCAAGCTGAAAGAGCAATTTAACCAAGGCATCACTTGGCAACTTGGTGATGGATCTAAGCTTAAGTTTTGGACTTCTAAATGGATATAGGGTTACAACATTGCCACCTTATTCCCAACTTTATTTGAAGTTGCATGGAACAAAGAAGCTTCGCTGTGCTCTCAGGGCACCATAGACTAAGGCAGCTGGATTTGGAGACCTAGCCTCCATACCTCTTCTTCTACCTCCATCCTCCTTGAAAAGAGAAAACTGCTGCATTTACTTTCTGACATCCAGCCTTCCCCTTATCCTGATATTGCACGCTGGAATCACTCTAGCACAGGGAGATACACTGTGAAATTAGCATATGATTTCTACAGCATTTCTGGCCTTGTCTCCCCTTTCCATCGAGCTTGCTGGCAGAATTGTGCACCCCTTAAATGCAAAATATTCATTTGGATGCTGAGTTGGGAAAAACTAAACTCCAAAGATAGGATGCATTCTAGAGGTTGGGATGGTGATCTAACATGCACCTCCTGTGCATGTCAGATTCAAACCACCTATCATATTTTCTTTGAGTGCCCTTTGGCTGCTCAAACCTGGCTGCATTTCACACATAGCTTCCATATCACAAATCTGTCGTCTTCTATTAGTGAATGCTTCACATATTGGTGTTTTGATCACGATAAGCACAAATTCATGCACTCCTGGCATTTGGTTACAATAGCGATTTGCTGGAGTTTATGGAATGCTAGAAACAATAGAATCTTTTACAGCAAGCTTACTAATGTGGATAAGCTGGTCACTAATGCAAAATTTTGGTTCTCATATTGGCTAGATTCAAGCGGAGAGTAGAAGAAGAAAGCCAAGATACTGGAGGAACTCAGGGGCACAGGTGATAGTGATTTCATGAAGCCAAGAAGCGGTGGCAGTGCAGTCAATTCCCCAAGCTGATTAAGGATATGACATCTCTGTTTCTATTTCTATTTTTTGGGACACTGTTGGTCCGATACTTCTATTATACTCTTGTTTTTAAAACTGTATGCTCTTATTACCGACTGAAGGAGGTTTCTTTTTGTTTTTGTTCAGGGCTGTGATTAGGGTGAGAAAGGGGGATGAGATCATGTCTTTGGGACTAGTAGAGGTGCACGACAACAGTCCAATGCCCTCTCTATGACTCAACGGCATGCCATCTCGAACCATGACTCACCCATTGCTCGATTGAACCTTCTACAGTGGTTTTTTGTAATCGTGTTACAACTCTTCTTATCTATCTCTATATTTTCTATGAGGTAGGATAATCCTACCTTTTGCCAGTCAAAAAAAAGAAGTAGGATTATGAAGTGACCTTGATGTTTATTGGTTTGTATGTTGCATGATTATTTGTCATCTTCTCGGGATTCAAAAATAGTATTGTGAATCAACAACAGTAGTGAATCGGAAATTCCTTACTATGTGTGACTTGAGCATAAGAGATTTCTTTTTTTATTTGGAGTCTAACATAAGTAGCAATTCATTTTCTAACTGCATGAGTTAGTTTTCCCTTATTTGTTTTTTATGTAGTTAACCATATATGAATTTAAAAGAGAAAATTTGTTGTGATGTATATGTGAAATGAAATTGCAATAAAGTAGATCAAGATACAGTTTTGCAGCTACAAAAATCCGAAATACAGGGATTAAGCATGGATTTGTCCATAAAAGCACAATCAAGCGAGTCAATTAAAGAATTTGCAACGATCTTTCAAAACAGAAAATACCCAAATATTAAAAAAAAGCATAAACCAAAATTGCATAATAATAAAAAAACATTCTAATCAAAATTAACTCAGTGAAGCATTCTAATCTAAAACAATTACTCAGTGAAGTATAATGCAATCAGATCAAATATTGTAATTCAAAAGCAATTAAATGGAAGTGAATGCTATTGAGTTATGAAAACACAGTCCAAAAAAAAACATAATTTAAAATTTGAAATAATAAAA
Source organism: Hemerocallis citrina (assembly GCA_017893485.1). Lineage (NCBI taxonomy): Eukaryota > Viridiplantae > Streptophyta > Magnoliopsida > Asparagales > Asphodelaceae > Hemerocallis > Hemerocallis citrina. Next base: position 136,848,997 of record CM030358.1, on the reverse strand, counting down.
GAAAATCATAATCCGAAATTGTATAACAAAAAAACATCATTCACCTTTTTTTTGACATACCTGGGTACAAAAAAAAAAGAGAAGAAAGAACGAAAGAATTATGAGAAAGGAGAAAAGCGGGGGGAGAGAGAGAGAGAGAGAGAGAGAGAGAGAGAGAGAGAGAGAGAGAGAGAGAGAGAGTAATAAATGAAGAAGTTGTTTGGTTTTTTTTTTTGGGGGGGGGGGATTTGAATTGGGGGGGGGGGGGGGAATTTGAATTGGGGGGGGGGGGGGGAGGGGAGGAGGACATTTGGGAGCAAAAATCTAGACCGTTGATTTTCCTCCAAATGAATGAGAGCCACTGGATAGCTTTCTTTGTGTTTCATTATATAGATTTGTATAAAAAGGACAGTTGCCAAACTATTTGTGCTCATGGACTCAATAACTAAACTCGTCGTTCCCAACGACGAGTTTAGTTGTTTAATGTTCGCCATTGGGACATGGCGAGTTTAATGCTATTTTTTGAGAAACTCGCTGGTCCCAATGTCGAGTTTAGTTTTAAAAAAGTCAAAAATAACTTACTGTTCCCAACAACGAGGGTTTTTGTACTAAACTCGCTATTGGAAACAACGAGGATGTAGGAAATTTCACATAGGAGAGTCCAACACTCTTGGACTTGATGAATTTTAGGAAAAAACTCCATAGTTCTAATTTTATTAGATACTCGCCCTTCCCAACAACGAGTTCAGTTAAAAAAATTCAAATTAACCCACCGTTCCCAATAGCGATGATCTTATAGTTATGCGCACTGTTGGGAATGACGAGTTTACTGGGCCACCACTTTAACCCGAATACACTAACCGTATCATTTCACCAAGTTTCTTTCTAACCCTTGCCCATCTTCTTCCCGATTCAGCTAAAACCCTAGCTCTCATCTTCATCTACTACCTCAATCGTTGGTTGACAAGTTCACTTGGCGGAATATCAAACATTCCCCATGTTGCCGCTGAATCTGGTGTGGGGGAAATAGATAGAATTTGTGAATTCTTGAGAAAACGAACAAGGCAAACCTGTTGACCTGTTGACATTCACCTACATGTTGACTTGGTTTCTTGCTGCTGTTGCGAACCTGCAAAAAGTGCAAAACACCGGGATGGATCCCGGTGACGCACCCTCCGACGCTCTTATCAGTAATCAGAAAGATTATGGAAGAGCTTTATGTAGAAAAAGATTGATTACCTTCTTATGGTGGGAGGAGAGGGGTTTTTATAGTCACCTTAGGGATCCGTTTTGAGATAATACTTCCCAGTGTGGATGGATAGAAGTGGTTAAAACCACCTCTTAGGGATAATTATGAATCAGAATTTTTCTTTATCCTTCTGAACTGGATTGTTTTGTAGCGGGTTAGGACCCGTATCCAATCAGACAGATCCGTTTATGGGTTATTGGCTTTGAAGAAAGACTCAGTTCCCATTTCAGACCCGTTTGCAAGTGAAATTACCGTTTTACCCCTGAGAGCTTTAAGATTCGTGTCTGATTTGAAAGGTCCCGATTTAATCCTATTTTTAGCCATATTACGAGCCCCTCACTCCTGGAGACTGAGTTCTACAGTCTTTGAGGAGTAGTTTTGTTGCCCTAATGGCGTACGAGATTTTATCGGAGTTCTTAAGGGAGTTGGGATCTTGCTCGAGGGGTAACGGTATTATTCTGAGCTTGTAAAATGCCCAAAAATATTCTTATATTTTTCTGGATTTTTCCAGATTTTTTTGGATTTTTTCAATTTTTAATTATTTTTTTGAATTTTTTATTTAATTTCCAAATTAAATAATTAATTATCGAAAATATTAATTAATTATTCTAATTTAATAATAATTATTTTTAGAATTTAAAATTATTTTCTTAATTAATAATTATTTTAAGAATTTTTTAATTAATTTTTTCGGATTTTTTAAATAATTAATTCAATTAAATAAATAAATACCTGGACACGTGGCGTATTTCTGTACGTTGATCATGATCAGATGAGCGCGCATCGAGAGGAGCCCATTTTCCTCTCATTTGAAGGTTGGTGGCAAGTGAGGTCGGCGACGAATAGGAGAGCGACACGTGGCGCAGTTGGTCAACGTTGACCACAATTTTTTATTATTAATATATATTATTTATTTATTTTTTCCTTTTCTTTCACTCTGTTCTTCTTCTGCTGCTTTGCTTCTTTCTTCTCCTTCGTCTTTCTCCCTCGACTTCTTCTTCGACTCTTCTCCGAGCGCCTCTTCTCGCCTTCCCCGAGCGAAGGGAGCTCATCGAGGAGATGGGGAATGACGGTGAGTGAGCTCGTCGAAGGAGGTTGATGAGGTGAGGAGCTCGGCGAGGAGAGGAGGTGGCGGAGTCGGAGCTCAGAGGCAGCTTGAGCTAGATGAGGGGGAGTTTTGGGTTCGACAAAGGAGGGAGGTGAGCATGACGAAGTGCTCGACATCGGGGTGAGTTGGTGGTTGACGATGGTGAAGCTTCGCGAAGGCAGGAGCTCGTCGGAGCCATGGTGATGGGTTCGAGCTCGCGATGGGGAGGTCGGCGACGACTGAGGTCGACGAGGCCTTCGGCGAGAGCGGAGTTCGACGAGGAAGCTTTGGAGCTTGTCAGGTGAGCTCGTGGTGGTTGATGATGGTGAAGCTTCGCAAAGGCAGGAGCTCGTCAAAGCCATGGTGATGGGTTCGAGCTCACGATGGGGAGATCGGTGACGACCGAGGTCGACGAGGCCTTCGGCGAGAGCGGAGTTCGACGAAGAAGCTTTGGAGCTCATCAGGTGAGCTCGTGGTGGTTAATAATGGTGAAGCTTCGCGAAGGAAGGAGCTCATCGGAGCCATGGTGATGGGTTCGAGCTCGGCATTGGAGCTCTATAGTGGAGCTTGAAGGCGACAGTGTTCGCCGAGGAAGGGCTCGACGAAGTTCCGAGCTTCGACGATGAGCTTCGGCTGCTCGTGTGAGCTCGGTGTCGTGAAACAGTGAAGGCGAGCTCGGCGGTGGAGCTCGACGGTGGTGGCGACGAGAAATTGGGTTCGAGCTCAGCATTGGAGCTCGATAGTGGAGCTTGGAGGCGACAGTGTTGGCCGAGGAAGGGCTCGACAAAGTTCCGATCTTCGACAATGAGCTTCGGTTGCTCGTGTGAGTTCGGCGAGGAGAAGAGGTGAGCTCGGAGGCAGTGGAGGTGGAGCTTTGAGCTCTTCGACTGCTTGGCGAGGAAGGAGCTCAAGCTCGGAGGTGCGAGGGTGGTAGAAGCTTCGGAGGAGAAGTTGGGATTTTTCCTTCTTTGGCACCAAAATCTGAGGGAGAAGGATGAAGTGGTATGGGGATTGGGTTTGGATCCCTAACGGGTCCGAACCCGACCCGTCGACCGCCTTTTTTCTTTTGTTTTTGTTTGTTATGCAGATCTGAGCTGTTGATCGTGATCGAGCACGAATTTTGAGGCAAAATTTTTTCTCCAATTTGAGCTCCGGTGGCAAGAGAGTTCGGCGAGTAAGGGAGTGACACATGGTGGTCAATGGTTGATTGTTGACTCAGTCAACATTGACTGTTGACTTTCTCTTTTTTACTTTAATCACAACCGTTGATCTTGATCGAACACGAATTTTGAGGTGGAGTTTTTCTCTCATTTCAGGTTCGGTGGCAAGTTCGGAGCGTGTTGTCGAAGTCCAAGAGAGCAATGCGTGGCAAGCTTGACCATTGATCGTTGACCAGTCAACGCAATTTCTTGCGTTTGGACGTCGGTGGCAAACGACTTCAGGGATGAGTAGGAGAGCGACACATGGCCAGTGGGTCCCTATCACCGTTGACCAGTCAACGCAATTGTTTGCGTTTGGACGTCTGTCGCAAACGACTTCGGGGACGAATAGGAGAGTGACACGTGGCGCACCGGCCAACGCATTTTCCCGTATTTGGACGTCGGTGGCAAGAGTGTTCGGCGCATGACGTTCCCGGTGCTACGGAGGTCGGATTGGGGTGTGTGACCCCTTGTTTCGAAGCTAACTCGGAGGTCTACAAGTTCTCTTCAGAAATAAGTTGAAGAGTCATCCTTCTTCATGGTCAAAATAGTCCTGCAACATCTTTGTCTTCGTGAAGTTGAGGAGAGCTTTGTATGACTCTTGAGAAGATTCGATCTTGGAGGCAAGTCTAAGGAGCATCTCTAGATGAGTTAGGCTCTGAAGTCTCTTGGAAGAAGGTCGCTCGGTTAGGCGAGGGCTCTAGGAGAGAGCCGTTTGGGAGGCGAGTTTAAGGAGCAACTCTAAAGTAGAGTTGTGCTCCGAACTCGTTGAGAAGAGGTTTGCTTTGGAGGCGAGCGGAGCGAAGAGCTTGACTCTAGGAGAGAGCCATTTGGAAGGCGAGCTTTAGGGGGAACTCTAGGGGAGAGTTATGCTCCGAACTCGTTGAGAGGATGTCCGCTTTGGAGGCAAGCGTAGCGAAGAGCTTGGCTCTAGGAGAGAGCCATTTGGGAGACAAGTTTGAGGAGCAACTCTAGGGGAGAGTCGTGCTCCAAACTCGTTGTGAAGAGGTCCGTTCTGGAGGCGAGCAGAGCAAAGAGCTTGGCTCTAAGAGAGAGCCATTTGGGAGACAAGTTTGAGGAGCAACTCTAGGGGAGAGTTTTAGCTCTAAACTCGTTGAGAAGAGGTCCGTTCTGGGAGCGAGCGGAGCGAAGAGCTTGGCTCTAGGAGAGAGTCGTTGGGGAGACAAGTTTAAGGAGCAACTCTAGGGGAGAGTTTTAGCTCTGAACTTGCTGAGAATAGCTCCGCTCTGGAAGCGAGCGGAGCGAAGAGGTTGGCTCTAGAAGAGAGCCGTTGGGGAGACAAGTTTGAGGAGCAACTCTAGGGAGAGTTTTAGCTCTGAACTTGCTGAGAAGCGGTTCAACAGTTGTAGGAGAAATTCCGAATAAAGAGCTGCCTTGCACTTACTTGTTTGCAAGCGGCTAAGGCAACGTCGAACCAAGTATTGGACTCTGAACTTGTTGTTAAGAGAGTTATCGAGTTGTAGGAGCAATTCTGAATGGTGAGCTACCCTGCGCTTGCTTGTTTGCAAGTGGCTAAGGCAACTTCGAACCAAGTGTTGGACTTCGAACTTGACTTTTGAGCATAGTAAGTTGTAGGAGAAGCCCTGTAGGACAAGCTGGACTTCGAACTTGTTGTTAAGAGAGTTAACGAGTTGTAGAAGCAATTCTGAATGGTGATCTGCCCCGCACTTGCTTATTTGCAAGTGGCTAAGGCAATGTCGAACCAAGTGTTGGACTCTGAACTCGTCTTTTGAGCTTAGTAAGTTGTGGGAGCAGTCCTGTAGGACAAGCTGGACTCCGAACTTACCATTTAGCGAGACGTAGAAGTGACTCGGAGAAGTAGAAATGAAGCAAGTGCAATAATATACAAAAGCTTAAGTTTTATTGAAACAAACTAAATGACCACTTCAATGGGGCAAACCATTATTACATGTTGTTGGCCGGGTTACAAGCATCGGCCTTATTGAAAACCGAGATCCTACTTCTAAGATAGGGTGAAGGCCTCTTGGGAGTTGGGTACCCCCCTCCCCCCCATTGGACCTCCTTGGATGAGGTGGAGGACGGCCCCTGGTTTGGAATCTTGGAACTCGGTGGACCTCTCTGTTCGCACGTAGGCTCCTCGGGATGGAAGGTCGGCCCTAACTCTGCGGACGAACTTGTCCAGGTGTTCTTGCTGTATGAGTTCTTCGATCTCCTCTTTGAGAGTCCGACAATCATCCTGGTCGTGGTTGTGGTCCCTATGAAAGCGGCACCACTTATCCCTGTTTCTTTTCTTACCAGGGGTATTCATTTTAGGAGGAGCATGGAGTAGCCCTTCTTATCCGCCACCATAAGAACTGATGATATACTAGTTTTTGCCGCTGAAATCGGTGTGGGGGCAAACAGATAGATTTGTGGATTCGAGGGAAGTTGAATAGTCAGACCTGAACACCTTCACCGAAGCTTGACCGAGATTCTCCCGTCGTTGACCTGCAAAAAGTGCGAAACACCGGGGTTGATTCCGGCGATGCACCCTCCGACGCTCTTGTTAGTAATCAGAAAGATTATGAAAGAGCTTTGATTGGCAAAAGATTGATTACCTGGTAATAGTGGAGGATGGGGGGTATTTATAGCCACCTTAGGAACCAGTTTCGGGATAAGATCGAATCCCTACTTCCTATTGAATGGATAGAAGTGATCAGGACCGTTGATTATGGACAATCATAAACCCTAATTCTATCCAGCTGGACTGGATTTCTTGCGGGTTGGGACCCGCATCCAGTAAGACGGATCTATTTATGGGTTATTGGGCATTTGGAAAAAGGCCCAGTTTCCGTTTCAGACCCGTTTGAAGGTGAAATTACTATTTTACCCCGAGCTTTAAGATTCGTGCCTGATTTGGACAGTTCCGATTTAACCCTATTTTTAGCCATATCACGAGCCCCCCACTCCCGAAGACTGAGTTTGATCAGCCTTTGAGGAGTAGTTTTACTGTTTTAACGGCTTGCGGAGTTGTATCGGAGTTCGAATGAGGGATGTCGAATCTTCACACGAGGTATTATGGTGATTTTCGGAGTTGGCTGTGCGCTCAAGGTTGTTCTTGAGCTCTCCTGGACTTTAGGTGATTTTTCTTGACTTTTCATTTATTTTTCGGATCATTTATTAAATTTTGCAAAGTGGTGATCTGCTTTCCGAGAGCATTAATAAATTATTCTAAGCAATAATTATTTACCCAGGGACTTAAAAATATTCCCCCGAATTTATAACTATTTTAAAGAATTTTAATTAATTATTCTAAGCAATTTTTTGAATAAATAATTCGAATTTAATAAATAGAAAATAAATTTTTAATACCATTTATGACGTGGTGCAATCTGGGCCACCCATCTCGCGTCAGCGCATGGTTCTGAGAGATCGAACGGCGGAGCAGCGCTGAGTGACGTGGGTGAATCTGGGGCCTTGATCAAATTATTGCACGAATTTTGAAATGATCTGGCAGTTGGTGTCGCTGGGCCATATTTTCTCCGCATGGGCAGCTCAGAAAGCCAGTTGCTCATATCTAGATTCCGAGCAACGTGGCACAATCCGAACCGTCCATCACGTCGCGGCATGAATCACGAGGGCATCCGACGGTGGATCTAATACTTGGCCACGTGGACGAATCAGGGCCGTTCATCCGGTTGGGGCACGAATCACAAGGAGATCGAACGGCTCCTGTGGCTCGGCACCATTTTCTTCGTATGGGCAGCTCGGAAAGCCAGTTGCTCGGATTGAAATTCCGAGCTACGTGGCGCAATCCGGGCCGTTCATCTCGTTATGGCATGAATCACGAGGCCATATGACGGTGGATTTCATACTTGGCCTCGTGGGCGAATCAGGGCCGCTCATCTGGTTGGGGCACGAATCACGAGGAGATCGGACGGCTCCTGTGGCTCGGCGCCATTTTCGTATGAATAGCTCGGAAAGCCAGTCGCTCGGAATGGGATTCCGAGCGACGTGGCGTAATCTGGACCGTTCATCTCGTTGTGGCACGAATCACGAGGCCATCTGACGGTGGATTTCATACTTGGCCTCGTGGGCGAATCAGGGAATCACGAGGAGATCGGACGGCTCCTGTGGCTCGGCACTATTTTCTCCGTATGAGCAGCTCGGAAAGCCAGTCGCTCGGATTGGGATTCCGAGCGACGTGGCGTAATCTGGACCGTTCATCAGAAGATTTTGCAGGAATCTTGAAGCAAAGGCTGGTGTGGATCACGAGAAAACGTTATTTTGTCGTTTTGTGGTCGTTGCCAAATCTGAGCCGTCTGATCAAGATTTTGCACGATTCCTGAGGAGAAAGTTATTTTTCTCCAATACGCAGCTCGGAATGCAAGTCGCTCGGATTTGGATTCTGAGGGACGTGGCTCGATCTGAGGCGTCCATCTGAAGATTTTGCATGGATCTTAAGGCAAAAGACGGTGTAGATCATGAAAAAATGCCATCTTGTTATTTTGTGGTCGTGGCCAAATCTGAGCCGCCTGATCAAGATTTTGCATGAATCCTGAGAAGAAAGTTGTTTTTCTCCAATACGCAGCTCGGAATGCAAGTCGCTCGGATATGGATTTCGATGGACGTGGCTAGATCTGAGGCGTCCATCTGAAGATTTTACACAGATCTTGAGGCAAAAGACGGAGTGGATCACGAAAAAATGCTATCTTGTCGTTTTGTGGTCATGGCCAAATCTGAGCTGCCTGATTAAGATTTTGCACGAATCCTGAGAAGAAAGTTGTTTTTCTCCAATACGCAGCTCGGAATGCAAGTCGCTCGGATATGGATTCCGAGGGACGTGGCTAGATCTGAGGCATCCATCTGAAGATTTTGCACGGATCTTGAGGCAAAAGATGGTGTGGATCACGAAAAAATGATATCTTATCGTTTTGTGGTCATGGACAAATCTGAGCCGCCTGATCAAGATTTTGCACGAATCCTGAGGAGAAAGTTATTTTTCTCCAATACGCAGCTCGGAATGCAAGTCGCTCGGATTTGGATTCCGAGGGAGAATGCAAGTTGCTCGGATTTGAATTCCGAGGGTCGTGGCGTGATTTCCGCCATTTGATAGAGCATTGACACGAATCTTGAGGCAAAAGACGCTTAGGCTTCAGTGTTAGTCGTTTGCGCTTCTGTCGAGCCGTTACGTGGGTCCAAAGTTTTCCAAGGCCCACCCGAGTTTTTCTAACTCTTATAAGTTCTTTCTATTCCCATTTCTTCTCTTTTTTACAGTTTTACTTTCACCACACTTTTGCCAGTGTTATTTTTGCTCTTGAGCGGTGCTGCTAGCTTTCGTGGCCAGGCGAGTTTGAACTCTGGCGATCTATTCCGACCGTACACGTCACTTCAAGGTTAGTCACTCCCTCCTTAACTTTGAAAATGTCTAGAGCATCGTCTGGGGACGAGACCTCCACCTCGGACCAAGACACTGGCCGAGCAGTATTGGTCGTACCGAGGAAAGGGAAGGGAGTGGTCGAGTCGGTCGGGGCGATGACGATAGTGGAGACCCCGAGGGGGCAGGAGAGTTGGGTCGGCTGCCATCCACGTTGTCTAGCGTCGGCAGGGTCAGGAGTTACCCTGAGGACCTTTTGCAGAAGGTGGTGCACAGGATGGCCTCGGTGTACGAGGAGAACAATTCGAGGGATCCCTCCGAGGTGGACGAGATCCCTTCAGTTATGACCGAGGCAGATCTGCATCGGATCAGGAAGGGGATTCGCATCCCGAAGGAGTGCGCGCTGCTACTCCCCGGCCCCGGCTTCCGAGCGTGCACGGGGACGTCGCCAGACACGTGCGTCTTCTCGTACGACGCGTTTAACACCGATATGTGGCTACCGCTACATCCCTTCGTGGTCGAGGTACTGCAGTGGTACGGCTTGAGCCCGGTTCCGTTCATGCCGAATATGTGGCGGCACGTTATCGCCTTCGTCCTCCAGTGTCAGGCGGTCGGCGTGCAACCCCAACTCGTTCTGCTCCGAAGCCTTTATCGCATCTGTCGAATGAGTAAGATGGAGTACCGGTATTATTTGTCGCCGATGAAGGGGGTTAAGTTGATCGAGAACCCGGGCTCCATCAAACACTGGAAGGAGAAGTACTTCCTTATCCGAGGTCCCTAGCCGTGGGGGTTTCCGATGGTGTGGAAAGAAGAAGTTCCGAAGTATGTGAAGGCCGAACCGCTGCTCACACGAGAAGAAGAGGAGGTGGTGGCAAAAATTCTCGGTCTTCCGACCCTCGGTGGGAAGGATATTACCAAGGAGGTCTTGTTCGGTGGAGGTCTTAGTCCGATCGACCCCAGTATGCTCTCTTTCTTTTTTCTTATTTGCCCGAGTGTCTTTTAGTGTTTGTGTTTTTTCACTAACACTTTTGCTTGGTTTTCTCCTTGTGTGCAGAAGCCTCGGGCATGGATTATCGAGCGTTAATGGCCAAGAGGAGCGCTGCCGCGGCGAAGGGCGCGGAGAAGAAGAAGAGGAAGAGGACTACGGCAGGGCCTCCTTCCGGCCGAGCAGTACAGGCGCCTTCCGCTCCCACTGCCGTTGTGAATTTGGTCGGCGAGGCCCCTTCGGAAAAGCAAGCTTCGGTTCCTTCGGCAGATGTCCCGGGATCCTCGAGCGGAGGGTTCTCTGCCAGTGCTGCTTTGGCTTTAGAGATGCCGCCGCTCACGTCCGAGGCGGAGGCCATCCTCACCGAGGAGCATAAGAGACTCTTCGTCCCCGACTGGAGGGTGATGAAGTTGGACGACTTCCTCGGCGATGCGGAGATGTGTATGTAGGCGGTACGCCACCTGCCGACCCCGAAAGACTGTGTAGCGTTGAGGGCCGGTACCGTTGGCGACGACGCATTGGAGATAGCTCGGTCGACGATGTCGGTAAGTCTCTGAGTTGATTTTGACAACTCAAAAATTTTCTAAGTTTTTTTTCCGGTTTTAATCCCTTCTTTCCCTCATTTTTGTTTGCAGACCCTCTGCCACTTCAGCCACGTGCTCGAGCAGTTCACCGAGCAAGAGAAGGGAATGAAGGTGGCGAACGATCGCAAGAGGTCGGAGCGCTCCAAGGTGGTTAAGCTGTTCGAGGCCGAACAGCTGCTCTCGGCTTCGCGAGCGGTCGAGGTGGGTGCCCTCGAGACGAAGCTCGCCGAGGCGATGAAGCACTCTGCGACCAAGACTGCCAAGGTCGAGGTGCTAGAGAAGGAGAGGGCTCGTCTCGAGGAGGAGCTGGCTAAGGCCTTGAAGGCTTCCGAAGAGGCGCTGAAAGGCCAAGCGGTGAAGGTGGCGGAGGTAGAGAAGGCAGTTCGGGACGAGGCAGAAGCCCACATGATGACGAACATGGAGGAGTCCTACGCCCGAGTGCTGAAGCACGTGGCCGCTCGTATCCCCGGCTTCGACGGTTATTCGTATTACTTCTACGATCCCGTAGAAGGCGAGGAGCTTATCCCTCTGGCAGAGGTCGAACCCGAACTAGAGGGTGACGAGGCAGAGGGAGACGACGAGGACGAGGCAAACCTTGAAGGAGCGCTCGTCACTTTGCCGAGCGAGGATGCTTCGGTGCAGTGTCGCGAGGTGGCCCCTTGACTCAGTCGCCCCTTCTTTTGTTTGTTTGTTTCCCTTTTTTTGTAATGCCGAACTGCGGACTGGCCACCGCTCTCTTATGTACTTTTTTTTTGAATTTCAATGAAACGATAGACTTTTTGGGATTTGGATAGTGTTGTGAACACCTGGCTTTTGTGAATTTTGCTAAGTGCTGAAAACACCTTCGCTTTCAAATTTTGCCAAGTGTTGAAAACGATCTTTGCCCTTAATTGGCCTTATGTTGAAAACACAAGTGTTGTGAACGCCCTTCTCTTGCAATTTTGCTAAGTGCCTCCAAAGCTCAGTGTTGATATGTTTTCGCTTTTCTGATCGCCGAGTCGAGTTCAGCAGCTGAGGCTTCTCGTTTCCGAGCTGACTTAGGAGCGACGAAACTGGCCCTTTCTCGTAGTCGAGAATGTTTTCTCAAGAGCGAGTTGGAACTAGATCATCTCAAGCTAACGCTGGCGAAGCGCCTTTCTAAGATGAAGAAACTAAAGAAATGAGCTCGAGAGGCCTCTCCCGAGGGGGAGGTGGAGTTGCTTCGGATGGCGCTATTCGACGTTATTATGGAGAGAGATGAATTTTTGGCTGAGATTCATGACTTGACGATAGCAGAAGAAGAACTTTCGGTAGGGAAAGAAGAACTAACAACGGCGATGGGCAAGTTGACGGCGAAGGTTGACGAGCTGAAGCGGGTTACGGTCGACAAGAGTATCAAGGTTACCCATCTCCGTCAAATTATTGCCGACGGTTCTGGTGCGGCAGGCTCCGCTCGGCTCCCTCGCTTTAAGATAGTTATGAAGGACGACTCTCTGAGGGATCAAATCGTTGAACTCGAGGCGAAGGTTGCTCGCCTCAATCCCCAACCTGAACGGGTCAATGTCAAAAGCACGTCGTGCACTCGTGAAAAGAGCGAGAGTGAAATTTCCTTTTACGAGCTTGCGACTCGCACGCCTGTTGCTCGGCGGAGCCCCGGTGACGCACAAAGTAGGGTGGCTGCTTCGTCAAGCGGAGCATCCGTTGGGGCCACCGTCCGAGGCAATGTTGAAGAAGCGTCTCAGTTTGCTGGTCTAGAGACGAGCTCCGAGGTTAGGCGTCGCCGTCCCTGGGTGTCTTTAAATCGGAACATTCCTGCCCCGAGGAGGGGCTGAAAGAGTTGTCTGTGTTTTTTTTCTTTTTCTCCAAGTCTTGTATATCGTTATAAGTTTGAGAAGTTTGTCTTGTAAACTGTGCTGCTCCTTAAATCTTATAGAAGCGAAACTTGTTTACTCTTTGCGTGTTTTGTTAATCATCTACGGTTGTCGATAGTCTTAGGAGTACCTCTGAATGGCGAACTGCTCCTTACTTGCTTATGGGCAAGTAGTAGAAGTGAGATCGGGCCAGGCTTTGGACCCCGAACTTGTTGTTTTATAATAGATCACCGGTTGTGGGAGCAGTTCCGAATGGCAAACCACTTCTAGCTTGCTTAAGAGCGAGCTTGCGAAGCGGAATCGAGCTAAGTTTTGGACTCCGAACTCGTCGTTTGAGTAAGTTTCAACGGTTATGGGAGCAGTTCCGAATGGCGAACCACTTCTAGCTCGCTTAAGAGCGAGCTTGCGAAGCGGAATTGAGCCAAGTTTTGGACTCCGAACTCGTCGTTTGAGTAAGTTTCTACGGTTGTGGGAGCAGTTCCGAATGGCGAACCACTTCTAGCTCGCTTAAGAGCGAGCTTGCAAAGCGGAATCGAGCCAAGTTTTGGACTCCGAACTCGTCGTTTGAGTAAGCACAATTAAGGTTTTACACAGAGAGATAAAACAATCACAAGAGAATTATCAGGCGAAAGAAGTTCTTTATTAATAACTGCTAACCGGCCGCTTCTAAGTTGTAGGCCGTTATTACAATGGGAAAAAAAAGAGGCAAGTACAAATAAAAAGAAGATAGGAATGGCTCGACATTTGATGGTACTCGGAGAGACGGTCAAACACCCTTTTGGTACTTCAGTAAATGGTCGGCGTTCCAAGTGCTTGGTATATCTCTGCCTTCGAGATCCTCAAGACGATATGCTCCTGGCCGAACTACTTTGGAGACCTTGTATGGTCCTTTCCAATTCGGGGCTAGCTTGCTCTTTTGGCTAGGGAAAGAGATGGCTAGCTTTCTGAGGACTAAGTCCCCCTCCTTGAGATCTGTAGGACGGACCCTTTTGTTGTAGGCCTGCTCGATTCTTCTCCGATAATTTTGCTGGCGAATCGAACCTCTTTCACGGAGCTCATTGACGAGGTCCAAATTTGCTCGGAGCTCTTTAGCGTTCTGCTCTTCATTATAGGCAATAAGGCAAGGGGATGGCAAACCAACTTCTAAGGGGATTACGGCCTCGGACCCGTAGGTGAGGTTGAAGGGCAACTCTCCTATGGGGGTCCTTTTCGTAGTGCAGTAGTTCCACAATACGTTAGGAAGTTGTTCTGCCTATAAGCCTTTGGCCGACTTGTCTAGTATATTTTTGATGCCTGAGAGGATCTGCCTGTTGGCATTTTCTACGTGACCATTGGATTGAGGATGGGAGACAGAGGGGAAGTGTTGCTGAATGCCGAGGTCTTCATATAAAGAGCGGAATACTGTCCCTGTAAACTGTGTTCCGTTATCTGTTACTAGGACTCGAGGTATGCCGAACCTACAGATTATATTTTTCCAGAAGAACTGCAGCACTTTGTTCTCAGTAATAGTAGCCAGTGGTGCAGCCTCGATCCACTTGGAGAAATAGTCGATTGCCACGACTGGGAACTTGAGCTGGCCTGGAGCTGGTAGGAACTTGAGCTGGCCTGGAGCTGGTGGGAACAGACCTAGCAAGTCCATCCCCCACATTGCAAAGGGAATTAGACTCGAGAGAGATGTGAGTTGTGCTTGGGGTAGGCGGCAGATGTTGGAGAATTGCTGAGAGGAGCTGCATTTCCGGACATGTTGTTCGGCATCCCGAAGTAGGGTAGGCCAGAAGTATCCGTAGTTCAAAACTTTCTTGGCGAGGGACCTTGATCCTGAATGGGCTCCGCCTATACCTTCGTGGAGTTCTTTCAAGGCATACAAGGCTTCCTCTGGAGAGAGACATCTCAAGTAGGTCTGCCATCTACTTGGGTATAAGAGCGTTTGTACAAGACTCCCTCAATGAGGGTGTACCGCTCCGCTCTCGTTCGAATTCGGCGAGCTTCTTTAGGATCTTGAGGGAGGCTCCTGTCTCTGAGGAACTCAATCAAAGGCTTCATCTAGTTATCCTTGAGTTGGACAGGTAGCGACTCCACTGAGTCGGGGACTTTTTCTTCGATGCTGGGCCTTAAGAGAACTTCGATCAGGACGGTCTGCTCGAGACCTTGGAGGGAGGAAGAAGCTAGTTTTGAGAGGGCATCTGCTTGGGCGTTCTCTTCTTTAGGGATCCGCTGGAGTTGCACCTCTTCAAACGAAGCCATGAGACTTTGGACCTTGGCTAGGTGCTTGGCCATTCGGTCGTCTCGCACCTCGTATTCTCCTAAGACCTGATTTACCACAAGCTGCGAGTCACTGAATATTCGGACCCGTTGCACTCCTGCCTTGCGAGCCATGCCCAGGCCTGCTATTAGGGCTTCATACTCAGCTTCGTTATTGGAAGCTTTGAAGTTGATGCAGAGAGAGTATTGGAGAACAAAATCATCGGGGCCTGCCAGAATAACTCTGGCTCCGCTCCCTTCAGCACAAGAAGATCCATCTACATATACTGTCCAGATGGGGGGTCCATCTGCTGCTTGACTTACTTCCGGGATTGTGCTGTCCACTGTAAATTCGGCTAGGGCTTGGGCCTTGATAGCAGTGCGGGGCTGATAAGATATGTCGTATTGACTCAGCTCGATCGACCACTTCATTAGATGTCTGGAGGTCTCGGGCTTGTGCAGGACCTGCTTGAGCGACTAGTCGGTAAGGATGACCACTGAGTGGGATTGAAAATAGGGGCGGAGCTTCCTGGCTGCCATAACCAATGCGTATGCTATCTTTTCCAATCTTGGATAGCGGAGCTCAGCGTCTCTAAGGACCTTGCTCACATAATAGATAGGCTTCTGAGCTTTTTCTTCTTCCCTCACTAGGACAGCGCTGAGGGTTTGCTCGGAGGCAGCGAGGTAAAGGTAGAGTGTTTCCCCGGGAGTAGGCTTGCTGAGGAGTGGGGGGTTGACCAGATAGGCTTTCAGTTGGTCGAATGATTCCTACTGCTGCTGGCCCCACTCAAAGCTCTTAGCTCTCCTGAGGGCTTTGAAGAAAGGAAGACACTTTTTCCCTGACTTAGACAGGAAGTGCTCTATAGCCGTGAGGCGTCCTTTAAGCTTTTGCACTTCTTTCACATTTGTAGGAGGAGCCATATTGAGGATGGCTTTTATCTTCTCGGGGTTGGCCTCAATCCCCCTCTGACTGACCATGAAGCCCAGGAACTTACCAGATGAGACCCCGAATGCACACTTATTCGGGTTTAGTCACATGTTGTGCTTCCTCAACACGTCGAATGCTTCTTGGAGGTCGGTGACATGGTCGGACCCCTGGATGCTTTTTACTAGCATATCATCGACGTAAACCTCCATGTTGCGGCCGATCTGATTTTGGAAGACCGTATTGACGAGGCGTTGGTAAGTGGCACCGACATTTTTGAGCCCAAAGGGCATTATCCTATAGCAGTAGAGGCCTTGATCTGTGATGAAGGATGTCTTTGGGATATCCGGGGGAACATTCTGATTTGGTTATATCCAGAGAAGCATCCATGAAGCTCAAAAGCTCATGGCCCGAAGTGGCGTCGATCACGGTGTCGATGCTGGGGAGTGGGAAAGGATCCTTGGGGCATGCCTTGTTCAAATCTGTGGATGCAAATTCTCTAACTTCCATTGGCCTTCTTAACCATTACAACATTAGAGAGCCACTCGGGATAATTGACCTCTTGTATGAACCGAGCTTTGAAGAGCTTCTCTACTTCTTCTTTTATGGCCTGCTGGCGCTCCGGGGCGAATTTACGCCTCTTCTGCTGGACTGGTTTGGACCCCGGAGCAACACTTAGGTGGTGGACGAGGAGGTCTTCGGAAATCCCTGGCATGTTGGCAGCTGTCCATGCGAAGAGGTCCCGATTCCTCTTTATGCACTGGACTATATCAGAACATAGGGCAGAGGGAAGGGTTTTGCTGATGAAGAATTTGCAGGTCGGATCTTGCTCCGAGAAGAGCAATTCTTCCAGCTCGTCTACCGGTTCTGAAATAGGCTGGATGTTCTCCTGGGGAATTTCAAGGGTCTCGAGGGAAAAGACGGGTCCTCCGGTCGAGGTCATGTAGCATTTGCGGGCCATCTCTTGACTTCCCCTTACTTCCCCTACACCTGCCTTGGTGGGAAACTTCATTTTCAGATGATAAGCTGACGGGACGACTTCTAAAGCAGCTAGGCCAGGTCGACCTAAGATCACATTGTAAGCGGTTGGGACGTCGACAACCATGAAGTCCATTAGCTCATCGGGGCCTGCCAGAGAGTATTGGACTGCCAGAACAAGATGAGTATGAAGATCTCGCATAGGAGGGCATCGGAGGCTTGATGAATCATCATGATAGTCTAGAAACTCTCGATGTGATCCATGGGATCTGACTCCCCCATATATGTCTCGAACTGCGGGAGCTTGAAGTTTGCTGGAACGGGTGCCTCCATGATGGTTCGAGAAAATGGAGGTTTGCTTGGTTGGAGGGTCCTTCCTCTCAGTTCCTCGTCCCTATTGAGTTGACCGAGGTGCCTCTCCATCTCGTGGAGACGGCGGTAGATAGCATCATCCCTTCGACGGTATCCTGGTGAGCCTCTGGACTCGTCTTCGTACGAAGGAGAGCGTGGGATACGGCGACGGTAGCTCGGAGACTGGTGAGGGCTAGGAATGTGATGGCGGTGGCTCGAAGCTTGAGGAGGACTGAGGGACCGATGGCAAGGGCTGCGAACCGGCAGAGGAGTGGGGACCCTCTGAACATTATTCTTGTTGTTTGGCTAGAGATTGAGAGCCTGCAAGATTGTTGCCTGAACTCTTGAAATCTTGCTCGGGTGATAGGTCCGTTCTGGTCCCTCTGGGGCTGTCGACCAGCGGGAGAGTGATGCCTTCTTCGACGGTACTCAGGGGAATCCCCCTGCCTCCTATGAAGAGGGGACCTCCTTTGGTCGCGACGGCGAGATCGCGCATTTGGACGTTCTGAGTGAGAGACTCCCTCCCGGGCCCGCCTTTCATCCAAACGGTGGCGAAGGTCCTCTTCTTTCTACCGGTTGATGATGACGTTGCGGAGGTCTTCTGAGGGCCGAGGGTTATGAGATGCCATGGAGTCGGTTGAAGGGTTATGTATGGAGATATGGTCGCGGTGAAGAGGTTGCTTCTGAGGGTGAGGACGAGAGGTCCCTATACCAGCGTTCTGGGGCCCGAGTGGAGCCTGCTGGTGTTAAAGATTTTGGGGAGGAGGCTGCCCCTCCTGCAGCGGCTGATCGGGTTGAGGAGGGAGCTGTCCCTGAGGCTGGATGGGTTGGAGGGTAGCCTCCGGTTGTGGTTGAGGAGGAGTGGCTCCACAGTTGGACCCTTTAGATCTCAGCTTCCTTGGTGGCATGGCTGGAGGCGGTGTTGACCGGTGGAAGAGGTTGGACTACTATTTGCCTTTCCCACAGACGGCGCTAATCTGTTGCTGCTGAAATCGGTATGGGGGCAAATAGATAGATTTGTGGATTCGAGGGAAGTTGAATAGTCAGACCTGAACACCTTCACCGGAGCTTGACCGGGATTCTCCCGTCGTTGACCTGCAAAAAGTGCAAAACACCAGGGTTGATTCCGACGACGCACCCTCCGACGCTCTTGTCAGTAATCAGAAAGATTATGAAAGAGCTTTGATTGGCAAATGATTGATTACCTAGTAATGGTGGGGGATGAGGGGTATTTATAGCCGCCTTGGGAACCAGTTTCGGGATAAGATCAAATCCCTACTTCCTAGTGAATGGATAGAAGTGATTAGGACCGTTGATTAAGGACAATCATAAACCCTAATTCTATCCAGCTGGACTGGGTTTTTTGCGGGTTGGGACCTGCATCCAGTAAGACGGATCCGTTTATGGGTTATTGGGCCTTTGGAAAAAGGCCCAGTTCCCGTTTCAGACCCGTTTGAAGGTGAAATTACTATTTTACCCCCGAGCTTTAAGATTCGTGCCTGATTTGGACGGTTCCAATTTAACCCTATTTTTAGCCATATCACTAGCATTGATGGGGGTGAACTTGTCAAAACGAGAAGCTGGGCGACATTGGCCATTGTCGTCCCTCTGGAGTTTCTGGGACCTTTCTTCGCTCGTATTCTTCCGTTTGTTCCCGAAAGATGATTCGTTGAGAGTGGGGGGTTGAGAGCCTCTTCTACTCTGATGAACTTCTCACTCCTAAGCAGGACTTCTGAGAAGTCTCGAGGAGGCTTCTTTACATGGTATGCCTTGAGGTTAGCGTTAGTGACGTTGTGCCCAAATGCCGCAAAGGCTACGGATTGGTTGAGGGAGGCAATAGATCGGGCTTTGACGGTGAAGCGCTGAACATAATCTCTTAGGCGTTCACCCTTTCTTTGGCGGAGGGTCACCAAAGATACGCTTGTTTCCTCAGCCCGCCGGCTACTCACGAAATGATTAAGGAAGATCCCTTCGAACTGGTTGAATTAGAAGATGGAGGCCGGAGCGAGCCGAGGGTACCATTCTCTCACAGGCCCCTTCAGCGTGGCAGGGAAGGTCTTGCAAAGGAGCGCATCCAAAGCCTGGTGGACCATCATGAGAGTTTTGAAACTCTCGATGTGGTCGGCGGGGTCCGACTCCCTATTGTATGACTCAAAGTTAGGAGGCTTAAAGTTTTGCGGGACCGGGGCTTCCATGATGGCTCGGGAGAACGGGGGCCTGCTCGGCGGAAATTCCTTGCCTGTTGTTCTCTTCTCTGTCAAGTCGGCCAAGGCACCTCTCCATCTCTTGGAGACGGTGTTAGACCGAGTCTTCCCTTCGGTCATATCTTGCCGATCCCCTAGATTCTTTCCCAGGCGAAAGGGGACTAGGAGTGCGGTGGTGACGGCTTGGGGCAGGTTGAGGACTAGGTGCTCGTTGCTCGTGGTTTGGAGCGACGTTGAGGGCCCGCAGAACGGCCTCTTGAAAAACTTGGAACTCCGCCCTTGTGACTAGTGTCTCTCCAGCTTGGCGGTCCCTATGTGTGGCTCGGCTTACTGGAGAATGACTTCTCCACCGATGACGTTGAGGGGACTCTCTTCGCCTCTTCGGGGGTGGGGATCTTCTGGTCCTCGGTCTGTGGGGGGTCCGGACTCTTGAGACCCCTGGGTGCTCAGGTTGATGGACTCCTCCAAGGGCTCGCCATCCATTCAGGCGAGTTCGGAGGTCAACCCCCTTTTGGCGGTTGGCAATCACTTGATAGAGATCCCGCTTGAGAGGGATTTGAGAAGCCATAGAGTCAATTGGAGGATTGGGAACCGCTACATGGTCATGAGGAGGATGGTGCTTCGGACGACTCCGATGGGAGCCCCCCTGGGCAGCCCCCCGAGTCCCTGGAGGGGCCTGTTGAGGAAGAACACCTTGAGCTGGAGAAAGAAGATGAGGAGGAAGAGGAGGAGGAAGAGGAGTGGTTCTTCGGCTGGAGATCGCTGCCTTCCCCTTCTCTTTTGGATGAATGGCTTGAAACTAATCTCGCTGATGAAGTTAGGTTGGATTACTTTTTCGTTTCCCACAGACAGCACCAATCTGTTGCCGCTGAATCAGGTGTGGGGCAATAGATAGAATTTGTGGATTCTTGAGAAAACGAACAAGGAAAACATGTTGACCTGTTGACCTTCACCAACGTGTTGACTTGGTTTCTTGCTGCTGCTGCGAACCTGCAAAAAGTGCGAAACACCGGGATGGATCCCGGCGACGCACCTTCCGACGCTCTTGTCAGTAATCAGAAAGATTATGAAAGAGCTTTATGTAGAAAAAGATTGATTACCTTCTTATGGTGGGAGAGAGGGGTTTTTATAGTCGCCTTAGGGATCCGTTTCGAGATAAGAACAAATCTCTACTTCCCGGTGTTGATGGATAGAAGTGGTTAAAACCACCTCTTAGGGATAATTATAAATCTGAATTCTTCTTTATCCTTCTAAACTGGTTTGTAACAGGTTGGGACCCGTACCCAGTATGACAGATTCGTTTATGGGTTATTGGGCTTTGAAGAAAGACTCAGTTCCCATTTCAGACCCGTTTGTAAGTGAAATTACCGTTTTACCCCTGAAAGCTTTAAGATTCGTGTCCGATTTGAACGGTCCCGATTTAATCCTATTTTTAGCCATATCACCCCAACAAATCTCTAGCCACTAAATTTGTTTTTTTGACAACATAAAAGTATGTTTTTACTTGACTCATACAATGTATATGGATAGGATTACGGTTAGGATTAGGATTATGTTTTAACTTTAAATTAAATGTACGGTTAGAGTTAAGGTTAGGAATGGAAGAAGGGTTGTGTTTGGTTTGAAGTTAAGGTTGGGTTTATGTTATGCACATAAAGTGTTCGATGAATTGCATAAGTGATCGAATTCTTCGTTATGCACATTTGGTGTTCGATGTAATGCATTAATGGTGACTTGTTTGTGATCAATTCTATTCGTATGTAGTAGTTGTACCTAAGAATTGTTTGTAGGCATATAATAGAGAAATGCATTGTAGTTAATTATATATGTTAAAATTTTTGCAGGCTCAAAATGACACGACCTAGCAGTTCTAGACGCCGTCTTCCTAGTGCATCCGAGCGGGGGAAAGCTCCTGCAGTGGTAAGAGTTGTTATTTATAGTTCCAAACTCCATGGTATATATCTATTTCATCAAACTAGTATCTGTTAACAACAACTATAATTTCGTTGTAGGATGTTACTAGCACCCCTATCAATGTCCCTCGAACACCACATACACATGCATATGCACCTGGGGGTCCCGGTCCAATAGACCCATCACTACTTAGAATGCAAGCATCTCACTGATCAAATTTTGTGTGGCAAGGTGAGTCGAAGGACTTGACATTCCGAAAGCACAAAACATTACCTCTACACGATTGCATCATCCCATACTTGGTGGAGGCGGGATTCTATGGAGTTTCCCTAATAGGGAAGTGAAGTTGAACCGCCATTCTATCAATTCTCCCATGCGTTCTCCGCCTACAAATTTGATAATGTAACATTTCAACAAAACAACAATAATGCGGTTAGAAGATGTGTTCCGAATTTGAAAATGAAATGTACAAACGAACATATTAAACTTTCTTACCATGGTCGCCAAAGTGTTTGCCTTTGGTTGGAACATCGATTGTTGAGATGAGTGGCCGGGAGATGGTTCCCTATCTCGCATTGGTATCAGAAGTATCACTCGGGTGGGAGGATTGATAGGAGGTACGATTACCAACCGTGTGATCCTAGTATACCACACCATGTACGTGTCATGCATTCGTCCATCATACAGGGGAATTCCGCCAATGACCATTTCCCTCCACCGCTCATTCTAAGAGTGGACATAACTATGGTGATATCCGACCCGGTCGATATCGGGAAAATGACCCATCCATGTGAAACCATGCAAGGTAGTATCATACGTTCGTGCGGCTGGTATATCTTATTGTAGACCGAATTGTCGAAGTACTTGATCTACATGAGGATGCTCTACGATGGAGAAGTGGATGAGAGGTGCAGTTGTCAACCATAGATGACTATGTTCTGTGCAACGTAGCGGCAACGTATCCAATCTCTCATCAGTGTACGGTTCCCGCACTACGCATTCCACACAACTGATTGAGCTCATCTCGATAATATGTGAGGGGTCCACGGGGGTTATCACGATGTGTGTGGGCGCCAGCCCAATAAACACATATAGAAGCAAACCTATCAACTCCAAACACCCCCAAACTCCACACCGGGTGTTAGACTCTAATGCGCGGCCGACCAATGTGGAATCGCTCCCAGCTCCATATTTGTACATTGTTCAACGAAGCATGACATAGATTTCTGTAAAGGACGACCAATGCAGCACTACCCCAACTAAACTGGTCAGCTAGTCTAATGTCTGCGGTCAATTGTGCAAATCACTCTGGGGGGGTGAATAGGGTGATAGTGCGGAAATTAAAAATTCAAATTAAGTTGCAAAGTAAATGAGAAGAGATAGAGAAAGCAAACACAGCAAGCATAAGCGACACAGCGATATAACATGGTTCGACCCCCAGGTCTACGTCCACACCACCTACTTGTAGCAATTCTCCACCACAAGCGTTCCACTATACTCAAACCCTTGTACAGTGATTCTCGGATTCAGGCTGAGAGACCTATTACACCCACAGAACTTCTAAGACAAGCCCCGTCAATCTCACCGATGTGGAAGAAAAGAAAAACTCAAGATCCTTAATGATATTGACTGAAGAAAACAAATAAATATCACACACTCGGATTGATTGTTGAATTGATTAGTTCAGAATATTTCTCTTAGAGGAATAGGTAGGAATATGCAGTGGGTTTGTCCAAATATATAGATGAGAAAGTGTATCTCTCAAAAATAGAAACGATACATTCCAAAAGAGTAATCAGCGCGAGGTACGGTCGACCGCAAATAAGGACAGTCGACCGTTCATCTTTTAATCCAAAGTCAAAAGATTAATGGTCGACTGTCTCATCATTTTAACAGCGATGAGCGGTCGATTGTGGTGCGGTCGACCGACAATGTGGTATGGTCGACCGCAATTATGCTGATTGTGATGAAACCACTTTATATTCTTATCATAAACTAATCAATCAAGAATCAATCAATTACTTATAAAATACTCACATATACGGAAAGAAAGAAGCTGATCTTGCTGGCTTTCTTGGGCATTAATCAACATGTGCTCTTTTTGAATAACTTCTTCTTTTGCTTGGTTTTGCAATATGTCTTTATTACTTTCCTTCTTTTGCTTGATACTCAATTTTGGTAGCTTCATATTGATTTATTTTATTCCTGAAAATCTGAACATCTCAACTGAAACTTATTAGTATTTGTAAGCACGTTTTGTGCACAACAAACTAAGAGTCAACAATCTCCCCCTTTTGGTGTGAACAAAACATACCTTTGAATGTTTAAAATAAAGCATATAAATACTCCCCTTTAATCCAACACTCCTCGTATCAAAAATTTTCATAAGAAATATATAGTATAGATGTAGAATAAAACATTCAAAAGAGATTTTCAGTATTTATTTTCATTAAGTTTCAGTTAAAACATTCAAAAAGATTCTCCTCCTTTTTGGAACACACCAAGAGGGGACTAGAAATGATAAATAATGTATCAACAAGGTGTATAACATACTCCCCCTAAATTTAGATGAACATACAATAATCAAAACACGAGAATAAGCAATTTTTGTCAAAGCAACAATACAATATGCAATCTAGACATTTAATGGACAGTGGTAACAATAGGGAAACATTAGGATGATAACATGGATAAGACAATTAGAATGGTGACAATAACTCATTGGGAACATGCAGTGCAACATACATTCATTAATTCATGCAATAGAATGATATAGGAATAATTAATTCAAGAAAATCTGAAAAGTATAATTCTGGAAATAAAATCACAGCTGTAGTAAAACGGGCACAACTTATGCTACAAAACTCGAAATTCAGAAATTCTACATGTTCTGGAAACTATAAAGATAAGGCTACACTTCTTATTCAGGAAGTAATTCATTCTAAGATCGTTTACTGGTTCAAAAACAGCAGTCAATAAACAGGTCAGCAAGCGATAAACTGGTTTTGGGTATTTTTTATGAAAATAAATTAATTAAACATGATGGGTATCGATTCTTTAGTCAATAAATTATGTAACTAGCATGACGAGTGTCAAAACATGATAAATAAAATTAGAACACATATACAAATTACCATCAATCAATCATTAATCGATCAAACAACATACAACCTACCAATTGTCTCTACAATAATTTATTTGTATGACGATTATATGAACAACCCTATTATCAATTCTATATGCACTCATGAAAGATCCAAACTTTATAGTCAAAAGTGGCACGATGTCAAGAATATTGGGGTTAGCTCGTGTAAACCCTCAATAGGCCCAACGAAGAGATGAACAAAGGATAATATGATAACAAAGAGATCTACTTGCCAGAGTTTCAACAAAACTTGAAATTGATACAATTAACAATTCAAGAGGACGGTGACTTGCCTGTTAGATGACGAAAATGAATACCAAGAATAACGGGATAAGGATTCCGAAGCAACGAACTCACGAACACACAATTCAACGTGCAACTACATACACAAAAGAACCCAATCAAAGAGACACAACAACTGCAATAAAGCACACAAGAGATAGTAGCAATAGGTGCAAGGGAAAAGAGAAAGCAGCAATGGCGGCAAAGGCTCTGGCTCGATTGGCGGACGACGACGCGGCGACTGGCGTCGATGGAGGCGTCGACGTTACTGGCGACGACGCGGCTAGAACAGAGCAAGGGTGATGGGATTAGGATTTGGCTGTTGATGATCGGAAGAGGGAAGGGAGGTCGGGGTTTTGTGTTGTGCTGGCGGCGTCAACAGGAAGGTGGCGACGAGGGGTGGCGCTCGGAGGATGACCGGGGGAGATAGCCGGGGAAGATGACAGGGGATTGGGTTTGGGCGGGAACTACTCAGCAACGGGGAGAGAGAAACAGGAGGAGAGAGGAGAAAGGAAAGAGAATAAGCAGCTAGGATTTTGAAAAAGTGCAATTTTTAGGGTTTGCAATAGGGTTGTATTTATAGGGTACAATTAGGGTACTGGGTTGGCGAATTAGGGTCCAATAATAACGGATTTGGGTCAAGAACAATTGAAATTGGGTTTTAGGGTTCAATTAAGGGATGGATCAAAATCAATAGGGTTCAACAAAAAAATTCCCACAATAAAATAAAAGATAATAGGTTCAACAAGAAAAGCTCAATCAAGAAGAACAGAAATTTCGTGAACGAAAATTTTAATCCAAATAAATAAATAATTAATACAAATGGGAAGAATATAAATTAGCTTGGAAATAACTTGGAATTCTCCACGAAAATTAGATCAAGTACGAAAATAAAATAATTCGATAAATGAACTTTAATTGAATAATCAAGAAATAACAATTAATAATAAAAATAGAATTATATAAAAAATTAGTATTCAGTTTAACAATTTATTAAAATAATCCAATAATAATAATATATATGATTTTAGACTCAAATATAAATATCCGATAAATAAGAAATAGAAAGTAAGATCGAAATACACAATCATTCGAAATAAATAAAATTTTTGATTAGAAACCACTTTCATACAAATCTGAAACGAATTTAGCACAAAATAATTTATAAAAATAAAATTGTAGAAAATTCACAGAAAATACTAATTATCGGGAATGGAGGTTACAATATAGGCCGGGATTTGGGTATCTAGGGTTTCTTGAATAGATTTGCAAAATACTTCTTATAAATATATCTTTACATATATAAATCCTTATACTTGGAAATTGAATAAAACCAACTTAATTGAGATTTTAAAAACAAGAGCAAATACCCTATAACCAGCCACACTGTTTTGAAAGCCCAAAAAAACGAATTTGCACTTTTGCCCCTCTAAATGACAATTTTGCAAAAAAAAAACCATTCTTTATCAAAACTTGCAAAATAAACCAAATTTATTAAAAAAAAAGTAAACTCTTAACCTCTGAGTTGACTAGGCATCATGTCCAGCCCAAAAATTCGAAAATATGGAGTTTTCATTCCAGGAGGTAATTTTGCACAAAAATCCCACTTTTTGTAATATTTGCAAGTAGGTCAAATAATTATCAGAAAAATTCAGAAAATTCACAAATAATATCTAATAATAAATAATGAGTTTCCCCAAAATAATTTTTGACTTTGAACTTCCAAGAAAATATTTGCACGTGTTTTGCACGTATAAAAAAGTAAATTTTCAGAAAAAATATTTATTAAATCACCAAAAATTATTTTAATTCATTTATTAATCTTAAAAATATTATTTTAAAAAACTGGGGTATTACAATCTATTTTCTACTCTCTTTTACAAACAAATATTTTCAAATAATTGTTTTTCATGTATTATTTTTAGTATCGGATCAACAACAACATGAATGACATAGATTTATACATATAAGGACCATGGTGAGAAATTGATGGTGTATATTTATTGCACGTACGATAAAATGCTTTTAATTTGATTATAGTTTCCTATTAAGATAATGTTTTCATTTTTGCCTATATTTGATGTAATAATTGAGAGATAAATTTCTAAAATTTTAAAATATGTTAATATTAATAACATAAATAATAAATTACTTAACACATCCTTCCACATCGATATCGATTTATATATATGTAAGAATTACTTACAAAATATGTTGACATTATATTGCAAGTAGGGTGGATGGACCGAAAATGTTGAGTTATTATTTTTTCTTTAAAATATTTTCTCTATTTTGTTTATTTATTTTTCAATTAAAAACTACTCTGTAAGATTGATTTAATAATGAGACAATAAAAAAGGAGGTTAATACCATAAATGAAACTAGTAATATTCATGTACATATATTATTATTATTTTAAGTAAATACTATGACGTACTCTGGTCTCAAACCTAAGACCTTCCTTTACTCATCCAAAACTATTACCATACTCTTTACAAATTATTCTTAGGAGCACTAATTTTTATTTTACATAAGTGTCACTTTTTTAAATAATTATGTCGTAAATAAATTATGTCATGATTGACAATATTTGAGTAAATTGATGGTTAATATAACTCATATTTAAAAATGAGTGGTCGTAATAAGATAGTTGGTTGTCTACAAATTACATTTTGTCGACAAATTCCACAACCCAACTCTCGCATTATAATATTACTAGTAATTTACACGTGCGATGCATGTTTTAATAATTTAAAAAAAAATAATGACGTAAAGAGGATTTGAACTGGAAACCTCCTTTATATTAGTTATGTACGTGCATTGCACATGTTGGTAGAATGACAAAATGACAAATGGCACTAAGGCCTTCTCCTATTATAATATTAGAGATTAGTATCTGTATGTGCGATGCACGTTCTAAATTTTTTTTTTTTATATAGTTAATAATAGGAAGTAATCTGGTCTCGAACCTAAGACCTCTCTTTATTCATTGTTGGGTTTTCGGGGCATAAATGCAGCGGATTGAAACAATAAAATTGAAACCCAATCGCAGGATCCATGCAAAACAAGACGTTTAATTCGTAGTTATGAACGTTTACCTTAAAACGAAGCTTTAACAGTTGAGAAAGGATGACTAATGGAGGTCCAAGCTCCTTGAATCACCACGCATCCCGCTCACGCGATCTACGCTCTATCGGTATCCACACGAACACTTGGTCTTTGAAGGAGCGATGTACTAGCATCCGAAAACCAAATTCTCTCTATCTCCATCTTCTTCTCTCAAAACGGCTAGGGTTTTTCTCTAAGCCTTAAAAAACTAATTTGAGAGTTTAAGATCTTTATATAGAGAGACAAATCTGGTTTTTCTAAAGCCCAATCCTATTGGGCTTTTATTAAAATTAGAATTCCTAATTAAATAAATAATTAAGTCAAACTTAATTAATATTCTAATATAATTCTAATTCTAATCATTAGTAAATTTGAAATTATATTTAATTAATTAATTAAGTCCTACTTAATTAATATCATAAATAAATTCGAATTACTATTTAATTTAAATTCATAATTTAAATCAAATCTCCTTCAAGCGTTCTTGTGTGTGACCCTTTAGGTTATTATTACGTTGGAAATAATTTTAATATCCAATAATAAAATTATAAACAATGAGCGGCATCTAGTAATACATCATTGCTACCCAAGTAATAATAATAATTGGTGATCCAATAAAACCTTTCGTGATTAATGTTTCCGTGTAATATAATCCCTTTAACCAAATATTATTGATTAAACTCGAAGCATGTTCTCAATCATCCTCTTCAACATTTAATCCGGGTTTCCTTGATCAATGAGTAGACTATTAAAACAAATCATTATTCGAGCATGGCCATGCATTTCATAGTCTCACTCAATCAAGAGGCCAATAATATCTCTCCTAATTATAGGAGGGTTAAATCCTTTATCTATCATTCATATTTCTCATACGACTCATAATATACCCGATGTCCACATTTATCATCACCCGGTCAAAGGTAACTTTTAATGTAGTCAAAGTATATTAATCCTCGTATAGAAATATAATGATCTCAAGTCAGAGGATTATTACACCATTATCACTGTGAGTCTTTCTTATGACTTTATTTAAACATGAAGAATCTCACTGTGGGTCTATCCAGTGCCATGTAGAATCTTACATGCACCTATGTTCTTGACTTTAGTATCACTATACCTATGACCAATGAGATGTGGTCATCAGTCAACAAACATACTAATCTTCATGCATTATTATTGTCCCATAATGACAATGCTTGATTAGGGATATTTAGGAATATAAACACTATTCATATAATCTCATTTTTAAGTCACATACTTAAAGATATAGAATACGTATTATATATTCCAAGGACATTTATTACTCTAACATTTTTATCGCAGTAAATTAAGACATAATAAATTAACATATAATAATCAATAGAACACAATCATTAATCAACAAAAGTATTTCCTAGAAGCACAATCACATTGTCTCTAGGGCACTAACACTAACAATCTCCCACTTGCACTAGAGCCAATCACTCATGTATCTAATACCCATGGAACTAGTGTGACCTTCGTGCTTCTGCTGCGACAAAGCCTTAGTCTTGTGAGTCCGCAACGTTATCTTAAGTACGCACTTTACATATGTATGTATTCTGACTTAAACTGATTAATCTTTTAGATCTATCTCTATAGATCCTGATCCTTAAGACATATGTATGATCGCCAAAGTCTTTTATCGAGAAACTATTTCCCAACCAAATCTTCACAACCTGTAGATTAGGAATGTCATTCCCTATTAATAATATGTCATCTACATATAATACTAGGAATGACACATGGCTCCCACTAACCCTTCGTAAACACACGACACATTTTCATTTTACATGAAACCAAACTCTTTGACTGTTTCATCAAAACGAATGTTCCATCTCCTCGAGGCCGGCTATAATCCATAAATGGACCATCGCTTCTCACAGACCATTCTAGCAAACTTTGGATCGACTTGACATCCATTTGCCAGATTTCATAGTCATAGTAAGTTGCTATCGCAAGCAAAATCCTGATGGATTTGACCATAGCCACCGGTGAGAAAGTTTCATCATAGTCACTACTATGAATCTGCTTGAAACTTTTCGCCACTAGTCTTGCTTTGTAGGTCTGTACATTACAATCCACGTCAGTTTTCTTCAAGAAACCCACTTGCACCCTATGGGTTTTACCCCTTCGGGTGGTCCAACCAAAGTCCATACTTTGATTTTCATACATGGAATCCATCTCAGATTTCATGGCCTCCAGCCATCTCTGAAAATCTGGACTATTCATAGCATCTTTGTAGGTGAGAGGCTCATCATCATCTATGATCATCACATCGCCAATTTGAGTCAGAAGAAATCCACGATATCTCTCTGGCTCATAGCGAATCCTACTAGATCTACGAATAACCTGTGTTTCTTGAGCAGTGTTGTTATCAACATCTTGAGTCACATTCTGCTCATGTTCCAACTCTGGTTCAACATAATTCTGTGGTTCTCGATCCTCATCGAGATCTATTGTCCTCCCACTATTTTTCTTAGAAAGTAAATCTCTCTTTAGAAACATAGCCATTCAAGCAACAAACACTTTGTTCTCGGAAGGTTTATAGAAATAATACCCTTTTTGTTTCCATTGGGTATCCCACAAAATCTGATTTTGGTCCTAGCTTGTCAGAGATCATACGTTTCACAAATGCTTCATATCCTCAAATTTTCATAAATGACACGCTGTGACGTTTCTCAGTTCATATCTCATGTATGGTGTCTTTTGAACTGATTTAGAAGGAACTCGGTTTAGTGTTTCTGCAGCCGTCTCTAGGGGCATAACCCCAGAAACTAATTGGAAGATCCCCTAGACTCATCATCAATCGCACCATGTCCAACAAAATGCGATTTCTCCTCTCAGACACACCATGTCTTTGTGGTGTTCCAGGAGGAGTGAGTTGTGATACTATACCACACGCTTTTAAGAAATTTTAAGCTTAGGTATTCTCCTCTACGATCAGATCGTAGAGTTTATACTTTCGCCTATTTGTTTTTCTTCTTCAATCTCTTACTCTTTGAATTTTTCAAACGATTCGGATTTGTTCTTCAAAAGATACACATATCCGTATCTACTAAAATCATCAGTAAAGGTTAAAATTAGTAAAAGCCACCTCTTGCCAACATACGCATTGGACCACATACATCACTATGTATCAATTCCAATTGTTTGGTGGCCCTCTCACCTTATCCGGTAAAAGGAGTTTTAGTCATTTTGCCAATGAGACATAGTTCACATTCTTCGTATGATTCAAAATCAAACTTATCCAAGTATCCATCCTAATGTAACTTGGAAATGCGATTCTCATTTATATGGCCTAAATGACAGTGCCAGAGGTATGTTTGATTTGAGTCATTTATCTTTAGACGTTAATTATTTACATTATAGATAGGAGTATCAAAATCAAGAACATATAAACCATTAAACAAACGTGCAACCTCATAGGTAACATTATTTAATGAAAAGGAACAACAATTGTTCTGAATCAAAAAGGCAATCTTGTCCAAACAAGAAACCAAAATAATGTTTCTGCAAATTGCAGGCACGTAAAATAGTTCTCAAGTTCTGAAATAAGCCCCATGGGCATCGATAAATAATAAGTCCCTACAGCTAAAGCAGCAACCTTTGCTCCATTGCTAACATGTAGGTCGACTTCTCCTAACGCCAAAGTTCTACTCCTTCGCCATTTATGCACATTTATACAAATATGAGAACCACATCCAGTATCTAATACCCATGATGTAGAAGTAGACAAATTTGACTTCTATAATATAAATACCTGAATCAGAAATCTGAACAGCCTTCAGTTTCTTCAGATCCTCCAAATAAGTTTGACAGTTTCTCTTCCAATGACCCGGCTTCTTGCAATAGTGACAATCACCCTTTGCCTTTGCCTTTGCAACACCTCCAGTAGGCTTCAAAGCCTTAACAGCGGGTTCTGGATTAGCAGGCTTAGATCCAATCTTGTTCTTGCCTTTCCATTTACCCTTTCCTTTGGCATTCCCTTTGTTGACCATCATTATGGGAGCAGGGGACGCCTTCTGAATGTTGGTCTCATCAGTTCAACATAGCCAACAATTCGGTAGGTGTCTTGTCTATCTCATTCATATTGTAATTCATTACAAATTCGAGCATAGTCGCTGTTCAAAGATTGCAAGATTAGATCTATCTGAGCTTCCGGACTGATGGCGGAACCCAGAGTAGCAAGGTACTCCATATATCCAATCATCTTTAGAACATGCGGTGCAACTGGATCACGATCACCCTATTTACACGCATACAAGGCTTTACTTGTATCAAACCTCTCTTGACGAGCCTGTCTTTCAAACATACGTTTAAGGTGCTCTATCATTATATGAGCATCCATATGCTCATGCTGTTTCTGAAGCTCAAGACTCATAGTCGCAAGCATAAGACAAGTGACATCCGTGTCATCATCGATATGTTTCTGATAAACATTACGTTGATCAACCGATGCACCTACAGGGAGAGGTCCAGGGCGAGGAAATGACATAGAGCTTTCACTCTTACCTGAGGACTATCCTCAAATTCCTTTGCCAATCGAGGAAGTTTGTTCCTGTCAACTTGTCCTTCTCAAGGACAGATCGTACAGAGAAGTTATTTGAGTTGTTTGCCATTAGAATATCTATAATGTAAAAATGCATAAAAGAATTAGTCTACGGAATTATTAGTTTATGTTCAAATGATTATTCATATATATTCATAATATATATCTCCCACTATTTTGATCAAATTAATAGCCCTTACTATTAATTCGGAAAGCATTTATTATATATCTTTCTAGTGAGCCAAGATCCATATTTCATCATGTCTTGAGTCAGCGTTGGCCGAAACTCCCAAAACACAACTATTTAGGTAGACAACATTTGTCAATTATATCACGTATATAACTCTTGGATAGTTTGGTGAACAACCATTGCTCTAATTTATCTAATAAATTTTTCGCCAAACTCTATGCTTCTAAGTTCATAATCTTATTGTGACGACTTAGTTAAGTTAGGCCCAATGAATCAACATAACGAGTATCACATTTACTCTTTCGCACCTCACCACGATTAAAAGGAGCACTCTGCTTTGGCAAACCCACCCCTTATGATCTAGGCCTTGATGAGTGTTATTCATTGGAAAGCATCTTGTTTAACTTAATATTTATTAAGGGATTTACTTATAAACGATCATGATCCCATCATAAAGAGATTCTCAATTTTTCCTTGAATCAAATATTTCAAATCAAAATTCGTTGAATGAATGATTTCCAGATCAGAGGTTAACGCACAGACGGCATTATTGGCACCCCTTTTCTTACAGATTCGTAATCAGTTGTTGACAAAATCATTCAATCGTTGAATATTGAAAATTCATATTTAATTACCGTGTTTCATAAACACAAGAAACTCATGATCGTTTATTTAGTGTTCATCTTAAATCGTTATAGATTTTATCTTGTTTAAGCATGAATGGGGTGTCGTATCTAATACATTCATCTTAATCTAATTAAGCATGCATCTCTTAAATCGTTATAGATTTTATCTTGTTTAAGCAGGCATGGCATGGGTGATGTATCTAATACATACATTAATACATTATTAATCTAATTGAAGCATGCATCATAATGTATTCTACACAGACATTCACACATCAATATGTAAAGTGCAGTATGTAAACGTGCTTGGTTATGGCCTTTATCCTACATGATCCTTTCAAGCTAATGAAAGGATCGAGGTCAATCTATGGTGGAAAATATAAATACAATTACATGTCTTCATTCTCCTTGGTTGCTCCACTTCTTGGATCGTCCTTCAATCTTCAAGTACATTACATTGAATAATTGAAAACAACCTATACTAATGTACTTATGTACTTACATAATAAAACTCGAATTACATTCGAGATTATACAATTACAAGAATGAAGAAAACGACATGCAAGTCGAATTTACAAAACCAAAACCATAAACCATTAATCTAAGGGTCTTAAGGCCATAACCAGCACCATGCTCAAGTAAACAATTAATAGACATCATCATATGTCACCATACATCAATACATAACAGTACATATCATATCCAATATGATCATATAAGATACATCTCAGAAAACAATTTTCAGAAAATTCGAAATTAAATCAAAAAACCATAAATCGCTGTTTACAGGCAGTAAGCGGCGTTAAACGGCTTACAGATGCGAACCTGACTTTGTCAGTCTTGCTCAGTGGCCTGATTTCAGTCAAAAACCATATATGGTTTGCGAAAATCGGATACAGTACGCAAATTTCACTAAATCTGCGCAATTTTTCAGAAACCGTATCGTATACAATCTACGCGATAAGAACAAATATATAATATTCAAATAATATCATATATTATCTTATCATGTTATACCATATCATATTTCATCATGATCCAATCATAAAATCATATAAGGCATAATTCAGAAAATTGAAATTAAATCTGAAAACATAAAATTGCATATTTCAGACCCTAAACGGCGTCAAAACGCCTTACAGACGAGTCGGTGATAGCTTTAGCTATCAGTTTTGTTCAGACGCTCGTTTCCCTTTCCGAAAAGGTACTCATTTGCAAAAATCGGACACTAGAAATAGATTTCCGCAAATCTGCAGCAGCCGTTTCAGAATCCATATCGAATACGATTCTCGTAATTAAAACAAACATAAATCATATACATATCAGTATACATACAGATTATAAGATCATCATATGATCATCCCAATCATCATTAACTTACAGTTTATGCATATATATCAAAACTGTAACAAATAAACGAATTAAAATGTTTTCGCAAGTGGCTCTGATACCATTGTTGGGTTTTCGGGGCATAAATGCAGCGGATTGAAACAATAAAATCGAAACCCAATGGCAGGATCCATGCAAAACAAGACGTTTAATTCGTAGTTATGAACGTTTACCTTAAAACGAAGCTTTAACAGTTGAGAAAGGATGACTAATGGAGATCCAAGCTCCATGAATCACCACGCATCCCGCTCACGCGATCTACGCTCTATCGGTATCCACACGAACACTTGGTCTTTGAAGGAGCGATGTACTAGCATCCGAAAACCAAATTCTCTCTATCTCCATCTTCTTCTCTCAAAACGGCTAGGGTTTTTCTCTAAGCCTTAAAAAACTAATTTGAGAGTTTAAGATCTTTATATAGAGAGACAAATCTGGTTTTTCTAAAGCCCAATCCTATTGGGCTTTTATTAAAATTAGAATTCCTAATTAAATAAATAATTAAGTCAAACTTAATTAA
Organism: Hemerocallis citrina; assembly: GCA_017893485.1. Lineage (NCBI taxonomy): Eukaryota > Viridiplantae > Streptophyta > Magnoliopsida > Asparagales > Asphodelaceae > Hemerocallis > Hemerocallis citrina. The sequence continues at coordinate 136,814,286 of CM030358.1, read as the reverse complement.
TATTCTAATATAATTCTAATTCTAATCATTAGTAAATTTGAAATTATATTTAATTAATTAATTAAGTCCCACTTAATTAATATCATAAATAAATTCGAATTACTATTTAATTTAAATTCATAATTTAAATCAAATCTCCTTCAAGCGTTCTTGTGTGTGACCCTTTAGGTTATTATTACGTTGGAAATAATTTTAATATCCAATAATAAAATTATAAACAATGAGCGGCATCTAGTAATACATCATTGCTACCCAAGTAATAATAATAATTGGTGATCCAATAAAACCTTTCGTGATTAATGTTTCCGTGTAATATAATCCCTTTAACCAAATATTATAGATTAAACTCGAAGCATGTTCTCAGTCATCCTCTTCAACATTTAATCCGGGTTTCCTTGATCAATGAGTAGACTATTAAAACAAATCATTATTCGAGCATGGCCATGCATTTCATAGTCTCACTCAATCAAGAGGCCAATAATATCTCTCCTAATTATAGGAGGGTTAAATCCTTTATCTATCATTCATATTTCTCATACGACTCATAATATACCCGATGTCCACTTTTATCATCACCCGGTCAAAGGTAACTTTTAATGTAGTCAAAGTATATTAATCCTCGTATAGAAATATAATGATCTCAAGTCAGAGGATCATTACACCATTATCACTGTGAGTCTTTCTTATGACTTTATTTAAACATGAAGAATCTCACTGTGGGTCTATCCAGTGCCATGTAGAATCTTACATGCACCTATGTTCTTGACTTTAGTATCACTATACCTATGACCAATGAGATGTGGTCATCAGTCAACAAACATACTAATCTTCATGCATTATTATTGTCCCATAATGACAATGCTTGATTAGGGATATTTAGGAATATAAACACTATTCATATAATCTCATTTTTAAGTCACATACTTGAAGATATAGAATACGTATTATATATTCCAAGGACATTTATTACTCTAACATTTTTATCGCAGTAAATTAAGACATAATAAATTAACATATAATAATCAATAGAACACAATCATTAATCAACAAAAGTATTTCCTAGAAGCACAATCACATTGTCTCTAGGGCACTAACACTAACATTCATCACATACTCTTTACATATTACCCATAGTGGAACAAATTTTTATTTTATATGAGTGACACTTTTGTAAATAATTATGTTGCAAATAAATTTGAACTTTGATGGTAGTATGGTAGCTAACAATAGTTGAGTAAATGAATGGTTAATATAACTCCCGCTTAAAATTGAATGGTTAAGATTAGATGGTTAAATGCCTGCAAATGCCAACCTCAATTCTCCCACTATAATATTAGAGATTACTATTAATCTGTACGTGCAATTCATGTTTTAATATAAAAAAATATTTATTTTATAGAATAAATAATAAGACGTAATCTGGCCTCAAACTTGAGACTTTCTTTTACTCATACAAACTCTATATAAATTACCCCTAATGACACAAAATTTTATTTTATACACTTTTGTAAATAATTATGTCGTAGATGTTATGTTAACTAAGAATAGTTGAGTAAATATGTTTAATATAACTCCCTCTTAAAAATGAATTACTAAGATTAGATAGCTGATTATTTACAAATGACAACCCTAACTCTCCCAATATAGTATTTATTGATTAGATAATATATCCGTTTCTTGCAGCATGACACCTGGACATGGTGCATGGCTTTTCCAACTAACCTGCAACCAACCGAGTCCAATCGGATCCTTAACCCGAATCCCACTCAAAGCCCGCTTCTTCCTCTGCAAACTTCGAAGAATCAAGAATCACTCAACATTCCAAAATCAAAACCCTCTCCTCTCCCAAAATAGAACAAAACAAAAATCGAAATCGAAATCCTTCGATCATGTACCCCAACGTGACGTCACCGCCGCCGTCACCGCCACCGCCACCGCCGGGGGAGGAGCAGCAGGCGGCGGGAGTGGGAATCTTGCTGCAAATCTCAATGCTGGTGCTCGCTTTCGTGGTCGGTCACGTGCTCCGCCGCCATAAGCTCTATTACATCCCTGAAGCCAGCGCCTCCCTCCTTATCGGTAACCTCACCTCCTTACATATCTTTATTTTTATTATTATTATTTTTAAAATTCATGGAATCTTGAATTTTGTCCCTTTCATTTTCGTATTTGTTTTGGTGAAATATATAATAATATATTGGGACTAGAATTTGAGTTATTATAATTGGAGGTAATTTTGTCGGAACCCTAGTTTTCATACGAGTAATTTTTTGTTAGTTATCAGAAATTCTGCGGAAACCAAGTGTGATTAATCTCCTGACTAGGGGAATAGCTCTCTTAATTTTTCTGATACGGCTCACGAAATTTGCGTAAGTTATGGAATTGATGTGATGTGGAAAATGAGAAGGATGAGTGAATTGAAGTGGGTATGCGAGTGGTAGTGGAAATTTGAGGGTGTTGTTGGAATAGTTAAAGGGAGGGCAGTGAAGTATTAGGCAAGATATATGAGAGGAAGAAGGTGAAGTTGGGAGGAAAGGAGGGTAAGCCATTTGACGAGGGATGAGAATGGTTATGTTGTTGATAGCAGAGTGCATGTACATGGAGTTGATGATTGGGGTTGTGGTTGGAGTTTCTTTAAAAAGTTCTAAAATATTTTTCTTTACAATGAAGAAGCTGTGAGTGATGCTACATAGTGAAGAGTTGAATCTTGGTCGAAAACCGTTGAGACGCGTGTAATGCTTGCTAGTTGGACATGAAAGGAAGTGGTAATTTGGTTACAAGTTGAGTGATCTGTTAGAAATTGTCATATTGACAGTGGTAATATGTTAACAGCTCAAAACATTTTCTTTTGTGTGTGTTGATGATAGACATGGAGGACTCTGCTTGAGTAAGAGTTGTTTTGGTTAGGTATTTGGTGAGATAATAACCTTCAAAGTGATCTCAATAGCTAGAGAAAGGATGTCCAGTGGGTAATGGCACTAAGAGTCCTATGAGAGGCAACAGTCGACGAGTTTGATCAAGTTTGAACTGCGGACCAACTTTATCCTCCGTTTGTTGATTGTGATGCCCCTCAATTGGTGTAGGTGTTAACATTCAAAACATTAATAGATTTTACAGAGGTATAGGGATATATTTAGAAAACCTTAAGATCTTCCTTCTTGCATTTGTAAGTGCGATACATTCTACTTTGGATGCTATAGTGGTTTCTCTGGTTCTTATTGTCACATCCGTTTAATAGAAGAAAAAAATAAATTGGTTGTTAGATTTAAAAATTGAAGGATGAAATTATTTGAAACACTTCGCTCATTTGCATTGGTTGAGATGGTTCATGACCCTCAATATTATGTATAGGAGCTAAAATTGAGCACCGTCAAAGACATGCTTCCCATTCCTCTGAAAGATGAGCTAGTAGATTAACGAGGCGCATCAGAGTGTTTGTATAGTTGACTTCCATTCTAAGAAATTTCACAGATTGCCTCTCAAACACAAGGCCACACCAGATTTAGACCTAGTTCCATTTAGATTGTTAACACCCCTCTGCATCTTAAGCAGCATAGTTTATTTTAAACTTCATATGTGGATATGAGAAGGTGCACAGAAGTCCAAGATTTACAGTTTTGTGGAAGAAACAGAATGTGTGATAAGATTCAGGATTTTGCTTAATTGCGTTGTCACGGGATCTTATGATTGAAAAAATACATATTTCTCAACGAGACGTGAACATTTTATTGGTTTTTCCAAGTATACCGGACAATCGCCAAATTGTTTTCTTCTTATTAGGAGGTTGGATAGACGCAGGGATTTGTAAAATTATACCATGAGAGAGCTTGACCACACAACACAAATTGGTGCATCCATTTGTATTAACAAGTGAACAAATAGAAATAAAATCAATTTAACACCATGAAGCAGATAGTCAGACATGAGAGGAGATAACTTGCCTTGCCTGTGCTAATTAGAGGATGAATATATGGTAAGTGGTATTTTATTTGCTAGTTCAGCTGAACTGTTGATGGGAAGTGTGATAATGCGGTCCCAAGGTCAAACTAACAAATCCAGAGGGGTTAAGGAGTGGGGATTGTTTTTACCATGATACTGATATTTACCCAAATTTTCTAATAAAACTAATATTTCAACGTCTGGCTTACCTTCAATTAGAGTTTTTTCTTTTTTTTGAGAATATACTTCCGTTAGAGTATTGTTTTCATAATATGCATGGTGCGTTCCTGGCAAGTCTGCAAGTTGAAACTGTTTGCAGTTGCATCATTAGCTTTTACTATATGCAGCACATTCGTTAGTTACATAGATTGAGATCCCTTGAGATTGAAATGGAAGCAGCACAGTTCAAACAACTAGTAGATATGATAAACATAGTTGAACATATGAGATTTTGTTATAAAGGTTATACGATGTAAATGTGCTGATCTATTCACAAAAGAGTAAAAAGATATTGATTAAACTTAACCCTAAGTAGAAAATTTTCAAGAATTTTAAAAGATTAAGTTTACTAAAAGATTAAGTTTACTAACATGTAATATAGATTGAGTCAGAAATTAAACTACTAATTGGTTTGATGGATTTTCAAGATATGAAATAGTTTAACAAACCCAATTAAAGATTCAATCCTAACAATCAACAATTATACTTAATCGTTCTTAGCATGTAAGATATGCAATAAAGATTCGTACCCTAATTGGTAAGTAGAAGCACACACACTCAATATTTGTGGACGACAGTAAATGCAGATAATATTCTAGAGATGATTGGCAGTATTACAAATAATTGAAGATTGGAAAGAAATTACCGGAGTTCGAATAAATGTCACGCCACTGTTGGAGAAGAAACAAAAGCCAATCGTCGCAATCAATAACATTGTACTCCCCTGCAAATCATTCTCTTGATATGAAGATTAGGATTATGATTTGAATTGAAGATTTGGGAATTAGGGTTTAGGATTTGAATTGAATTTGAGGAATAGGGGTTAAGGATTTTGAATTTGGAAATTTTGGGATTTAGGGTTTCAGATTGTGGGCCTGATGGGGGGTTTTCGGATGTGGGGTCGATCGGCAGCGGAGGGGAACTGGGTGGTCGGTGAAGGGAGAAAGGGGTGCAGGTGGTCGGGTGGTGAGGAAAGACAACCAAGGGGATTCAGGGGTGTAGAGGAGATGGGCCAGGGTCAGGTTTTGCAGGAGATGGAGGTCGGGATGATCGATGAAGAAAGAGAGGGAGATAGGTGTGTGGGGGCATCGGGAAGAAAGAGAAAGGGGGAGAGGAGGGGTCGTCGGGGTTGCAGGTGGGTATTGGGATTCAAGAAAGAAGTAGAAGAAGAGGTAGGATAGGGGGTGGCGGCTGTTGTGATGAAGGGGAGATATAGGATTTCTCACAAACCTTAAATTTCTTAGGATTTCTCACAAAATCTAATAATTTTTTATGGTATCATTCACAAGAAAAGAATGGAGAGCAATAATTCAACACAGTAATTTTTTTATCAATAATATTATATCTTCTCATTATTCTCAAGGCCTATATATAGGCTCAAAACAAAATCTCAATACAAATATCAAAAAAATTCTAATGCATAAAATTAAAGGTGCAAATTGCAAAACTACTACATATGGCTAAATCTCAGAATAAAACAAAACAGAACCGATGTCCTCATCAGAAATACTTGAAGAAAAATTCGATTTAGTTTTATTTGGGCCTTATGGCTTCAAACTACAGCAGTAAGGGCCTATGTGAACTTCTATATCAATACTTGAACCATTTACAACACACAACTGGTCTTAAATTATCCTGTAGCTGCTGCTGCAGTTGTTTTATATAACATTTGAGGTATTAAAAGTTGTTTTAAAACTGTAGCAGAAAATTGAATTTTCTTCTATTTCAGGTTTAATTGTTGGTGGATTTGCAAACTTCTCACAGAGTGAAGCCAGCATTAGGTTATTTTTTCTTTCAAATTTTCTTATTTATGTTAGAAATCATGAAATTTTGATTTCCCCTTTTTGTGTGCTTAAATATTTCCTTATTTTGTAGGGGATGGTTCAATTTCCACGAGGAGTTTTTCTTTTTGTTCCTGCTACCTCCAATTATATTATATCCTTCACCCACTGTGCCTTAATGATAGTTTTTCTTTATTAGGACTTAGGAGTTACATTTCTATTTACTATTATGATAGCATATCTACTTTATTAGTTGCTTATTTGCTTAACTCTTGTCTACTCAGTCAGGCTTCAGCCTAGCACCAGTAAGTTGCTTGCACACTTACTTGCAGTTGTTACAGCTTCCAGGCCATTTTATTAATTTTTAATTTGTCTAATGGGCCTTCATTGTTTCCCTTTGCAGAAACCGTTCTTTTCAAATTTTGGTGCCATTATTACATTTGCAATTCTTGGAACTTTTATTGCCTCAATCGTTACAGGTGTTCTAGTGTAAGCATATAGCTAACCCATTTCTTTTATTCTATGACCTGTTAGTTGGAGTAACACTCATGTTGCAGAAGTCTGATAGTTCTTATGTTTGTTCTAACGCAAGTAAAGATAATTATTAAGATCTTAACCGAGTCATATGTAGTACTCATACTTCTGAAAATGCATTCCTCCAATTAACTGTAATTAGCCTTGAGAAGGGCAGCAAGTAGCCAAAATGGATATCTTTGTTTCCTCTTCATTATTACTTCCAATGAGAAGTGGGGTTACAATAAAAAAAGTAGAGAAATGGTAGAGATCTTGTTGAGAAAAGAAAGAAATTAACTTCCAAAGTACTTGTAACCTACTCCCATGGCAATTTATTTTGAAATACTTCTTTAGGTACTTCTAGGACTGTCCTAAACCACTTAGAAACTTATGGTCAAAGTTATTTGGCAAAATCCAATTATTAAAATGGCTGTCCTTTCTATTGCAGATATCTTGGTGGATTAGTGCTTCTCATGTATAAATTGCCTTTATTTGAGAGCCTTATGTTTGGTGCTCTTATATCAGCAACTGATCCAGTCACTGTCCTATCCATTTTCCAGGTGTCTACATTTCTTAACTTTTATTGAGCTTATTATTTAAATTGCTTTTGATCTATGAGTATGTACTGTGTTTCTCAGAGAAGTTTCAGATGACTTCCCAGTGAACAAATAACCTTTAGGAAAGCAAACTTAATAAGTTAATATTAAGATATTTTTCCAACAAAATATCGGTTCGTAGGAGATTCTGCTATCTCTTTTGACATCTTAGTTTGTAGGCATATGCAGCAACTACATGGAGTTTTAATTTTTTGAAATTTTCTTAGGCACCTACTCTATTGAAAAATATGTCGATATGGCAACTCTTGCAGGAGTATGTATTTGAGACTAATTTTCTTAGGCACCTACTCTATTGAAAAATATGTCGATATGGCAACTCTTGCAGGAGTATGTTTTTGAGACTGCATGAATGTTATTTATGAAGTGAACAAATAACCCTTAGGAAAGCAAACTTAATACTAAGATATTTTTCCAAGAAAAGAGAGGTTCATAGTAGATTCTGCAATTTCTTTTGACAGCTTAATTTGTAGGTATATTCAGCAACTACATGGAATTTTATTTTTTGAAATTTTCTTGGGCACCTGTTCTGTTGAAATATATGTGGATATGGCAACTCCTATAGGAATATATATGAGACTGCATGAAGGTTAGTTGATGAACATAATACGGCATTGTCCAAATCCAGCAGTTGTTATTTTTTTCACTTATTGTTTCCTAAGACATTGAGCATATGTGCTCTGTATATATTGTTTTACTGCTGAACTTATGTACCGTCTATTTATTTATTTATTTTGAAGGAATGTACTGTCTATTTTGAACCCCCAATTTTTATCAATGTTATGAGGTGCCCTTGGGTCACTTTTTTATTCAAAAAACTAATTGAACATATGATCTCAAGGTGGACTATAATGTTGGTTACCCTGATATAACTGCCAAAGTCAAATTTAAAATGTACTTTTTGGTTCTACAGTTAAGCATGAAGAAAAAGTGTGATCAGGCGTGGACATTGAACCGGTTAGGAAACCCTCAAATAGACTCATAGGAGCCACATGAATAGATCTCTCTCTGCAAAATATGATGGATTATTATTTGGTAGTGGAAAGCAGTATGGCTTACAAGATATATTTTTGGGTGGAAACTGATGAAATGATTGTTTTTTATTGTGATGATAAACCACTAATTTTATTTGACGATGAAATATCCAAGGTCGTAATTAGATATCGTAGTCCAAACTCTATTATTGATTGATTGAAGATTTAAGTGGTATTGTGCATATTGTATATAATCATATAGTTATATGTCTCTACGGATCCTTGTCGCCTTTAACACTTGTGTGATGTACTTTATGAGACATGTAAATATTTTCAACTGTATTTTTCTCCTATGTTCAGGGTAATTAAACTAGCCAGTTCATTTTTCCTCTTGGAGGAGAGAATTTTTTGAGAAGTGGAGGATTAAAGATTGGATCCTGTTGGTCCAGCCCCAACCTCATAAATTACTACTGAATGGACACAACATGGGTTCAACATTAGCTCCTTGCGTCGTTCTATTTTTCATGTTCTCGCTTGAACATTTTGGGTTGTGTTATCTCTTCCCTTTGATCTCGTTTGTCCATGATGTCTCCACACGTTGGTCGGACTGGCATCATAAATAAGTTCTATGATCTAGGGTATTAATTGGTATATTTAGGTTTTTAATTGTTTCATCTCCCTGTTTGACTACAATATCACTCTGTTCCTGGTCTTTAGTTAAGAATCTGGTAGGCAAAAAACTGGGTCAATAATGTGTATTGTTTCAGTCTTGGTTGATTTTGAGGAAACAGGAGATTGTCAAGTAGAATTATTTATCTTGTTTTATAAATAGCCAATAGTCTTATTTTACAGATTACAATGTAAAAGTCTTTGGGCTTAATTTCATGAATGACTAATAACAATTAGGCACATTGTAGAATGAACTTGTACATGCATTCCGAATATCTTCAGGGCGTACAATTGGGAGCCAAATACATAACACAAATATGCAGCCAAAAACAAGTAGCTACACGGCACTGTGAACCTGAAGATATATTCTAATATAAATGTCTTAGTGATTCCATGAATGTTTTTAACCTTAAGTTTACAGTTCTATCTGCATCTTTATTGAATATCTTTCTCTCTCATTCACTCCTTTTGCACGACAGGAACTTGGCACTGATATTAACCTCTATGCTTTGGTGTTTGGAGAATCTGTTTTGAATGATGCAGTAAGTATATTCTTTGGTTTCCTCTGTGCAACATCATTATATTTATATTCAGTGCTGTACTTTCCATGGTTAATTTGTGCTGATGTTTCACTGTGCTTTGTGCCCCTTTACCTGTTTTTTTGGCAAACTTGAAGATGGCAATTTCCTTGTACAGGTTTGTTGATAAGGCTTGACTTGCTACAATTTCCTTGTGAAATAGAAGTTCTGATTTTTCTGTTACTCCAGGACAATGTCATCAGTAAGAAGCCACAATTCAACTGAGCAGAACGTCTTTATGGTTATCATTAGGTTTCTTGAGACATTTGTTGGTTCACTATCTTCAGGTTAGAAGTCAAACGTAACCAGTATCTTTATCTTCTTCCTGAATTTGTTTATCTATAAGAACTGTAACAACAGAGGCATCTCTCACTTTGTGGATTATCTATTCAACATTATGGACAAGATATATTTTATTGTTTAATTTATTAAAGATTGAGAGTTTATAGCTACTATAGTGTGGGAGTGAGTGGGTATTGGCATGTCATTTCCTGTTTCCCTGTTATATCAGATCTAAATCTTCAATTATGAATAGAATTAGCCATTTTTTTCCGAAGCGACATCACGAAAGTTTTTTTTTTTGTTTTTCTTTAAATATGTTTAGTTCATACTTTTAAGTTATTTAATGAAGTCATATTCGTCCTTTTTGCAGGTCTTGGGGTTGGATTCATTTCTGCTCTGATATCCTTTTTTTATATTTTGAGTCAATTTAATAAAATATTCTCTAAAATATTCTCTAATGTCCTTTCTTCTTCTCCATTGTACTTGGGTATCAACAAAGCTTTGCTTTTTCAAACCTGAAAAATGCCAAAACTAGCCACTTTGAAATGTAAGGAAAAAGCTGTATAATGAAGTTGCAGTATTTTAGTTCTACAACTAATTCCTAGGGCATAATGAACATAAGAATGAATTAATAATGTATAGATCTTTTTGAAATTAAGCGTGGTTTTCCTTCTGCAATATTTAGATGGATTTATATAAATATGAAAAATGCTCTTAATTTTTATGATAGTGTCTTTTTTAATATAGTGAATGAATAATCCTTAACTACCCTTTACCTCTTTAAGTATGCAGGATTGGGCATTGGAAAGTAAGTAGAACCATCTTTCATTTTCTTACATTGATTGTCACCAACTTACAAACAACATGTAGTAATTTGGCGTCATGCTTATTTGATTATTCTTCAGTCTACTAAACCTGGAGTGCTGCCTATTTGTTCTTTTCCCATATTTTTCGTAAGTTATACTGAACCAAAATTTTCTTCCTACACCATTCAACTGTGTGTAGATCTTTAAAATTGAGCTTCTACTCAATTGTAATGTTCTAGGTATATGCTTGCTGAAGGTCTAGGCCTGTCCGGTATTGTTTCTATATTGTTCACTGGAATTGTAAGTAAATAAAATTTTGTCTCTTCATATTAGTCCTTTTCCCATATTTTTCATTGCTTATTGTTTGTATGCTTATTGTTTGTATGCCAGGTCATGAAGCGCTATACATTCTCAAATTTGTCAGAAAATTCTCAACGTTTTTCTGCTGCCTTTTTCCATTTAATTTCCTCTTTAGCAGAAACTTTCGTGTAAGAAACTGTACTTCGACTTATCTTCTTAACTTTCCTTATTTTTCATCCTCACTCAGTTGTCTTCTCTTGCAGATTTATATATATGGGATTTGATATGGCCATGGAACAGCATAGCTGGTCTCACGTCGGGTTTATCTTTTTTTCAATTGTATCCTTCGTGATTTGTTTGGACATATGTTCATTGCTCTTGTAGATTGTTTTTTGATGCTCTGTTGCTCTATCCTTAACTTAAACCCCTTAATATTGCAGCTTTTCATTGTAGTGGCCAGGTATGTTGAAACCCGAGCTTTATGATAAACTTTTGACTCTTTGAGACTGTTTATGGATTTCCACACAATGTTACAAAATGTGTTCAGTTACAAGATGTGCTGGACTGGCATATACCACCTCACCTATTTGGGCACATATATGTTATCCATCTAAAGGTGAAAGTGAAACATTCTCGAAGTATGTAACAATCCAGAAGTAGACCTAAAAAGATAAAGATATACGGAACATTAAATTAATTGTGGGAAAAGTGGAACCTCTTTTGTCAATTTAATGTGTATAAATTATTCAAATGGTTAGTAATATGATTATTTTTTTGATTACTATGTTAGTAAATAATTAATTTACCAAACGATTATATCCATACTTGTGTTCAGTTGTAAAACTTAGCTAATGGATGACTCTTAACATGTAAAATAAGACAATAACCAAGTCATATCTTGACACTCAAAACCAGCTGAATATGATTCTAAGCTGCTTTATGTGGTTTCATAAATCATTATATGATTGGTTTTATTAGCACATAATTCAATATACAACATGCATTTATTTTGATATTGTTTCTTACCTTACAGGTCTGAACTTTACTAGAAACATTATGTTTAAATACCAAATAGTAACATCTTAGATTTGAAAATTTAAATCTACTAGATTGCGGGGACATTGTACAAGCCAGCTTAAGATCTAGTGGCGCTTTAGCCAAAAAAGTACATAGACAACTAATTGACAACTCTTATACATGCATGTAGAAATGATTATGAAAAACAACTGATGAGAAAATTGTTTTCCAGTAACTGAAGATTCTGTTGTGGATTTTTTATGAATACTTTGAGGATTTTCATGCGTATATAATTTTTCAAAGCTACGGGATACCGTGTCTAAACTTATCTTTGATGAGCATATTTTCTTCAACTAGGTTTAGAGGAGGCAAATTCTTTTGAAATATGTAGGGTATATAAATTATTCTGATCTGAATGATTATAATTACAAAGCATCCTCAAATTCTTTTTGTCGCCTTTCTTGTATGAGAAACCCCATATTCATCATCTTTATTGTTGTGTGTTTTATGTGAAGGGCGGCAAATGTTTTCTCTTGTGCTTACTTGGTCAATTTGGTTCGACCAGCACATCATAAAATTCCTGTAAAGCATCAAAAGGCACTTTGGCACAGTGGTAGGTTGTTTTTAGGCTCTCATTAACTGTTTTAATTATTGATTTAATATTGACGATCTGAGGTCAACAGGACTTAGGGGCGCAATGGCTTTTGCCCTTGCCATGCAGTCAATACATGATCTTCCTGAAGGGCATGGCAAAACAATTTTTACCGCTACTACTGCAATAGTTGTTCTTACAGTAAGTATTCTAACCAGTGGTTATTCTGTAATTGCAACTTGGAAATATGTAGGATATAAACTCTTCCTAGACTTCATCATTATATACGTACTGTTAACAAATTTCTAAACCTACTCCAAAGTACTGTAAAGATGTTCAAAAGACTTACTATATGATGAATGAGTATTGGAGGGAGAGAGACTAGTAACAAAATTTAATTTATTGGAGGGATCATCAAAGTCAAAAATTTAGTATGTGTAATATAGCCCTGAGAGGACCTATAAGGAGGTGGCCTTTAGAACTTCCTTTTTATACTGCTCGTTTTCTCTGTTTTTAAAGTATCTCTTTCAGGGTGATCTTGCAGTGAGAAATGTAATCATAATCTGGATATGGCATCATTGTTGTTACTCCCTCATCAGTACAATCTTGCATCTATAATCTAGTTCACCTCAGTGATTTTTTTACTATTTATTTTCAGGTATTCTTTCATAAAACTGAACTATTTTTCAGTTTGGATATGTTGTTTGTCAACAACTGATGCTGCACAACTATGCGATTATTTGCTCTTTCCTAAAATTAGAGCATTACTGGCTAATTAAATATAACTATTTGAAGTTATTAACATATTATCATGTGATCATTTTTATCTACATTTGCATTGTATTCATATATTCAAAGTTTGATAACTACAAGTTTTCATAAAATTTTAATTAAAAAAATGAAAGATGTGAGGTTCAACGCTTAACACAAGAGTATCAAGTTGCCATAGATATATAAAGAGTAAACTATGTGATATGGCTAAAAATAGGGTTAAATCAGAACTGTTCAAATCGGGTACGAATCTTAAAGCTCAGGGGTAACATGGTAATTTCACCTACAAACGGGTCTGAAATGGGAACTAGGTTTTTTCAAACCCAATAACCCATAAACGGATCTGTCTTACTGGGTACGGGTTCTAACCCGTACGAAACCCAATCTGACTAGATAGGAGAGGATTCAGATTTATGATTATCCTTAGAGCATCCACAGTCGTTCTTGCCATATTTTGGGTATTTGGCAATTGGAAAATAGGAAAAAAAGAATGTTGCCGCAGTCGTTGAAAGCTAAAATATAGCCGGTCGGAAGATTATTATCCGTCCATTAAGAATGACGGAGTATAATCGTCCGTTCCAATTTTTTTTTTTTTTTCTTTTTTTTTTGTTTTTTATAATGCACTAGAAGACAAAAAATAATTAAAAAAAAAAAAATCAAGAAGAGGCCTGGGACGGTTCATTATGTTCCGTCATTTTGGTGGTGACGTGTACAAAATTGTTGACTTTTTTTTTTTTTTTTTTAATGCACTAAACGACAAAAAAAAAAAACAAAAAACAAAAAAAGGCCTGGGACGGTTCATTATGAACCGTTAATTAGGACGGACGGTATATTATATACCGTCCCTGTTTAATTTTTTTTTTAAAAAAAAAAACGCACAGACGGTTAAATATGCACCGTCATTTTGATCGGACGGTTGATTATCAACCGTCTGTTGATTTTTTTTTTTTTTTCCAAAAACTGGTTAATCATTGGCTAGCGTACTTTCTGTACGAGATGGACTATTATTTGCCGTTAATTAGATCGGACGGATTATAATCTTCCGTGAGCTATATTTTCCATTTGGCCAGATCGTCTGCTATATTTGGCACGCAACTGTTCATCGTACACCCAAATTTTGGGTTTTTAGACAACGACTGCAGCTCGATTTTTTCTATATTTTCCAAATTTTGGGTATATAGCAAACGACTGTGGATGCTCTTAAACAACGGTCTTAACCACTTCTATCCATTTACATCGGGAAGTAGGAATTCAATCTTATCCTGAAACTGATTCCTAAGGCGGCTATAAATACCCCTCTTCCCCCACTGTTACCAGGTAATCAATCTTTTGCCAATTAAAGCTCTTTCTTAATCATTCAGATTACTGACAAGAGTGTCGGAGGGTGCGTTGCCGGGATCAACCCCGGTGTCTCGCACTTTTTGCAGGTCGACAGCGAGAGGATCTCGGTCAAACTCCGATGAAATTGTTTAGGTTTGACTATTCAACTTTCTTCGAATCCACAAATCTATCTGTTTGCTCCCACACAGATTTCAACGGTAACAGATTGGCCCCGTCTGTGGGAACTCGAATAGCAGTCCAACCTCTTCCACTGGTCAAGACTGCCTCCAGCCATGCCACCAAGGAAAGTAAGATCCATAGGGTCCAACCGTGGACCTCCATTCCTCACCAACCACTCCCATTCCTCCCCAACCGCAACCGGAGGCTCCCCTCCAACCCGTCCAGCAACAGGGACAGCTCCCTCCTCAACCTGATCCGCCACTGCAGCAGGGGCAACCTCCTCTTCAAAATCCTCAACCCCAGCAGGCTCAACTCGGGCCCTAGAACGCTAGCATAGGGACCTCTTGTCCTAATCCTGAGAAGCAACCTCTTCACCGCGATCATATCTCGGTACATAACACTTCCACCGACCTCATGGCATTCCATAACCCTCGGCCTTCAGAAGATCTCCGCAACATCATAATCAATCGACAGAAGGAGGAAGACCTTCGCCGCCATTTGGATGAGAGGCGGGCCCGAGAAGGAGGCTCCCGCTCGGAACGTCCAAATGCGCGATCTCCTCGCCATCGCGACCACAGGTCTCCTCCTCCTAGGAGGCGGAGGGAGTCCCCCGAGTACCGTCGAAGGAGAAGCCGTTCCCCCGCCGGTCGGCAGGCCCAGAGGGACCAGAGCGGACCCATCACCAGAGTAGAATTTCAAGACTTTCAGGCAGCAGTCTTGCGGGCCCTCAATGCCCCGCCGAACAACAACAATAATATCCCGAGGGTTCCCACTCCTGAGCCGGTTCGAAGCCCTCATCATCGATCCTGAAGTCCTCCTCAAGCTCCGAGTCACCGACCTCACATTCCCAGTCCTCACCAGTCTCCGAGCTACCGTCGTCGTAGCCCACGTTCCCCTTCGTACGAAGACGAGTCCAGAGGCTCACCGAGATACCGTCGAAGGGAGTATGCTGTCTACCGTCATCTCCACGAGATGGAGAGGCGCCTCGGTCAACTCGATAGGGACGAGGAACTAAGAGGGAGGACCTTTCCTCCAAGCAGACTCCCATTCTCTTGTACCATCATGGAGGTCCCCGTTCCGGCAAATTTCAAGCCTCCACAGTTCGAGACATACACAGGAGAATCAGACCCCATGGATCACATCGAGAGTTTCAAAACTTTTATGATGATCCATCAGGCCTCCGATGCCCTCCTATGTAAGACCTTTCCAGCCACTCTCAAAGGCCCGGCTCGGGAATGGTACTCCCGCCTCGCTCCGTCCATCTTCTCTTTCGAACAGTTTGAGACTTTGTTCATAACCCATTTCATGAGCAGCCGCCGCTCCGAAAAGACGAGTATTTCACTACTCTTCCTTAGTCAGAAGGACGAGAAACTGAGGGATTATGTCAAGCGGTTTACCACGGAGGCCAGGTCCATCGCCTCCCTCGATCAGTCGGTCGCCGCGGTCGCTTTTCAATCCAATGTCCTCAACTCTGACCTCCGGTCGTCCCTAGCCAAGAAGCCCCCGGGAGATTTCTCCGATCTTCTTCTCAGGAGCGAGAAGTACACCGGGCGGAGGAAGCTGCGCAGCGCCCTACATTCGAGGGATTCTCTTCTGGAAGTAAGAGGAAGGCCGCTGAAGACGAGAGAGCTAAAAAGCTCCAAAAGGACAACGGGGGTTAGCATTGTCCACCTCCCAGATTTGAGAAATTTACCCCCCTTAACGCCAATGTCTCGGTAATTCTGATGGAGGTTGAGAAGGAAGGAATTCTACCTCCTGCCCCAAAGATGAATACTTCTGGGAAGAATAGGGATAAGGAGAAGTGGTGCCGCTACCATCGAGACCACAGCCATGATACTAATGACTGTCGGGCTCTGAAAAATGAGATCGAAGCCCTCATTCAGAGAGGGCAGCTTGGCAAGTTTGTAAGGACCGGGACGATCCTCCACCACCCAGGGGGGCTAACAAGCGGCCCGAGAGAAGCGAGGAGACTCCCGACTTCGAGGAAGAGCGCATCTTGCACCTCATCCACGGAGGTCCAATGGGAGGAACCTCTAACTCCTCCCGAAAGGCCTTCGTCAGAGAAGTTAATTCGGTGCACGGCCTCCTCCCTCCCAAAGGTCTTGGAGTCCCAGTTACTTTCTCAAATGATGATCTAGAGGGTGTCCGAACCCCCCACTGTGATGCACTAGTGATTAACCTCCACATGGCTAACTTCAAGGTAGAAAGAATTCTAGTGGATAATGGTAGTTCTGTCAACATCCTCTTTCTAGAGGCCTTTCGAGGGCTCAAATTATCGAGGGGCAGGCTCAAGCCTGCCGGTTACACTCTCCATGGGTTCACGGAAGTGCCAGTGACGATCGAATGTGTTATAACCCTCGACGTAACCGCTGGCAAACTTCTACTACCCGAACGGAGCCAATGGACTTCATGGTTGTTGACGTCCCAGCCGCCTATAATGTGATCCTAGGTCGACCGGGCTTAGCCGCTTTGGAAGCCTTTCCATCAGCTTACCATCTAAAGATAACGATTCCCACCAAGGCAGGCGTGGGAGAAGTGAGGGGAAGTCAAGAAACGGCCGCAAATGTTATATGACCTCGACTGGAGGACCCGTCCTCTCCCTCGAGGCCCTTGAAATTCCCCAGGGGAACACCCAGCCTATGTCGGAACCGGTAGACGAGCTGGAGGAAGTGCTCTTCTCGGAGGAAGATCCGACCCGCAAATTCTTAATTAGCAAAATCCTCCCTTCTGTCCTCTGCTCCGACATAATCCAGTGCATAAAAAGAAACCGTGACCTCTTCGCTTGGACATTAGCCGACATGCGGGGGATTTTCGAAGAACTCCTCGTTCACCATCTAAGTGTCGCTCCAGGGGCCAGACCGGTCCAGCAGAAGAGGCGTAAGTTCGCTCCCGAGCGCTAGCAGGCTATAAAGGAGGAGGTGGAGAAGCTCCTCAAAGCCCGGTTCATACAGGAGGTCAACTATCCGGAGTGACTCTCCAACGTTGTGATGGTCAAAAAGGCCAATGGAAGTTGGAGGATTTGTATCGACTTCACAGATTTAAACAAGGCATGTCCCAAGGATCCTTTCCCACTCCCCAGCATCGACACCTTGATCGACGCCACTTCAGGCCATGAGCTGCTGAGCTTCATGGACGCCTTCTCCGGATACAACCAAATCCGAATGTTTTCCTCAGATATCCCGAAGACGTCTTTCATCATGGATCAAGGTCTCTACTGCTATAGAGTGATGCCCTTCGGGCTTAAAAATGCTGGTGCCACCTAACGTCTCGTCAATAAGGTCTTCAAAAATCAGATCGGGCGGAACATGGAGGTTTACGTCGACGATATGTTGGTGAAAAGCATCAATGGGTCTGACCATGTCGCCGACCTCCAAGAGGCCTTTGACGTGCTAAGAAGGCATAACATGAGACTAAAACCAAATAAATGTGCATTCAGGGTCTCATCGGGTAAATTCTTAGGCTTTATGGTCAGCCAAAGGGGGATTGAAGCCAACCCTAAGAAGATAAAGGCCATATTGAATATGGCTCCCCCCTCAAACGTGAAAGAAGTGCAAAAGCTCTCAGGGCGCCTCGCGGCTATAGGGCGCTTCCTCTCCAAGTCCGGAGAAAAGTGTTTCCCTTTCTTTAAAGCCCTCAGGGGGGCAAGGGCTTCGAGTGGGGCCAGCAGCAGCAAGAGTCGTTTGACCAACTCAAAGCCTACTCGGTCAACCCCCCACTCCTCAGCAAGCCTACACCCGGGGAAACCCTCTACCTCTACCTCGCCGCCTCCGAACAAACCCTCAGTACTGTCCTAGTGAGGGAAGAAGATAAGGCATATAAGCCTATCTACTACGTGAGCAAGGTTCTTAGAGATGCCGAACTCCGTTATCCGAGATTGGAAAAGATAGCCTACACCTTGGTTATGGCGGCCCGGAAGCTTCGTCCCTATTTCCAATCCCATTTGGTGGTCGTCCTTACCGACCAGCCACTCAAGCAGATCCTGTATAAGCCCGAGACCTCCGGACGTCTAATAAAGTGGTCAATTGAGCTGAGTCAACATGACATATCCTATCAGCCTTAGACCGCTATCAAAGCTCAAGCGCTAGCCGAGTTCATAGTGGAAAGCACGATCCCTGAGGTCAGTCAAGCAGAAAATGGGCCACCCATCTGGACGTTGTATGTGGATGGGTCTTCTTGCGCCGAAGGGAGCGGAGCTGCAGTTATCCTGGCAGGCCCAGATGACTTCGTCCTCCAATACTCCCTCCGCATCAATTTCAATGCTTCCAACAACGAGGCCGAGTACGAAGCCCTAATAGCAGGCCTGGGCATGGCTCGCAAGGCGGGAGCGCAGCGTGTTCGAATATTCAGTGACTCTCAGCTCGTGGTGAATCAGGTCTTGAGAGAATACGAGGCACGAGACGACCGTATAGCCAAGTACCTAGCCAAGGTCAAAAGTCTCATGGCTTCGTTCGAGGAAGCACAACTCCAGCGGATCCCTCGAGAGGAGAACGTCCAAGCAAATGTCCTCTCGAAACTAGCCTCCTCCTCCCTTCAAGGCCTCGAACAGACTGTCTTGATCGAAATTCTACTAAGGCCCAACATCGAAGAAGAAGCTCCTGACTCAATGGAGTCGCTACCTGTCCAACTCGAAGATAACTGGATGACGCCTTTAGTTGAATTCCTCAGAGACGGGAACCTTTCCCAAGATCCCAAAGAAGCTTGCCGAATCCGAACAAGAGCAGAGCGGTACACCCTCATTGAGGGAGTCTTGTACAAACGCTCCTACACCCAAGTAGACGGTCGACCCTACTTGAGATGTCTCTCTCCAGAAGAAGCCTTGTATGCTCTGAAAGAGCTCCACGAAGGGATAGGCGGAGCCCATTCGGGATCAAGGTCCCTCGCCCGCAAAGTCTTGAATTATGAGTACTTCTGGCCTACCCTCCTTTGGGACGCAGAGCAACATGTCCGATAATGCGGCCCCTGTCAGGAATTCTCCACTATCTGCTCCCTACCGCAAGCTCAACTCGCATCCTTCTCAAGTCCAATCCCTTTCGCAATGTGGGGAATGGACCTGCTAGGTCCGTTCCCACCAGCTCCAGGCCAGCTCAAGTTCCTAGTCGTGGCGATCGACTATTTCTCCAAGTGGATCGAGGCCGAACCACTAGCAACTATTACTGAGAACAGGGTGCAGCAGTTTTTCTGGAAGAACGTGATCTACAGGTTTGGTATACCTCGAGTCTTGGTGACAGATAACGGGACACAATTTGCGGGGGCAACATTCTGCTCCTTTTGTGAAGACATCGGAATTCAGCAGCGATTCTCCTCCGTTTCCCACCCTCAATCCAATGGTCAAGTAGAGAACGCTAACAGGCAAATCCTCTCGGGCATCAAGAAGAGACTAAGCAAGTCGGGTAAAGGATTGTGGGCAGAACAGCTTCCTAACGTACTGTGGAACTACCGCACTACAAAGAGAACCCCCACAGGAGAGTCGCTCTTCAACCTCACCTACGGTTCTGAGGCCGTAATCCCCTTAGAAGTTGGTTTGCCATCCCCCCGCCTAGTTGCATATAATGAAGAGCAGAACGCCAGAGAGCTCCGAGCCAATCTGGACCTTATCGATGAACTCTGCGAAAGAGCCTTGATTCGCTAAGAGAATTATCGAAGAAGAATCGAGCAATCCTACAATAGAAGGGTCCGTCCCACAGATCTTAAAGAGGGGGACTTAGTCCTCAGGAAGCTAGCCATCTCGTTCCCCAGCCAAAGGAGCAAGCTAGCCCTAAATTGGGAAGGACCATACAAGGTCTCCAGGGTAGTTCGGCCAGGAGCATACCATCTTGAAGACCTCGAAGGCAGGAAGATACCAGGAAAGGAGTTGCTGTTCGGACCACTGCAATTATATCTGTAAAGACCCACCCCTTGTTTCAGTCAGAATGAGTCGAACATGGAACGCCGACCATTTACTCAAGTACCAAGAAGGTGTTTGAACACCTCTTCGAGTACCATCAATTGTTAGGCTATTCTATCTGTTTCTTTTTTTTATTCTTCCATTGTAATAACGGCCCGCAACTTAGAAACGGCCAATTATCGATAATTAATAAAAAAACTTCTTTGAATAATAATTCTCTTGTGATCAGTTTAGCTCTGTTTAAAGCCCCGTTTGTAATGCTTAAAACGACGAGTTCGGAGTCCAAAACTTGGCTCGATTCCGCTTCGAATAGCTTGCTCTTAAGCGAGTTAGAAGTGGTTTGCCATTCGGAACTGTTCCCACAACCGTTGAATCTCTCTTAAACAACGAGTTCGGAGTCTAACACTTGGCTCGATTCCGCTTCGCAAACTTGCTCTTATGCGAGTTAGAAGTGATTCGCCATTCCGAACTACTCCCACAACCGTTGAATCTCTCTTAAACAACGAGTTCGGAGTCCAACACTTGGCTCGATTCCGCTTCGCAAACTTGCTCTTAAGCGAGTTAGAAGTGATTCGCCATTCGGAACTGCTCCCACAACCGTTGAATCTCTCTTAAACAACGAGTTCAGAGTCCAACACTTGGCTCGATTCCGCTTCGCAAACTTGCTCTTAAGCGAGTTAGAAGTGGTTCGCCATTCGGAACTGCTCCCACAACCGTTGAATCTCTCCTAAACGACGAGTTCGGAGTCCAGCACTTGGCTCGATTCCGCTTTGCAAACTTGCTCATAAGCGAGTTAGAAGTGGCTCGCCATTCAGGGTGCTCCTACAAATATCACAACCATAGGTGTTAACAAAACACACAAGTGCACAAAACCAATATCATCTCTGAAAAGTTTGAGTACAAATCAAGTTACAAAGCCAACTACTCGTCTTTACAATGAATTACAAAACTTGAAGAACAAAAAAGTACAAAGAGCTACTTCAACGCCTCCTAGGGGCGGGGATACTTCGGTTTAGAGACACCCGAGGACGACGAGCGCTGTGCTGACGACGTCTCACCTCGGCGCTCGTCTCTAGGCCAGCTAGCTGGGATGCATCTTCTGCACTGCTTCTAACGGTAGCTCCAACGGACGCTCCGCTCGACGAAGTAGCCACCCCACTTTGTGCATCACCAGGGCTTCGACGAACAACGGGCAAGCGAGTCGCGAGCTCGTAAAAAGAAATTCCTCTATCGCTCTCTTCCCGCGTGCAAGAGGTGCTCCTAACATTGGCGCGCTCGGGTTGGGGCTTAAGGCGAGCGACCACCTCCTCAAGTTCAACTATTCTTTCCTTCAATGAGTCGTCCTTCATGGTTATCTTCAAACGAGGCAGTCGCGCCGAGCCCGTGCCACCATAGTTGTCAGTGACAATCCGACGAAGATGAGTAACCTCAATGCTCTTGTCGACAGTCACCCTCTTTAGCTCGTCCCTCTCCGTCATCAGCTTGTCCATCTCTACTGTCAGCTCGTCTCTTTCCGCTGTAAGTTTGTTCCTCGCCACCATAAGTTCGTCTCTTTCAGCTACCAGATCATCTCTCTCCGCCGTCATCTTAGTTAGAGAATGACAGAGTCGCCTAAGCCTCAGGCCTTGGTTAACTACTGTCGACGAACCATAATCCTTACCTTCGGGGGTCGTCTCCCTAAGCCTCTCCTCTAACCGCCGAATCCTGAGGTCTCGACAGCCTAAGATTAGTCGCAGATGATTCCGCTCTCGTTCGGCTCTACGAAGATCCCACTCAACTTCGTAAAGCCGCTCGTGGCTCCCAGCGAGGCACAATTTCATCGCCCCTTGCCCGACCTTGGGACGAGTCACCTCGGTCGCATAAGGCACCTCGGCAAGCTGCGTCACTTCGGCGACCTGAAAATTTCAAAGTAAAACCACAGTGAACACTTAGCCAAAATTTCAAGCCAAGACGACCTCAACACTTAACCAAATTTCGAAAGTTTTCCAAACACAGTCAGAATTTCGAGGCTCAAGAGTTAGATAACCGAAGAATTCAAAATGTCCCAAACACTTAGTCAAAATAAGGAGTTTTCATTCATATAAAAAGCGGTGGCCAGTCCGCTATAAGGCAGTACAGGAAAAAAGAAAACGAAAATACAAGACTAAAGTCAAGGGGCCACCTTAGGTGGTAGCTTGGTGACAGGCTCCTCGGTGGTCACCTCCCCTTCCTCCGCCGCCCCGGCTTGGGGGTCGGCCACAGCCTCGTCACCCCCTCTTTCCACCACCATGGCCTCGGGATCGGCCACAGCATCGTCGCCTACTTGCTCCTCCCCCTCCTCACCTTCGGCCTCTTGCTCGGCTTCAGGGTCCTCCTCGTCAGCCGGACCCCACAACCCGTATCCCGACCTGTCGAAGCCGGGGACTCGATCCTCGACGTGCTCAAGCGCAGTGGTGTAGGACTGCTCCATGTTCGCCATCATGTGCTTCTTCGCCTCGGCCTCTATCTCCGCCCTCGCCGCCTCCACTGCCTCGTCCTTCTGCCGCATCACCTCCTCCAGGGCCTTCTTCGCCTCGGCCTTCTCCTCGGCTGCCCTGGCCACCTCCGCGGCGACATTCTCGTTCGCTTGCGCCAGGGTCGCCTCCAAATCGGCGACCTATGCTGCCAAAGCATCCGAGCGGCGTTGCTCCGCCTCATACAGCTTCGCGACCCTTACCCTCTCCGCTCGATCCCTGTCGCATATAAGCTTCAGCTTCTTCTCCTGCTCGGAATACTGCTCGAGAAGGTGACTGAAGTGGCACGTGATCTACAAAAGAGCAATAGAAACGATGAGAACCGACAAAAAACTTAGAAAATTTTCGAGTTATCGAAATCAACTAAGAAGACTTACCGACATGGTCGCCCGAGCTATCTCGAGAGCGTCGTCGCCTGTCGTCCCCGCCTTCATCGCTGCTCGGTCCTTGGGGTCGGGAGATGACGCAGGGCCTGCATGCTCATAGCCGAGTCCCCCAAGAAGCCGCCGTGGTTCATCACCCGTCAGTCGGGGACGAAGAGCTTCTTGTGCCCCTCGGTCAGAATTGCCTCGGCCTGCTCGGTGAGGGGCGGGGCTTCGAGCGCCAAAGCTGCTGAGACAGAGAAGCCTTCGCCCGAAGGGTCAGACGGGGTCGGCTGAGGTAGAGCAACTGCCGAGACCGACCGCTGAGGAGACGCCAGGTCGACGGTCTCGACCGCGGCAGAAGACATTTTGGCGGATCGGCCAGACGAAGGCCCCACATTCATCCTCTTCCTCTTCTTGGCATCGGAAGCCTTATTTCGCTCGGCCATGATCGCCTTGAAGTCCATGTTCGGAGCCTCTGTCAGATAAAGAAAACAAAGTTAAGATAAAAATACATAAGGAACGGAAAGTAAACGAGAAAATAGAGATGTCCGGAGCGTACTCGGGTCGATCGGACTAAGGCCCGACCCGTGGAGCCCCTCCTTGGTCATGTCCCTCCAGCTCAGGGCCGAGAGGTCGACCAGCTTCGCCACGACTTCTGCCTCGGCCGGAGTCAACACCGGCTCGGCCTTTGCCCACTTCGGCACATCCTCCTTCCACCGGGTCGGAAAGTCCCATGCCGAAGGGGCTCGGATCAAGAAAAACTTGCCCTTCCACGACTTGATAGAGTCCGGGTTTTCTATCAATTTGACGCCTTTCCGTGGCGATAAATAGTACCGGTGTTCGGTCTTGCTCATCCGATTGATCCGATACAAGCTTCGGAGAACAACGAGCTGTGGCTCCACCTTCACCGTTCGACAATGGTGCAAAAACCCGAGCACATGTCGCCACATGTTTGGCATGAACTGGATTGGGCTCAGTCCATACCACCGAAGCACGTCAGTCACGAAGGGGTGAAGGGGAAGGCGCAGTCCGGCATTCAGCGCGTTGTAGGCGAAGACGCACGTGTCAGGCGTGAACGCCGTGCACGCTCGCACCCCGGGTCCGGGGAGGATTAGAGTGTACTCCGGGGGAATCACGAAGCTCTTCCGTATCCGAAGCAGGTCCCTCTCCGTCAGAATCGAGGGGATATCGTCGACCTTAGTAACCTCCCTTGGCTCGTTCTCTTCGTACGTCTCCGAGCGACCGTAGACGGCCTTTGTCAACAGTTCGCCAGTATACTGCCTGATCCCCCCATGACCGGATATCTCCGTCGGCAGCCGACCCATTCCCCCCCCCCGTCTGATGGACTCTACCACCGTCTCGACAGTCGCAGATCGAGCCACCTCTTTCCCCTTCCCCTTCCCCTTGACGAGCGAAGAGACCGGCTCGGCCGCAGACGACCCTATTATCTCCTTCCCCTTCTCTCGGCTCAGCACTTCTCCCCCTTCCTCGTGAACAGTCGGACATACTAACCGCTGCTCACCCTGCCCTCCCGAGGAAGTAGCCTCGCTACCCGAGGACGCTCTAGACATCTCGAAAAGTATATATATATATGATTGAAAATATATATACTTACCTTTGATGTGACGTTCTCGGTCGGAATACTTCTCCGGAAGTTGCCTTGCCATGCCGCGACAGCTAGCACAACCACCCTCGAGCGAAAATCACCGCTAGCAGAGCAACTTGAGAGCAAAAGAGATTTCTGAGAGTGAAAAGTGAAAGAGTGAAAGAAATGGTAAGGGGGGGAAGACTTATAGTAAAAAGAGGCGACTCTTGGGCTTCTAACGCATTGGGCCCCACTCAAGCCCGTTAAAGAAGGCTAAACGACAGAATGCAGAAGGGCGGGAACGATCTAGACCTAGCCCCATAGCTCGACAGCTCACGAGGTGCCGAGCCACCGAGGCACTCTACCGAGCTACCGGGGCACCAACCTCCACATTTGGAGAAAAATGCCGCCGAACCTCTTAGGCCGTCAGATTGTCCCAAGATTCGCGCCAAAAGTTGATGGACGGCTCAGATTTCACCACGTCCACAAAATGACAAAAACACGTTTTCTCGTGATCTGAGCCTCGTGCATCATGATTCGCAGACGCTCCAGATTTAGCCACGTAGCTCGGCAGCTCACAAAGTGCCGAGCTACCAAGACACTCTACCGAGCTACCGGGGCACCGACCTCCACATTTGGAGAAAAATGCCGCCGAACCTCTTGGGCCGTCAGATTGTCCCAAGATTCGCGCCAAAAGTTGATGGACGGCTCAGATTTCACCACGTCCACAAAACGACAAAAACACGTTTTCTCGTGATCTGAGCCTCGTGCATCATGATTCGCGCCCTGATGGATGCTCCAAATTTAGCCACGTAGCTCGGCAACTCACAAAGCACCGAGCTACCGAGGCAATCCGCCGAGCTACCGGGGCACCGACCTCCACATTTGGAGAAAAATGCTGCCGAGCTTCTTGGGCCGTCAGATTGTTCCAAGATTCATGCCAAAAGCTGATGAGCGGCTTAGATTTTGCCACGTCCACAAAACGACAAAAATGCATTTTCTCGTGATCTGAGCCTCGCGCATCGTGATTCGCGCCGTGATGGACGCTCCAGATTTAGCCACGTAGCTCGGCAGCTCACGAAGCACCGAGCTACCGACCTACCGAGGCACTCTTCCGAGCTACCGGAGTACCGACCTCCACATTTGGAGAAAACTGCTGCCGAGCTCCTTGGGCCGTCAGATTGTCCCAAGATTCGTGCCAAAAGTTGATGAGCGGCTCAGATTCCGCCACGTCCACAAAACGACAAAAATACGTTTTCTCGTGATCTGAGCCTCGCGCATAGTGATTCGCGCCGTGATGGACGCTCCAGATTTAGCCACGTAGCTCGGCAGCTCACGAAGTGCCGAGCTACCGAGGCACTCTGCCGAGCTACCGGGGCACCGACCTCCATGCGCGGAGAAAAGCGCTGCCGAGCTACTCGAACCGTCAGATCGCTCAGATATTCGCGCTCTTAGCTGATGGACGGTCCAGATTTTGTCACGTCATAAATGGTATTAAAAATCTTTTTTTTATTTATTAAATTCGAATTATTTATTTAAAAATTACGGAAAAATGATTAAAAATTCAGGAAAATTAATTAAAAATTCTAAAAAATAATTATAAATTCGGAGAAATATTTTTGAGCCCCGGGGTAAATAATTATTACTTAGAATAATTAGTTAATGCCCTCGAAAAATAAATCACCGCTTCGCAAAATTGAATAAATGATCCGAAAAATAATTTAAAAATCGAGAAAAATCGCCAAAAATTCAGGAGAGCTCAAAAACAATCTTGAGTACACTACCAACTCAGAAAAACACCATAATGCCTCGTATAGGATTCGAAACCCCTCATTTGGACTCTGATACAACCCCGCAAGCCATCAAATCAGTAAAACTACTCCTCAAAGGCTGTTCAAATCCAGTTTTCGGGAGTGGGGGGCTAGTGATATGGCTAAAAATAGGGTTAAATCAGAACCGTTCAAATTGGGTACGAATCTTAAAGTTCAAGGGTAAAATGGTAATTTCACCTACAAACGGGTCTAAAATGGAAACTGGGTTTTTTCAAACCTAATAACCCATAAACGGATCTGTCTTACTGGGTACGGGTTCCAACCCGTACGAAACCCAGTCTGACTGGATAGGAGAGGATTCAAATTTATGATTATTGTTATGTTATGACCCAAATTGCTCTTTTGGGCCCATTGGGCTTTGTATCTTCATATATGTAAGAAGATAAGAATCAAATGAAATCAATCAACTTTTTGGTAGTCTCTAATAGCAGCCAGCTGTCTCTCCCTCTTTCTCTTCTCTTCCTAATCTTCTCAAACCCTAGAAACACTAACAAATTGGTATCAGAGCCAAATATTCCTGCTCCCAAATCCCCACCTTCTGTTGTTGCTGATCCCTTCCGCCACCCCCAAACCCATTCAGTGAAGTCGACGATTCAGTGAGAAGTCCGTTCGTCCCGATTCAGTGAAGTCCCGATTCAGTGAAGTCGACGCCCTCGTGTTAGGGCTTCTTGGTCTTCGTCGTCGCGAGTACCGGAGGAAGGAGGATATCAAGAAGGAGAAGGTTTGATTTTGTGATTTGAGTAATTAATTTTTGGGGAAAAGTTTGGAGTTTTGTTGAATTGGGTTCAAGAAATTTGAATGGATATGTCGGGAAAATATGATATTGAGAAGTATGATGGGAAGATGAGTTTTGCATTATGGCAAGTGTGTATGGCAGCGATTTTGTCAAGCCAAGGCGTTAAGGATGCCATTTTTGGTCGAGAAAAATTGATTGATATGGTGGTAGATAAGAAATGGAGAGAGATGGATGATAAAGCGCTCTCTATTATCCAATTGTGTTTGAGCGATTCAACATTGCAAGAGGTCCTATCGGAGAAGACCGCTAAGGCTTTGTAGGAGAAATTGGAGAACATTTATATGAAGAAGTCTCTCACCAATCGACTGCAGTTGAAATTGCGCCTCTACACCCTTCACATGGTTGAAGGTACGTCAATTTCCGATCATATTACGGAGTTTGCATCTATTTTGAATGACTTAAGTAAGATTGATGTTAAGGTGGAGGACGAGGACCAAGCCCTTTTGTTATTATGCTCATTACCCGCATCATACAAGGCTTTTAGAGACATGTTGATTTATAGTAGAGACAAAATTTTTCTTGAGGATGTTAAGAGCAATTTGCAAGCCAAGGTGCACATTGATAGTGAAATGACCAATAATGAGAAAGGGAGCCAAGGTGTTGGTTTGGTTGTTGATCGAGGTAGGTCATGTGACCGAAACTCGAAAGATACAAGGACCTGTTCGAAGTCTAGGCACAAGAATTTGACGTGCAACTATTGTAAGAAGAAGGGACACATTAAGGCCAATTGTTTCAAACTTAAAAATAAACAAAAGGCGGATAGTAAAGGTTCTTCTTCGGTGGAGGCCAATGTGGCCGAATGTGATACGGTTGATACTCTTTGTGTGATAGATACTAATGTTGATGATATACATTGTTGGGTGATAGATACGGGTGCTTCGCGACACATGACTCCGTATAGAGATTGGTTTGAGACTTATGAGCCTACAGATGGTAAGGTTCTCATGGGAAACAACAATATGTGTAAGGTTGCCGAAATTGGTTCGGTGACAATTAAGTTCCATGATGGAAAGGTCTGAAGGTTGACGGGTGTGAGGCATATACCCGATTTGTCTAAGAATTGGATTTCCTTGGGGTCTCTTGAAGAAAAAGGGTGTAAGTTCCAAAGTGAAGGTGGAGTCCTTAGAGTCTCTAAAGGGGCTCTCACAATCATGAAGGCGAAGAGAATTGGAACTCTTTATTTCCTACAAGGTTCCACGGTCACGGCTCGGCCGCCATTGCACGTTCGGGTACTATCTCGGATGAGGATGCTACTAGGCTCTGGCATATGAGATTGGGGCATATGAGCGAGCGAGGAATGACCATTTTGAGCAAGAGAGGCTTGTTGTGTGGCCAATGCACGGCAACTTGGAGTTTTGTGAGCATTGTGTATTTGGCAAGCATAAGAGGTTGAGCTTCTCCACGGCCATTCATTGGACCAAGGGAACACTGGACTACATCCATTCAGATCTTTGGGGACCTTCTCGCGAGCCTTCCAAAGGTAATGGTTCTCGTTACATGCTTACTTTCATTGATGATTTCCCAAGGAAGGTTTGGGTTTATTTCTTGAAAGAGAAACGTGATGTGTTTTGTACCTTCAAAGAATGTAAGTCACTTTTGGAGAACCAAACGGGAAGGAAAGTTAAGAGGTTGAGATCCGATAACGGTTTGGAGTTTTGTAACCGTGAGTTTGATAATTTTTGTAAGGCCGAAGAGATTGTTCGGCACAAGACGGTGGTCAACACTCCACAACAAAATGATGTTGCAGAAGGGATGAATAGGACGCTACTTGAAAGGTCTAGAAGTATGCTTTCAAATGCGGGTTTGGGTAAGGAGTTTTGGGCGAAAGCCATTAACACATCTTGCTATTTGGTAAATCGATCTCCAACCACTTCAATTGAGTTAAAGACACCCGAAGAAGTGTGGTCGGGTAAGATGGCCGATTTTTGAATTTGAGGGTGTTTGGTTGTCCCGCTTATGCACATGTGAATGAAGGAAAGTTGGAGCCTAGATCGAAGAAGTGTATTTTTGTTCGGTATCCCGCAAATGTGAAGGGATATAAGTTGTGGTGTCCCGAATCATCCAAGTTTCTTATTTCAAGAGATGTCATTTTCAATGAGTCGGCCATGTTGAAGGCAAATGATGTTGCACCCGAGCCGACTATTAAGGAAAATGAGACGGTTGAAAAGAAGGTGGAGTTTGAGGTGCCGGTCCAAGAAGGTGATGATTTGATCTCACATGATGATGTCAATTTAGAGGAAGTCCAAGAAGAGGCACAACCATATGCATTGGTAAGGGACCGAGCTAGAAGAGAAATACGACCACCTACAAGATATAGATACTCTGACTTTGCTTATTGTTTGGCAATTACAGAGGAAGTGGAGTATTGTGAGCCATCTTCCTACAAGGAAGCCATTTTGTCTAAAGATGTGGCCAATTGGGTTGCCGCTATGAATGAAGAGTTACAATCTTTGCAACAAAATGAGACTTGGTCTCTTGTGAAGCCTCCGAGTGGTAAGAGGATTGTGGGTTGCAAGTGGGTGTTTAAGAGGAAGATTGATGGCTCAAATTCCTCGGATTTTCGATACAAGGCAAGGCTTGTGGCTAAAGGGTATAGTCAAGTCCAAGGTGTGGACTTCAATGATGTGTTCTCTCCTGTAGTTAAGCACACCTCCATTCGAGTTTTGCTCTCTTTGGTGGCAATGAAGGATTTGGAATTGGAACAAATATGTGTGAAAACTGACTTCTTGCATGGTGACTTGGAGGAGCAAATTTATATGAGCCAACCGGAGGGTTTTGAGGTTGCGGAAAAGAAGGACCGTGTGTGTCTTTTGAAGAAGTCCCTTTATGGCCTTAAGCAATCACCACGGTAATGGTATAAGAATTTCGACTCATTCATGGTGAGTATTAATTTCCATCGTTCCAATTATGATAGTTGTGTTTATTTCAAGAAGTTGGATGGTGGGGATTTCATTTACTTGTTGCTCTATGTGGATGACATATTGATTGCATCCTCAAACTTGAAAGAAGTTAGGAGGTTGAAAGAGCAACTAAGTTCAGCATTTGAGATGAAAGATTTGGGGGCCGCCAAAAGGATTCTCGGGATGGAGATCACAAGGGATAGGTCCAAAAGAAAGTTATTTCTTTCACAAAAGAGTTTTGCCGAGAAAGTGCTACGCCGTTTTGGCATGGAGAAAGCGAAAGTTGTTTTAACACCTCTTGCGGCGTATTTCAAGCTTTCGGCCGCTTTAAGCCCAAAATTCGATGATGAGAAGAAATATATGTGGAAAAGGTTCCATATTCGAGTGCAGTCGGGAGTCTCATGTACTTGATGGTGTGTACTCGACCCGACATTGCTCAAGCCGTTAGTGTGGTAAGTAGATATCTCTCTTGTCCGGAAAAAAGGGCATTGGGAAGCGGTGAAGCGGATCTTCCACTATTTGAGAGGTACTATTGATGCTCGTTTGGAGTTTGGTAATGGCAAGAAACTAACGGGTTTTGTGGATGCGGATTTTGCAGGTGATTTGGACAAGAGGCATTCTTTGACGGGTTATGTTTTTACCCTTGGAGATTGTGAAATTAGTTAGAAGTATACACTTCAAGCCACCGTTGCACTCTCAAGTACCGAGGCCGAATATATGGCAGTTACTGAGGCTATTAAGGAGGCTATTTGGCTTAAGGTGTTTGTTGGTGAGATGTCTTCACTCGAGGGTCCTATTACGGTGTTTTGTGACAACCAAAGCGCGATTCATTTGGCCAAGGACCGCATGTACCATGAAAAGACGAAGCACATTGACATTCGATACCATTTTGTTCGAGATGTGATCTCGGAAGGCAAGGTTGCCGTGAAGAAGATTGGTACTGAATCGAATCCGGCCGATATGCTCACAGAGCCTCTTCTAATTGCAAAGTTCAAGCTTTGTTCAAGTTTGATGTCGGTTTGTTTCTAGCTAGTTTGAGCTAGTTTTGTTTCTAGCATGTTGCTAGTATATCTTTATGTTTACCTTTGTTTAGGTTATGTTTCCTTTATGCATTTGCTTTATGTTTTAGTTTGTTTTAGATGCAATTTGGTTCAAGGTGGAGATTGTTATGTTATGACCCAAATTGCTCTTTTTGGCCCATTGGGCTTTGTATCTTCATATATGTAAGAAGATAAGAATCAAATGAAATCAATCAACTTTTTGGCAGTTTTTAATAGCAGTCAGCTGTCTCTCCCTTTTTCTCTTTTTTTCCTCATCTTCTCAAACCCTAGAAACACTAACAATTATCCTTAAACAACGGTCTTAACCACTTGTATCCATTTACATCGGGAAGTAGGGATTCAATCTTATCCTGAAACTGATTTCTAAGGCGGCTATAAATACCCCTCTCCCCCCACTGTTACCAGGTAATCAATCTTTTGCCAATTAATGCTCTTTCTTAATCATTCAGATTACTGACAAGAGCATTGGAGGGTGCGTCGCCGGGATCAACCCCGGTGTCTCTCACTTTTTGCAGGTCAACGGCGAGAGGATCTCGGTCAAACTCCGGTGAAGTCGTTCAGGTTTGACTATTCAACTTCCCTCGAATCCACAAATCTATTTGTTTGCCCCCACACCGATTTCAGCAGCAACACTATGCAAGTTATGAGAAATTGTTAATGTTAAGGATATTGGGCAATCATGAGAAATTATGATGATTGCACTGTTTATATTATATATTTTGCTACATCATCAATAAGTAACTAATGTTCTTTTTGTTTGGCCAATTTAATAGGAATCAGTTTTTCAAATGCAAAACTACAATTATAGAAATAGTAATACCTAATCTGGATGGTATTGTATTTGTTACTTCAATTGTAAAAAGAATATGCTCTTTTAGAGGGATATTTAGGTGAGTTCCTTGTGAAATTCTTGTTGAATACCGATGACAAGGTAATATAATTATTTACAAAATTCAAAATTTTTTGGGCATTTGTCAATGTTATGTATAATATTTCTATCGTCGAATGTCAATTATTTTTTAAGTATAATTACAAATGTTGTCTAGGATGATAGAACAAAATAATTTCACAATTTTTAACGAGGAAGCTAAAGCCTGGTTTGGCATTGCTTTTAAAGGGTGCTTTTGGGTCTGAAAGCTTTTTTAGGCTCAAAATAGGTGTTTGACAATCTTAATAAAGTGTATTTAATCAAAAGTTCTTTTTCTAAAACTATTATTTTTATCATTTTTCTCAAAGCACCTAAAATGGTGGGTTTAGCTTTTTTCAACAGTGTTTTTACTTGCTAGGAAAAACATATTTTTTTTCAAATAGTACTTTTACTACCAACATTTTTTAGCGAAACTACTTTTCGTTCACAACCAGGGGTGAAGCGAGGACAATTTTGCCGGGGGGGGGGGGCAAGTAAAAAACAAAATTTGGAAGAAAAAAATAATTTATAAAGTAATATAATTTTTGGGCATAAAGATCTAGTCTTCAAAAGATAGTTCACATATCATAATTTTAAACAAAAATAAACAAAAAAAAGTCAAACTGTCTTGATTTCTTACAAAATCCCAAAATGTATATTTCCCCCATTCCAATAAATAAAAACAAGTGTAGCCTAAAAGAACTGTGATCTGCATTCTTTCATAGAAGCAAACTCTTTGATAATTGTATCTAGCACAAATCTTCAACTATTTCTCTTTCAATAAAAATCAAGCAGTTCGAAAGATAATCTTCCTCCATCGTGTTGCGAAGCCTATTTTTCACAAAACTCATTGCTGAAAATGCCCTCACGGTAGTTGCTGTAGAAATCGGTAATGTGAGCACAAGCCTAATTAGTCGATCAACAAGAGGATAGATAATTGACTTTCTAGATCTCGCAAATGCTTGACATAACTCGGAAAGAAATCACAAATTTTTGAATTCACTATGAAGAGGAATATCACGTATATAATGTTATAGTTGATACTTTAGATGTGTTTGATCTTGCTCAGAGAAATCTTCAGGATAGAATTGGCATGCAAGCTTGCAAATTTTCTCGATATTAAAAGATGTATATGCATCTCTCGGAACGAAAGTACCACTTAGTACAAGTAAATCAACTGTATTTTCATTAAATCAGATATTTAATTCTTACAATTGAGAATCAATTGTGGCAATGAATATGTCAACCCGATAATGATGTTCAACTGTAAGATGCGGCTGTGGATATCAAGATGGAAATTTTCTTTTATATTGATCAGACATATCCGGTACATCTATCTGACGTTTCTCACAAAATAATCTTGTCTTATCAAGTAAGGCTTCCCAACCAGTCTCCCTAAGATTTTGAAGAAGTTTCTTTGTAGAAGATACAAGATGCATTGCATTTATAATATCTTGAGACTTGCGCTGCAAAGTTTGACAAAGAAGATCGGTGATTTTAAAAACTTCTTTCATGAGGTGCAATATAAAGACAAATTGGAAAGAGGTTAAAAGCTCATAAGCCTTCTCTGCATCTGCACGTTGAGCAGAGTCACCATCATCAATGTGACTAATGAGAACTTCGCATGTCGGGCTAAACATATTCAACAAGCTTGTGATTGATTTTAAATGAGAACCCCAATGAGTATCTCCAGCTCGCTGCAATGAGCCAATTTGATTTAGCCCTGTACCCATTTCTATTTCTCCATTTGCAATTAAGAACTCAAGTTCAGAAGCTTTAGCTGCTTTCAAGTGATAATTTCTTTTGCAAGAAGCATAAGGAATGTTAATAATATAAGTCAAATCATTAAAGAAGTGGTGAATTGGACCCACGTCTCTACATGATGCAACTAATGCTAATTGAAGTCGATGAGCCATACAATGTACATAATATGCACTTGGAGAATCATTGGAAATCAAGGCTTGTAGCCCATTCAATGCACCTCGCATGTTGCTTGCTCCATCGTACCCTTGACCTCTTATATTTTTTATGCTGAGGTTATGAGAAGCAAGGAGTTTATAGATACCATCCTTTAGGGTTGATGCCGTGGTGTTGGAAACATGAAGAAGTCCAAAAAACCTTTCTCAAACGAATCATCCTTATCAACAAATTTCAAGACAAGTGCCATTTGCTCCTTCTTTGAAATATCCCGAGCCTCGTCAACAAGAACACAATACTCTGCATCTCCAATTTCTTCTCGAATTGTTCTCTTTACTTGAAGAGCGAGACATTGAAGAATTTTTTTTTGAGTATCGGGGGATGTATATGAGGCATTAAGTAGAGCTTTGTCCAAAACAACTTCTTTGACCTTAGAAAAGTGTGCAAACCCCTTTATGGCTTGAAGAAATCTACCATGATTAAGTGAATCAACACTTATCATGACCACGCAAAGCACATCCTTGAAGTGTCAAAATACGAACACTATATATAGAGACATATAATCGTAGACGATTATTTGCAATTTGTTGAACACTTTGTTGAGAAAGAGCTATTTCAATATGTTGACATTGGTCTATTAGAGCAAAATAATTTTGGAGAGCATTTTTATGTGGTGTAGGAGTACTCCCTTCATGCTTGCGAAGTGAACATCGTGGTCCACTCATGACTCTTTTCCATTTGTCAAATCCTTTAGAAGTAAATTCATCTCGGTCATTTGGACTACCAAAAAGATAGCCGCATCTCTATAGGGAGAATACTCCAACCAAGGAAACTTTTCAACCAAGAAGGTTTAAACCGTTGGTTGTGATCATTTACTTTCTTTGAATATGGAAAATCACCATTTTCATGGTATGCCCCCAATTCTATACAAGCACGACGAACTTCATCTTGTTTGTCAGAAGAATAATCACAAATTTGTCGACGCAATCCCGGATCATGTTCTAAAGAATCAATCAAATCTCTTTCGCATTCAAATTTCATGTCTAGTAGAATCACCTCGTGGAGATATAAGAGGAGGTTCTTCAACTAAAGGAGTTGATGTTTGTGTATCGGCTCCTAAAGTTTGAGTATTTTTGTCTTTTAAAAAAAGAATCAATGGTGGTTTTTTACCCCATTGATATTTTAGAAAATGAACTGATCTTATATTCAGTAGAAAAGGTTGTTCCTTTTGCTTGAATATGCCTCACATATTCTTGGAATTCATGGATTTGGTCATTCATCGGTTTGTTATCTACCATGAAATACCTATTGAAAGCTGAAGAATTGAATCTTTCAATTCCAGCATCATCACAACCATATTCATCGTCTAAAGCATCCCAAAGTTCTTTAGCATTTTTATATTCAAAGAATGTCATAAAGGGAGTCAGATAAGGCGCTTAGGATTCGATGAAAACAGTGGAAGTCTATATCTTTAGGGGTTTTTGGTTTTTGGGAACTAGCGGATTCCTTAGGAGTTTGAGATGAAAAGGTGGATTCAGAAACTTCTTTGGTGGACTCAAATTTGTCAGACTCGGTCGTGTTGGGTGTGGATCCATCAATTGCAGAAAGGAGTCCTAAGGTGGTGAGCCAGAATTTCATCTGACTCTGCCACCTTTTAAAGTGGGTGCCATCAAACTTGGCCGGCTTTGCAGAAGCGGTCTCGTCTTTCCCAGTCATGATTTAGAAGTATAATAGTCTAGAGGCTGCAGAAATAATACTGTAGCTACTTAATAAAGGTATCGCGGGTTCTAGACAATAGTTTAATGATTTTGCTAATCAACCTAAACAAATCTTTAGTCTATCAAAGTTCTGATTAACTTGGGTTAGCTGTAGGAGTCGGTTCCCAGCTAGCGGTGGTCCGAAGACGCTTAAATACCGTGTCGCTTAGGGCTGTTTACACCCGGTTGACAGAAGGACCCTTTAGGC
Source organism: Hemerocallis citrina (assembly GCA_017893485.1). NCBI lineage: Eukaryota > Viridiplantae > Streptophyta > Magnoliopsida > Asparagales > Asphodelaceae > Hemerocallis > Hemerocallis citrina. The sequence continues at coordinate 136,778,030 of CM030358.1, read as the reverse complement.
TTGTTCCCAAATTTATCTTTCCTTTTAAGACCTTTAGATTTCTTTTAAGGAATTTGCAAAATCAATAACTATTCCTTTATCTAAATGTTTAACGGATACTAATAAATATCTAGCACCACAGCTAATAAAAGTCTTGATATTGTTATGAAGGTAGTAATGCTATTCACAATACAACAATACACTTAATTATACTAGCAAATTGCAAGCTGATAAAATAAATGAACAGCGAGAAGTATTCAAGGCTTTGAGAATATTAAAGTGAATCTAATAACACAAATTTGGTGCCAACAAATTTTGTGATTTAACAATAAGTTAATAATGTAAGGATTTTAAAGCTATAGATACTCTACAGTGTGGAAATCTATAGTGATGCAACAAAATTTAATTATCTGTCTCGAAATTGTTATTAACGAAGATAGTATTAAAGCTTCGGATTTCACTAATAATTTATTTATTTATTTAGCCCTTACAATATTTAATAATGAAGTGAATTAACAGAATGTACTAAATTGATAGATTACCAATAAGCAATTATGTTTATATGTGCTAATTAATCAGTTAATCAATATGTATATGCTTAATTGACAGATTAACAAAAGGCAATTTTGTTTAAATGTGGTAACTAACCAGATTGACAGTATGTATGTGCTAATTACCAATAAATACTAATTTAATCTGATTAACAATTAGGCCGTTCTTAATTAACAAGATATGATAAACTAATAAGATTAACAATACGGCTATTCTTAATTAATCAGATCAACAATACGACTATTCTTAATTAATCAGATTAACAATATGACTATTCTTAATTAATCAGATTAACAATACGACTATTCTTAATTAACAAGATATGGTAAACTAGTCAGATTAACAAGATGGCTGTTGTTAATTAACAATTTATGCTAAACTAATCAGATTAACAAGATGACTGTTCTTAGTTAACAATATATGATAAACTAATCAGATTAACAATACGTGTCAACTCTTAGATTGTTATGTAAAATGTCCCTAATTTTCTTGTTAATCTGTCGAAACAAAAGAAATAAAAACAGATTTACCGGCCTATGGGGAAGTCGCGCGATACGCACTGTCCTAAGAGTTGATCCGCGGTCTTATGTGCAGACGCTTCGCAGATGCTCCTAGTGGTAAAACCCCCGGTATCACCGGCGTCTCGCTGTCGCACACAACGTCGAGAGATGACCCGAACTTAGCCTTGCCCAGAACACGAAGGTGAAAACGAAAGAGAAGCGGAAGCAGCGAAGGGGACTGCGATGCTGTGTTGCGGATCGCGAAAGCAGCGAAGCAAAGTATTGTTTTTGTGGATCAGATGCGGTATTTTTCGGTAGTAGCAAAACAGTAGGGTTTTTGGAATATAAATACACACAAAACGTGTGAACGTTGGGAGAGAAGAAGGCCAGAAAAATCGAATCTGAGAAAACTGATCCAACGTTCAGGAAGAATTAGTCAAAGGAAAAGAAATAAACAGCAAAAATAAGTTTTGGATCTCAACCTGAACCCGAAGAGCAATTTCGGATCGGCATTCGTGTCCGCAGATGCGGGCGCGCACACCCGTGCCCACTACGCGCGCCGAACCGAACCGGGCCGGGCGGCGGCGCGCGTGTGGCCCACGGGTTCTCTCCACACCACACTAGACTACAATGGGATAAAGAGTGGTTTGTAATATATACACTCACATGGTGGTCATTCCCACCGATGTGGGACTAAAAGGAAAAGAGGGAATCTTGGGTTTTGAGTAAAACAGCCAACACATATTTGTTTACCTCTCTTGGTGGTGAGCATATTAATTTGCCGCTGTTTGGATAATGTTGTTTAAACCATTGCCGGCTTGTTTTTAGAAACCTTACTTTTCATCCTTGTTACGTTTTGGGTTGTTAAAAATATTGTTTACGGGAAGAACAAAACTAATCTTGAGTGTAAGCCAATAACAGCTCATTGTAGACATACTACCAACCTGCATAGTCGATTTTTTTTGTATTAGTTGTAACATTCACCCTAGTTGTTTTGTGAATTCCCTAAGTCCATCATTCTTATCTGATGAGCATGGGCTTTATCTTCAGCATTCTGTAATTGTCTATTACTTAGTTCCTGTTTACCAATTTTTTTTTTAGTTTCAATTGATTACCACTTTACAAATGCATCTTCCTTAAACTATTTGACAAAAATATTTTAAACCTGTTAAATATATACTTTTTCCTGATCTCTGTATGATTTCTTAGAATTAAGACTGTATAATTGCAAGTAAATTATGCCAGATTTTAGTATAACCATGGTCTAAAAAATTTACAGTATTGCAGTCCCTCGAAGAACTTCATACAGTGTCCACAGTCATGTATAATTTTAACAAAGTTCATACTGGGGACAAAGATTGCTGATAACAGCAAGATTTCATTTTTAGCAGTGGAACATGCTCAACATATTTCTTTTATAGCATAAACTGCATTCTTTCCGAAGAAGTAGTGGATAAACTGTAGTATCAGGCCCTGTTTGGGAACAAAGTTGAGATAACCAACGTTATCTCAACTCCAAAATGAGTCTCAAGAATACCAAAGTTAGGATAACTATATATATTTTAAGTTATGAGAGAAAACTCTTATCCTAACTTAACTTTTAGCCTTATTTTTTATTTCTTAACTTTACAATATCTCATTTAATTAATTAATTTCTCAAATGCTCTTGGGAATAGTAAATCTCATGAGCGCAATGATGCAGGTGCTAGTGATTGGGGGCTCAACAAGTAAAATGCTTGAAGCTCTTGAAGTTGTTGGCGAAGGTCTTCCTATAATGGAGGTAGACTCATATTACATATATTCTTTAGTTGTAATTATGAATTTTATTTCGCTTAATGTAAAAGCATTTTTCTATTGGATAATTATTCTATTTTACACATGAGATAACTCCAACAAAGTTCAGTTGGACGAGCGCTAATAATTGAACATTCTCTTGCACTTCTCATATTCCAAAAATACTTCCCTACTACTTAATTACTTAAATTCCATTAGATTTTTTTTACAATGGAAATGGAGAAGGATGGTTTTTCGTTCTTTTTTATTGTACTGTAATTTTCCATTAAATAATTATTAACATAATTTTCTCATATTTCATTTTGTCAATACTTATCCAAGTTAAACCTTAATTTTTTAGCATAACTTTGAGGGGAACAGTGGGTACGCTTCACCATCTTATGATGAGGGGATTTTATCAGGGAGCAATATAAAAATGAAGCTCAAGGAATTTCAAAGAAGGTATTATATCTTGTTTAATTTGGTTCTTGGATCAGTCCTTTTTCAATTATATGAATTTTACCCACTTACTAAATGATTTGAGTTTTAAATCACTGCTGCAGTACATCATTCACAGCATTGGATAAATATTATCTTACTCCATTCTTCACAATACAGAACAGTGATGAAGATGATTCAGGTAAGAATGTAAGATATAACTTTCATTGTTTTCCTAATAAGTTCCATCAGTTAGATGAGGCTTTCTGGGTAAGTGTCACGAGCTTCCAGTGTGTGGAACTCGGGACGCTACAAAGGTTGTAACCCGACCTGGGCCGGACCGATCCGGGTTGGCCCGGTTTCTTTAATTTTTAATTTTTTAGTTTTTTTATTTGTTAACTCCAAAAAACAAAGAATAAATGTACAACATGTATAGAAGTGAAACAAAATTGTAAATATTATTCATTTCAACTTGGAATAAGTTTTTATAACAATCAAATTAAATACAAATATAAATACCTGTAATAAAAACTAAAAAATCATACAAATTTATTGAATTACATGTTTAAGGGGATAATCTAGAGTTCGAGATGACCTAGAGTTAGATTGAAGAGAGGGCATTGGACTACTATAGTGCACCTCTATTTAACCTAATCCTAGGATCTCATCGCCTTAAATTCCTAAATCAACTTTGACGTGATCTTTAGAAGAGTTGCTTCCACTTATTGAGATACCCACTACTTTTCCTTGAGTCCTGTCCTATGTTTTCATCCAATCTTCAGTGCACATGAGCATCTCCAATGAATCCGGCTTCAAACGATTTTTGTAATCAATTAAAATCTTGCAACTTAAAGAAAAAATATTTTCTGATACAACTGTAGATACAGGAGGGGTTAGTAGATCTCTAGCCATATGCGAAAGAATTGGAAATAGAGTTTCATGTTCTTTCCACCATTGTAACACCTCAATCCTAGCACCAGAACTCTCAGTATCTTGTAACTTATACCAGTTTAATTTATTAGGTGCATTAGTCCTAGGTTTTTTAGAATGAATACGAGCAAATAAATTTATACTGGCATCTTCTAATGTGCTCTTACCCTTACCTCTAGAAGAAGAAGTTGATACACTAGTTTGTCGTGTTGTACCACTAGATGCATAAGTTTTATCATAAAAATCATACAAATTATTCAATGTCAACTCAAATCTAGCTAAATAATCATTACATTCATATTGATTCTTCTCTAAGTAAAGTAAAAAATATTTCAATCAAACTCTTCGTACCTGCTAATTTGATACGACTACAGTATGAGAATTCATTACGGTAGCAATACAATACAACATAGGAGGATGATTAAAATACTTCAAAAATTTATCATAAGTGAGAATAACAATATGGCCAATGTAAGGATCCGAAATCATATCTTGAAAAGTTTGCATCATAATAAATAATGAAATAAAAATACTACTAGAAGTGGAATCATAAGATTTTGAAATTTTCAAAGTTGCAATCTTAAAAGGTTCCAAAAATTTTAACAAACTTTCGGCAAAAATTCAAAGAATTGGGAGTCATTTGAAAATCTTCCATATTTTTTTTTCAATACAAAAAATATTTATAACCGCTTTTGTATTTATAACAACATTCAATAAGTCGAAAGTAGAATTTTATCGGTGTTTAACATCTCTAAATTTTTTTCAAAAATATACTCTTTGAAGATTACACCATTCTTTGAATTGTTAAAGCATAGTACCACTCAAAGCGATCAAATGTACCCAATTTTTAATTGCATTCACATATGGATCGGCTACTTTCAATGCGTAAGTTAAGAATGTGACATGCACATCTAACATGAAAAATTTTAAGACATGGAGGAGCTAAATATTGAATTAATGTAGTAATTGCACTAGTGTTGTTGGAGGCATTATCAAAACTAATCGATTTTTTTTTTATCGCGAATATGAAATAAATCACAAATTTCTAAAATATTATTGCGATAACCGTTTCACTATGGGGGTACGACAAAGCGGCAAGTGATGTGATTCTCTTTTGATTGAGCCAATCACTATCGATACAATGAATAGTAATGTCCATCATCGAAATATCGTTACAACTTTTCCAACCATCGGCCGTTAACGATACTCTACAAGTTAAAGAATAAAAGAGTGCAATTAAAAGGTCTTTCATTTTGGAATAGAGTTTAAAACAATCGGTCTTAAGTGTGATTCTAGGAATTCTTTTGAAATGTGGATTTAGTGCATTATGGTTAAAGGCATCTAGGTTCCTACTCTTGGAATAGGAAAAAAGTAACTCTTCCTTAATAACTAGTGTAGCCATTTCCCGACGAACAATTTTGGGATTATAGCTATGGCTATCTACTTGTCCGGTCATCGGGTTAATCTTTTGTTGGGATAGTTGGTATTGTACTAGTTCGGGGTGTACATTTGTAATGTGTCGACTAATTGCACCCATTTCCTTACCCTTGTTTTATTTGTAACTTTTATTACATGTTTTACACACTTTATGTTCCACGTTCAAATTGTCCACGTTGGGGACAAAGTCATAAAATTTGTGGACTTTACTAGTTTAACCTCTATGTATTCTACTAGAAGTGGGTTGTGCGGGTTTGGTGTCTTGTGTTTGTGTGTCACTAGCTAGGATTTCATCATGTTGTGTGTCGGGATCATAATCGTGAGGAGGAACACTTTCATAATCTATATTAAGATTATGATTATATTTGGTCTCTAATTGTGGGATTATTAGAGGCCGACGAGATGAACTAGTGGATTCTTGTCCACTTTGGCTACGACTGCTACCTTGTGATCGTGACATGATAAAAGTAGTGTAGTAGTAGTGTATGTGAAAAAGCAAAATTAAAATAAGAGTAGTAGTGTGTGAAAATAAAATCTAAAAAACGATAGGAGGGTTAAGAGAGTTGAGAGAGTAGCGAAAAAACAACAAACAAGTGAACTAAAAAAAATTAAAGCATCGACAATAACAAAGAGTGAGAAAGTTGAGAAATTTTGATACCGTACATCACGAATAAGAATAGAGTTGAGAGAGTTGAAAATAATAAAGAGAGTTGAGTAGACGACGAGAATTCAAGCAATTGAGCTTCTTCACTTGATCAACTATGTAGTTGAAAGAGTTTGAGCAGGGGCGTATCTGAGTTTCAGGGGGCCCTAAGCAAATTCTCAAATGGGCCATTTTGCAAGTTGACAAAATAATAATGACAATTATTTAAATACAAACAAACTTGGAGCATTGGAGAACAAACTATGTATATGCTTCCCAAAAAAACTTAATTGATAACGTACGCTTTTTATATGAAGTAACTCGTGGCCAAAAGAAACTCAGACAAACTCTAATAACAAAAACGAAATATGTTATTTCAAAGAGGTAAATATGATATATTAGAGAATACGATCAGAATGAAATGATGATAATATATGTACATGAGAATACTAGTTGGAAGCTTAAAATGTAGAATAACCATATGCACTTGAAGATTTGGTTAGAAATTTATCATAAACAGGTAAATATGATATACCATAGAACATTGAAAAAATATCATAGAGTGATTGATATACATGGGCTAAGTGAAAAATAATATTAAAATTCATAAATTGGTAAAATGGCATGTATGACTATGTGAAAAATAATTAGTTTGAAAAATTAATTGGTCGATGCAAGTTTTGAACCTGCACCCTTTGCATTATTAACACAACACTCTAACTAACTGAGCTAATAAATGAACTATTAATATAGTGTAATTATATCAGAAAATATTACATTTCACTTTTTATCATGTAAATACTTTAAAAATATGTGGCCCTATAAAATTGGGGGCCCCTTGTGCTGCTTGCGCCCAGATCCGTCCCCCTGAGTTTGAGCTAGTTCACTTGATCAAGTATTTAGTAGAGGGAATTAGAGATTGAGCTTCGACACGAATTTGAGTGATAGAGAGAGTTGGTAGTAGACATAGTAGGGAGATTGAGCTTCAACTTCTTCGTGTCTTTGTTGCTTCGTTGTTGAACTAGATTGAGAAGAGCAGTAGTAGTAGCAATAGAGAGTTGAGAGCAAGAGAGTCGATAGATAGAGAGTAGTGTGGATTTGTGAAGAAAAATGAGTGAATTTATTGGGGTTTTATAGGAAAAAAAACCACCGACTACCAGTAGCAACAGGCGGTCCAGTCGGGACGCCCGTTTGATCCGTCCGGGCCAACCGTTGGACCCGGCGGGGTGCAAATTGGGTTTGGGTTGGGTTTCGTTGGGTTACGAGTTAAACGGGCCGGGCCGAGCGGATTTTTTTCGCTAATTTTTTCGACCCTATCCGACCTGGTTGTTTGAACGGGTTTGACCCAAACCCGAACCGAGTCAAACGGGTTCGGGTCAAAGGCGGGCGGGTGGAGTGTGGGCGGGTCGTGGGTTGCCCCGACCCGAATGCCATCCCTACATCTGCCCTTGGTTGTAGTTTAAATAGGTAAGATCACCCAACATTGACCATTTGTAACAGAAAAAATATTATGAACATATAAACTTTACTGACCAGATGACTAATTGTGTACAAAATTGTATTGAATATGGTGAATCCAGAAATGTCTCATTACAATTTCTCGACCACATTATTTTAAAATTACCAAACAACTATTATTATTGTCTTATTATTGACTTTTGCAAATATGGATCATTTATGATTAATTCATTTTAAAATTCATACGAACTGTGTCTCGTCAAATCTTGTTTGGGAACTCTTAAATTGAAATATTGAATCCAACACAACTCTTATAGTCACAATATGAATTTTACAGCTAAATATATCTCTTGTTTACACTTTTTAAGGTTACAATTAAAATTCCGTAGGTTAAATGTCATTTCCACTTTTTAAGGTTACAATTATCAATTATCATCCTCTGGTTAAGGTTTGTTCATCATAAGTAGTATATAGGATTAGTTGGCAGGCAATCATCTGATTAAACGTTTCTGGTGCTAATCGCAATATTTGCATGGGAACGACACACTCCCAATATCAGAAGTCAAATTCCCATTTATTTTTGTGCCCTGTATATTATTTTCTGTTTGAAACTGAACCTTCTTGATGGCATATCTCAAGCACTGAAAGTATTCTTCTGTGTTTGTGCATGTTTTGGAAACAGATGAAGAATCCCAGGGTGCTCGAATTTCAGGAGGTTCCCAAGGCCATACACCTCGAAATTCTAGAAGAATGCAAGGTTCTAACGACTGTTCACCTGGAACTTCTAGAAGATCAGGAGGTTCCCGAGGCCATTTGTTTGGAAATTCTAAAAGATTGCAAGGTTCTCAAGGCCATGGGTGAATATGTGGGAAGATGACTCAGCACTGAGAAGAAGGACGACTTATACGAGATACTGATGGATGATTACACGAGCTAAACATATAATGTAGTTAGCTATACAGCAATATTTTTCTGTTCCATACATCAACTCATACAAATTGGAGTCTCCAAGAGCCTAGAAACTCAGATTCGTATACTTGTACATATATATGCTATCTTCTAAATGTAAAAACAAGTTTTTCTTCGTTCACTCCCCTTTACTGTTGTAACAAGCACACCTCGTGGTTTCTTATATTTTATGTGTCAGATTCACGTCTTATTTGGAATATGACTTTTATACCTGTGCGTAGGGATCATCCCGATTGGAATGATCCAGATGGGAACAATTCAAGTTTGTCGGTAATAAATACAGTAAAACATATCATTTAACATAAAAAAAATGAAGAACCAGCACCAGCAACAGCACCACCTAGGCTGGAACACCTTCAACTACAGCAGTTTAAGCAATAGCAACTGTGCAGGGATGACCAAGCGAGGCAGGGATCTCGATATGGAGAGGGAGGCCATTTAAGAGGAGTGGAGAGGGGTTCGGTGGAGAGGAGTTCGGCTTCGGTGAGCCCACTAGAGGCCGAGACAGGGATGTCTCTAAAGAGCCTCGAATGGTCCACAGAGGACGTTCAAGAGACAGGAGCTGGGGTCATGAGGAGAGGTTGAGAGTAAGAACAGAGTATCGCCAGATTCGGAGAGGAATGACCGTCAGCTGGGGGTGATTTCTAGAAAATCCTATTTAGATGTTACTCGAGATGGCAGGACAGCTTCAAAAGATCTTCAACACACTGGAGCTTAGAGTTGCCGGAGATGGAAGAAGCTATAGATAGAATAGATGATGAGGGTGAGTGGATACTCGTGCGTCCAAAGAAAAGTAGGAAGGCAGATAAGAAGCCATCTTACAACATATTGGAGTCGGATAAGTCGGATAGAGGGCAACAATGCCATAAATGCGCACAAAAAGGGCACACTATTCACGACTGCACAAATGAATGATTTTGTTATGCTTGCAAATAATTCAGGCACATCTCTAAGGACTGCTCAAAACTGAAGCCTGCGAGAAACTACTAAGCCAAGCCTCGGTGCAAAGCAAAACGCAAGAAAGCATCTAGCAAAAGCAGTGATCACCCCTACCCCTATCATGGCTAAATTCGAATGTCGCTTCAACATGTGTGTATGCTGAAGGCTCGCATAGGCAATCCGACAAAGGAAGAGATTGAGAAGCTTTTGGAGGTTAACACCACACAAAAATCCGACTGGCAATGGATGGTACAACGTATACCGAAGGATGATTTTTTATGTGCATTGCAACAATGAAGAGAGTTTGAAAGAGGTGGTGGCTCTTAAAGGGTTAAAAGGAGATGATTGTTTAATCACCTTCGTGAGATGGAACATAGGAGCACTCAAAGTCGGGAATCTACCATCGGTGTGGATACGAGTCTTCAATTTCCCGTTCATGTGTTGGGTTCATACGGGATTCCAGAATCTCATGAGAGGATTTGGTTTCGTAATCGACATCGATAGAAACACCATGGTCAAGCTTGTAGGGAATATGCACGGTTAAGGATTGGAGTTGAGGACTGTTGGAATTGAGTATACATTCAAAACACTCATCTTGTTAACAATATTGTCTCATAGTCCAATGGTTAAAGTTTTGAGTTCACAAGAGGTTGGGGGTTCATATATCTCTACCACTATAATGGGAGAACCCCTTAGTCAGTAACCGCGTCAGTAACCCAACCCGTGCAACGCACGGGTTGGGTTACTTTGGTAAATATTTTCGAAAGTGGACCTGTTTGGTAAATATTTTCGAAGGTGGATCAGTTTGAAAATTATTTTCTTTTTAATTATGGACTAACTTGGGACAATATTTTCGAACGTAGACCTGTTTTGTAAATATTTTCGAAAGTGGATCGGTTTGGAAATTATTTTCTTCTTACCCTTTTCATGATCCTTCAATTTTTTCCACGTGCACGTGTGCACGTGTATAATACTAGTATATATATATGGGAAAAAGGGCTATGAGCAACTTGCTCATTTAGTAAATGAGCAATTAATGATGTGGCAAACATGTGATTGGAAAATCCTTAAAGGGTTAGTTTTCCACTGTATCACATGCATGCCACATAAGTAATTGCTCATTTACTAAATGAGCAAGTTGCTCATATCCCTTTTACCCTATATATATATATATATATATATATATATATATATATATATATATATATATCCGGGCCGGGCCTTAGGGTCTTGGGGTCTATTGAAAAAATAGAACTTTTTTTTTACTTTCAGAATTCAAAACGTTTTTTTTTTTAAAATATAACTGTTTCATACTTAAATAGACTTTATGTTATAGCAGTTTCACAAATTAAATGATATTCATTATATAGCCGTTTTTTCTATTAATGCATACAATTCAATAGCTTCTAGTTACAAGCTATAAGTAGAGATTATCTTTGAGAAGAAAAAGGCATAGAAATACAGAAAAGAAAAGAAAAATTCTATCATTCAATTCTTTCTCAAAATTCTATTCCCTGCGGTTTTTTATTTGCTAATTGCTGGTGCAAGTTGGTACGTGCTGCGATTGGAGTCTCAACAGCACTGTAGATCAGAAGCTCATTGTATCCCGGGAGAAGAATTTGGTGATCAACGATTCATCTCCAGAATCGGCCAAATAGTTTCTTAAAGAAAGTGCAACCCACGCCTCGAGCCACATCTTACTTTCTTCCTGTTGCAGATCAATTCCGAAGGTTCACTTGGTACACTCAGGTCCATTTTTCTAACAAGGACCTTGCGACAATTCCATTCATGATTCAAGTAGAGTTTGAAGAGGAGGTGTACGAGGTTATGGTGATTATAGAAAGTAAAAAAAAGTATCTCTTTAAAAAAACTCAACGGCGAGAGAGGTAGCTGAACTTGCACAGGAAACAGAGAGATCGGAGGAAGAAGAAATAAGAGGACCAATAGATTTGGGGGAACTAATCTGAGGCGCTCATCAAATCAGAGGAAGCAGATGGAGTCACAACCATTGGATGAGAGGCAAGAGAATCAGAACCGTCCGATTAGATCTAAAAAAAGATAGTGGGAAAGAGAAGACAATAGAGATGGGGACCCACCAGTACGACGCGTGTCGAGATGGCGGAATCTCAGAGGGTAGGAAGGGGGATTTCCGAGAAAAGGAGGACATGGTAGGGCCCGCTGCCTATCCTATGAGGATGAAATTTCCAAACAAGCCCGGATGCCCTCTGCCTATCCTATGAGGATGAAATTTCCAAACAAGCCCGGGGTCGGGGTCGTCGTAGGAAACCAAGAGGCTGTTCGGGTCTGCTACATGGCTTCAATAGGGGGCGATGTTCTCCCCCTCAATGTGGTTGAATTGCCCTCTAACCGAAGTCCTATCGGCTCTGAGCTTGTGGGCGAGTTGGAGGAAGTCCTCTTTACCCAGGAAGAGCCCTCCAAATGGTTCCGAGTGTGCAGGTCACTCAATCTCGACCTCAGGAATAACCTTATCGATTTCATCTGGTGGAATTAGAGCTTGTTCGCTTTGACCTCCTCAGACATGTCGGGGATTTCTGAGGATCTTATAATGCACTGACTGAGTGTCCTGCCAGACTCTAAACATGTATAGCAAAAGTGAAGGAAGTTCACCCCGGAGAGGCAACAGGAAATGAAGGAAGAGGTGGGGAATCTCCTCTCCGCTCGCTTCATCCAGGAAGTCAGCTATCCGTAGTGGCTGGTCAATGTCTTCATGGTTAAGAAGTCTAACGACAAGTGGAGAATATGCATCGACTTCACTGACCTCAACAAGGCCTGTCCGAAAGACCCATTCTGATTGATGCAACCTCTGACCACGAGCTGTTGAGCTTCATGGATGCCTTATCAGGCTATAACCAGATCCGGATGTTTCCCCCTGACATTCTGAAGACAACCTTCGTAATCGACCAGAGACTCTACTGCTACAGAGTCATGCCCTTTGGGCTCAAGAATGCTAGCGCAACATACTAGAGGCTAGTCAATCGGGTTTTCAAAAAGCAGAAATGACGCAATATGGACGTATATGTCGACGACATGCTTGTCAAAAGTCTGAAAGGGGAAGACCATGTGAAAGAACTTGAGGAGGCCTTCGAGGTCCTGAGGATACACAATATGAGGCTCAACCCCTCCAAATGCTCCTTCGCGTTACCTCTGAGAAATTTCTCGGCTTCGTGGTTAGCCGACGCGAGATAGAAGCAAATCTCGAGAAGATTAAGGTCATATTAGACATGGTCCCTCCCATGAATGTGAAGGAAGTCCAGAGGGTCACCGGTTGCCTAGCTACTATCGGGCGGTTCCTGTCTAGATCAGGGGAGAAGTCTCTCCTCTTCTTCAAGGCCCTCAAGGGGGCTAAGAACTTCGAGTGGGGGAAACCAGAAACAGCAGGCATTTGACCAGCTAAAGTGCTATCTCTCCAGCCCCCAGCTCCTCAGTAAAACTGAGTCGAGCGAGCTCCTTTGTCTTTATCTGTCTACATCGGAACATGATGTAATGCCTCGATTTCCTATACCGGAAAACCGTGAAATAAGCCAGAATCTTTTCCTTCAATTAGCCACAATACACAGAAAAGCAGAAAAATTTAAAACTTTTTATTCAACACAAATGTAATACAAATACAAATGTTATAAAACTACAATACATTACCTCAGTGTTACAATAATGCCTTACAAGCCCAAGTGTTATAAACTTTTAATAAATTTACATCAGAGTACAATGAATAATAAATAACACTTGGTACTTCACTTAGATGTTTCTCAACAATTAATAAATTACGATTGAAACAATGATAACCAACACATTACAATTGAAATAAAAAACAACACTGCGCTCCTAGGACCGTGAGTCCTCCTGAATCCTGTTCCTGTAGTCCTGCAATCCAGTACCTATTTGAGTGGGGACGTCAGTACTATACTGACGCTAAATGCTAATTACAAGCCGCAGAAATCTCAACTTAAACAAATAGATTGATGAAAAGAGAAACGTGTATATATAATTGATGTATCAGTGCATGTTATAACTTAGACTCTAATGCAAGATTAACTAATGCAATGATGTACTTATTCTAATGCAAGCAAGACTCTGGACAGTATGCAGCCCATAAATACATATGCCCATATCAAGCCGTTTCTTCATATTTAGGAATTTGAACCCGCGTCATGAATTCTACTCTTGTACTCAACCTGTTCCTGAAGATACAGCATGACTGGTGAGGTTGCTCTGAAATGGTCTAATCCTGCCATTCACAATCATATAATGGTGTCTCTGTTTTCCACTATTGTCTGTCATACCGGACCTCACTCAAAAATCAGACGAACACCCAGAGTTTACTACAACACAGGTTAGCTCGAAGCATCCCTTGTGGCCCCTTAGCCCATCGACCGTAGTCTAAGGCCTGTTCACTTTCCCTGACATAGAACATGACGGAATTTCGGGGGTCCATCCCCTAGTTCCGATGAGAAAACCTCCCGTTCTTATCATGGCACTTCAGAAATTAACAGACGAGATACGGATCCCGTGCTCCCAACTAGTGAGAAGGCACATACCATATCCCTTTGACAGGAAGGGTACAACCAGTAACACCACCTAGTGCTAGCCAATAGGATAGATCGGATCATAAGGTATCACCTTTAATACCAACTCTTTCCCTTCGGCGAAGTAATAGATAAAAATGTTATGTAACAATAGTTACCAGTTACTACCCTAACGAGGTCACTAACTTTAAACAATCTCAGGGATGACAACAGTACTAACACAACATGCTAGGTCTTAAGTTAGATTTCGCAAGATAACTTTGCTAGGTGCTCAACATAGACTTACCAGGATCACCAAGGATCCTTCACAGCCTATCGATCCAAGACTCCGGCAATACGAATTTATTCGCTTGCTACTACCCTGAACTTGGATTCCGCCTACGCTCCTGGCCCACGATCAACCTACACCGGTTAAGATCTGATGGTGCACGAGGGGTGACTCGTCCACAGTCCCTGAAGGGTGAAATAAATACACGCCTTGATGGTCGATGACCCCTAGGATAATGATATCACCCTAGACGAGCACAACAAGCTGCGTACTAACTAATAAGCTATGTACGAGCTAACAAATCACATACGAGCCAAATGAGCTATGCCTGAACAAACAAACTACATACGAGCCAGGTGAGCTACGTATGAGACGGACCAATACTATTACATGACTTATGAGCAAAAGAAATACTTATTACTCATAATCAAGTGCATGATTCAAACTACTAACAATTCATGACAACTCTAGTTAGCATGAACTAGGATTTCGTGTATAAGCTTACTAACATGAACTAACATGCATGTTAAGCTTACTAATTTAACATACAAAATGAATATTCAAAACATAATCTCTTAACCATTTATAACTCTAGATGAAGAATACTCATATGATTAGTGTAAGTTAATCTATAAAACAATAACACAAAAAAAATGAGTTCTTTATCAATTAGAAACCATAAAACAACAATACAAAAATGGGTTCCTTATATATATCAACTAGAACCATCTACTTAATAACTTGATCTTTTATACTTAGAAGCAACAGAAGAATCTTCTAACAACCTAGAAGCAATATAAACATGCTACTAACGAAACTTGATCTTTTATACATGAAGCAACGTGAAAAGCCTTATAACATTCTAGAAGCAATTTAAAGCATGTTGCTACAACTTGATCAGTTGAACATAGAACAAATATAGGATTCTTCTAGCAACCTAGAAGTAATATAACATGCTACTAATAAGAACTTGATCTTTTATAAAAGCAACATAGAATTCTTCTAACAATCCTAGTAGCAAAATAACATGTTACTAACAAAACTTCTAAAAATGGGTTCTTTTGCAACCTATAACATATACCATTATAAAGTTTGGTTGTTTTAACATACTAACCCCATAATGAGTTCTTTTAACATACTAATCTCAAAATGAGTTCTATTAACATGCTAACATCACAAATGAGTTCTATTAACATACTAATTCCAAAATGGGTTCTTTAGCATACTAACATAAAAAATGGGTTCTTTTAACATACTAACCCCAAAATGGGTTCTTTAACATACTAACTTCAAAAATGAGTTCTTTTAACATACTAACTCAAAATGAATTCTATTAACATTCTAACATAAAAAATGAGTTCTATTAACATACTAACATGAACTAGAAACCACACATACAACAAGGATCACTTCTTTTATGAACTAGAGTTATTCATACATCAAAAGAGTATCTTTTTGTGAATTAGAAACTACACATACAACAAAGATCACTTTTTTTATGAACTAGAGTTATTCATACATCAAACGATTGCTTTTTTGTGAACTAAAAACTACACATACAACAAAGATCACTTCTTTTATGAACTAGAGTTATTCATACATCAAAAGATTGCCTTTTTGTGAACTAGAACTACACATACAACAAAGATCACTTCTTTTATGAACTACTAGAAGTTCTACAAATAACTAGAGTTTTACATACAAGAAATAGAAGTTGAGAAGACCTCCACCTTTTTACTATGTAGGAATAACTTGCTAGCTTTCCTTTTTCTTCCTCCTAGCTTTTACTACTACCTACAATGAGAACTATCTTATTAGAACTTCTCTCTTTCTTTTGCTTCTCTATTTTTTTTCTTTAGCAAATGAGATAAGGAGTGAAGGGGAGGAGTATTTATAGGAGAATGGGAGAGTGAGTGTATGAGAGGGTGAGTGGAGTGAACTAGGGTTTGGCACTCAAGGCCTTGGGATATTGGCCGGCCAAATGGTGAGAGGGGGGGGGGGGGGGGGGGGGGGGGGTGAGTGTATGTGAGTTAGCTTAGGTGAGAAGGAACAACACCTATTAATACAATTGTATTTCCAATAATTATAAAACCTAAGTTTATCCCTCCAAATAAATACTAGCCATTCATCTTTGATCAATAATGACGAAAATAAAGATATTTTTGTCCAAAACACATACTACATGATTTGTACAAATATACGAAATCGATACAATACTTATACGTATATACTAATATATATACCAATAATTTTTATTTGTCAAATCGAACAATCCGTACAAAAATAATTTAATTCCGAAAATAAAAATAAAATAATATAAAAATACTATTTATATTAGTTCGGGAGATTACAGCACGAAATTGATACAATACGTATACATACGTGTTAGTATATAATTTTCATTAGTTAAACCGAGTAATCTCCATCAAAAATATTTCGATTGAAAACAAAAATAAAATAATAATAAATTTTTTTTTATTATCAGCTCGGAAGATTTTAGTATGAAATCGGTAAAATGTAGATTTATACGGACTAGTATATATATGCCAATAATGTTTATCAATTACATCGGGTAATATCCACAAAAAATATTTCAATTCTGAAAATAAAAAATAAAATAATAAAAATAATAATTTTATATCAGACTGGGATATTACAGATATTTCTCAAAAATGCATTTTACATTATTTTGTACAAATGCACAAAATCGATATGATACATATAGATACATACTAGTATATATATACCGATAGCTTTTTATTATTAAAACTAATTAATTTCTATAAGAAATATTTTAATTTTAAAAATAATAATAATACAAATATACTATCCGACCGGGATATTACACATGCACTCAGCGTTGTTCTGGTTAGGGAGGACGTTGGGGGTCTAAAGACCCATCTACTACGTCAGCAAAGTCCTGCATGACGCCGAGCTCTGCTACACCAAAATGGAGAAAATTGTGTATGCTCTAGACATGGCCGCGTAGAAACTCCGCCCCTAGCTTCAGGCCCACTTCATTTAAGTGCTCACCGAGCAGCCGCTCAAACAAGTCCTTAACAAACAGGAGAATTCTCTTCGGTTGCTTAAGTAGTCGATCAAGCTGAGCGTGCATGATATTATTTACAAGCCGAGGACCGCCATTAAGAGGTAGACACTGGCCGAATTCATCACAGAATACACGATCCCAGAGACTTTCGAGGAAATGCAAAATGAGCCAATATGGGAGCTCTACATGGAAGGTTCCTCCTGCGAAGAAGGGAGTGGATCCGGAGTCATACTAATCAGCCCTGATAGCTTTGTCCTTCAGTCGAACAATGATGCAGAGTATGAAGCCTTGATTGCTGGGTTTCTATTGGCCCGGAAAGCATGGGACAAACAAGTTAGAGCATTCAGTGACTCCCAGCTCATGGTCAACCAAGTTTTTGGGGAGTATGAAGCTCGCAACGCTCAAATGGTGCAATACCTAGCGCGCATCAAACTCCTCCTCGCAGATTTCAAGGATGCCTCGGTCACAAGAATCCCTCACGAACAAAATGTTTGGGCGGACGCCCTGTCCAAGTTAGTATCCTTTTCCTTCGATGGTCTCGATCACACAGTACTGGTGGAGGTCCTTCAGCAGCCAAGTATAGAGAACACCGAGGTCCTCTGCCACAATCCGCCCGTGTAGGGACCAGGGTGAATGGACCAAATCTTGAATTTCTTGGGGGACGGTGTACTACCATAAGACCCATCCGAGGCTAGGAAAGTCTAAGTTAGAGCTGAGAGGTTCGTGCTTGTAGATGGCGTGCTCTACAAGCGCTCATATACCAAGGTCGATGGGAGGCCCTATCTGCGAAGTCTGAGCTCGGAAGAAGCAAAATACACTTTGAGAGAGATGCATGAAGGGATCGGCTGTAACACCCCGCAAAATAAAATGATTTATTTTGCATTACTAAATAATATTATATTGGTAAAGTTGACTATTTTGACTATTTTCATGACATTGCAGTTTTGCACATGCAACATACGTGCAGAGTTAGGAAACTTTGAATTCTTAAAATTTTATGGTTAATGATTGATTTTCCTCATTTATTAATTTTCAGATTTATTTGAATCTATTTGACTATTTTATGAATTTCTCAATTTTACACGTGTAAGACACGTACAAATATTTTTTGGTGTAAATCTCTAATTTTAAATTTCTGGATAAATTCTCCTATTTATAATTAAGTATATCCTAAATTTTGGGATTTTTCTGAGTAAAGAAACTATTTTTATAAATACTTCGAAAGAGATGAGCTTTTATATAAAAAGCCGTTTGGATCTAAACAAATAATGAAAATTTATTTTTACTGATTTTTGTGCTTTCCATGGTCATCATTGAAAATAAAATCTATTTAAATTTTATTTAGAGTTGATTTGGTAAAAATTTAAATAAATATGGTGTTTTTGCAAATATGGAATTTAAGTGGATCTTGTGCATATGTTTTTTTGAAAAGTAAAAGTCAGAAAATTTTAATTGGAAAATCTAATATTTATTTGTAGATATTATTTCTAAACTTTCTTGATTTTTACGAATATTTTATGACATATTTGCAAATATTACAAAGAAAGAGAATTTTGTACAAAATTACCACTTTGAGTACACATCCGAAATTTTCTAATTTCTGGACTATGCTTGATGGTTGGATAACTTAGTAGTAAAAGTATTTGGTTTTATTTTAATTTATTTAACTTATTTAACTACTTTAGTAAAGAAAAGGTTAATATATGTAAATTAATAATTTGTTAAGGGATGTTTCCATAAACTTGTGAAACCCTAAAAACTCCAGATTTTGGCATATAAAAGAGCCCTTACAGCGTCCCTCTCCTCTACAAAAATAAAAAATATTTTTACTATTGATTTTCTTGGAGTTTCGAAGCGATGATCTTGAATTTTGCAAAAGAAGGGCCTTTTTCTTATTCTTTATTAATTCGGTTGATTTCTTTAATAAGGTGAGTGACATATGTTTATTTTCTTTTGTTCTATGCATGTTGTATTAGATGATTTGTCTATTAGAAAACATATTAGAGATTGGATGAAGATATAATGAATTGTTGATAAGTGGATGAATAAAAAATGAATCTTTTCATGAAAACTATGACTTGGATGATTAAACTTTTATATAAATGACTTGAGATTATTAAGAACCTAATAGAAATCATGAGTAGGTTATTTCCCTTAACATACTTGCTGTCTTGATTGATTGTATTGAGATTATTTGAAGAGATGCACCAAATTTGGTAAAGATGGGTTCTTAAATGTTGAGTATGCATACACACACTATTGGGGTTTTGATGAGTAAAGAACTAGATGAATGATTGTTTTATTGCATGTATTCATGAGTTAACTGATGTGAGTAGTGGGGTATGTGTATAACAAGTTGTAGAAGTAGTTCTTGGATCAAAAAATCAAGTTTTGAAGTATTAAAAAGGGGGTTGAGTTTCGGGGCTGATGCTTTCAGCTGAATTTGAGTTTTTGTGATTTTTATGAAGTTTTCGAATGATATTTGATTTGTTTTTATACTGAGTTTGATTTGAACATTATACTACTTTTAATTGATGAGATTTGATGCTTTAACTGATGCAAAACACACACATATACACTTATATGTATCTCTATATTCACCGTTTTGAAGATTTCGATGAAATTTGCTCTTTCATGGATTTGATATGGTTTTGATTTGTTTTATAAACTCCTTGTTGGATCCTATAGGCAAGGCAAATAACACTAGAGGGGAGTGAATAGTGTTGTATAAAAATTAATTAAAAACTTGAACTTTTCGTACTGTTAAGTCGACTGAAAAGAGATATACAATTGACTGGTGCGTCAGATAAGAAGAGTATTTTACTGAAGAGTTACAAGTCTGATCAATCGACTTATAGCGAAAAACTAGTTGACTTACCAGATAAGTTTTTGAAATAAAACTCAGAGAAATTGAAATTGCAAGTTGAGAGAATACAACCACAGAAAGTCAATCACAGCCAAAATGCAACGATATATCCTGGTTCGGTCCTCCCGACCTACATCCAGTCCCCAAGCAACCCACTTGAGATTTTCCACTATTCTTGAAAAAAGAACAAGAATACTCTACGGGCTTTGACAACAACAATGTCAAATCTGTAGACCTCTCTCACCACTAGAGAGAGCAAACCCACTCTATACCCTAAAGTGAAACCGACTCTAAAATCAAGAGTCCTACTCTCCAACCGAGAGGACCACTCTCACAACCTGAGAGTGAAAAACAACAAAAAATTGAGTTTACAACAACCTATTGCCTTGTATGTGATAGTATTTTTGTATAGTGGCTATTAGGTCAACTTCTGAATTCAGTTTAAAACGAAATCAATGTTATATTAGACTGAAATTTAGAGAACCAAGTCTTAGAGAGTTTGTATGCTTTGAAACACTTGTTCTTATTGAAAACATAAGACTTGAGAGTTAAAGAATGCTTGGAACCCTTTCCTAATGATTCCTATACTCTATTTATAGAGTAAGAATCAAGGAACGTTGTAAAACAGTTCTATAAACCATAATAAAACGGATATAAAAGTTTTGAATTTGAAAAACAAGTTTTAAATTTAGAAAGCTGTCGAAACGGCTTGAACAGTCGACTGGGTTACCATAATGAGTCGACTGGCCATAGCTTGTATGAGTTCAGGCAGTTTCGTACTATGACAGTCGACTGGTTCCAAGAAGCGGTCGACTGGTACTCATACAGCTGAACTTTTTCAAGCTTGTTTTGACATTTTGATTTTGTAAAACACTCAGATTATTTAAAGTATGTATGAGTGTGTGTGTGACAAGGCTATTACAAGTTTCTAGGACTCAAAGAAAAAAATACAATATTACAAGACACTTTGTTTAAACATTTGAACCACTTTGAGTCTTGCCTTTAACTTGAGCCTTTGTCTTGATGGCTTGAAGCTTGATCAATTACGCTTGAAAGCTTCATCAGATTGTGTTGTCTTTATGAATTTCACCATGGTATTGACTTTGATATACTCTGCAAGAGATATATGGTAGAACAACTTTGTATTGTGTTGTAGTCATCAAAATCAAGAATCAACACTCCTATATGTTATACAAGTTATATTCGAACATCTCAGGAAGTTTAATTTTGATTTTACAAAGATTTATCGACGTATCAGTTTAAAACATGCACAGAATTTCAAAACTGCAACCTGTTATAATTGACAATCGACCGAACTAAAGTCGACAGTCGACTGTCAGTTATTGAATTTCGGATTCTTTTGCAATAACAGTCAACCGCTTCATCTTTGAACTGAAGTCGACAGTCGATTATCAGTTCTTGAGTTTTGAATTTTTACAGGATAGTCGACTGGCCATTTTCGACAGTCGACTTTCATTGTCCTTGCTGATGGGTTTTTTTAAGTTTCGGATTTTTGCAGGATAGTTGACCAGCCATTTGTGACAGTCGACTGTCATTGTTCTGGCTTATGGATTTCTTGAGTTTTCTGATGTTTTCTTTAAACGGTTATTTCTTCGATATTGTGGGTTATTAATCTACTTTTTTTAAATGACGTTTTGCTACAGATTACAATATTTTACAAAAAGTTATATTTTGTTTATAATAGAATTTTAATTACATTCCTATGACTTTATAAAGAGAGAGATATGTGGTTTTGAAAGGAATTGATGTTTTGGTGGTATTCTACAACTTAAAATATGATTTCTGCTATTCAATGGATTTAATATTTTTATTTAAATTCTGGAATTTCACGAGTGCATTAAATGGATTTGGAATTTTATTAATTTCTTATTATAAATGTTTTGACGATGGATTTATGTGTTTTATTGAAAGATTTTGTATTGATGGTTGAGTTGTGAATCTTTAGGAGTTGAGTGGGAGTCCTGTGAACTGGCATATGAGATTTTGTGGATTTAGACCAGTGGGGTCTTGGGATTGTTGTTGTGAAATTAAGTCCGGCAGGATACACTAACTCTAGAGAGGAGAATTTGTGTCTTTAATAATAATCAACTTAAGGACAGGCACTAGTGGAGATGTGATGGAACTTGGGAAATGTAAGTATATGCTCTTGGGTTTAGGTCCAACGGATGCGTTCCAGGACTTGTGTGTTGTTCTGTCGCGAGAGGACATTTGTATGTTCACATGTCGAGGATCTGCAGGCCTATTCACGGAACATGCAGGATGTATTCGCGTGTTGAGGGTTGGTGCAGGCCTATTCACGGAGCATGCAGGATGCATTCACGTGTTGAGGGTCGGTGAGCCTATTCACGGGATGTACCTGGTGTATCTGCACGACGAGGGCCTCGCAAACCTATTCGTAGGCTACACAGCAGGGAAGTGATTCTCCGGTTTTTGAGCTATTCTTAGATGATGCTTGCGCGTCGAGGGTTATGATGCCTATTCGCGAAGTATTCTGGTGGGATCGGCACCCGAGTCCTCACTCTGGTATCGTCCCCAACGTCTCGGTAGGTCCAACTCGGCTTCAGGCCAGGGATCTTGTTTCCATCACCGTAGTAGGATTAGTTGCATAACGGGATATCTATGAAGTGGAGAACGATAAAGGCTTGCACTGGACCTATGTAGAGTGGGATGCATAGAATCTGACAAGTATGCATTAGAGAGTCAGCATATAACATTGGTGTTTTCTTGACTTGGTTTATGCATGTTGTTTTTCTGTTTTTCTACACTTGACACTTAGTCTAGTTTTACTTGATGTTCTCATATTTTATTTATTGTGATTTCTTATTCCATTTATTCTTGTTGTTGATACATGTTGTTTATGACTTTATCCTTTATATTTTATTTGTGTTGCTTTTCTTTGATGTCACTCACACCGTTATGGCTGACCCCTGTAGTTTTGGGGGTTAGGGTTATCTCTAGCCTCTTGTTTTACAGGTAGGTGCCATTAGCTTGGGATTGGATGCATGCGGTAGAATGATAATAGGGCTTATGCAAATTGTAAAAGAATGTGTTGTAAAGGAAAGAAAATGTAATTTAATGTGTTTTATTTTCCGTTGTGCTTTGTAAACAATTGATGTAATAAAAAGTTTTAATTTTTTCCTGTATTTGGTTGCTATGTTTATAATTACATTGAAGTTGATTCTAGAAATTGTGTCACGTATTTCTAATTTTATTTATTGAAAATTCGGGGTGCTACATCGGTAGTTGCCATATGGGTAGCAGGACACTTGCCAGAAAAGTCCTCACGACTACTATTGGCCGACCCTCCTTCAAGATGCTCAAGACTTGGTTAAAGCCTGCAGACCATGCCAAAGATTCTCCTCCGTCAAACATGCCCCTCAAGCCTTGCTCAAATCACTTGCCAGCCCCGCGCCATTCGCCATGTGGGGAATGGACCTCGTTGGTCCCTTTCCTAAGGTAACCGGTCAGAGAAGATTACTTACTGTGGCCATCGATTATTTTACCAAGTGGATTGAAGCAAAAACCTTAGCCACCATTACTGAGCATCAGACTCAAAAATTCTTTTGGAAACATACTGTCTGCCGATTTGGGATACCACGGGTCCTTATCACTGATCTTAGAAGTTTTGCGAGGGCCTCAGAATCGTACAACAGTTCACTTCGATCTCCCACCCCCAATCCAATGGACAGGCTGAGAATGCAAACCGTCAAATCCTCGATGGTCTCAAAAAGAGATTGGATGAATCTTCCAAGGGGTTGTGGGTTGACGAATAACCAGCATCCTTTGGTCATACCGAACCACAAAAAGGATCCCGACTGGTGAGTCACCCTTCACTCTAACCTATGGAACAGATGTTGTTATGCCCTTCGAGGTTGGATTACCCTCACCAAGAATTGTCGGCTTCAATGAGAAGTCAAACTCTAATGACCTCAGGGCCAACTTGGACCTCCACGATGAAGTCCGCGAGATGTCTTCCCTCAGAAGAAATATTTACCAACAGCGCATTGAGCGGTTCTACAACAAGAAGGTCCGACCAACAAACATCAAAGAGGGTGATTTCGTACTTCGAAGGCTCGATGTCTCTGAGCCCCAGAAGAAAGCGAAGCTGACACCAAATTGGGAGGGCCCATATAAGGTCTCCAAAGTAGTTTGTCCATGCACTTACTGAATTGAAGACCTGGGAGGTAGGATTGTTAAGAGGATCTGGAATGCGGAACACCTGATCAAATTCTATGAGGGAACATAGTGGACCATTCATGTATCAACATCTGTAATAAGTGCCAACCACTGGCAATCAAGCAATAAAACTTTGATTATGAGACAACTCTTCTGCTGAAAACACCCAAGTGATGGTGGTACAAGAGAGTTTTTTTACAATCTTCCAAGTCTTCGCCGTTTGGCATTGACTTCAACTCCAACGGGAGATTTCCTACAATCTCCCACGTCCTCGCCGCTCAGCATGGAATTCGCCCCCTAACGGGAGATTTCCCACAATCTCCCAAGTCATCGCAGCTCAGTAATGACTTCGACCCCAATGGGAGATTTCCTACAATCTCCCAAGTCCTTGCCGCTCACCAGTGACTTCTACCCTAACGGGAGATTTCCTACAATCTCCAAAGTCCTCACCGCTCGGCATGGACTTCGACCCCTAACGGGAGATTTCCTATAATCTCCTAAGTCCTCGCCACTCGGCATGAACCCTAACGGGAGATTTTCTACAATCTCCCAAGTCCTCGCTGCTCGGCAGTGACTTCGACCCCAATAAGAGATTTCCTACAATCTCCCAAGTCCTCGCCGCTCGGCAATGACTTCTCCCCCTAACGGGAGATTTCCTATAATCTCCCAAGTCCTCATCGCTCAGTATGGACTTCGATCCTAACGGGAGATTTTCTACAATCTCTCAAGTCCTCGCCGCTCGACATGGACTTTGACCCCCTATATTTTTCTAAATTCTCACCGCTCAGCCCGCACACCGAGACTCAGCACGAAACTGGTCAAGGCTTTCGTCCTATCACCCACTGGCAGCTAGGGAAAAAGTGACCAAACTCGCTGATTTCTCCTTAGCTGTTAGCGGGTAGCAGGAGAACCACTTCAGCTTAGGCAGCTGACAAAAACCTGAGAAATAAAAGGGACTTATATATAGGCCACAAGAGAAAGGCATCCTCGGAAATAACAATGATGATGTGGACAGATCTGGGTCACACATTCTCATCCAACGGTTGTGAAGGAGTCACCGCCACACACCCTAGGCCAGCGTTTCAGATTTCAATATCGTGCAATTAAACAGACGCTACAATTTCCAAGACTAATGCTTCGGATCCCGAGAAAATGCCATCAAACAGATACCACAATTTTCAAGGTTAATATTTTGAATTCCAAGGCAACGCCTTTACACAAGGCAGCCCGGAGTCGAGCCCCACTATTGACCAAGTTATCACACAACTAGCGAGACCATAAATATTACAACAAGATATAACCAGACTACAACAAAGCATGAGTCAACCGAGTGACCTTCTCCTATGTCCGGGAGCCCTTGGGCCAAGGCCGACCAGGTCGAGTCCCTCCGAGCGTGTCTGTTCGTCTGCGAGCCCATCAGCTTCCCCTCTAGCAGTGCCAAGGTGGATGTCCCGACCACCGAGCTCTGAGCATCAGCAGGGTTCGGCGGTTCCAGACTAAGGGTCGGAGAAGGGCCGCGGACAGAAGGCCAGCTGTTTCCTAGAGAGGCAGTCTGAGATCCCGCTACCCCGAATGCAACTTTTAATCTGTATATCTCCAGGTCCTTCTCCACCAACATATCATGTAGGAAAGAATCCGTCGAGCGAGGTGGTCCAATTAGGGTCGGCTGTCGAGAGAGATCACCTGAGGATGATAGATGAGTCTCAGCGCTTCCTAAATCCCGATGACAATTGCCTTCTTCAGGTGAGCCAACTCTAGGACCAATTGTTGTGACTTCTTAAAGCAGAAAGAAAAAGCTGACTCCCGAACCCTGACCTCTCTACGGCAGCGTGCCAAGGTATACTCCAACAACTCCACCTTACCCCTAAGGTATTCGAGTTCGGCACCATCGGGGTCGACCAAAATGGGCTCGACCATCTGATAAAAGAAAGAGTTATGTCACTCCGAGTCTTGTGGACTTAGCCAAATCTCATGAACAGAAAGCGCCTATACAAAATATCATATGAAAAAATCAAGTCCAAAATCTCGGCCAAAAAACCCTTTTTCATTCATCAATCCACTTCCATACAAAAGCGGTGGCCAGTCCGCATTTGGCAAATACATGAAAAAGAAACAAGGAAAAATAAAAGAGAAAGCTACTGCTTGGGAGTGGAGGGCACCTCTTCGATTCTTGGCGCATTAACCTCGGGGGCGTTCGGGTTCGGCTCGTCCTTATGGGCAGGCGAGCAATCATCCCCCTCGCCGTCACCTCCTCCCGGAGTGAGTGGGATCTCAGGGAACTTCATGGAGAAGCTGAAACCCTCAAACTTGAAATGAGGTTACTTTATCAGCACATGCTCAAGGGCCCGCTCGTACCCCTGATCCTGGGCGTAGATGACCTTGTCGATAGCGCCCAGCTTTACGGCCTGCAACTTCTTTTCATTCTCCTGCAGGAGGGCCTTCTCCTTCTCCAGCCGATTACGGTTATCAACGAGGGTGGCAAGCTCTGCCTTCAAGGCCCGCTCACGAGCTTCCAAGGCCAGGACCAACAACTTCTGCTCCTTCATCTCTCCCTCGTACCGCCTGACATTCCGCTCGGACTGAAGGAGCTCTTGAGTGTAATGCCTCCTCAGCTCTGCCCCTTGCAAAGTCTCATGTGAATGAAGAGCAAAGACTTAGGAATTTCCAAGGACATAAGAAGGCTAAAAATGAGGTTTAGGAAACACTAACTGCCATGTCGGCCTAAGCCCACTTCATGAAGCACGACTCGAGGGTCTTAGTCGCGAGGCTGTCCCTGTCCAGAGGGGTGGCCAGGTTCTCCACCGCCTCAATCGCCACCAGACCCTCCATCAGAGAGTCTGCCGCCTTCATGGACCAGTTGGGGGCCAATGAAGCAAACCCTGCCTCCCTTACTATCTCCCGAGCATCGGGACGGGTGGACGGGAGACCAGCCTTCACCCCTTCGGAAATTTTAAGGTTCCTAGGGCTCGGCATTGCCTTGGCCGAGCCGGAGGCTCCCGAGATCACCAAGGCCTTCAACCTTTTGGACTTCGCCTCGGAAGCCCCTTCGGACGTAGCAGCGATCGACCTCTTCTTCTACCACTGTTGCTGCTCTATTCGATCTCCGAATCATCCATAGATGCAAAATAAAAAACTGGCTGTGAGAATTAAGGAAAAGAGATTGACGAAAAAAGAAAACGAAAAACATATAAGGGTCGATGGGGCTCAGTCCAGTTCTCGCTAAATGCCTCTCAGTCATAATCGCCCAGAAGATGCTCCCTTTGGCGACGATCCATTCAACATCCTCCTTCTCTTCCTTTGTGAAGTCCCTGTCATTCGACGCTTTGTGATTAGGCTAGTAGAAGTTCCAGGTCATCGGGATCCCCCAGGGTACTTGATTCCAAACAATGAAGTACTTCTCTTTCCATCCCTTGATCGAGTCCGAGTGACTGTGGACCACGCATCCATGAGGGCAAAGGGAGATATAATAGATCCCCTCGTATGTCCCTGCCAACTACATACCTAGACAGGCTCGGAAATATTTCAACTTTAGTGGAACCCCCCCTCTTTTCGCAAAGCAGCATGAAGCCCACGATCAGTTTCCACGAGTTTGGATCGTACTACATGGGACTCAGTCCTGCCCAATTCAACGCCTTCTTCACAAATGGTTGCATGGACAACCTTAATCCCGAGACGAAGGCGTCGAGCAGAAACATACAGAATTAGGGGGGCAATTTGTCCGTAGGTTGAAATCCCGGGTTCGGCACCATCAACTCATAGTCTAGAGTAATGAAATAACTTTCCCATATCAACGGAAGGTCGGTGTTTGCCAGCACGCTCTAAGTATCGTTCGCCTTGATTCTCTGACGGCTCGGCGAGGAGGGTTGCACCACGTACAGAACCAAATCCTCAAGGTCATCCGGGTACATTCTGATCGAAGCCGGTTGTTGGAGATAGGGAACGTCAAGCCTGCCTTTCGGTTGAATTTCAATGGGCGATCCAGAACTGTCAGGAAGATTCCACTTTAGCCTCCTTCCTCGAATACGGGGGGCCCTCAGGGGGATGGCCATTGTTTCCAAACCCGTGGTCCCCTCCGGCGAGCTAACCTCCTTAGCTCCGCTCTCTTTCTCTTCCTCCATTGCCAAATTTAGCTCTACTTCCTCCTTTTCTTCTTCTTTGCCCCCGTCCGAATCCACTGGTTCATCCTCGCCGACCAGCCCCATCCCTTTGACCTCCTTATCTGACTCACTCAACTCAACTACAAAAGGTATTCAACTTTGAATGAGCTAGACCTCGTAGACCTCATGTATTTCTTTCCAGGATGTAGACTCGGAAGAAGACCTCTATCGTCTCGGTCAGACGTAGAGGCGGAAGAACTGGACCAAACCCTCGACATAATATAAAATACTAACCTGATTGTCAGAAAAAATGTCAGAAAGCTAGTCGCCGGTGCCTGAACAGAACCTAGAGAGAGAAGTTCTGGAGGAAGTAAGAGAAATCAAAGAAGAAAATGAGAAAGAGGAAAGAGGTATATATAAAACCCCTCAAGGATGCCTTAATTTCCACAATCAATCTTGGCCATCTGATTTGATCTAATGGTGGATAACTCAAAGACTCCTCGATTTCCCCTAAACCATGACGTCAGCCGAATCATGTGCAATGCATGTGCTTTTACTGTGACCACTATGAGCATAAACTGGTTTTCTAAAAATCTCCAGGTGTGAAATGCTCGGCACTCGACAATGACTACGAGCCACGCACAAGGTTTCACGTAGCCTTACTACCGCTCGATGCTCAACAGTGACTTCGAGTCATCCACGAGGTTTCACACAGTGTTAATACCACTCAATGCTCGGCCATGACTTCGAGCCACTCACAAGGTTTCTCACAGCCTTGCTACCGCTCGACACTTAGCAGTGACTTCGAGCCACCCACAAGGTTTCATAGAGTCTTGCTACCGTTCAACGCTCAACAGTGACTTCGAGCCACCCATAAGGTTTCACGCAGCCTTACTACCGCTCGACGCTCGGTAGTGATCTCGAGCCACCCATAAGGTTTCTCATAGCCTTGCTACCGCTCGACGCTCGACCATGACTTTGAGCCACCCACATGGTTTCACGGAGTCATGCTACCGCTCAATGCTCGATAGTGACTTTGAACCACCCACAAGGTTTCACACAGCCTTGCTACCGCTCGACGCTCGATAGTGACCTTGACCCACCCACAAGGTTTCTCACAACCTTGATACCGCTTGATGCTCGATAGTGATATTGAGCCACCGACAAGGTTTCTCACAGCCTTGCTACTTGTCATGCCCCGCTTCCCGTTATACGAAAACACGGGCACGTAACCGAGGCTCAGCGAATGATATAAGTATATCAAATCATATTATTCATAAGTTGTACAATACCGGTAAGCTTAATTGTACAATAATAATAATCACATGAACAATAATAGCATGAATAACCAATATCTGAGATACAAGAACATACAATAAGCCTAAGAATATGCAATACAATAACAGTATGTCAAGATCCTTCAGTTTCTCATCATTTGTACCTGTATAAATAATAACTCAAAAGAAAGATAGATGACCTATTGGAGCAAGCTACGGGCCGCAAGCAGTGGCAAGCGGTTGAACAATAAAAGGACAATATATCAAGAACAAGAAATTTAAACGATATCCAAGTCAATAAATAACAAGCGATAACATGATCAAGAAATCAAGGGCCGGTAAATAATAGTCAATAATGCAATGATCGGTAGAAAGTAATCAATAATCAATGATCGATAAACAATATTCAATAATCAATGATCGATAAACAATATTCAATAGTTAATGATCGGTAATCAATATTCAATAATCAATGATCGATAAACAATATTCAATAATCCATGATCGGTAAACAGTAAACAATGATTGATAATGCAAGTGTCGATGCTCAGTGTCAGATTAATTTATCTAATGTACGCAATCCAGCATCTCATATCACAGGTTCGGATGCATACAATCAAGTGAACGTTTCGACTATAGTGGTGAATCTTATAGGGTTGTGTACTCGGCAATAGTAAATAGTAAACAGTAATAAGTAATGGTACAGTACACCATAGTTGGGATACTGTAGTCAGTAATCTGCAATCAATCGATAAAACAGTAATTAATATCAATAATCAGTATGGGAAACACGGGCCCCTCCTCCGAGTACGGTCTCCTATAATATCCACTACTATGTTGTTTCCCATTTTACCCAGGCTTGTCATTATTTTATTACAATAAATCATGCATATGCAATCGATGGAACGGTGTCAAGAAATAGTACCAAGGAGGTATCAATGACTGTACAATGAACGGTATACTGTGCAATTCATTAGATATAAAGTTTAAACATATTCATATTTAAAAGCATGTAAATACAATTATGGACAGCAATACGTTACTGTACAAAAACTAACTTTACCGCTGCTAAGAGAAAGCGAATCAGGTTCCGTCAGAAGTTCTAGAAACTAGACTCCCTGATGGTTCCGACTCATATTCACACGATACATCTCGACAACAGTAATTATATCTGCTGGTTGATTCTTTATGAGTCTACTGTTCAGGCAGCAACTCAGTATTAAGTTATTATATGTATAATTCGACTAAAAAATAATCAAAATTCTTACAAAAATTATAATTTGGTTCTTTGTACTATTAATTAACATTCTTGAAAATATCGTGTTATAATTCTCAAGTTAATCTGTTGTTTCAATTAGTTGAACATGACAATGTAACTATAAAGCAGTGAATCTGGATAAAAGAAGAAAGAGTTATGTCAATGTTAACATGATGAGCATTAACATTTCAATGATATCAAACTACAAATATTAACATATAATCATATGCAAATACGATTCATTCAATCACTCAATCTTTTATAATTTCGTGCTTCAAATTTGTGTTTGTGTGACGTGTGCATATATAAACGGGTTCTCATGAATCTCTATGACATTTGGGTTGATAGAAGTCGAATGAAACGGTGAACAATGTCAAGTCCGAATTCAAATAATATATGATGGCAACGAGTAGATTAACAACATGGATACAAAGATGAGACTACTTGCGGAGATCAAGAATATGCTTGCACAAGAATAAAAAAATGTACAAGTGATGCTTGCCTGTAATACGACAATTGTGAATGCAAATGAATTGAATCCCAATGGCAACAGTGACAACAACAACGGGTACGAGCGACGACACAACAAGAATGGCAGCAAGAGGTGACGGTAACAACCACACAGGTTTGGGATTGAAAGGGCTTTCCGTTGTCGATTTCGAGGAAGGACAGCAAGGCGAGGGGCTCTACGACGAGTGGTGGTGTTCGTTGTTGAAAAGGACAGCAATGAAGGAGATGATATGAGGCAGTGGCGAGGAGTAGGGCAGCGGTAGTAAGCGGTGGCAGTGTGAGGTCGCTGTGTGAGGGTGATGCCGGAGGTGGCAGTTGGCAGTGGTGGATCTGCGGGTGGCTGCAGTGGCAGACGGTCGCAGTCGGTGGTCGGGGTTGCCGAAAGGAGGAGGGAGAGGAGTTGCTGCGAGCGCTCAAGGTGCAGTAGGATTGCAGGAGCACTCGGGCGGAGAGAAGGCAGCGGTTTGAGGATGGTGTTGGAGGTTGCAGGCGATGGCGAGGCCGTGGGGGAAGACGTCAGGGGTTAAGTGCAGTGGCGAGGTCGGTGATGGAGGAGCTCGACACTGGTGGAAGGCGGCGGTGGTGGCGACGGAGGACGATGAGATGGTCGGCAATGGCAGGGGCGTCGAGTGCAGGCGAGGAGGCAGGGTCAGCAATGGTGGAGTTGAAGGTGCGGCTGCAGTGGCGATCGCAGTCGACGGGGGTGGTTGAAGACTGGCGGTGCAGCGTCGGGGCGTTGGAGCGCAAGTGAGGGGGTGCTTGCAGTTGCGCGCTGGTGATGGTGACGATGACAGAAGTAGTGGCAACGGTTGTGGGCGAGCAGTGCAGTAAAGGTGGAGATGAGGGCGATAGTGGCCGGTGGTGTTGCAGTCGATTGGAGGGTGGCGACGGGCTTGGAGGTGATGGGGGAGTGAGAGAGAGAGAGAATCGGGGTGATGACGGGGGAAGAAGAAGAGAGGGTAGGGGATTTTAATATATTAAATAATGGATTAATATTGTAATGGGGTAATTAAGAGGGGGTTATAGATTTTATTTAGTGGTGGTTAAATGGCTAGTAAGTTGGGATTTGATCATGGGGTTAAAGAGATAGTAGGATTTGAGCAGTTATGAAGATGAAGGGGATTGTTGGCTGTTATGTTTATTTTGGTTTTGATTGGGTTGGGCTTCACAATAAAAAAAAGGGAATTAAATAATTATAGGATGGGTTAGGATGAATGAAAAATTACAATTACAAATAGGGTGGGCTCAGCTAAATAGATTACAGAATGGATTGGGCTTGGATTTTTTAAACAAAAATAAAAATAATAACATAATAATAATAAGCTTGGGTTGAACTGGGTTGAAGAACTTGGGCTTTGATTGTCAACTAAAATAATAATAATAATAATAATAATAATAATAATAATAATAATAATAATAATAATAATAATAATAATAATAATATTAATATAGATTGAAATTTCGGTCTTAACAATATAATTTAATGTTCAAAAGAAGAAATCGAATTCAGAAAAATACTAGGATTTATTTAGAAAATTAGAATACAAGAATATAAGAAAATAAAATAAATACAAATCCGTATAATCGGAAACGGGGGTTACACTACTGCTTGATGCTCGGCCGTGACCTCGAGCCACCTACAAGGTTTCACGCATCTTTGCTACTGTTACCGCTGATTTCGGTGTGGGGGTAAACAGATAGAATTTGTGAGTCCGAGAAAAATCTGAACAGTTGACTCAGCCTTCTTGCTCCTGGCGCAACCTGCATGGAAGTGCGAAACACCGGGGTTGATTCCGGCGATGCACCCTCCGACGCTCTTGTCAGTAATCCGAAGAGATTAAGAAAGAGCTTAAAGTGGTGAAAAAATGATTAACCTGGTCACGGTGGTAGAGGGGTTGTATTTATAGTCGCCTTTGGAACGGTTAGGGGCCTGATTTCCTGCCTAACAGCCAGGAGGAAAATCCTCCTATTCTGTTCTGGGAAATTAGCCCCTGATTCCCTGGTGGGAGTCAATCAGGCCTGTTGATTTGATCTAGTCAAATCAATGGCCCTGATTCTCCTCTTGGTGAACTGGGCTTGTATCGGGTCGGGACCCGTGCCCAGTTAAAGTGGATGCGTTCGCGGGTTGCTGGTCCTGTGAGAAGGAGACCCAATACCCGTTTTGGATCCACTTGTATGTGAAATTACCTTTTTACCCCCGAGCATCAAGATTCGTGCCCAATCTGGACGGTTCCGATTTAACCCCATTTTTAGCCATATTACGAGCCCCCCACTCCTAAAGACTGAGCGTGATCAGTCTTTGAGGAGTAGTTTGACTGTTTTGTGGGCTAGTGGAGTTATATCGGAGTCCATATGGTGGACTTAGAATCTCGAAGGGGGTAGTGAGGTAACTTTTTGATGCCATGTGTTGTTCTCCAGCCTTATCGAGTATTTGGCGTCTTTCATCTATTTCTCTCGGATTATTTATTTAATTTTGCGATGTGTTTACTAATTGTTCGTGTAGAACCCCGTATTTTCAAATATTATTTTAATTATTTGAAAATGAATTTAAATGAGTTTTGAGGATTTAATCGATATTTTCCTAAAAGGTTTATCTTATGTACACGTGCAAAACACGTGCAAACGACTTTGAGATATTTGAAAAATTAAGATTCCTTTATGAAAAATCATTATTTATTATTTTGGAATTATGTAGTATTTTTCTGGATTTTTCTGAATTTAATTAGTACTATTTGCAAATTTTAAGAAAAGAAGGACCTTTTTGTAAAATTGACATTTTTAAGGGCTAAAGTGCAAAATTGGCATTCTGGACGTTTTAAACAGTATTGGTTAAGATTTAGAAGTATATTTTCTATTAAATCCTAATTTTAATGAATTTTGGATGAGTTTCCAAGAGTAGATAGATATATATAAAATTGTATTTTGAAGGGATTGTTTTGCAAATGTATTTGGAAACCCTAGAACCTAATTCCCGGCCTATATAAAGAGAGTTGCAACCGTCATTCGCTGCATAACTCAGATTTCATTATATTATTTTCTTGGTGATTGGAGAAGGAGTTTGGATCTAGCAAAGGAAGGCTTTTGTGGATTCTTCTTGCTTCTAAAGGTGAGTGATATGAACTTAGTTTTGTTAGTGTGTATGATGGTGTGCTGTTTTGTTTGAGGTATCCGTATCTTGTATGTGATCGATGCAATAGTCATTATTCGTATTATGCATGAGAAATCCACGAATGTTTAGTAGATCTTGTTTAACAAATTCTTTATTGATCGAAAACATGTTAAGATTCAAGTATGGTTTGATCGGATGTATGAACATCTGGATCTTGTGTTTATAATCAGATCTTGGTTATTATTGGTGGAAGAATTAAGTATTAAGGAAACCCTAATGTAAGATTTAGGAATTTGAGAACAAGAGAATTGAGTTTTGAGTTATTGAATGATTGAATAATGGATCTGCAATGAAGAAGTAATCGAGATTGTCATTTTACATGATTAAGAATTATTTTCATGAACAAGAACCTTTAGAAAACTCCAGTTTTGATCTTTGTATTCAGACCTAACTTATGCAAACTGTAGGCCGACAGTCGACTGGTCTACTATTCAGTCGACTGGTACGATCCAGCTGCTGTATCTTTAGTTTTTCTCGAAAATCCGTTCTGGACAGTCGACTTAGACCCTTCTCAGTCAACTGGTACACTTAGAATTTATTTTTCAAAGTTATCGTAGAATTTCTCTCGGGTAAGTCGACTTACGTTTTAATAAGTCGACTTATGTTCTTATAAGTCGACTTATGTCCCCTTTTAAGTCGACTTATGTTTTGATAAGTCTACTTATGATCCTTATAAGTCATCTTATACTTTTGATAAGTCTACTTATGATTTTTATAAGTCATCTTATGTTTTGATAAGTCTACTTATGATTTTTATAAGTCATCTTATGTTTTGATAAGTCTACTTATGATTTTTATAAGTCATCTTATGTTTTGATAAGTCTACTTATGATCCTTATAAGTCATCTTATACTTTTGATAAGTCTACTTATGATTTTTATAAGTCATCTTATGTTTTGATAAGTCTACTTATGATTTTTATAAGTCATCTTATGTTTTGATAAGTCTACTTATGATTTTTATAAGTCATCTTATGTTTTGATAAGTCTACTTATGATCTTTATAAGTCATCTTATATTGTTGATAAGTCAACTTATGTTTTTATAAGTCATCTTATACTGTTAGCACTTGGAACGTTTCTTGAGAATTGTTGATAATTGTCTCGGGTAAGTCGACTGATGGTTTTCTTGAGTCGACTTACTGCACTTGTTATAATCTTGGATATTGGTTCTCGGGGCGGTCGACTTACTATCGCATAAGTCGACTGGTGCTGATGAGTTTTCATGATCTTGAGGGTTCCTGTTATCTTTAGTTTGTTTGTAGATGGATATGTTCGTCGGTGTCTTGGCATACCGGGTTCGTATTCGATCTATACCCTCTTAGTTTGTTTGTAGATGGATATGTTCGTCGGTGTCTTGGCATACCGGGTTCGTATTCGATCTATACCTTCTTAGTTGTTTGTAGATGGATATGTTCGTCGGTGTCGTGGCATACCGGGTTCGTATTCGATCTATACCTTATCTTTAGTTTTGTAGATGGATATATTGCTATCCGATCTATGATATTATTGGTGATCGATTGTTGGACATACATTGTGGCATTGGGATTTATTGATAATTGGGCATATACTGAGATGTGAGGATTTCTGTTGGCTCAGATCAGTCGACTGGTTCATTATACAGTCGACTGCACCGAGCAGTTGAGCTGCACTATTTTTGAGGATGAATGATTGATGGATACTTGATCGTTGGTATTGTTTCTCGACTTGGTTCTTGCATGTACTGGCCTATCGTTCTTATTTCAGATTACATGTTCAGCTATTGTATTTTCGTTCAGTACATGTTGGTTGAGAATTTATGTTTATTTGTTATTTATGTTTGTTGTTTATATCACTCACACCATTTATGGCTGACCCCGTAGTTTTGGGGGTTAGGGTTCAACTCTAGCCTCACATGTTGCAGGTTGCTTAGAATTGGAGGCTTGGATGCTTGGGTTAGCTATAGAGATTATGAGTATTATAATAGAGCCTTGTGTAAATTGTTGTAAGAAGAGTTTTGTAAAAGGAATTGTTGTAATTTAAAGTGTTTGTATTTCCACTGCAATGTTAAAGATTATTGTAATAAAGATTTGGAATAAAATGATTTGAGTTTTTGGGCTATGCATATTGTTACATTGAAGTGGATCGCTGGGAATGTGCCACGTATTTTCTAAGTTTAATATTTAGAAATTCGGGGCGCTACAGTTCGGGGGCCTTAACTGTACATTCTAGGCAATAATTGTTCGTTCAGGGACTCAAAAATATACCCCCGAATTTTTAATTATTTTTCAGAATTTTTAGCTAATTTTCCCGAATTTTTGGCAATTTTTTCGCAATTTTTAAATAAATAAAACGAATCAAATAAATAAAAAATGATTTTTAATACTGATTTATGGCGTGGCGCAATCTGGACCTCTGATCATCGTCGAGCGTGATTTTCTGGGAGATCTGACGGTCTCCATCGCTCGGCGTCTTTTTTCTCCATTTTCGAGCTCGGAATGGCACTTGCTCGGCTGCAGACCGGAGACTAAGGGGTTCGGCGATCCGAGCGACGTGGCGCAATCTGAGCCATCGGATGGCGGCACGTTTCCCAAGAAAAGTTATCTTGTCATTTAGTGACCTCGGCGCTCAATCTGGACCGTTCATCATTAGGAGCGTGAATTTCTGAAAGATCCAACGGTCGTAGTGGCTCGGTGTCTTTTTTTTCTCCATTTACGAGCTCGGGAAGGCACTTGCTCGGCATCCGACCGGAGACAGGGGGTCTCGGACACTTTTTTCTCCGTTTGGCGAGCTCGGAAAGGCACTTGCTCGGCTTCCGACCGAAGACAGGGGGTTTCGGCAGGACGAGCGACGTGGCGCAGTCTGAGCCGTTGGATGACGGCGCGCATCTCTAGGCGGGCACGTTTCTCAAGAAAACACTATCTTGTCATTTAGTGTTCTCGGCGAGATCTGGGCCGTCTGATCGAGATCAGGCGCGATTCTTGAGGGGAAAGTGAGTTTTCTCCATTTGTGAGCTCGGGAAGGCACTTGCTCGGGATCCGTCCGGAGACAGGCGGTCTCGACAGGTCGAGCGATGTGGCGTACTCTGTCTCAAGACGGTCCTGATCCCAAGGGCATTAATGGTGCTTCGAGGTTCGCGCGACGTTCCATTTTCCCACGTTCATTAAGGACAACCCCTTCAATTAATGTGTGGCGTTTCAAATTCCGAGGGTCATACTGGCGGGACCCTGGAGGGGAGCTTATAAGTACTCCACTCCCTTTGTCATTTCAGTCGCAATCAACACAGAGTTTCAGACCTCGGAGGTATCTGCCTTGGGTAGCTTCTCTTTTGAGGCCCGGAGGGGTGGTTGCTCTTCTGCCTGGTTTTCCCTCTGTTCCTGACGGCCCCAAAGTGGATGTCAGGAGCGGGGGGGAACGAGGCAGTAGTGGTGACGACCGTAGTCCAGACCCGAGGGATGAGTTACTTCAGAAGGACGGGTGGTCGCCCTGTTGTCTTGTTCTTTTCCCGTTCCTCACTGCTCCGAAGGGGATGTCAGGAGCGGGAGGAAATAAGGCAGTAGTGGCGACGACCATAGTCCGGACCCAGGGTGTGGGCTACTTCGGAAGGACGGGTGGTCGTTCTTCCACCAAGATCTTCTGCCTTCCCTGTTTGCTCCGCAGCGGGTGTCAGGGTCGGCAGAGATCATGGTGGGAGAGGTGATCATCCATGTCCGAATCCGAAGGGTGAGCTTGTTCGGAAGGATGAGCGGTCGTTCCTTCACCATGATTTTTTCCGGACCATCTGAGCTCGTTGTTTGCAACTGTGAAGGCGCGGTTGCCAGAGTCCTCTGCCAGGCCGAGCCTTCCAGTTGCAACCAACTAGCTCGGAATGGTGCGCTTCTTCTGATCTCTGAGTGTTGATGGGCCCCCTCCCATCTCTGTCTTCCTTCCGGGCTGATGGCTTCTGATGGATGTCAACCCAGAGGAGTTAGAGATGGGGGGAGTGCCGATCTATTTTTGACCGGGGCCCGTGGGTCGACGGTATACCGACCGAGACACGGGACCTGGGGGGTGCGCGCCGAGGGCGGTGCCTTAAAACTTTGAATCAAAATTTTTCCCGGTTCTTCT
Organism: Hemerocallis citrina; assembly: GCA_017893485.1. Lineage (NCBI taxonomy): Eukaryota > Viridiplantae > Streptophyta > Magnoliopsida > Asparagales > Asphodelaceae > Hemerocallis > Hemerocallis citrina. The sequence continues at coordinate 136,739,093 of CM030358.1, read as the reverse complement.
AGACGTAGGTGGGGCGTCCGAGGGTTCAATCGTCCGAGCGACATGGTGCAACCCGAGCCGTTGGATGATGGCGCGCATCTCAAGACGGGCACATTTCTCCAGAAAACACTATCTTGTCGTCTAGTGTTCTCGGCGAGATCCGGGCCGTCTGATCGAGATCATGCGCGAAAGTTGAGGAGAAAGTGTGTTTTCTCCGTTTGCAGGCTCGGGAAGGCACTTGCTCGGATTCCGACCGGACACTGTCGCAGACAAGTTCGGATTGCGTGTAGCTCGGATTCAGATCCCCTGGCGCCGAGCTAGTTTACTTGGTGAAGGAGACAGTGGTGATGGGCCTTCATGACGTTTCGAGAGCAGCCCAAAAGTCGCACTTATTCGTTTGGAAGTGCAAGGGACGTTCCATTTTTACTATAAATCTTCACCCCCCCCCCTTAGACCAAGTCTCACTTTTTACTTTTACTCTCTTTCTTCAGTTCTCACTTTGCTTCGAAGTTTTCAGCTCTCTAGTGGCGGTGCTAGCTGTCGCGGTAGCGTTCCTTGCTTCCGGTGAACTTTCCGACCGTACATATCACTTCAAGGTCAGTCCCTTTCCCTTCTCTCTTAGAAAAAATGGTTAAGATCTCGGATGAGACCCCCGCCTCGGAGCAAGCCGTTGGCCGAGGGGATAGAGGGAAGGAGGTAGTGGAGCCGAGCGATCAGGATGTCGTTCGTCCGGACAGAGAGGGTGAAGTCGCCGAGCTGCCTAAGGAGGTTGCGGCGGTATCCCGGGAGGGCAAGGCCGTGGTCACGATCGTGGAGACGCCGAGGACGGCGGGAGCGTTCGGTCGGCAGCCCATTTCTCTGTCGAGTGTAGGGGGCGTGCGGGACTACGCCGAGGACACCTTGGAGAGAGTGACCCAAGGCACGGCGAAGTTGGTGGAAGAGAACGAGCCAAGGGAGCTATCCGAGGTGGACCATACTATCTCGTCTTTCACCGAGGGTGACCTTCGCCTGATCCGAGAGGGCTTCCGGATCCCGCTTGAGTATGCTCTGCTCCTCCCCGGGCCGGGTTTTCGAGCCAACACAAAGTCCTCGTCGGACGTGTGCGTCTTCCCGGTCGACTCCCTTATTGCCGGACTCCGCTTTCCCCTCCACCCGTTCGTGGTTGAAGTCCTGGTCTGGTACGGTTTGAGCCCTGCCCAGCTGATGCCAAACACATGGAGGCACGTCGTGGCGTTCGTCCTCCGATGCCAAGAAGTCGGCGGCAAGCCGACTATGTTCCTCTTTCGGAGTCTCTTCCGACCTTGCCAGCCAAGGCGAGACGAACAGAGGTTCTTCCTTTCTCCTCGGACAGGCGTGAAGTTGATCGAGAATCCGGACTCGATCAAACATTGGAAGGAGAAGTACTTCCTCGTCCGAGCCCTGACGCCGTGGGTGATACCGATGGTTTGGGCAAAGGAGGGTCTGCCCAAGCGGACCAAGAGGGAGGCACCGCTGAGTGATGAGGAGGCGGAGGTCCAGAGGAAGCTCCTCGCCCTACCAGCGCTGAGCTGGAAAGATATTACCGAGGAGCATTTGTTCCGTAGGGGTCTCAGTCCGATCGACCCTCGTATGCTTCTGGTATTTATACTCTTTGTTTAAAGTTCATGAAAATTTCTCTAAGTTTTTTCATTCGGCTTTTGCAGAGACGATGAAGCTGGACTACAAAGCTCTGGTGGCGAAGGGCAGGTCAGAGCAGGAGAAGAAGAAGAGGCCGTTGGCCGGGCCTCAGGACGGCCGAGCCCCGAAGAAGCCCTCGGTGGCGAAGCTCGCCGACCAGCCGAAGGTCATGGTCCTCGAGCAGGGGGATGTCATGGTCCTCGACACTCCGACCCCGAACCCGCCGGTCGTTGACCCTCCGACCTCGGATGCGCCGGTCCCCGACCCTCCGACCTCGGATGTGCTGACACCGATCTTGAAGGGGGATGCTCCCGGCTCGTCGAGCGGTGCGTTCGGCGCGAAGGAGGCATTGTCCCTCCATGTCCCGCCCCTCACCGCCGATGCGGAGAAGATCTTGACCGAGCGTCATAAGCAAATCTTCGTCCCCGACTGGCAGGTGATGAACGTCGATGGCTTCTTGGGCGACGGGAACATCTGCATGGAGGCGGTGAGGCACCTGCCGACCCCGAAGGATCGAGCGACCCTGAAGGCCGGGATGGCAGGGGACGCCGTGATGCAGATTGCTCGGAACACTATGTCGGTAAGTGGGCCGAGCCTTCCTTTATCCAAATTTCTTCCTTAGAATTTTTCTAAGTTCTAGGGTTCGGGTTTCAACGTGTTGTTCTCTTTCAGACTCTCTGCCACCTCAACTTCCTGGTCGAGGAGTTGGCGAACAAGGAGCGGGAGAACGAGCGGGAGAGGGCGGAGCGCGTCAAGGTCGCGCAGCAGCTTGACGCCGAGCAGCTTCTCTCGGCGAAGAGGGCTGCTGCAGTGGGGGGCCTGGAGAAGCAGCTGGCCGACACCATTCAGCTGTCGAAGGACACGGCGGCCAAGCTTGAGAAGGAGGCAGCCGAGCTGAAGGAGGAGCTGGCCAACGCTCGGTCGGGAGCGGAGAAAGAGGTTGCCGAGATGAGGGAGGCGCTGGCCAAGGCTCGGTCGGAAGCGGAGACGGCTCAGAAGAGGGCCGAGAAGATCAAGGCCAAACACCTGAAGAAGGTGAAGAAGGTGAGGAAGGCCGTGCAGGAGGAGGCCGCGCAGCACATGATCCAGAACATGGAGGATGCCTACGGTCGAGCCCTGCTCCACGTAGCCGCCAGGAACCCGGGCTTCGACACGTCCTCCTACCATTTTTACGACCCTGTGGAAGGGGAGGAAGGGATTACCGAGGGTCTGCTCGGCCTCGAGGGAGAGACGGAACCTGTTGAAGGCCTTGGAGAGACCGAAGCCGAGGGCGAGGAGGAGGATGACTCAGGAGAGGAGAGTTGGAGCGAAGGCGGAGGCGAGGGCGATGGCGAGGACAAGACCGGGGGGTCGACGGACCCGGACGGCAAAAAGGTCGACCCCTGACTCGGTTGTCTTCTTTTAGTCTTTTATTGTTTTGTTTTCTTGTTGTAAGCCTCATTGCGGACTGGCCACCGCTTGTGTAAAACTTTCACCTCGATTTTGAATGAAAAACATTTTGTTTGGCCAAAATTTGTCCAAGTGTTGAGCTTCGGATTTGTGTGTGACTAGTCGTAGATGTTTTCGAGTGTTGGGTATCGGATTTATCTCTACTTTTCAGGTGAAGTTCGGTCCGATCACGGAGGTTGTCTACCTTCGGAAGGAGCTGGCTAAAACGAAGCGTGAGCTCTTGGACAGCCGACAGAGGCGGTTTCTCTTGCTCGGCCAACTGGAGGAGCCGAGGGCAGCTCTACGGAGGTACTGTCGCGAGCTGTGGCAATTGCAGAAGTACCCCCAAGCTCCTGGTCCCGGAGGGGAAGTCGAGCGGCTCCGTGGGGAGCTTACTGCCGCCGAGCAGAAGAATGACGACCTTTTGGCCGAGGTCCAACACTTGGAATTAGCGGAGAAGGAACGCTCGGCGGCGGAAGAGAAACTGACTGCTGAGCTGGAGAAGGTATCGACCGAGCGCAAGAGGCTATTGGCCGAAGTCGAAAGGCTCAGAAGGATCACGATAGATAGGGGGATCGAGGTCACCCACTTCCGACGGCTTGCGACCGATGGCGCCACCGTCTCTGGCTCGTCAAGACCCTCTCGTCCGAAGAAGACGGCAAAGGACGATGTTTTGAGAGACAGAATCATTGAACTGGAGGAAGAGGTCGCGTCGCTCAAGCCTGCGCCGGAGAGGGCTAACGTCCGCAGCACGTCGTGCACTCGTGAAGAGAGCGAGAGGGGGATTACGTTTTACGAACTCGCGACACGCTCGCCTGTGACCAGACGGAGTCTAGCCGACGCTCAGAGCAGTGCGGCCGTCTCGTCGAGCGGGGCCTCGGTCGGTGCCGCCGTTAGAGCCAGCAGCAAAGGGGGGTCGCACTTCGTCGGTTTAGGATCGAGCTCGGGGGGCAGGCCTCGTCGTCCTCGTGTTTCCTTAAACCGAAGCGTTCCCCTTCCGAAGAGGAACTGACTATGTCGCTTTGTGTCCCTTCTGATTTGTTGTAAAACGTTGTTGTAGACTTGGTCTTGTTGTATTGTGGAACCATTATGTCTGAATATGATTGGAAAATTCTTCAAGTGTGGTGCCTCGGGAGTATATTGAAATCTTGTTGTTTGCTTTCCCCTTTTTCAGCTCGAGGCGTCCGATTCATATGCTGATCTGTATGGCTCGGATGATGACTCTGAATCTGGAGCCTCTTCTGGGACGGCGGCTCTGAGTCCTAGGAGCGTCGAGCTGGAGTTACGCCGAGCTGAAGGTGAGCGGGCTCACCTTTTGTCTGTCCTCGACCTTCGGGAAGCCGAGATCCAGCGTCTGGAGAATAGGGTCGCCGAGCTGAACCCTGCAGAAGGGGACGAGGACTCGCAAACCGCGTTCAGCAACGCTCTTCGAGTCAAGTGTATTCAGCACAGCCAGTCGAAGATCATAGCCGAGCGGGATGATTTGCTCTCGGAGATTCGACACTTGCAGACTGTGGTAGCGAGGCTCCGGAACGGTGCAGGGGAGCTACCAGCCGAGGAGGACGAACAATCCGCCGAACAATCTAGTGAAGATTTTTCTATGTGAGGGCTAAGTGTAGTGGGTCGGCGTCGTATATTTTGTTTCCAAACACTTTGTAACCATGTGTTTTGTATTGAGGTCTGATTGCTTAATAAAATATCTTTTGTTGCTCTGCATATTTGTCTTACTTATAATTGTGTTGGTCGCGCCGAGGTCCTTGAACCGAGCATGTTATTTCCGTCGGCGAGAGTGTCTGAACCGAACGGGTTCCCATGAGTACGGCATTTTGTCGTTTAGAGGCTCTGACAGGGTACGGCGCGAAATCCTAGGTGGCCCTGTCCCTAAGAAAGCGCCATTTTGTCGTTTAGTGGAGGTGCGAATCTCGAGGCAGCTCAGTTCCCGAAAAAACGTTATCTTGTCGTTTAGCGCAGGTGGCAAGATCTGAGCCGTCTGATTGAGATCATGCACGAAAGTTGAGGAGAAAGTGCGTTTTCTCCATTTGCGAGCTCGGGAAGGCACTTGCTCGGTGGCCGACCGGAGACGTAGGGCTTCGGTCTTCGGCGAGTGGCCAAGATCGCTCAGATTAAATGGCCGAACGAAGCTCCGGCATCGATCTGATGGAAAACACATCGATCTGCTGGGCCCCGGGACCATTTTTGTAGCTCGACGGTTGTGGGAGCAATTCCGAACGGCGATCTACCCCTGGTTCGCCCGGAGACGAGCCGAGGAGGTAAAGTCGAGCCGAGTGTTGGACTCCGAACCATCGGTGTAGTTCAACGGCTGTGGGAGCAATTCCGAACGGCGATCTACCCCTGGTTCGTCCGGAGACGAGCCAAGGAGGTAAAGTCGAGCCGAGTGTTGGACTCCGAACCATCGGTGTAGTTCAACGGCTGTGGGAGCAATTCCGAACGGCGATCTACCCCTGGTTCGTCCGGAGACGAGCCGAGGAGGTAAAGTCGAGCCGAGTGTTGGACTCCGAACCATCGGTGTAGTTCAACGGCTGTGGGAGCAATTCCGAACGGCGATCTACCCCTGGTTCGTCCGGAGACGAGCCGAGGAGGTAAAGTCGAGCCGAGTGTTGGACTTCGAACCATCGGTGTAGTTCAACGGTTGTGGGAGCAGTTCGGAATGGTGGTCTATCTCTGGTCCGTCCGGAGACGAGCCGAGGGGATGAGGCCGAGCCGAACGTGGACTCCGAACCTTTGGTTGAAATCACAATTTAAAAAGCAGGTGATAAGAGGGGAGAAAAACATGCGAATTCACAAACATAATAGAGCTTTCTTTATTGATAATTGACGGCGAACCGTTTTACATAGTACAATTTATGAAAAATGGGTTACAAGTCGGAGGACTGAAATGGCTCGATACTCCATGCTACTTAGAGTGGCGCCGGAGCACTCTCTTGGTATTTCAGGAGGTGGTCGGCATTCCAGGTCCTCGGAAGCTCTCTGCCCTCTAGGTCTTCGAGGCGATATGTTCCGGGCCGAACTACCTTTGTGATCCTGTACGGCCCTTCCCAGTTCGGAGCCAGCTTGCTCTTCTGACTGAGGAAGGATATGGCTAGCTTCCTCAAGACCAAATCTCCTCGCTCAAGGTTGGCGGGTCGGACCCTTTTGTTGTACGCGAGTTCAACTCTTCTTCGGTAACTCTGCTGCCGAATCGACGCCCTTTTCCCTCAGCTCGCCTATCAAGTCTAAGTCTGCTCTGAGGTCCCTGGCATTCTGTGCTTCGTCATAGGCTGTGAGCCGAGGGGAAGGTATTCCGACCTCAAGAGGTATCACGGCCTCGGACCCATAGGTAAGGTTGAAAGGGGACTCGCCTGTGGGGGTCTGCTTGCTCGTGCGGTAGTTCCATAGGACGTTGGGGAGTTGGTCGACCCATAAACCTTTGGAACTTTTGTCGAGCCTTTTCTTGATGCCTGCGAGGATCTGTCGGTTAGCATTTTCTGCCTGTCCGTTCGACTGAGGGTGGGAGACGGACGAGAAGCGCTGCTGAATGGCAAGGTCGTCGCATAGAGCTCGGAACGCTGCGCCTGTGAACTGAGTCCCGTTGTCCGTTACGAGGACACGGAGGACGCCGAACCTACATATGATGCTCTTCCAGAAGAACTGTACCACTTTGTTCTCGGTTATAGTGGCGAGGGTTTCGGCCTCGACCCACTTCGAGAAGTAGTCAATGGCTACGTCCAAGAACCGGAACTGACCCGGAGCCGGAGGGAAGGGCCCTAGTAAGTCCATGCCCCACATTGCGAAGGGGATGGGACTTGATAGGGAGGCGAGGTTGGCCTGAGGGAGGCGTCGGATGCTAGAGTGTCTCTGACAGGAGCTGCATTGCCGAACGTGTCGTTCGGCGTCTTGAAGGAGTGTCGGCCAGAAGTACCCATAATTCAAAGCTTTTCAGGCCAAAGACCTAAACCCCGAGTGCGCTCCTCCGATGCCTCCGTGGAGTTCTTGTAGGGCATATTCGGCCTGATCCGGAGAGAGGCACCTTAGGTACGGTCGACCGTCTATTTGAGAGAAAGAGCGTTTGTATAGGATACCCTCGATCAGGACATACCGCTCGGCCCGGGTCCTGACTCGGCGAGCCTCTTTGGGATCCGAGGGCAGAACTCCATCCCTTAAGAATTCTATCAATGGCTTCATCCAATCGTCTTGTAACATGACTGGCAACGACTCCGCCGAGGCAGGCGTCTCATCTTCGATGCTCGGCTTAGAGAGGACTTCGATCAGGACGGTCTGTTCAAGACCTTGTAGGGAGGACGAGGCTAATTTGGAAAGGGCATCGGCCTGTGAATTCTCCTCCCGTGGGACTCGTTCGATGATGGCCTCTTCGAACCGGCTCATGAGGTCCCGGACCTTGGCGAGGTACTTCGCCATTCGCTCGTCTCGGGCCTCATATTCGCCCAAGACCTGGTTCACGACTAGTTGGGAATCACTGTGAATCCGGAGGCGCTGGGCTCCAGCACTTCGGGCGAGTCCGAGCCCGACGATGAGTGCTTCGTACTCTGCCTCGTTGTTCGAGGCCTTGAAGTTCATGCGGATTGCGTACTGGAGGACGAAGTTGTCAGGGCCGTTCAGTATGATGCCGGCACCGCTTCCTTCGTTATAGGACGATCCGTCCACAAAGACTGTCCAAATGGGGGGTCCATTCGGGACGTGGCCGACCTCAGGGATAGTGGACTCCACGATGAAATCGGCGAGGGCCTGCGCCTTAATTGCCGTCCGAGGCTGATAGGAGATGTCATGCTGACTCAGCTCTATGGACCACTTCATCAACCGACCCAAGGTCTCAGGCTTGTGGAGTATCAGCTTTAGGGGTTGGTCGGTGAGGACGACGACCGAGTGGGATTGAAAGTACGGCCGAAGCTTCCTCGCGGCCATGACCAGGGCGTAGGCCATCTTCTCTATTCTTGGATAGTGGAGCTCGGTGTCCCGAAGCACCTTGCTCACGTAGTAAATGAGCCTTTGGGCCCGGTCCTCCTCTCTCACCAAGACAGCACTCAGGGTCTGCTCGGAAGCAGCCAAGTAGATGAAGAGAGTCTCGCCAGGGACCGGTTTGCTGAGCAGAGGGGGGTTCACCAAGTAGGCCTTCAGCTGGTCGAACGATTCCTGCTGTGGCTGACCCCATTCAAAACCCTTAGCCCCCCTTAGTGCTTTGAAGAAGGGGAGGCACTTTTCTCCCGACTTCGAGAGGAACCGACCGATAGCGGCGAGCCGACCGGTAAGTTTCTGCACCTCTTTGATGTTCCGGGGCGGGTCCATGTCTAATATGGCCTTAATCTTCTCGGGATTAGCTTCGATTCCTCGTTGGCTTACCATGAAGCCGAGGAATTTTCCCGAGGAGACCCCGAACGCACACTTGTTCGGGTTCAGCCGCATGCTGTCCTTTCTCAACACGCCGAAGGCCTCCTGGAGGTCGGCTACATGATCGGTGCCGTGGATGCTCTTGACGAGCATGTCATCAACGTACACCTCCATGTTTCGGCCGATCTGGCTCTGGAAGACCTTGTTGACGAGGCGCTGGTAGGTGGCGCCTGCGTTCTTCAAGCCGAACGACATTACCCGGTAGCAGTAGAGGCCTTGGTCGGTGACGAAGGAGGTCTTCGGAATGTCCGGAGGGAACATTCGGATCTGATTGTACCCCGAGAAGGCGTCCATGAAGCTGAGGAGCTCATGGCCCGAGGTGGCGTCGATAAGGGTGTCGATGTTCGGGAGAAGGAATGGGTCCTTCGGACACGCCTTGTTCAGGTCGGTGAAGTCAATGCATATCCTCCACGAACCATTGGACTTCTTGACCATTACAACATTCGACAGCCACTCGGGATAATTTACCTCTTGTATGAACTTGGCCTTTAGAAGTTTATCAACCTCCTCCTTGATGGCCTGCTGTCGCTCGGGAGCGAACTTTCGCCTCTTCTGCTGGACCGGTTTGCACCCCGGTTCGACACTCAGGCGATGGACGAGCAGTTCCTGGGAAATGCCGGGCATGTCCGCGGCCGACCATGCAAACAAGTCCTGGTTATCTCGGATGCATTTAATCAGGTCCGAGCATAATGCGGTCGGCAAGGATTTGCTGATGAGGAACTTCCGGCTCGGATCCTCGTCCGAGAAGAGAACTTATTCTAACTCGTCCGCCGGCTCGGACGTTGGGCGAGCCTTCGGCTCGGGGATTTCTAGTGTCTCGAGCGAGAGCACTGGTCCCCCGGTGGAAGTCATGTAGCACTTCCGGGCTGTTTCCTGGCTTCCCCTGACTTCCCCTACTCCCGACCGAGTGGGGAACTTCATTTTCAAATGGTATGCCGAGGGGACAGCTTCCAGGGCGGCTAGGCCGGGTCGGCCTAGAATGACATTATATGCTGCCGGGACGTCGACGACCATGAAGTCCATCGGCTCGGTCCGGGTAGTAGGGGTGCTTCCCGCAGTAACGTCTAGGATTATCACCCCTTCGACGGTTACCGGGACCCCCGTGAACCCGTGGAGTGTGTAACCGACCGGCTTGAGACGGTCTCGGGACAGCTGCAGGCCTCGGAAGGCCGAGAGGAAGAGGATATTGACCGAACTTCCATTGTCTACTAAAATCCTCTGCACCTTGAAGTTGGCCATGCGGAGGTCGATGACGAGGGCATCGCAGTGTGGGGTTCGGACCCCTTCAAGGTCGGCATCGGAGAAAGACGCAGGGACGCCGAGACCTTTTGGGGGAGGGGCGCTGTGGACCGAATTGACCTCTCGGACGAAGGCCTTCTGGGAGGAATTAGAGGAGCCCCCCATGGGGCCTCCGTGGATCAGGTGCAGAACCCATTCTTCCTCGAACTCGGGTGTCTCCTCGCGCCGCTCGGAGCGCTTGTTAGCCCCCTGAGGCGGAGGAGAGTTGCGATCCGTCCGATCGTTAGCCTTCACGAATTTGGCCAACTGCCCCCTCCGAATGAGGGCTTCAATCTCATCTCTCAGAGCCCGGCAATCATTCGTGTCGTGGCCGTGGTCTCGGTGGTAACGACACCACTTATCTTTGTTCCTCCTCTTCGCTCGGGTGTGCATCCTCGGAGCCGGAGGGATACACCCTCCTTCTCCACCTCCATTAGGATAGTAGAGACATTAGTTGTGAGGGGAGTGAACTTCTCGAACCTGGGGGGAGGGCGGCGCTGACCGCCAATGTCCTTCTGAGCTTTCTTGGACCCCTCTTCCCCCGTCGCCTTCCTCTTCGACCCTGCGGAGGGCCCTCTGAAGCTCGAAAGGGCTTCAGCCTCCTCTGCTCGGATGTACTTCTCACACCTCAGGAGGAGGTCGGCGAAGTCATGCGGGGGCTTCTTGGCTAGGGATGATCGGAGGTTGGCATTAAGGACGTTCGACTGGAACGCCACGGTGGCCACGGACTGGTCTAAGGAGGCGATAGACCTGACCTCTGCGGTGAATCTCTTCACATAGTCCCGCAGCTTCTCTTCCCTTTCCTGCCGCAGGTTCAGTAGGGAAAGACTTGTCTTCTCGGCCCGCCTGCTACTCACGAAGTGAGTAATGAACAGCGTCTCGAACTGCTCGAATGAGAAGATGGATGAGGGGGCGAGCCTGGAATACCATTCCCGAGCCGACCCCCTGAGGGTGGCAGGGAAGGTCCTGCAGAGCACCGCGTCGGAAGCTTGATGGATCAACATCAGGGTCTTGAAGCTTTCGACGTGATCGACCGGGTCGGATTCCCCTGAGTATGTTTCAAACTGGGGCGGTTTGAAGCTCCTCGGTATGTGGGCCTCCATGATCGACCGTGAGAAGGGGGGTCGGCTGGGACGGAAGGTTCCTGCTCGGGACTCCTCCTTCCTGTCCATGCGACCGATCCGCCTTTCCACTTCGTGGATTCGGCGGATGAGGGCGTCGTCCCTTCGCTGGTAATCGTATGATCCCCCGGACTCCTCTTCATAGGAGGTGGAGCGCGGACTCTGGCGTTGGTAGTCCTGGGATCGGCGAGGACTATATTGCTGCCGCCGGCGGCTGGGAGCCGGGGAAGGACTTCGGGTTCGGCGGCGAGGACTGGGGTCCCTGGGGGGCGTCGGAGCCCTCTGAGCATTCTGGTCGTTCTGCCGAAGGTTGAGAGCCTGCAGAACGGTCTCCTGAAATTGGAGGAATTTGGCCCGACTGATAGGCACTTCTCGGTCCCTCGGATGACGCCGATCCCCGGGGGAACGCGACCTCCTCCTTCGGCGCTCGGGGGACACCGCTCGGCCTCTGCGGTCCGGGGACCTCCTGCCGTCTCGGCGACGTGGGGACCGCTCACCCTGACGCTGGCGGGAGGCTCCCTCTCGGGCCCGCCTCTCGTCAAGATGGGTGCGGAGGTCGTCTTCTTTCTGGCGGTTCAGGAGTGTGATGCGGAGGTCGGGATGATGAGAAGCCATCGAGTCCGAGGACCCATTATGGACCGAGACATGGCCCGGATTGAGGGGCTGCTTCTCCTTCCGACCGTTATGACCGGACGAACCATTGTTGGGCTGTTGCTTGGGAGGAGGAGGTGGGCCCTGCTGGGCCGGCGGAGGGAGGTCGGACTGAGGAATAGGATTGACTGGGACTTCATTCGTCGGGTCGGCGAGGTTGGCCACACGGTTTGACCCTCTGGATCTGACCTTCTTCGGAGGCATGACTGCAGAGGACGACGAGGAAGTAGCTGAGGCTGTTCGTGTGGTTTTTCCCACAGACGGCGCCAATCTGTTACCGCTGATTTCGGTGTGGGGGTAAACAGATAGAATTTGTGAGTCCGAGAAAAACCTGAACAGTTGACTCAGCCTTCTTGCTCCTAGCGCAACCTGCAAGGAAGTGCGAAACACCGGGGTTGATTCCGGCGACGCACCCTCCGACGCTCTTGTCAGTAATCCGAAGAGATTAAGAAAGAGCTTAAAGTGGTGAAAAAATGATTAACCTGGTCACGGTGGTAGAGGGGTTGTATTTATAGTCGCCTTTGGAACGGTTAGGGGCCTGATTTCCTGCCTAACAGCCAGGAGGAAAATCCTCCTATTCTGTTCTGGGAAATTAGCCCCTGATTCCCTGGTGGGAGTCAATCAGGCCTGTTAATTTGATCTAGTCAAATCAATGGCCCTGATTCTCCTCTTGGTGAACTGGGCTTGTATCGGGTCGGGACCCGTGCCCAGTTAAAGTGGATGCGTTCGCGGGTTGCTGGTCCTGTGAGAAGGAGACCCAATACCCGTTTTGGATCCACTTGTATGTGAAATTACCTTTTTACCCCCGAGCATCAAGATTCGTGCCCAATCTGGACGGTTCCGATTTAACCCCATTTTTAGCCATATCAGCTACCATTCGACGCTCGGCAATGATCACGAGCCACCCACAATGTTTTTCACAGCCTTGCTACCGCTCGACGCTCTGCCGTGACTTCGAGCCACCCATAAGGTTTCACACAACATTGCTGGCACTCGATGCTCGGCCATGACTTCGAGCCATCCACACAATTTCTCACAGCCTTGCTACCGCTCGATGTTCGGTCGTGACTTCGAGCCAACCACAAGGTTTCACAGCTCGGCGGCTACCTCATCTAGCATGGCTTGAAGTGCGATGCACGAAGTTCGGTGTTTCTCAGAACTTGGTGCAGATCCCGAGCCAGAAACTTGTTGTGTTCGCATAAACCGATCGTCCTGCCCTCGGTCGCACTGTCGATTGATTTTTCCCACGGGACTGAACTACTCCTCGACGACTAAAACACCCAACCCTCTAGGAGTGGGGGTGGGGGTGGGGGGTGATGTGGGTAAAAAACCGGCCTCATTTGAACCGTCTGATCCCTCAAGATCTTGAAACCAACCAAAACATACATGCATGCATGCTTTATGGGCGGGTAACCAAACCTCTGCGCCCATCCGGCCCAAAGAGAAGGGTCAACCTGGCCCATTGGAATACCCTCTCTCTGCATATAAATAGAAGACTCCTCCCACTGCAACAAGGTCATGAACATTTAACCTAAAAAATCGTAGATTTCATTTTTTTTCTCTCTTCCAGTCACTGACTTGACCGTCAGAGGGTCCGCCACCGGGAAGACTCCTAGTGTTCCGGGCAAGAGCAACCACCAGCAGATCCACTTCTCCTACCTTTTTCCATATCAAGATCTACAACTCGGATCTGTCATTCTCCCTAAAAAATCGAACTCTTCATATGTTGCTCCCACACCCTAAAAACATTAGCATCAAGGTCAATTGTCCAGATACTAATAATCTTAACAATTAAGAATAAAATCAACAAAAAGAAAAGGCTAAATTTGACAAAAAAGAAACCTTGAACTATACCATTTATGCAGACAACCTCACTGAACTTTTTTATGTGCCAAAAACCACACTCAAGTATAGTTGCAAAAAATTCACTCCGACGATGTGAGCTTTCTGCTGAAGTCGAGTGAGGTTTTTTGACAATAATGAGAAAGATGCATGATGTTTTCTGAACCAACTTGCAAAGATGAATGAAGTTATCTAATACAAGCAGAAAAGTTAGATGTGAATTTTTGAAAATAAACTTTATGAAATTTTTTACAACTATACTTGAGTGTGATTTTCTGTGTAAAAAAAATTCAGTGAAATTTTGTGCATAAAAAAAATAGTTCAAAGAGGATTTTTTTCTTTCAAATTCGGCCAAGAGAAAATTGGATTTGGAGCCGACAAAAGTAAGTGGCCTACTTGTTGAACGTTGTTACCTCATCATTCAAAGGAAAAAGAAAAAGAAAAAGAAAAAGAGAATCTCCCCCTAATAAATCCTAATTAATACTCTTTAACAAATTAATTCCATGACAAACTATGTATATCAATTAATTAACCCCGCTTTCTCATCCTTCCTAAAAAAATTCCAACGGATACTCTCTTCATCTCTTTCTCTTCTTTGCTTTTCTCGCATAACGGAGAGTAAGATATCAAAGAGACCCACCCAATTCTTCTTTCTCCTCCAACTTCCTAATCTAAATTCTGATGGATCCCGAACCCAATTCCAAACCCCCTTCCTCTTCCTCAATGCCCAGTTCCACCCACACCAAAACCCGTCGAAAAATGAGGCAAGTCAGTTCCAGATACCTCACTTCACTCTCCTCCATTCCCCAACCCCCCACTCCCTTCTCCACTTCCAATTCCATCGACCCTTCCTCTTTCAGTCCAACCCATCTCGGAAAAGACCAATTTGGTGACGAGAATTTCGACATTGAAAAACAGAGTAGACCCATGAGACCTGTTGTTACTTCTATGCTTAGTCGAAACCCTTTTAAACCGATGGTGAATTTCGAGGTGGCAGAAGACCCTATTCATCATTGTTCTGAAAGCGGAGCTGGGTCGGCTTCTAATTCGATGTCTATGAGGTGTTCGAGGGAATGGGGCTTAGATAGGAAAGAGATTGAGGGTTCTTTGTGTCCGAAGTCATTGAAATCTGGGAGTAGTTCGGAACAGGATAAGGGAATTGGTGGGCCTTTTGGTTCATTGAAGCCTCCGAAGGCTCCAATTGTGAAGGGGGAGATGAAGGTGAGTAGGGAGAGTAAGGTGCTGAAGAGGCAGGAAGATGCGCATTTGCTGAGGTTGTTGGACAACCGATATTTGCAATGGAGGTTTGTGAATGCAAAAAGTCAAGTTGCTGATTGGGTTCGGAGTGTTGCAGCTGAGGTACATCAAAGACCAACTTTGTTTATTGGAAACTAGATATGAAATTTGATTGGTATACGATACATTGATACATAAGCCAGTTCGTGAGTAAGTTGATATATGCAAAATGCCTAGTCTCATTAATAAATTTTGAAATACGACGGTCTCTGTTTTTTGAAGGATACTTTAGAAAAGTTCCCTCAGTCAGCCTTTTAGAACACACCTTCTTTAGAGAAATTTTCTTCTGAGTTCTGAATCAGTTGTTTGGAAAGATGCCCTTTCATTACTGTCAGATGTTATATCACTTTCTTCATCATGATTAACTATAGACTCACTGATTTTTGCTTTTCTTTTCTCAGAAATCACTTCATAATGTATTATGTAAAGTGGTGGAGCTACGAGATTCTGTTAGTGCAGAGAGAATTGCAGTTGAGCGATTAAGAAGAGAAAAAATATTAGCTATGATTGTTGAAGCTCAGGTATGGAATAATCTCTTGCTTTGTTCTTCCTAGTATTTTGTTGTATTTTAAAGTGATCTTCAGGTTTTAACACTTTGACCTAACACTTAAAATGCTCTTGTTTAACTTGATGAAAGTGTGCTGGTTGTTGTCTAAATTGCTGGTAACTCAGCTGTTTAGTAGCTTCCTGCTTCCTATTAGTCTCCTTCATTTGCCTGAGCCTAAGTACATTTGCGTCCGCTTAAATGGGTTTTCCCCTTACTAATCCCATCTCATGCCCATGATTCATGATCATTTACTTTAGCTGTGTCTCTCTTGGACTATCTATATGATATTGTTATTTTTTCAAATTAAACTACCCCCCCTTCCCATTTATGCTGCACTGAAGCATCTGATTCCCTTCTAAATGCCAGTAACTGTGGATAGAAAAAGCAACAACATTTCAATAACATGAAATTAGTATCATTTTCCCTAGGTACAGGGATACAAACACAATCAGATAAAAAGGCAATCTACACAGTTTTAATTTACATACAAGAAAGAACAATAGTTTCAAATTATAGTGGCACTAAAAGTCAAACAAAAGGTCTCGCATATGTATCAAACAGTTGACTGAAACACCTACAACAACATCATCCTATTATACACCAGATTTTGAGATCTACATACACTGGATTTTGAGATCTGCATGTGTATTGGTGAGGGAAACAAGATAATGACTATGTTCAGCAACAACCCCCTCCAATGCAAAATCAGAAACAGTACACCAAATAATTATGGTTTTCAATTTCTAGGCTTGCTTATATCTTTTGGTGGAGTAAATTATTTAGTCTGTCTTAAAATTTGCAAATCCTTTATTTGTTTCAACTAACTAGTGAATTCATCTCAACAGACCCGTACAAGAGCATTTCTTTGATGTGTTATCTGATGTGGCACGGGCTTTCTCTTTCATAAATTGTTGTTTTGAAATGCACACTACATCAACTTGTATCTTCCTTATCTGCAGGTATTATATTTGGATGAATGGGCAAGTCTTGAAGGGGATTATTCAAGATCTCTATCAGAGACAATTAAGGCCCTATTGGATGCTTCTTCAGGACTCCCAATCACTGAGCATGTGAAGGTAAGATTGTCAAAATCTTCTTGTTCTTTTCTACTACTTAATAGTTCATAGTGTAGTCCTTCATGACAAATAACATATACATGTATTTGCAGGCAGATACCTTTGTCCTTAAGGAAGTCCTCAACACTGCAGTGATTATGACGGAGAGCTCATCTTCTTATGTTGAGAAGTTTCTATCTACGGTGTGTTTCTCATATATTAAATGAAATCTCTCATTTACTCATTAAGTACCTACAACTACAATGATTTACATGAACATTCTTTAATCCTTTTGCTTCTCTTTCGAAAGTGTAATGAGTGCTATGATCGTTTTTGTGTGGCATGTCCATTTATGTACATGGAGGGTTATGGTCCTTATGGAGTCACATTATCACTGAAAAATCTCTAATAAAATTATTTCTTGCTTTTAGGCTGATGGGATGGAAAGTATACTATTAGAGCTCACAAGGACAGTTAGCAGAGAGAAAGCTTTGATTAAAGAGTGCGGTGATCTTTTATCTGTTGTACATGACATGCAGGTTAGCCTCCAAACTCTACAAAAAGAGAAGCCAAATTTTATGACATCCAGTTAACTTGTCATCAACACTCTTCGTTAAATAAAAAAAATTAAAATTAAAATTTTTTTAAAAAAAACTCAGTTGATACATACGAACAATTATGATTTTTTATAAACTAGTTTCTTTGTGATAGTTTAGAAAAACAAAAAATGATAATTGGAGCAGTCTGGATTAAGGTCACCTGAATCAATAATATATCTATCGATTAGGAGGTTGCATATATAAGTATGATAAAGATAAAAGGGTGTTATGAAGATCAAGTAACCAAATAGTTCTTGCCAATTATTAAAAAAGAATAGACCTGAAAATGACGAGATGTGATAGGATGATACTCATTCATTAACTAGGTGATCATGCCTGGTTGAGTCACTTACCGTCAAGCATCTAGTGACTCACTTCTCAATTCTTTGAAATGATTAATACAAAATCAACAGTATGATTAACAGTTTTCGTACTTCAGTGTTTTACACTTGTATATTTTTGAATGTATCCACATGCACACAATGTAATTTTCAATTTTGTCCAAATTGTATTGTTAATGACTTGTTGCTTTCTGCCCATCTTAGGTGAAAGATTGCAGCTTAAGAAGCCAACTAATCCAAGTAAAACAAAGCTTGACAGTTGAAGCAAGCAAGGCTGGCTGTTGTTGCAAGTTCTGAGATAAACCATGTTTATACACCGGTTTGCCTTTCATAGAGGAAACACATGTGAATCACATATAATTCTTGCATATTACGGACACTACCATTTCATTTGTTCTTTTGTATGTATCAATAGAGAAAAGTGAAGAAAAAAATTCATTGTAAAGGGTGGTGCATTCATTTTTCACTGCTTGAAAGGACCAACCAGGTAGAAAGAATAATTTTCGCAGTTCATGTTTCTTCTGTGAGTGTACAGTAGAGCATTATTTGGGGGTGTTGTTTGGTAGAAATAATTGCATCAGAAGAAATTTGGTATAAAGTGTAGGGTTTTTGGGAACTGGATTTGGCAATCATTGGCCGATTTAGGTTTTTTGTCTTATCAGTAAAACATTCCACTAGTGTGAAGATCTTTTTTCATAATCAGAAAAGCAATGTAATATAACAAGGAAAAACAACTCATTTAAGAGAATAGGCTAGCACCTATGTGTACGGCTGCAAACAAACTGAGCTGCTCGCGATCTAATCGGCTCGAGCTCGGTCAAAGCTTGCTCAAAGCTTGGCTCATGTCGAACTCAAGCTCGAAAGCGAGCTCGATAACGTAAACGAGCCAATCCCGAGCCTGAAGGTATGCGGGTTGTTAGGCAGTAGCTCGCGAGTACTCGGGAATCGAACTCTCCATGAGATTCATAGTTGCTTCCTTGTTCATAGACAAAGCGGATTCCAAAATTTTTAATATTTTTATGGCATTAAATCCGCCTTCACAACGATCTGCTTCTTGATCTGCTCGAACTTGATCAAAGCTCGGTCAAAGCTCGGCTCGTGTCGAGCTCGAGCTTGAAAGTGAGCTCGATAGCGCAAAAGTGGCTCGAGCCTCAAGATACTCGGCTCGACTCGGCTGGCTTGCCACCCTACGCTCCAACATGACAAGATTAATTAATTACTTGATTCTCTATATGTTTAGTAACCTAATTCTCTATATAATCTTTCTCTCTCTCCCATTCTAGGTCTCCTAATTCTCTCCATTTATTTATTTTTTTGACGGGTAAAAGGTAGGATTGTCCTACCTCACAGAAAATATATATATATAAGTAAGAGAAGTTTAAACACTATTACAAAAAGTAATCTAACTAGGGGTTCAAAAACGAGTCATTTGACGAATCCAGGTTTGAGATAGAATGCATTTGTGTCGTAGAGAGGGCATTGGACTATAGTCGTACTCCTCTACTAGTCACAACCACATGATCTCATCCCCCTTCTCCATCAACTACTGAAAACTCGTTAGACAAAAAGACCCCTGTTATCTAAATAATACTTAAAAGTTACATCAGCAAAGTCTCAAAATATGTTTCCAAAAAGCAAAAAACCATCAACTGCTAAGGAGAGCGATTCACTGCATGTTGCTAGGCCGAGCAACTCCCTTCTTCACTGTCCAACTGATCAATCCTTATGAGTGCTTGCTTTAACAGCGCATCTTGCACACCTTCCATTTCCATTTCTTGCATCAGCTTCGCCTTCTTTTTTCCGCTGTCCATCCCATATATCCAAGAGCGAAAGTAAAAAATTGCATTAGTAATAATTTCCTTTGCTTGCACATCCTTAGAGGAAAAAGTGCGATGATTTCTAGCTAGCCACAAACTCCAACAAATTGAGATGGTCAATAGGTGCCAAGTGTATCTGTGATTGTGATTTCCAAAGCACCAGGTCGTGAAGCACTCGTGTAAGTGATGGGGCATGTTATGAATATTGAGCAGTGCGGTGAAGTGTTTCCAAGTTGCAACGGCAACTGGGCATTCAAAAAAAATGTGAAAGGTCGATTCAACAGGACATGCACAAGCTGTGCATGTAGAGTCACCCGACCATCCTTTGGAGAGAATAAATTCTTTTGAGTTGAGCTTGTTCCAACTAAGCATCCAGATGAACACTTTGCATTTGAGCGGGGCAGAGGAGGACCAAGTAGCAGTGTAGTAAGGGGATCGGAGGCCAGCCATGATGAAGAAGTTGTAAGCAGACTTGACAGTGAAAGAAGAGGATGCAGTCAGGCGCCAGGATGGTTGGTCAGCAGAAGTTGAGGGTTGGAAGTGTACAAGCAGCTCAAGCATACGCAACTTCTCCTCCCGCATGGACTCTGTGAGGACACAATTTAGCCTTGGCTGCCAGGTCCAAGAGCCATCAGACCAAGACCCTTGTGAGAGAATGTCTGCTTCAGTATTCCATGCTGCGGCAGCCAGATTCGGATATAGGAAAGAGATGCTGTCTCCATTAATCCATTTGGACGACCAAAAGTTAATAAGGTTACCCCTACTAAGGCCCCATTGGATGTTGACAAAGAATTGATCTTTCAGCGGATAGATTCCTTTCCAGAAACAAGAAGCAGTAGAAGGGCATACTAGTTGGTTAGAATTGCTTCGTTGATACAGGCTTTTTAGGGTTTGGCTAGGCAGGGAGTCTGATGCTATCAATTTCCACCACCACTTCATCAGAAGAGCTTCATTGAACACCCTTAGATCAAGAACCCCCAGGCCTCCTTGGTCTTTCGGCTGACAAATTTTTGTCCACTGCACACTTGCAATGCCTCTGATATCCTTATTTGCGCCACACCAGAAGAATCTGCTGCGCAGTTGATCAATTTTCCTGATTACCCAAAGGGGTAGCCTAAAGAAAGAAGCGTAGTAGACCGGCAGAGCACTAAGCACAGAGTTTATAAGAACAAGTCTGCCGCCTCTTGATAACATTTTCCCTTTCCACACAGAGAGCCTCCGCTCAATTTTAAGGAGCAACGATTGCCAGTATTGTTTACTGAGTTTACCCGAAGCAAGTGGCATACCAAGAAAGTTTAGAGGCAGCCTCTCCTCTTTGCATCCAAGGATAGTTGAGAAAGCTTTGAGTTTCATTTTTGACTTTCCAAAATACACTAAGGATGATTTGTCGAAGTTGATAGCTAGACCTGAGATGTTTGCAAATAGTTGCAGTGCCACCTTAAGATTGATGACCTCTTCTTCATCCCCCTTGCAAAAAAGTAGTGTGTCATCTGCAAACTGTAGAACTGACAAGTCCGCAATTGAGCCTCTGACAGGCAGCGGAGAGAATACTTCATTTCTGCGGCCATTTTGGAGCATCTGAGCTAGGACATCCACTACCAGGATGAAAAGCATTGGTGAGAGTGGATCTCCCTGTTTTAATCCTCTCTTCGAGTTAATTTGACGACCCCCTTCACCATTTATAAGGATGGAAGACTTAGCTGTCCGCATGATCATATGGATCCATCTGCACCAAGATTGGCCAAATCCTCTAGCAATTAAGAGCTGATCTAAGAAATCCCAATTTACCGTGTCGGATGCCTTAGCAAAATCAATTTTGAAAAGTAGGGTGTCGGAGTGTCTCCTGCTGCACAAGTTAATTGCTTCATGGGCAACAACAAAACAATCTACCGTGGATTTACCTTTTAAGAAAGCACTCTGGGAGGATGATACAAGGGAGTGAAGTATCGGAGCTAGTCTATTTGCCAGCAATTTGGTGAAGATTTTGAAAGAGCAATTTAGCAAACTGATCGGTCTGAAATCAGAAACAGAGTTTGCCCCCTCACACTTAGGAATGAGCATGATGTTGCAGTAGTTCAGCCTGTATAAGTCACCTTCACCTTTCTGAATCGCGAGGAGCATGTTGAGGAGATCCTCTTTGATAGTGTCCCAGAAGTTGTGGTAGAAGCTCATTGAAAAACTATCAGGTCCAGGAGCTTTGTCACTGCTCATACCAAATACCGCCATCTTGATCTCTTCCATGGTGAATGGTGCCTCCAAATGATCAAGGCTATGTTCCTTCTGGGGTAGAGTGAGTTCCAGTCTATTTGAAAATCTGATATAGCAGTTGTGCCACAAATTGATTGGAAATGCTTTTCGAAAGCTCCTCTAATTCGGAGGGGTGTTGTTTCAAGTACTCCATCAATAATCAGACAGTGGATAAAATTCCTGCGCCTTCGCCCATTTGCAATGCAGTGGAAGAAACGAGTGTTGGCATCCCCCTCTTTAATCCATTGCACTCTCGACCGCTGTCTCCAGTAGACTGCTTCTGTTTTGATAAGATTTTGAAGCTCTGCTTGGACTGTCTTCATGGGCTCAATAGCGCTTGTTGACTGCTCAGCTTCAATTTCCAGCTTCAGAAGCTGTTCTTGCAATTTCTTCTTCATCTGCGCAATATGCCCAAAGCTGTCATTTCTCCATCTCCTAATCCTTCTCTTAAGGAGTGTAAGCTTTGTTGCAAAGACATCAACCGGATTCCCTTCACATCGGAAAGTAGTCCACCACTCTTTAACCGCAGGGATGAATGAGGGATGGTGCAACCATGCTTTTTCAAATTTGAAATAGTGCATCGTTTTTGTGATTACTTGGTCATCAAGGACAATGGGGCAGTGGTCTGAGGAGATTCTTGGCAGCGAGTACTGGATACAGTTGGGGAATAGAGTTTCCCATGCCACAGAGATAAGGACTCTGTCTAATCTCGCCATCGTCGGAAAGCTTCTTAGGTTCGTCCAGGTAAATTTCCTCACTGATAGAGGTAATTCAATCAACTCCAAGTACTGGATGAAATTACGAAAAATCCTCATGTCTCTGTTTGAGCCTCTACCCTTAGACCTTTCCGCATCAGACACAGTTACATTAAAATCGCCACATAGTACCCAGGCATCATTTAGGAGTCTCCGTTGCTGTTGAATCTCGAAAAAACATAGCTCCCAATCCTCAAGCTCAAAAGGTGCATAAACTGTAGTAAGTGACCATTCTCTGGCTGATGTCCTGCATTTGAAGGATGCAGATACAGAGAAAATATCCACCGCTGAGTACGTGCAATCAAGAGCCTGATCATTCCCCCCCAAAAGAATACCTCCACAGCTACCAATAGAGTCTAGCTGGACCCATTTGGAAATAATCCCTCCCCCAATTGACGATAGCTTTTGTGGTCCCGAATTTCTGAGCTTGGTCTCTTGTAAGCAAATTATAGAAGGTGCACAACTCCGAAGACCATCTCTGATCATTGAGCATTTGTCAGGGTTGCCCAACCCTCGAACATTCCAGCTTGTAATCCTCATTGAAAAAACAAAGCACACAAAAAAAAACACGCACAACAAACAGCAAAAGCAGAAAAGCAAGACAGCTAATCAGAATGCTGTTGTTGATCTGATTGATCAACTACAATTTTCTGGCGGCCCCTGAACTTCGTAATCGAGTGTGGCCCCAAAGCCGCCACTCCAATGGATGTCGCTACATCAACTATATCTTCATTTAATAGTAAATCAAAAGGAATGAGATGTGCATTTGAAACGGAGACTTTCGAGGAGAATGTACCTATGGTCTTTTTCTTAATAGTGGTTGACAGGTGCTTCATAAATGGTCTGGTGCTCTTGAGCTTGCCAGTGGATCGTGAATGCTTCACTTTCTTGGATGGACCATCCTGAAATCCTGGGGGAACGGCAGCAGATGAGCTAGCGGCTCTAGTAACAGTCTTCTTCAGCAGAGAGCGTGTGCGGAAACTACCACTTTTACTGACTCCTTCTTTGAAAGCCACCTTGTCTTCTTTGCAGAGTTTACTCGCCTCTTCTCTCATTGATTCGCGGAGCGCCCCTTCCACTGTAGGTTTAATCTTGACAAATAGGGATAGCGGCAGTGTGACGAGCTTCCCTTCCCACATCATTTCACGAACCTCATCTTGAGAACTGCCTCCAGAGGATTCATCAGGAATTTGCGGAGCCAGCTCACTACCTTGTGGGGCCCCCTCCTTGTTACTGACAACTGACTCCGAAGAGTTAGCATAGATTGGTGCCAGGATTGCGGGATTTTTCGGAGGCGAATGATCCTCCACGGATTTGGGTAACATGGACAGAATTGGTGCTATCTCCACAGGAGGCGCTAATCCCATTAATTTGGGGGAATTTGAAATAATTTCCACATCAGCATTTGCATGCATGGATCCCGGGGTCGTTGGACCCCCATCCCCCAAATCTCAGGGATTTGAAATTGTAATGGCAGCTGTGGCCGTCGCCAGTTCCCGGCGCTCCGCCGCTCCCTCGATCCTGTTCTCAGTATGTCCTATGGGTCGCCAAAAGCTTGCGCTTCCCTGTTCCTCCGAAGCTCCAGCAGTAGTAAACAGTTGGACCTTCCCATACTGTACGTCTTCAACCGGGACGGGGTTACCTAGTAAAAGGACCGGAACATCATGGATATGGTTCTGTAGATCCCAAGGTGTTGTATACCTGATGGTGAGGGACTTGGGCACCAGAGTAAGATCTTCCACCTCAATAAGGACCAGTGCTTGGTCCCTGGTATCAGCATGCAACATTTCCCGACTGAGCGTAATAAGTTTTCCAAAGTGCTTAACCAGGCTCTCAATCGACTCCCTATTCCACAAGTGGAAGGGGAGGAGTGGCAAGTTTATCCAAATGAAGCAAGGTTTCGGCCTCAACCTTGCATCGATATCCACTAACCACGGTGAAAAAGCCGCACTGAATCCAGAGAACTTAAAAACACCCTCGGCTATCGCCGCTTCTGCCTCGGTCGTAGTCGGGAATTGGACGTGATAGACTCCATCGCTGACTCTCTTTAGCACCCACCATTTGCCTTGTCTTCCCCACGAAAAGTTGAAAGCACATTCAAGGTCTTTTGTCAGTGGGATCTGCCGTGGGTTAATGAGATGGAGAAAAGCACTTGCATGTAGTGCCGGTAGGGCTTGGGAGATGGCATTGTTGTGTGGTAGATCGACGAGCAGCGTCTCACGCCGGTTGTGGAGAGGGCAATCTCTCGCCTTATGACCAAATTTTTTGCAGTTGAAACAATGGAAGCCCAGTTTTTTGCACTCCGCTGTGGGATGGTCACCCTCTCCGCACTTGAAGCATCGCACTTCCATCTTCCTTGATGATCGGCGGGCTGGTTGTCTCCAAAGCTGGGATTTTTGAGGCAAAATGACGCTAGGTTTCGGCTGAAAATAGGGTTTTGGTTTGGGGAGAGTGGGAGTGGGATGGGAAGGGACATTTTGATGAGTGGTTTTGGACTGTAGTGGAGGGGGGTACGGGGATCGAAGCGGTAGTCGGGAGGGATAATGATGAGGGGGTGGTCTGCGTGGGGAAGTCGAAGTACCTGAGCATAGGATTTGCTCAGGTCCCGAGGGAAGACGGCGTTCTCTCTCCTCACCCCTCTCTCTCTCTCCATGAAGTTTTTTTATTCTCTCCATTTATAAATTACCTAATTTTATATTCTGCCTAATTTGTATGTTCTGTATCTTTCCTGATCCCATATGATACCTATTCCTATCTCTCCCTCTAGTCTGTGTGTTTTTTCAACATAAAAATCAGTTTATATGCCTTTACATTCTGTTTGGGTCTCTCTCTTTTTGTTATTTTGATATTTGTTATTTTTAAATAGTAGGACATCAAGGCAAACAAAACACTCGAATAAAGTGAAAGAAACAAAAAAATAATGAAAGTTAAAAAAACAAAAACAAAAAAAAGGATAGAAAACAGAGAGTATCAAGATGAACACGATGAAGACCATATCAAGATATATCGGAGACGCAACCTTTATTTTCTGAACTATTGGTCAGGTATCCTCCCTGCTAATAAGAAAGCTACAAATGATTTCATGGACTCACCAAGTTACTTGGATTGAGAAGTTAAATTAGGAAGATAGGAAAGAGAACACAACAAGGGAGAAGAGATGTGCATGATGGAAAACGAAAAGAGTAATGCTTCATCCACTACCAATTTAACTACCATTTTGTTCACTACCTTAGGTGACATATTCCTATTGGAGAGTTTTCTCATCTACTCTGTTTTTTCCTACCTATTAGAATGTGCCACCTAAAATAGTGGAGAAAAATATGGTGAAATTGGTAGTGGATGAAGCATTACTCCAATTTTGTTCACTACCTTAGGTAACATATAATCCTGAGAGGAATTAGGAGATCTTGGATATGTAAGAGAAAGATTAAATAGAGAATTACGCAACTAAATATAGAGATCAAGTAATTAATTATTCTTACCATGTAGGCCCCACTAGGTGCTAGCATATTCTCTTAAACTAGTGTTACCATGTGCAAATTGCAAAGTCTAAATAAGTTTTGATGGACTCATAAAATTATTTAGAATTCCCTAAAAAATTGGGATACACTTATGAATATCATTCATAATGTAATTACTGAAATATTCATTATCATCCTCACATAATTATCGTCACATAAGCAAATAATATAGTATAAAATATAATAATACTAACAAATTTGCTCACATAAATACTCAAGCTCCCACAACACTATCAACAAAGGATTCCCCATCAAAACACGATTTCCGAACCCAACGAAGGCATGAACAACTAATCTCATGATGATCAAATCAAATTCTCATTTCCATCCACCCCAAAATTACACTTAACGCATTCTGTCAAAATATTGTGAGAGAAAAAAGATCAACCTTCAAAATATGGCAAAAGAGTAGAAATGAAGAGCATTTGGAGAGATATAAGACCGTTAGAAAAAAAGTTAAAAAAGCGGTAAGAGATACAAAAGAAAAAGCTTATGCTGATTTATACACAAAATTAGAAACAAAAAAAGGAGAAAATAATATTTATAAGCTTGCTAAATAAAGGGATAGTAAAACAAAAGACTTGAATACAACTAGGTGTATTAAGAGCGATGATTCAAGAGTCTTAGTAAAAGATGAGGAAATTAAGGAAAGATTGCGAAATTACTTTGAGAAGTTATTAAATGAAAATGTTGTGGGCAACTTAATTTTAGAGGACTCGAGGGAGAGTCGAGAGCATATATTTTTCCGTAGAATTAGGTCCTTGGAGGTTCGATATGCTGTATGAAGGATGAAAATAGGAAAAGCTTTAGGACCAGATGATATACCCTTTGAAGTTTGGAAGTGTCATGGGGATGTAGAAGTGAGTTGGTTAACAAAATTATTTAATGGAATTTTGAGGATTAAGAAGATGCTCGATGAATGGAGAAAGAGTATTTTAGTACCTATATATATAAATAAAGGAGATATACAAAGTTGCTCAAACTAGTGAGGAATTAAATTATTGAGTCATATGATGAAAATTTGGGAGAGAGTGATCGAACATAGACTGAGACTAGAAACTACAGTGTCTGAGAATCAGTTTGGGTTTATGCCGGGGAGGTCAACAATAGATGCAATTTATGTAATGATGAGACTTATGGAAAAATACACGGAGAATAAGAAAGATCTACATATGGTTTTTATAGATCTAGAAATAGCATATGATAAAGTTCCTAGAGACATAATATGGTGGGTATTAAATAATAAAAGAGTAACTATTCGGTATATTAAGGTAATTAAGGATATGTATGAAGGGGCAACAACCACAATTAGAACAACCACAGAGAAGACCAGCGATTTTCCTATTACAGTAGGTTTACACCAAGGTTCGGCTTTAAGCCTCTACCTCTTTACTTTAGTTATGGATGAATTGACGCGAGGAATACAAGATGAGGTGCCTTGGTGTATGCTTTTTGCAGATGACATCATCTTAGTTGACGAGACTAGAGCATGAGTCAATGCTAAATTAGAATTGTGGAAAGAAACTTTGGAAGCTATAGGCTTTAAAATAAGCAGAACTAAAATAGAGTAGATGGAGTGTAATTTTAGTGATATTCGAAATATAACTGAGGATGTAGTGAATCTTGATGGCCAAGAGATACCTAAGAGAGACCGTTTTCGATATTTAGGCTCGATTATACAAAGAGATGAGAGATTTGTGAAGATGTTACACATAGAATCAAAGCACGGTGGCTTAAGTGGAGAAGTGCCAGTAGTGTTTTGTGTGACAAACGTATTGTTAGGAAATTATGTGGATCTTATTGAGTCTTTAACACAATCAACAAGAGCCACCAAGCAAAACTAGATCATACCAAACACACAAAGCACACAAGAATTGTCCCGGTTGGGGCTTTTGCCTTAATCCGGGGGAGGAAGAACCGAGATATTATTCAACTAGAAAAGATACAAGAATATTACAATTCTCACTACGACCCTCTCTCAAGCCTAATGGAACTTGATGCTGCTTACAATGGAGAAACTCTCTCACCCTCTCAGATGAAGTACTTTCTTTTTCTATTCGGCACTCAATAGAATCATCATAGATATATGACCTATTACAATTGTTTATATAGATCTTGAGACAAACCCTAAGTTGATATCTTGTTATAATAGCCATTGGATAGTACATAAGAGATAACCCTACGATAGGAACCACACAATTCAACTTGAAGAGCAAGTTGGGCTTTTCACGAATCACCTAGACTCAAGCACGAAATCCATCAGCGCCGCAACCGGTCGACCACACCAACAAGGCGGTCGACTGTCCTCCCCTCTGGAAGACTTCTTGCATGGGACGGTCGATCGCTTATTAGGGACGGTCGACCGCAACTTCTGTTGTAGCTGCTGCTGACTATTTCTTGCATCCACTCCATTTCCAATCGCCTTTGTCTCTTCATCATCTTATCGTCTTCTTATCCAACATCGTATACAAGACATAAACCCAACACGTATATCTTTGAAGTTGAAGGAAAATTTTTATAGGATGACTGTTAGACCAGCAATGATGTATGAAGCGGAGTGTTGGAAAACAAAGAAACAACATGTCCAAAAAATGAGTGTAGCGGAGACAAGGATGCTAAGATGGATGTGTGGTAAAAAAAAGGAAGAATAAAATTAGAAACGAGCATATACGAGACATGCTAAAAGTAGCTCCAATCCAAGATAAGTTAAGAGAGAATCGACTCAGGTGGTTTGGACATGTCACACGTAGACCTAGTAGTGTCTCCGTTAGAAAGAGTAATTTGATCAGTATTGAGGGTAGAGTTAGGGGTAGAGGAAGACCTAAACTAACTTGGATGAAAACGGTGAAAAAAGATATGAAAGCTTGTGACCTTACAGAAGATATTGCACTAAACCGAGCAGAATGGAAAACCATGATTCATGTGGCCGACCCCAACTAGTTGGGAAAAAGGCTTTGTTGTTGTTGTTGTTGTTGTTGCATTCTGTCAAACATCTAAACTACATAGCATCATCCCCCCTTCAAATTTCCAACACCAAACCCATAAACTCTCCACCTCTAACAACCCAAAAACTCCTCATATTACTCATTATTTTTTTTTATAAAATACTTACCACGACAGAAGGAACTGAGTTCGATTCAGACCCAGTATAGCTCATACGTGAAGCTCTCAAACGAGCACAAATTCGATAACTGGGAAATGAGTAGTGGAGCAATTTGAGAGGGGTGCTCCGGTCTGAGAAGGAGGACAATTGATGAGGGAGATTAAGGACCAAGCATTGAAATGGAGGAAAGGGGTTGGAGATGATGACAACTGAAGAAGAGGGTTGAGATATCTGCTCATCTTTTAAATAAGAAATTAAAAGATGTATGGAGAGCCTCCATTGCGTGGAGAGCGGCGTGTAGTGTAGTGAGTGGTGTGTGTCATGAGGTGGGTGAGTGCGACGTGCAGAGGAAGGGGCTGCACGAGTGTGGCGAGCAGGGTGAGGAGGAGGGGGCGGCGAGAGAGATGCGAAAGTCTCTTCTTCTTCTCTTTTTTTTTTTTTTTTTTTTTTTTTTTTTTTTTTTTTTTTTGAGAGTGGGGATGAAGATGAAAAAGCGTATGGGTGCAGTGATGGAGTTTTGTTAGTTTTTTTCCCGGTTTGCATGTAAATCTCTTCTTTTATTCTCCTTTCTATTTCAAAATAAATAAAATGAGAGGGGATAAACTCTCTCCTATTAGCATTATAGTATAATGCACGTGCGTTGCACGATTACAAAAAGTATAGTAAAGAAAAGATAAATTGTAAATTATATAACCGTCTACATAAGATTAGATTGCAAGTTAGTGCATGTGAAACTCTCATACGACACAATTTAGTTCCAAAATGAAGTTCTCAAATAAGAAAACTTTGAATTCATGTATGCGTGGTTTTAAAAAAAAGGTGAGATATAAATATAGGAAATTATTGTTTCATTGACTAAAATGCTATGCAAGAAATTTTGTCAAATCTATCATCAAGTCTTTTTAGTAAAAATATCATGAGGATGATGACACAATTTAGTTCATTGATCTCTTCCTCAATATCTCAAGTCCAAAGTGACCACTTCATAGGACACAATTTCGTTCCAGAATGGAGATATCAAATAAGAGGAAAGTAATTATTTATTCTGCAATCCATAGGAAATTATTGCGTTATTGTTTGTTATTGTGCTTGTGTGCTACTTATTTATCTTTCGTTTTTCATTTATGTATAATATACATTTTGTAGTCTGTGGCAAAATTACATATATGAGCTAGATTTTTGTTTTTGTTCTCCGATAGTTCAAACTCCATGCATTATGGACATTTCTTAATGCTTTTAATTCTTAAAAGCCCCAAAGCATGTTACTTTCTACTTTGATTGATATTGAGGAATTACACTATAGCAGTTTGGGCATTTCTGTTCTCCAATAGTTCAAACTACAAGCATTATGGACATTTCATAATGCTTTTAATTCTTAAAAGTCCCAAAACATGTTACTTTTTGCTTTGATTGATATCTAAGAATGGAGACCTCAACTGGTTTTGTTAATTTATGAAAGAACCCCAGCTTTATTCTGTGCATGTTATTTTAGTTTAGGTTACAATTGGGTAAGTCATTTTACAACATAAAATGATTCATTATAGACAGCATGAATAGAGACAAAGAGAAAGTGTTATTTGAAGAAACTTGCATATATTGTTAATAACATCATGTAAAGGCCAAATTGTCCATTTGGACCAGACTCCTAACACACCAGGTTGTTGTGTTGTCTCTTTCTTCACAATTAAATCCAACAATATATCTATATCCAATTTGATCTGAGTTGATATGTGTCTTTAGTCAAATGTAGACATCCTTAACTTTAGTCGAAATTAATAATAAATATACATTCCTGAATTTCTAATCCCCTATCTCTAATTTAGCCATACAAAAACGAACTCTATCATCTCCGCCCTTCTAAAAAGATCACCAAAAACAAAGAATAAAAAATTATCATAATTAACCAAGAAGCTACCACTCACTCAGCGATCAATCAAATTGAAAGCTTATCTAATCAAATTTTCAATTAAATTTCTCAGCTAATCTTCTAATTTCTCCTACTAGTAGTTTACACGTGCGATGCACGTCTTAATAAATATGTTTTTTTTAAAAGTAAAAATTCAGATGTAGTTTGGATTTGATCTAAAACCTCATTTACAATAGTTATGCACGTGCGTTGCAAGGGTTAGTGGATGGACAAATTACATTAAGGCCTTCTCCCATTATAGTAGTAGAGATCCTCAATACCGATAGAACAAAAATAAGGAAAATTGACAGCTGGGTAGATGAATTAATAATAGACATACATTCCTAAATTTCTAATCCCTTATATCTAATTTATCCATACAAAAATGAACACTATAATCTCTGCCTTTTTAAAAAGATCACCAAAAGTAAAGAATAAAAAATTATCATAGTTAACCAAGAAGCAAAACATTTACCTTAGTGATCGATGAAATTGAAAGCTTCTCCAATCAAATTTGCAACTTAATTTCTATTCTAATCTTCTGATTTTCCTAAGCTCAAAACCCATGAAACAAAAATAAGGAAAAATTCCAACTTTTCTGTCGTTTTAAAAAGATCACAAAAGCAAAGAATAAAAAATTATCAAAAGCAAAGAAACGCTCGAGTTTCGACAGCTACCTTGGTTCGACGGCGAAACAGCAGCGCCCTTCGGATTCGACAAATCGACGGCAGGTATGCGAGTTTCGATAGCTACCTTGGTTCAACAGCGAAACGGCGGCGCCCTTCGGGATTCGACGAATCAACGCAGGTATGCGACGCAACTCTCGAGTTTCGACAACTACCCTTGGTTCGACGGCGAAACGGCGGCAGAACTTTCGAGAATGGAAGGATCGACGGCGAATCTGCGGCGCAACAATGGCAATTGGACGGGTACGCTTGGGAATGCGACAGGAATCCCAACACGACCGTGCGCTGGTGACGGGAATGTGAGAGATAGGGCAGTGCAGGTCCAGAGAGAGTTGAATAGAGAGAAGATGAGTTGGGGTTTTGGATTTAGTTTTTTTTTTTTTTTTTGGAGGGGGGGGGGGGGAGGGGGGGAGGGAGGGGATTTGCCGTGCACGAAACGGGGATGTTTAATGGATTTAGTTTGGCCGTATATTGCATAGGTTTGCTCAGTTACAAAATTAAGATTTGTTTGTTTACAATCTTAACTCTCCCATTAATAGTACTATATATATATATATATATATATATATATATATATATAGATATATAAATAATGAGTTGCTACCTTTTACCCCTATTCACCTTGCATCTTTCCCTATGAAATGACAGTGTATTGCAGCCATTGAGAAATTTTGACCTCACACAACACTAGAAATCTCCTAATAAATCTGGAAATTTTGATGTAAACAAAATGCATTAATGTTATCTCTAATCTCTTATAATATTATAATGGGAGAAGGCCTTAGTGTCATTTGTAAATATTTTGTCTTTCTACCAATCCGTGTAATATACGTGCATAACTATTATAAAGGAGGTCCTAGGTTCAAATCAAGACTACATCTAAATTTCTATTTTAAAAAACTATATTTATTAAAATGTGCATCACACGTGTAAGCTACTAGTATATATATATTCTACTCCCCAATCCCCATCAATCTCCATAAATATTTCAGTAAATGATGATGATTGTTTTTTTTTTTTTTTGATGAACCGAATAGAGTCTTTCGACTCCAGCCAAATCAAAAAATTATATTGATAATAAATGAATGTACAATAGAAAGCTTTACAAGAAGTAAAGCCCATCCAATCAACCAAACACAGATAAAATAGTACAATGACGCAAACTAAACAAACGACTAATCCAGCAGACTACCGTCGCTGCAAGGAAACGCTGCTCTACAGCAGTGGGAGGAAGCTGGCAACACGAGGAATGCCAGAGGTGAAACCAAGCCTGAAGGGCCGTCGAAGGGTCGCACACGAACAAACGAAGCAAATGAACCCACGCTAGCAGGACGATAAAGTGGCTGCAGCTGCTAAAATACAGTGGGCTTACCGCACACACGCACATCAGGCGCGGTCGCAGATCAGCCAAAAAAGTGCATTCAGAACCATAGTCCCGCAGGACGAAGAGTAACGCGCAGACAAGCTGCGGATGGGGTCCAAAAAGAGCCCGCCGAATGCACGGTCGAATGCACAGCCGAAAGATATAAAGCAATCATACCAAAGATGCAGAGAAGTAAAATACAAAGAAAAAGAACAGAGCAGAAACGAAATAAGCGCCCCAGAAGGTGGGGAATAGGGCTACAAAAGGCCACCAACCATAATAACCAGTCATATACAATTGTGGGAGAAACAAAAAGCATCAGATGCACATCCATAGAGTCCCACAATCAAAGAAGCAAAATGTTACTTACAAACCAGAATAAAGCCTGAGAAAAGAGCCGGCTCAGTGAACAAAATGAACACTGGCAAAAGCAGCCAGAGTCATCTCAAAAACGAGCCAGCAACAAAACATGCCGGATCTCCCAAAAGATCCAAAGGCCTCAGACCTGAAAAAAGAATTGCATCAGCGCAAACAAAATATCCAGGATAAAACATTAAAAAAGAAAGCATTCTAACATAAAGAGACAGATCAGAACACAACCGAAGCAACAATAGTTAAAGAGCGTTAAGATTGGTAAGACAATTGAAAGCCGAGAGTAATCAATGGCTCTGAAGGGCTTCCCTCGCTGCGTTGGTCAAGGATGTAGACCAAAAATCGAAGAGAAATAAGGATTCGTCAATAAGAGAGGAAATGGGCAGCTCGCGGTGCCTGAAAATTCTATGGTTCCTTTCCTTCCAAGAGATCCAGATAATGATGTGTACCGATAAGTACCAAGATTTGTGATACCTAAAAGACGGAGGAATAGTCGAATACACCGATTTGAGATCGGAGGGCAAAGGATTGAATTCCCAAGCAAGTGAGCATAGTTTCCAGAGGGGGCGAATGAATTCGCAATTCACAAATAGGTGATCCACGTCCTCGAAAGAGGTGGAGCAGTGTAACACCCCGAATTTCAAATAAGGATAAATTCGAGATTTCACAGGATCTTTACTTCACTTCGTACAATTTTACAAGGAAATTTTAAAACTTTTTCAATACTACATCAGAGTTCCTTTACACTTGGTTTTTACACAGCGAAAGAAATAAAATTACAACAGTTGGAAGACAAAAACGTAACTGGTACAATTTTACATCATTGCAACATTTTTAACTCTCATATAGCAATAGCATATCCACTTTATAACCCCATGAATGGTCCTTTACCTGCATGTCAATCTGTGGACACGTCAGTTACTTACAACTGACGAAATGTTATACACGGCTATCCTCTCTATGCCGGGAATAGTATAACGATCTCAAACTTTAACAAATCACAAAAAAAGATTGAATGAACAAGTAAAGTGTCAAGAGTGATTATTCTAAATATAAGTGTATGTCATGCCTTAATGCCTAATGCACACAATTCTACACTAGGATGACACTAATGCACACTTGTTCAGATTCTATGCATCCCATACTACATAGGTCTGAGGGCAAGTGCCTACGTACTCCATATTGAAGGGTTCGATCCCTCGCCATGAGACTACCCAGTAATAAAACAAGTTTTAGAGTTATTTCACAGATACGGATCTCAGCCTCCCTGGCTATAATAACAGATCCCAGCCTCCCTGGCTATTATATCGTGAGAATAATCCCGTAAATGCCCCTCTAACCCCGATATATACATATTCTTTGGAGTATGGTAAACATCCGTCGACTACCCTAAGTCCCGGATAAAATACAGTCCATCTCCTATGGAGCAACCACAGTCCACCAACTGGGTCTATAGCCACGGAGATCCACCGCCGACTATATAGAAGCACCCATTTACGTTTGCACAGGTCTATTACATCTTCACCTAAGTGCCTAATTATTTTTAGTTCAATACATGAATATGTTATCATCCTAGAATCAGTTTTACCTCATACCGGATTTATTCACAAAATACAAGATCGCCCGACGGCATTAACTCGAAATCAAGTCTCAAAATCTTTCTTTCAAAATTACCGGTAACCGAGGTCTTACTAATCCTAAATCATAAATCTTTCATGTACAAGAAACATGGGTATTCACACCCTTTCATAATCATGTATTAAACTTAAATAATTTCTCCTTTCAACTTAATCACAAGTAATCATAGTCTCATCATTATTCATGATCTATTCATTCATAATCTTGGAAGCGGATAATTTTTCTTCAAGGACACAATGAAATATTATTAACCATTTCAAACTCTTACAATATCTCAATTCGCTACGAATTATTCTTTAACACAATAAGAGTATAAACTCTTCAAGAGAAATTACTTCACAACTAATATTTTACTCTTTTTCACAAGGAAAGTTTCTATTCTCAAAATTTTATTTCTTTTTATACTTCAAAAATATACAAGGAAACTATCTCTTAATATTTCCACTTCATTTTATATTAATACTAAGTTTAATTCCAATTAAAAATAAACATTCATGAGTAAAAAACCCAAAAAAAAACAAATGTGAGGCATGGGTTTTGAACCCCAGACCTACAGCAAACATAGCCAGCACCTTACCCGAGCCCACTAGCCATTTAGTCCATGTGGACTTTTGTCAAATATAGCAACCGAAATTCCTTTCATAAATTAGTACAGATTCGGTAATTTAATTGAATGAAGAAAAAAAAATATAAAAGATGGCTATCAAGATTTGAACCCAAGATCTATTATAAGAGGTGCTCACTGGCTAACCAGTAAGTCCAAATGTGATTTCTGTCTAAGAGTTGTATTTGTATACTTTTGTTCATACTTTTCTGAAATTGTTTCTTTTTAACAAAACTTGTTTACCCAATAATCCAATCCTTTAGGATATTGGAATAAACTTCTCTTTGGACTAAAAGGAAATCTTAAATAATAATCAACAAGTCCAAACTTATTTTTTTTAGCATATATCTCATTTAAAAAAAAGATTATTTCCTTTCTTTACAAAATTTACATTTCTTTTCAAACTCGAAAATTAAAATCATGGTTTTCTAAAAATTAGTTTATGCCCAACATCCTACAAATAAAAATTTGTGTTAAGAATCAACATATCTTTTAATCGATTATGGATGTCTCAAAGGAATTCCTTTCATACAAAAGAAAATTGTATTTTTTGACATATGTCAACATACTTCATAAAAAATTATTTCCTTCTCTTTTCTTTTTCATCATATCTCTAATCATATGTTGAAATATAGCATTCTTTAACAATTTCTCATACATATCACACATTTGACATACCTAGATTTACGAGTATTCTAACATTGTTCATAGTAATAATTCTTTAGTTAAACTCTTCTTTTCAATTTACACATAAACTTGCATTTCTCAAAACTTGAATGAAAAAAAAAATTGTTTAATTTCTCTTATACAAATTGGGAATTTACAGCATGCCAACAAGTCTCAAATCATAAGAATTTTACAAAATCTCTTTCATGAACAAATTATTATTTTCCAAATGTAACAATAAAAAATATACATATGTCAATAATAACAAAATTTTACTTTCTTCTTTCTTAGTCAATAAATCATAAAGCATGTTTATCATATGATATTCATCACTAAAATTCCCACATACTCAACAAGTACAAAAATTGCAATCACATTAACATGGTTCATGGTATAAAGAAATTCTTCTTTTTAATTAGCATGATATCACAACAAAATCATCCTCATTCAAAACATGATATACTAGCATAAATTTTATCTTATAATTCTCAAACAATATCTTCTTATACTACTCTTTTTTTTGTATGCATATCCTACACTAGAAAATAATGAAATCACCCACTAACACAATGTTAATACATTTGTCAACATAGCATGATTCACTATTAATCTCACCACAATCATGGTATAGTTATTCTATTTTATCAAAACTACTCATTCACTTTTATTAGCATGTACATTCAAAAAAAATTAGAAAGTAGGAGAACACCCACCTTGATTGAAGCTTGAACGATTGAAAGAATGATCACCACTTCTAGCTTCAAGGATTCCTAGCTCTTCTCCTCCTAGCAATGGCCTTCAAGCACAAAACTCTCTTCTCTCTTATTTTTCATTTGTTTTTGGTGTGAAAAGAATGAGGAATGGAGGGTGCTATTTATAGGATTTTGCTAGGGTTCAATTTGCATAATTACACAACCTAATAAATTACTAAAATTAATTTGCTAACTCTTCATATTTTTAACTCCTAAAAACTCCCATCTTTTTATCTTCCCACCTCTTCAAAAACCCAACTCCCATAACCTACAACTTTTCTCATTCCCCCACTAATTCTCTCTTTCCTCCCATGCCCCAACCGGCTTCACTTGGGTACAATCCGGTCAATGTGCATGCACACATGGACATGTGCATACACAATACACATTTTTAGGTGGGCCCCCATCCAATTACATTACATAGCATGAACATGCCATCCATCCAAGTTCACACATTTTCCAAGTATCATCATGTATGATGTCCAAGCCTCATGAAGAAGCCCACAACAGCTATGTTGCTGTTGTTGCACTCCGTGGGCCCCCACAATCCAAACCATAAAACCAACTTAGTATAAGTTCATATATATACTATATATATATATTTAGTAAAAATAGTTTACCTAAAAAAATCAAAATGTATCTAGCACAATTAAAAATAAGTACACACACTTAAAAATTTATTTTGAAAACGGATACCAAAATACGTTCGCCGAAAACACGTGCATCGCACGTGAAATATCAAAAATGCGAAAATCATCTTTATTAATGAAAAACTATTTAATATAATCGAAAACAATATAAGAAAAATTATATTTACTAATTTCATAATGAAATCACTACACGTAGAAAGCACGTGCATTATACGTGCAGAAAATCGAAAATGCATTTTAATCAAAATAGGGGGAAAAATAAATTTTCGTTTTATAAAAATAGATTTGAAAACATAAAATAAATAATTGAAACACATAAATTATCACCCGTGGCGGCGGAAAATATGTAATTAATACGTGCATTGAAAACACGTAGGAAACACGTAATATACAAAGATTGAAATAATATATTTTGTTGACTCAAGATAGGAAAAATCAATACGGAAAATGTATAAATAGTACGAATTCAAAATATGTAGTGAAACACATTACCAAATATACGTGCGTAACACCCAGGGGCAAAATTGTAATTTTCAATTTTGCGGGGTGTTACACTCTCCCCCCCTTAGATTAGTTCCGTCCCCGGAACTCGCTAGGGTAAAGATTGTATTTTGTACATGTCACAAAAAATATTTGTATTTAGAAAACTGCAACTTTAAGAAAAATAAATGTAGTATACGCAACAAGGAAAAACAAGGCAAACTCTTTATATGAAAACTATGAATATTAAGATGTTACAAGACGGAACAAGAAAATTAGGAAAATGGCATAAGAACTGAAATGTGACAAGAGATAGAATAGTTTGAGAAAAATTTTCTTACAAAAAAAAATAATATTAGGTAAGCTATTTGATAAAGGGGAAAGTCAGTTAAGTCGTTAACTTCGAAATAGTTCGGAAAACAATGTGGCGAAGAAAACGTAGTCAGTAGGTAATTTGGAAAAATTTATCAATGTATTAAACGGTAGAAAATTCGCAAACTGTATAATGAAATCTAATTAGCAATTTCAAACAAAACCATTGAATAAGATTTTGGGAAAAAAATAAATGGGAATGAGACTTGGTTGAAAGTATAGATAACATAGAATGACTTTGTATACCAATTAATAAAATAGTTTGTAAGGTAACTATAATAATTATACACACAATTTGAAAAAAAATAGAAAGCATACGTTGAAATACTTTGTGAATATACAAAATTTTGTAGTGATGAAAATAATTTATAACATTAAGACAAAATAGTGTAAAGCACATACACGAGATGAAAACACAATTGAAAACAATAATTATATAGTACAGCAAATTAGGACAATAGACATAAACAAGTATATGCAAAAATATTAATGTAGTAATTAGATGAGGGTAAAATGATATGTATAATGGGAATATTGAAATATATGATATATATAGAAATCATTGGGAAAATATATGTAATAACTAAGAGTGTAAAGACAGTTAAAATTTGAGAAAAGATAATGTATAAATAGTGATAAAGAAGTGAAAAACTACAAAATTAGTGATTAATAGTAAAAGTAAATCATAACAAATTAGCAAATAACATGTAATAACAATAGTATCGAATGTAGGCAATAAAACAAAATAGTATGTTATATTTATATAGGTAGAAAATTTCAATCTTGTTAAAAACATATAGGATAAGATGATACAGAAATCAAAATCATATAAAATGAGTGCTCATAAGAAAATTTCATAAGAAAAACCCAAAATAATAAATGAAGAAAAATAGTGGTTTCAATATTAATTTAATAAACGGCAATTTAAAACTTGACAGAATACGGAAAGTAATAGTAGTTATAAACGGGTAAACATAAATTGACATAAATACATGAAAGACGAAATTTTAAGTTTGAAAAACAAGTTTAAAATATCAAGACTAAGGAAGATAGATAGATAATATATATTCAAATCATTTAATAACATAAAAAAAATATTTATTTGAAAACTATTGACTACGGAGAAAGTACCATGATAAAAATCTACAAAAATAATTTGAGAGGGAAGTGTGTAAGGTATCATGAATGACGGTCCAAGCTAACCACGCTTCCACTGCGCCACTCTGATACCCAGGAGAAAATGTGCTCGCATACACTCTCATATTAATGTATACAAGGAGAACATCATGA
The DNA here is from genome assembly GCA_017893485.1 of Hemerocallis citrina. Classification (NCBI taxonomy): domain Eukaryota; kingdom Viridiplantae; phylum Streptophyta; class Magnoliopsida; order Asparagales; family Asphodelaceae; genus Hemerocallis; species Hemerocallis citrina. Next base: position 136,699,675 of record CM030358.1, on the reverse strand, counting down.
ATGAAATTGAATGCAAGTTCAATAACAACTTCATTCACGACTCCAGTCATCCAAAAGAAAGAGAAAACATCAGTGTATAGAGCAACACAAATGTAAATCACTTACATTTAAATCTCTATAGACTGAAACTCATACTCTAGTGTCTGCAGGAATAATGTTGTAACTACTCAATAAGGTGTCACGGGTTCTAGACTATAGTTAATGATCTTACTACTCCTCCTAAACAAATCTTTAGTCTATCAAGTTCTGATTTACTTGGGTTAGCTGTAAGAGTCGGTTCCCAGCTAGCGGTGGTCCGAAGACGCTTAAATACCATGTCGCTTAGGGCTGTTTACACCCGGTTGACAGAAGGACTCTTTTGGCTTGTTCCCAAATTTATCGTCCCTTTTTATCGTTCCTTATAAACTTGTACTACTTGTGAAGCATGCTCTGATACCATCTGTAACACCCCGAATTTCAAATAAGGATAAATTCGAGATTTCACAGGATCTTTACTTCACTTCGTACAATTTTACAAGGAAATTTTAAAACTTTTTCAATACTACATCAGAGTTCCTTTACACTTGGTTTTTACACAGCGAAAGAAATAAAATTACAACAGTTGGAAGACAAAAACGTAACTGGTACAATTTTACATCATTGCAACATTTTTAACTCTCATATAGCAATAGCATATCCACTTTATAACCCCATGAATGGTCCTTTACCTGCATGTCAATCTGTGGACACGTCAGTTACTTACAACTGACGAAATGTTATACACGGCTATCCTCTCTATGCCGGGAATAGTATAACGATCTCAAACTTTAACAAATCACAAAAAAAGATTGAATGAACAAGTAAAGTGTCAAGAGTGATTATTCTAAATATAAGTGTATGTCATGCCTTAATGCCTAATGCACACAATTCTACACTAGGATGACACTAATGCACACTTGTTCAGATTCTATGCATCCCATACTACATAGGTCTGAGGGCAAGTGCCTACGTACTCCATATTGAAGGGTTCGATCCCTCGCCATGAGACTACCCAGTAATAAAACAAGTTTTAGAGTTATTTCACAGATACGGATCTCAGCCTCCCTGGCTATAATAACAGATCCCAGCCTCCCTGGCTATTATATCGTGAGAATAATCCCGTAAATGCCCCTCTAGCCCCGATATATACATATTCTTTGGAGTATGGTAAACATCCGTCGACTACCCTAAGTCCCGGATAAAATACAGTCCATCTCCTATGGAGCAACCACAGTCCACCAACTGGGTCTATAGCCACGGAGATCCACCGCCGACTATATAGAAGCACCCATTTACGTTTGCACAGGTCTATTACATCTTCACCTAAGTGCCTAATTATTTTTAGTTCAAGACATGAATATGTTATCACCCTAGAATCAGGTTTACCTCATACCGGATTTATTCACAAAATACAAGATCGCCCGACGGCATTAACTCGAAATCAAGTCTCAAAATCTTTCTTTCAAAATTACCGGTAACCGAGGTCTTACTAATCCTAAATCATAAATCTTTCATGTACAAGAAACATGGGTATTCACACCCTTTCATAATCATGTATTAAACTTAAATAATTTCTCCTTTCAACTTAATCACAAGTAATCATAGTCTCATCATTATTCATGATCTATTCATTCATAATCTTGGAAGCGGATAATTTTTCTTCAAGGACACAATGAAATATTATTAACCATTTCAAACTCTTACAATATCTCAATTCGCTACGAATTATTCTTTAACACAATAAGAGTATAAACTCTTCAAGAGAAATTACTTCACAACTAATATTTTACTCTTTTTCACAAGGAAAGTTTCTATTCTCAAAATTTTATTTCTTTTTATACTTCAAAAATATACAAGGAAACTATCTCTTAATATTTCCACTTCATTTTATATTAATACTAAGTTTAATTCCAATTAAAAATAAACATTCATGAGTAAAAAACCCAAAAAAAAACAAATGTGAGGCATGGGTTTTGAACCCCAGACCTACGGCAAACATAGCCAGCACCTTACCCGAGCCCACTAGCCATTTAGTCCATGTGGACTTTTGTCAAATATAGCAACCGAAATTCCTTTCATAAATTAGTACAGATTTGGTAATTTAATTGAATGAAGAAAAAAAATATAAAAGATGGCTATCAAGATTTGAACTCAAGATCTATTATAAGAGGTGCTTACTGGCTAACCAGTAAGTCCAAATGTGATTTCTGTCTAAGAGTTGTATTTGTATACTTTTGTTCATACTTTTCTGAAATTGTTTCTTTTTAACAAAACTTGTTTACCCAATAATCCAATCCTTTAGGATATTGGAATAAACTTCTCTTTGGACTAAAAGGAAATCTTAAATAATAATCAACAAGTCCAAACTTATTTTTTTAGCATATATCTCATTTAAAAAAAAGATTATTTCCTTTCTTTACAACTAGTATAATGCACGTGCGATGCACGTCTATAAAAGTGTGTAGGATTATGAAGAAGGGACAGGTCACCGAAGAGGTTGCATGCATGCATGCAGACAGGCATGCACAATTTATACATTTTGATATTTGCATGCATGTGTTAGACCTACTGGCTTTGATAGGAGGAAACTTTCTTATGAATAAATTGTGCATGCAAGTACATGCAAATTTATACTATTAATTATTTTCTTAAATCTATGCAGACAAACATGCAAATCTATGCATATTAATTATTTTTTCAATACATGCAAATTACATTTCTGACCTCCGATATTAACCCTATATTTTTTTTAGTCTTTTATGTTTATGAGGACATGATAGTAAAAAGGCGCCAAAATGGGGCTTTGCTTAATAATATTTTCTCGAATCTATGCAAACAAACATGCAAATCTATGCATATTAATTATTTTTCCAATACATGCAAATTACATTTTTGACCTCCGATATTAACCCTATATTTTTATTAGCCTTTCATGTTTATGAGGGCATGATAGTAAAAAGCCACCAAAATGGGGATTTGCTTAATAATAGTATAGATATTGAGGGAACAAAATTTTATGGAGATTTACATGTGAAGTAAAAATTACAAAATTAACCTTATATATATTTTTTTAGTTTTTTATGTATATGGGGGCATAATAGTAAAAAGCCATCAAAATGGGGCTTTGCTTAATAATAGTATAGAAATTTACATTTCTTTTCAAACTCGAAAATTAAAATCGTGCTTTTCTAAAAATTAGTTTATGCCCAACATCCTACAAATAAAAATTTGTGTTAAGAATCAACATATCTTTTAATCGATTATGGATGTCTCAAAGGAATTCCTTTCATACAAAAGAAAATTGTATTTTTTGACATATGTCAACATACTTCATAAAAAAATTATTTCCTTCTCTTTTCTTTTTCATCATATCTCTAATCATATGTCGAAATATAGCATTCTTTAACAATTTCTCATACATATCACACATTTGACATACCTAGATTTACGAGTATTCTAACATTGTTCATAGTAATAATTCTTTAGTTAAACTCTTCATTTCAATTTACACATAAACTTGCATTTCTCAAAACTTGAATGAAAAAAAAAATTTGTTTAATTTCTCTTATACAAATTGGGAATTTATAGCATGCCAACAAGTCTCAAATCATAAGAATTTTACAAAATCTCTTTCATGAACAAATTATTATTTTCCAAATGTAACAATAAAAAATATACATATGTCAATAATAACAAAATTTTACTTTCTTCTTTCTTAGTCAATAAATCATAAAGCATGTTTATCATATGATATTCATCACTAAAATTCCCACATACTCAACAAGTACAAAAATTGCAATCACATTAACATGATTCATGGTATAAAGAAATTCTTCTTTTTAATTAGCATGATATCACAACAAAATCATCCTCATTCAAAACATGATATACTAGCATAAATTTTATCTTATAATTCTCAAACAATATCTTCTTATACTACTCTTTTTTTTGTATGCATATCCTACACTAGAAAATAACGAAATCACCCACTAACACAATGTTAATACATTTGTCAACATAGCATGATTCACTATTAATCTCACCACAATCATGGTATAGTTATTCTATTTTATCAAAACTACTCATTCACTTTTATTAACATGTACATTCAAAAAAAAATTAGAAAGTAGGAGAACACCCACCTTGATTGAAGCTTGAACGATTGAAAGAATGATCACCACTTCTAGCTTCAAGGATTCCTAGCTCTTCTCCTCCTAGCAATGGCCTCCAAGCACAAAACTCTCTTCTCTCTTATTTTTCATTTGTTTTTGGTGTGAAAAGAATGAGGAATGGAGGGTGCTATTTATAGGATTTTGCTAGGGTTCAATTTGCATAATTACACAACCTAATAAATTACTAAAATTAATTTGCTAACTCTTCATATTTTTAACTCCTAAAAACTCCCATCTTTTTATCTTCCCACCTCTTCAAAAACCCAACTCCCATAACCTACAACTTTTCTCATTCCCCCACTAATTCTCTCTTTCCTCCCATTCCCCAACCGGCCTCACTTGGGTACAATCCTGTCAATGTGCATGCACACATGGACATGTGCATACACAATACACATTTTTAGGTGGGCCCCCATCCAATTACATTACATAGCATGAACATGTCATCCATCCAAGTTCACACATTTTCCAAGTATCATCATGTATGATGTCCAAGCCTCATGAAGAAGCCCACAACAGCAATGTTGCTGTTGTTGCACTCCGTGGGCCCCCACAATCCAAACCATAAAACCAACTTAGTATAAGTTCATATATATACTATATATATATTTAGTAAAAATAGTTTACCTAAAAAAATCAAAATGTATCTAGGACAATTAAAAATAAGTACACACACTTAAAAATTTATTTTGAAAACGGATACCAAAATACGTTCGCCGAAAACACGTGCATCGCACGTGAAATATCAAAAATGCGAAAATCGACTTTATTAATGAAAAACTATTAAATATAATCGAAAACAATATAAGAAAAATTATATTTACTAATTTCATGATGAAAATCACTACACGTAGAAAGCACGTGCATTATACGTGCAAAAAATCGAAAATGCATTTTAATCAAAATAGGGGGAAAAATAAATTTTCGTTTTATAAAAATAGATTTGAAAACATAAATTAAATAATTGAAATACAGAAATTATAACCCGTGGCGGCGGAAAATATGTAATTAATACATGCATTGAAAACACGTAGGAAACACGTAATATACAAAGATTGAAATAATATATTTTTGTTGACTCAAGATAGGAAAAATCAATACGGAAAATGTATAAATAGTACGAATCCAAAATATGTAGTGAAACACATTACCAAATATACGTGCGTAACACCCAGGGGCAAAATTGTAATTTTCAATTTTGCGGGGTGTTACAAGCAGAGGGGGCACAATTGTCCCCAGGCCATGTTTCTTTTATTGAGAATCTCAACGGTGAGAAGTTTATTGTTAAAAGCGAGCCAGGAAGTGATTTTAGCTTTAAGCGGTGCACAAGAGCTCCAAATAAATTTGGTAAAAGGCAAGAGGATTCCTCTGAAGTTCAGGAATTAGTAAAAGGATTTGACCGAAAAGACCCCCGTTGAATTCCATCGTCAAGAGTAACCATCTGCCGGCGGCCCCTCATAATCGTTGAGGGAGGAAAGGAGTTCGATTAATTGAGTACCGCTATTCTGCGGAAGAATGCCCGAGATAGGGATGAGCCATAATCTAAGAGATTGGTGAATAGTGAAAGAATCTTCAACCGTAGCCTTCGGAAATAGGGCCGATTGGTAGATGAGGGGAAAGGCAGAAGCAAGCTTCGTGTTACCGATCCAGAGGTCCGTCCAGAATCTGGTTCTGGATCCTGCTCGGCAGTTATGGGAGATACCGCAAAGGAAAGCAGGAATCGCTTTCCAGACGCCCTTCCAGAAAGGAGAGGCGTTGCGATGGATAGGCAGTGAAAGGTCCCACCAATGGTGAGCAGGGGAGAGGTATGATTTAATGCTTTGGATCCACGGTAGATGGTCGAGTATTAAGAATCTCCAGAGCCATTTGCCCAGTAAGGCGATGTTGTGATGCCCGAGATTCAATACTCCGAGGCCTCCAGCTGCTTTAGAAGAGCAGACAAGATCCCAGTTGCATAGATGCGACCCTGGTTTAAAAGAGGCGGAACCCGACCAGAAGAAGTTACTTCTAATTTGATCTAATCTCTTAATGACCCAAGATGGTAGAAAATAGAAAGACATCATGTATAGCGGGATAGAAGAAAGCACCGAGTTGGGGAGAATAATACGTCCTCCATGGGAATGAAGTTTACCAGACCAGACACTGAGCCTCGATTCAACTTTGTCCAACATGGGAATCCAGTCAGATTTATGGAGTTTACCCCATCTATGGGGAATACCTAGGTAGGTAATGGGGAAGGAAGCCACTGGACAATTGAAGAAATTGGCAATCTCAGTCTGTCAGTTTGGGGAACCGCCCAACCATAGGACCGAAGATTTGTGAAAGTTGATAGAGAGACCCGACGCAAGCTCAAAACAATACAGGAGCAGCTTGAGGTTCCGAAGGGAGTGAAAATTAGGTTGGAGAAAGATGATCGTGTCATCTGCATACTGAAGATTAAGGACCCCGTGAAATTGGTTGGAAGAACCCAAAACCTGAATGACTTGCACATCCCAAGCATTACGCAAGAGTTTACTAAAGACATCAGCCACAAGAGAAAATAATAGAGAAGAAAGAGGGTCTCCTTGTCGGAGGCCACAGTGAATTTTGAATTTGTGACCCTCTTTGCCATTAACAATGATAGACGAGGTGCCCGAGTATAGGCTGGATCGAATCCAGGCGATCCACCTGGGACCAAAGCCACGATGAAGCAAGATATTAATCAAGAAATCCCAACTCACATTATCGTAGGCCTTTGGGAAGTCAAGTTTGAGGAGAACACCCTCAGAGTTTGAACGGTGACAATGAGAGATGATTTCCTGGGCAGACGCCATGCTGTCCAGGATGAAACGGTCTCGGATGAACCCAGATTGGGCCCGGTCAATGAGGGGGGAAATGACCGAACCAAGTCTAGTAGCAAGCACTTTCATAATGATTTTGAAAGTGGTGTTAATAAGACTGATAGGCCGAAATAGATTGATGGTATTAGCCCCAAATACTTTAGGAATCAGAACAATATGAGCGTAGTTAATACGATCGAAGGAGAACGTTCCTTGATGAAGGTTAGAGAATAATTGGAAAAGATCATCTTTAAGCAAATCCCAAAATTTTTGAAAGAAAAAAGTCGGGAAGCCATCCGGGCCAGGCGCGGCGTCACTTTTTAGGGCGAACACTGCAACTTTGATTTCCTCCATAGAGAAAGGAAGTTCTAGGGAATCTAAATCCTGTGATGGAGGCCTGTAAAGACGGTCCCAATCAAGACCAATAGAAGGAAGTTTGGGAGACCCGATGAGATCCTTATAAAAGGATAGGAAGGCTCCATGAATCTCATGGTTGGAGCCAAGTTTGCTGCCATTGTGAAGAATCGAGGAGATCCAGTTACGGCGTTGGCGATGCGAAGCAAAGTTGTGGAAAAAGGAGGTGTTCCCGTCCCCTTCTTTTAACCACTTGGTCTTGGCCCTTTGGGCCCATTTCAAGTGGTCTTGAAGGAGGATGGCGGAATAATCGATCTTGCACGCGAGGCGTTCGGATCGATGGGAATCGGGTAAGGGCCCAAGTTCTTCCATCCTGTCGAAGGATTCAATCGATGCCAAAAGGTAATTCTTAAGGAAATTGGTGTTATGCTGTCTTTCAGTTTGCCAAATTTTACACCCAAACTTAATAGCGTGAAGTTTAAGAAGGATATTGCCTAGACCTGAGGAGCCAGAGACAGAGGAAAGACATTCCCGAACTAGATTCACAAACAACTGGTCTTGTAACCAAAGTTTTTCGAATCTGAACTTGTGGTGGTGAGCAAAAGGGAAATGAGAGTATAGGGCGATAGGGGTGTGGTCTGAGGAAGGATTGGGAAGCGCTTTAGAGAAAGAGTTGTGGAAAAGGGAGATCCAGTTCTGAGAGACTAGAAAACGATCAAGCTTGGCAAAAGTAGGAACAAGACGAAGGTTAGACCAAGTGAAGATACGACCGTTCAAAGGAAGGTCATTGAGATGCAATTGACGGATACAATCGTTAAAGCAGAATGATTGCCCGTCAAGCTGCGAAGGGGAAGATCTTTCAGACGCGAACCTGGTGACGTTAAAGTCACCACAAAGGAAACAGAGTCCATCAGTGTAGGCTTGAAGTGAGCTAAATTCGTTCCAGAAAAGTTGGCGTCTGTCGGCAGTGGATGGACCATAGACAGAAATGACACAAATAGTGCAGTTTTGGGCCGTCCAGAAAAGTTGGACAATAAGGAAGAACTGCAGTCGGATCACCGCGATAAGCGAGAAAACTGATTCCTTGAAACCGAGCATGATACCTCCCCTAGAACCAATCGCATCTAGCGAAATCCATTTAGAGATAATGGAGCCTCCGATAGTGCGATAGGTAAGGTGGGAGGGCGAATCGATTTTTGATTCTTGAAGGGAGATAATATCACAATTGGAAGAAGAAATAATATCGTAAACAGCCCTTTTTTTACTGGGGCAGTTAAGGCCCCTAATATTCCAAGAGATGCAATTCATTGACAACCTTTGCTCTCTAGAACTCTAAGACACTCCTTGTGCCTGATCGAATCGAGCAAAGAAGAGCAGTCTGAACCTAAGCGGAAACCCAATTCGTTGGTAATGGACAACATATCATCATTGGAAAGAACATCAAATTGAGGGAAGAAGATGGATCCTAAGGGAAGGCGATGGCCAGAAGAGCTGGGGAGATGCTCACAAGCCCCCTGAGAGCCCTGGCCATAACCTTTAGACCTGAGACGGGCACTGGTCCAGAGAATACGATAAGGTAACCCTTCTCGGGATACCGGGGACGGGGAGGAACACCTACTGTCCTTAGACAGGCACCTATCGTCTGAGTCGATATGCTGAGACAGTGGCGGCAAGATAGCCTTACAGGTAGTGGTTATCGATCTACACAAGTCCCGCTTTTGAGGCGAGGAAACTTGAAGAACGAAACACTGAACATCTCTACCCGAGGGTTTAGAGAGATAGTCGCTCAGCGGACTCGAGGTCGACGCTGAGCGAAAGGGAAAATAATTCCCTGGAGAAGGAGAACGAGAAATCTTCCAAGGATGGAAGTAATCTTTAAATAGAAACCGAAATAGAAACTTACAGCATGATGCTAAATAATCTTCACGGTAAAAAGAAAAAGAACTGCAGGAAAACAAATATGTAGATACCTGGTCGGCTGGGGGATTTGGAAGCAGATCCGCTTCCTCTTCTTCCAATAGGTTGTCTTGTTCGATCCAACCTTCGTTCTTGGGCTGATCAGTTTTGCCACCTTTAGAGGGAGGAGGTTTGGACGTCGAGACTGATGGAGAGGGGATGTGTAAATGATAATGATTGTAAAAAGAAAATCAGTAAATGATACTGTATCATGGAAGGAAAAAGGTCCACATTTTGTACAATTTTTTCGAGTTATGAAAAACTTGGCCATTACTCACCAGGTCCATAAGGCCCAATTTCAGCTAGTCCTCCCGTTCCTACCTCAGAACTTTCTAGAAGCCCAAACCCCTCACCAACAAATCAACCGCAATTCCAAAAAAATTGCGAAACCAATCAAATCCCAAATCTCTAATTTTCCATCGAACTCTCTAGAAACCAATCGAGCCCCCTCACTTCTCTCCACTCTTTATATACCTTGTCCTGCCCTAGATCTCTCAAAACCTACGGCCGTCCCTCGAGACCCTAACCCTAAAATCTAAATTCCAATCTCGACAATTTCTTCATTTCTCGTCAGTAATGGCGTCGGAGACGGAGACGTTCGCCTTCCAGGCCGAGATCAACCAGCTCTTGAGTCTCATCATTAACACCTTCTACTCCAACAAGGAGATCTTCCTTCGCGAACTCATCAGCAACGCTTCCGATGTGAGTCTCTCACTCAAAACCCTAATTTTCGAGATCTAGATGTTAGATATGTAATTTGGATATAAGAGCTTCATTTTTAGGTCGAAAGTGGTCGTTTCTTAAAATTTTGGTTAATTATCTTGTGATTATTGTTTGATGTTACTGCTTAGAATTTTGGAGATTAGGTTTAGTTGATTATTTCTCATTATTTTTTTTTGATTTTTGTGTAAAGTTTTAGTCTCTAGGTCTAGAGATCTAAATTGATATGCAAAATTTTAATTTAAAATTTTTAAAATTTAATTAGAGATTCCAACACTAGGAATATGTATTAATTTCCTTTATTGATATTTCTTTTTTTTTTTCTTGTAAAGAAGTAAATATAACTGAAAAGTTTGGTTTATTTTCTCACCAAACGTTCGGAATTATTTAATAATATCATACACATAATCTGAATTGAATTGAAATTGTAGTCGGATAAAATTATCGAGTTACATATTTGAGTAATTGTATTTAGACGAAAACATATTTTGACTGCCTAATTTCTATGCCTAGTTTTTTTGTTTCTTTACTTGGTTGTGTCATGCTACTTAATTTTACAAATATTGAGTGGTTATAATTAACAGGCTTTGGACAAGATCAGATTTGAGAGCCTGACAGACAAGAGCAAGCTGGATACCCAGCCGGAGCTCTTCATTCACATCATCCCCGACAAGGCCACCAACACCCTCACAATCATCGACAGTGGTATTGGGATGACCAAGTCTGATTTGGTCAACAATCTCGGTACCATTGCAAGGTCTGGAACCAAAGAGTTCATGGAGGCTTTGGCTGCTGGTGCTGACGTCAGCATGATTGGTCAGTTTGGTGTTGGGTTTTACTCGGCTTACCTTGTTGCTGAGAGGGTGGTTGTGACCACCAAGCATAATGATGACGAGCAGTACATTTGGGAGTCCCAGGCTGGTGGGTCTTTCACTGTGACTAGGGACGTAGGGGAGCCTCTTGGGAGGGGAACCAAGATCACCCTCTTCCTCAAGGAGGATCAGGTAAATTTTTTTTGCCACATCTTGTTGTTGGTAGTAGATTTGATGCATCTTTGATTTATGCTGGTATCTCTGAATTGATGCATGCTTTATTGTCTGCTTTAATGTTTATTGTGTGAAATTGGTATAATATTTTGCAAAAGAGGACTGTTCATTTGTATGACGATTGTTAAGCATAGCCTGATTTAGTTACATGCATGTATTTATGCTGGTATCTCTGAATTGATGCATGCTTTATTGTCTGCTTTAATGTTTATTGTGTGAAATTGGTATAATATTTTGCAAAAGAGGACTGTTCATTTGTATGATGATTGTTAAGCATAGCCTGATTTAGTTACATGCATGTGAAATTTGGTATTATAATGCTCCTAGAGCAACTCCAACCACACCCTTCAAAATGAAGGCCTTCAGAAGTAATATTCTTGGAATATTTCTTTTAGAATACTCATCAACTCCAACCACACTCCATCAAATATGATTTCTTCCAACTTTTCATTTTTCTTAATTAAGCTAAAATAGACTATACATTAATTGTAAGAGCGTCTGTAGTCGTTTGCTAAATATGCATAATATGCATATTTGGCCAAAAACAGCGCTGCAGTCATTGGCTAAATATGCATAATTCGCTACAGGAGATTGCCATAAATGAGAGAGGGAATGAGAAATATGCATATATGAGATACGACACTTCAAGTGTCGTCGCACCAAAAAAGATTATTTTTTTTAATTGTCGGAAGGCACTTGTTCAAAAAAATTTATTTTTTTAATGGTCGGACGGCACTTGAAGTGCCGTCCCACCAAAAAAATTTAATTTCCTAATAAAAAAACCAAAAAAACCCACCCTGAAGTGCCGTCTGACTTGTAGGGGGTTATTTGCATTTTTTTTGTACTTTTTGTAATTTTTTTGCAATTTTTTGTAATTTTTGCGTAATTTCTAAATTTTTGTAATTTTTTATAATATTTTTGTAATTTTTTTATTTGCACTTCGAGGACAAATTTTTCCCTCGGACAGCACTTGAAGTGCCGTCACACCTTTTATAAAAAATAACATTCAACGGCTGAACAATAGATTAAACAATAAAAATTCAAGATAAACAAGTTTTTGATGCCAGTGAGTTGTAGCTAATTATAATTCACATAGTAAATGGAGGTCCTCTCTCTCTCTATATATATATATATATAGAAAAATGCTAATATGAGATGGTAAGATGGGTGAGATGAAAATGTATTTTGCATTCTACATATCATGTAGATGGTGTGTACAAAATTTCAAGCGATTTGGAGACCTCTAGCCTATGCATCAAAGCGTTCAAATAAATGCATATATATGTATTTCGCATCATCTTCATGATGTGTTGAATGCTTTGATGCAAAGGCTAGAGGTCTCTAAATGGCTTAAAATTTTGTACACACCATCTAGATGACATGTAGAATGATGTGAACAGTGTGATCAAGATTTGGATGATTCAAATCGTCCATCTCACAAAAAAACACTACATCTCACCATCTCATAATAGCATGACTCTATATATCAAGGAGTTAATATGTTTTTTTTAGGGTTTTTCCCACATGGGTCACTAACACATATGGTACCCTCTTTTTAGTGTTATATATATATATACATATATATATATATATATATATATATATAGAGAGAGAGAGAGAGAGAGAGAGAGAGAAATCTTCGGTTGCACACTACTTTGGTGAGCACTCCGTGAGCACTCACGAACTAGAGACCCTATGAAAAATCCGAACCGCTCATATTGTTCTATATGCCTTAGATAGCCTAACAATAAAAAATCAAGTAATTTGAAGTTCATTTGCCCATGATTTACATCATCACAAAATTGTATGGCTGAAAATTCTAACAACTTAATGGATGGGCAAATGAACTTCAAATTACTTGATTTTTTATTATTAGGCTATCTAAGGCATATAGAACAATATGAGCGGTTCGGATTTTTCATAGGGTCTCTAGTTCGTGAGTGCTCACGGAGTGCTCACCAAAAGTAGTGTGCAACCGAAGGGGACTCTATATATATATATAAGGAGTTAATATGTTTTTTTTGTAGGGTTTTTCCCACATGGGTCACTAACACATACGGTGCCCTCTTTTTAGGGTTAGGGGTTTAGGGTTAGGATTATGTTAGGCTTAAGGTTTTAAAAGAGGGCAAACTAGTTACGTAATCTTGCTATATTCATTTATCCATTTATGCATATTTTGATCCTCAACGACTGTGGATGCTCTAATATTAGTAAAATTTAAAACTACTTTAATTTCCTTGATAAATATTTTTAATTATCATATTATTAGACTAATTTCACTTTAAACGATTATCAATGTAATATTTTTAATTATCAATGATGTTTTTTATTATCAATGTAATATTTCAAATGTTTTTATTCTGCAGTTATATGTATTTCACTATCCAATATTTGTTGTTTATCTATTTCCAATTAATGATCACATTTTATGAGTTTGTGCAATATACTTATTAAGTCGTCTTTTGAAAATATATTAAGCTAATAAAAATAATTAATTAATCTTAAATATGTATATTCTATCAATTATTATTTTCAACCGATAATTTTTTCTTTCAAAATTGGTCTCATCTTGAAGGTAATGTCGAGACCTTTACCAAAATAATAATTTTGGATTAATATTGTATGAGATACATTCATTATATATATATATATATATATATATATATATATATATATATGAGTAAAAGGGATATGAGCAACTTGCTCATTTAGTAAATGAGCAACTGATTATGTGGCATGCATGTGATACATTGAACAACTAACTCTTTGAAAGATTTTCCAATTACATGTATGCCACACCATCAATTGCTTATTTACTAAATGAGCAAGTTGCTCATACCCCATTTTCATATATATATATATATTAGATTTGCCCATGGGCACGTGCCGTCTTCAGAACGATACATCATATGAAAAGCCTTGTAAACAGTAAATCAATAATTATGTAGCTCAAGTTTGATAGTATGACAATAATTAGTTGTAAATAAAAGTCCATGTTTCCATAAGTGTGTGTGTGTGTGTGTGTGTATATATATATATATATATATATAGAGAGAGAGAGAGAGAGAGAGAGAGAGAGAGAGAGAGAGAGAGAGAGAGAGAGAGAGAGAGAGAGAGAGAGAGAGATATATATATATATATATATATATATATATATATATATAAACATTCAAATCCCCAAAACTCCTATCTCTCTCTCTCTCTATATATATATATATAGAGAGAGAGAGAGAGAGAGAGAGAGAGAGAGAGTAAACATTCAAATCCCCAAAACTCCTTTATTTATTTAACACACTCTCTCTCTCTCTATATATATATATATAGAGAGAGAGAGAGAGAGAGAGAGAGAGAGAGAGAGAGAGAGAGAGAGTTAAATAAATAAAGGAGTTTTGGGGATTTGAATGTTTTGGGGATTTGAATAAAGGAGTTTTGGGGATTTGAATTTGAGTTTTTGGGGGGAACTTTTGGAAGGGAAAATGCGTTTTGTGAGGTTAGATCTGAGCCTTTGATTTTGGGGAGATTGAAGGAGAGCCACTTGATAGCTTTCTTTGTGTTTTATTTTATATATATATATATATATATATATATATATATATATGCACTTTCAATAAAAGGATATGAAAGTGACAATTGAAAAGATGTCAAGATGGAACAGTGTATAATGGGCAATATTAATGTTGAATAGTAATTTGAAGGCTTGAACAGAAGCCTTCAAATTTGAAGGGTGGGAGGCCCTCCCATCTTCATTTTGAAGGAGCTTTTGAAGGCTGGTTAGAGCACTCCGGTGGTTAGAGCACTCCGGCTTTGAAGGGCCGTTGGAGTTGCTCTTACAACTATGTGTAACATAAACTGTGCATCATGTATGTACAACTATTATCTTGATAGGCTTCATTTTGATAGTTAAACTAAAGGGGAATAATTTATCTTCTGTTTGGTCAATGGAATGCATAATACTTGAACATATTAGGATAGTAATCAATCTTACTGGACTTCTGATAACACTGTACAGATGTTTGTAGATTATGCTTATTTTTTGTGAATTCTGAGTTTTATGGTTGAACATGTGCTTTCAAAATTTTGAAAGGAAGTATCTTTACGAAGTTGTTTTTTGGTAGATCCTCTGCTCTAGATAATTTGTAATTTATAATTCACAATGTTATTTGTTTTCTTCAGCTACTACCTGATGCATTACAAGCTGGCACGTTTGTTTGCTAGAACGCTAGCCAGTAGGTTATGAAAATTTATCTTTTTTAAAAAATGGACTCATGACAGATGTGTTCTCTGTATGTTTTGTTTCTCTCTGTATTCATGTCTACATACTGCAGCACGATTCTTTAGTATGTGTTAGTTTCCCTTAGTTTTTCAAATAATACTTCTTAGTATACTCTTCGAAGTGCATGTTTGTTTAGATAATGAACATAATGAACACCGTGAGTTTTAGAAAGTTAAGAACCTTTGGAATGTCATGCTGGGTTGTCATGGATGTCATACATTATTAGAAGCCACAACCTCTTTGGGTGAAAATAACTTTTACAAATAGTTGCTTTCTGTGACAGAATTTGGGATGGTCGTTTTTATTTAGCTACATTTGTTTAACTTATGGAACTTCTTTACTTTCATCATGCAAATTCCAAGTTATGCTTAGCTAATTTTGTTCTTGCAATTTGATGCTAAATTTTGATTATTTTTGCTACTGGTTTCTTTTTTCCATCTCTGATATCATTTTGTTTTTGCCCACAGTTGGAATACCTCGAGGAGCGCCGCCTCAAGGACCTGGTCAAGAAGCACTCTGAGTTCATTAGCTACCCAATCTCTCTATGGACTGAGAAGACAACCGAGAAAGAAATTTCTGATGATGAGGAAGAAGAGGAAGAAAAGAAAGACGAGGAGGGCAAGGTAGAAGATGTTGATGAAGAGAAAGAAGAGAAGGAGAAGAAAAAGAAGAAGATCAAGGAGGTTTCTCATGAGTGGGCTTTGGTAAACAAGCAAAAACCAATCTGGATGAGGAAGCCTGAGGAGATCACCACCGAGGAGTATGCTGCCTTCTACAAGAGCCTTACCAATGACTGGGAAGAGCACCTTGCTGTGAAACACTTTTCTGTTGAGGGTCAGCTGGAGTTTAAGGCTGTTCTCTTTGTCCCGAAAAGGGCCCCATTTGACCTCTTTGACACAAAGAAGAAACCCAATAACATCAAGCTCTACGTCCGCCGTGTCTTTATCATGGACAACTGTGAGGAGCTGATCCCTGAGTACTTGAGCTTCATCAAGGGTATTGTCGACTCTGAAGACCTACCACTTAACATTTCCAGAGAGATGCTCCAACAAAACAAAATCCTCAAGGTCATCCGCAAGAACCTCGTGAAAAAATGCATTGAGCTCTTCTTTGAGATTGCTGAGAACAAGGAGGACTACAACAAGTTTTATGAGTCATTCTCAAAAAACCTTAAGCTCGGTATCCATGAGGACAGTCAGAACAAGTCAAAGATTGCTGAGCTTCTGAGGTACCACTCCACAAAGAGTGGTGATGAGATGACCAGCTTGAAGGACTATGTGACCAGAATGAAGGAGGGCCAGAATGACATCTACTACATCACCGGTGAGAGCAAGAAGGCTGTTGAGAACTCCCCATTCCTTGAGAAGCTTAAGAAGAAGGGTTACGAGGTCCTTTACATGGTTGATGCCATTGATGAGTATGCCATTGGCCAGTTGAAGGAGTTCGAAGGGAAGAAGCTCGTCTCTGCAACCAAAGAGGGGCTGAAGCTTGAAGAGAGCGAGGACGAGAAGAAAAGGAAGGAAGAGTTGAAGGAGAAGTTTGAGGGCCTCTGCAAGGTCATCAAGGAGGTGCTTGGTGACAAGGTGGAGAAGGTTGTAGTTTCTGACCGCGTTGTTGATTCCCCTTGTTGTTTGGTGACTGGCGAGTATGGATGGACTGCCAACATGGAGAGGATCATGAAGGCCCAAGCATTGAGGGACTCGAGCATGGCTGGGTACATGTCAAGCAAGAAGACAATGGAGATCAACCCAGAGAATGCCATCATGGACGAGCTGAGGAAGAGGGCCGAGGCGGACAAGAATGACAAGTCGGTCAAGGACCTTGTGCTCCTTCTGTTTGAGACCTCTCTCCTGACTTCTGGGTTTAGTCTCGATGACCCCAACACTTTTGGCAACAGGATCCACAGGATGCTCAAATTGGGATTGAGCATTGATGAGGATGAGGCTACTGGCGATGCTGATACTGACATGCCTCCTCTTGAGGATGCTGATGCTGAGGGCAGCAAGATGGAGGAAGTTGATTAAGTTTTGATTCAAGCATGTTACCGTTGCCTTTTCTTTGATGGTTCTGCCCTAGTGTTTTGCTACTCTATTGTCTTTTATCTAGTTTGCTAGTTAACTGCTGATACTTTGTTTTCTCATTTGTTTTTGTAGCGGGTTTTTTTATAAAAATCTTATAATATAGTGAAGTATTTTGATTGCAATTACTTCGACTCTGATCTCTTTTATTTGCCCCTCTGGTTTTTTATGCCGTTTAAACTTAATGATATGATGATTGATACTTGTGGTTCATTATGCTTTAGTAATCCTAGTCAATTGGCGGCGATAACAACGATGTTCAAGGCACCATGATGTACCATACACCCAGCGGCACAATGTTATCTTTACAACACAAAAAATTTCAATTAAGTTCATATAATACAAGTATGTTGTTGAAAATTTGGATTGTTACGTGTTCGTAAAATTGGAATACAGCTCGATGTCGAAATATGATGTTAGCCAGGACAATATCATGTTCACCTTCATATGAGGATCCTGAATAGGGTTGCCAAATAATAGATGCGGATGTCCGCATTTCCAATTGATGTCTGACCACAAATATATTGTATCTAACTTGATCTGTTCTTCTCATCTCCAATTCGCTGCGATTCCAGTGAGCAATTTTGGGCAGTTTGTCGGCGGCCCGTAATGTGTTGTCGATATTTTCCGTGGCAGCACTTATTGAAATACATACATGCGTGTATTAATAAGCCCAGTTTTGAGAATATTCTATTATAATTCGTACCCGAAACTAGTTTGATTGTTAATGTTTTAAGCACTGCATGGTTAAGTAAATGCTAATGTTCAGTAGAGTTTGTCTATTAAATAATTTTCTTTACCTACGAACTTGTAAACTTTTATCTATAAATCCCAAACCCTAGTTGCAGGAAATGATTAGTTTTAAGATTTATATCTCTCAATTGGTCTTCGGGTAGTTTCAATTCCATATTATACCAATGATGAATTAAATTAGCAAATAATGATTACATTAAGTGTTACCTCCACTACTTGCTATGGACCATTATATGCCTTCACTTTATTTCTGCAACAAGAATCAAGAGACAAATATAATAGTGTCAGTGTGGGACTACCCCAGTCATATGTGCCCACTTTAGTAAGATCTTCAAGGGCCACAAGCCAACCACATCTTGCAACTGAAGCAGAATTGGAGAAAATAAATTCCCCAAATAAGAACATAAAGAATGCTCGTGCAACCGTCAAAGTTTTCATATTATCAACTTTTGCTGCCTCGATCATACTAGTATGAAAATACCTTTTCAGGAACAATAAACGTATTCCCTGATATTTCCAATATGCTTCAGTTAATTCTGGGTAGAACTTGGTCTGCACTAATTCGAAAGGATAGGCTTCATCGTTGCACAGAGGCTTTTCACCGATTTCGATGGATATTCCCGTTAGCATTGTTCAATCCAACAGAGTGAATCCTAACTCACCACACGACAGATGAAATGTGTGGGTAGTATCCCACCATCTCTCAACTAAGGCCTCGACTAGCCGATGAGAAGACTTCTCGGTATCAATTGTAAAAAAAGGTGCCACCGTGCATTATCTTTGCTTCACTAATGGGACACGAGAGCATATCTTGTATGCTTTAATTGGACTATTCCAATTTTCTCTAAATGTACAAAATCTGCCGTAAAATATCTCGGTAATATGCTCACAAATATGAGGCCGATCGTTGATTAACCATTTCCGCATTGTTGGATCGCTGAGATCGATATCGGAATATCTGGTTCGACTTCTTTTCTTCTGCTGCCATGATCTGAACCGGCTTGACTCTTTGATTTAATCCTACCAATAAATCTTCGAATCGACATGATGTTATCGATTATATCTAGTGGAGAATGAATTAAGAGGGGAGAGAAAAAAATTAGTTCAGACAGAGGAGTGAACTCAGAGTACTCAGAGTGAAGAGTGAGCTCGGAGTAGTTCAAATTGTAGGTATATATAGAG
Organism: Hemerocallis citrina; assembly: GCA_017893485.1. Lineage (NCBI taxonomy): Eukaryota > Viridiplantae > Streptophyta > Magnoliopsida > Asparagales > Asphodelaceae > Hemerocallis > Hemerocallis citrina. The sequence continues at coordinate 136,680,304 of CM030358.1, read as the reverse complement.
TGTTGATGCTCAATGTTTGTACAGTGTATAAGGGTAAATTAGGATTTGGATAATATAAAATAAAAGAAGAGGGACCCATGTCTTTTTCACGGATGCAATATGTTATTGCATATGTGCTATTTATTTATTTAATTATTATTATTTTATTTTTTCAATTGCACACTACTTCGTTTGGCGTCTGAGTATTTTATTTTATTTTTTAAAATATGAGCGGATGCTAGATGATTTGGCGTCCGATTAAAAAAAAATTTTTTTTTTAGAAATCAGACGCAACTTCATCTTGCGTCTGGATTAAAAAAAAAAATTCTCCATCTTTTCTTGGACGCAATAACATATAGCGCGCGGTGATATTTTTTTCCAAAATTTTGGAAGTTTTAAATGGGACACAAAATCATTTTGATTCTCTCGTATTTTTTTCCAAAATTTGAGATTTTTGACTATAAACGACTGCATCCAAAACTCAAATTTCCTATCTCTATAGGAATTTTGAGCCAAGCAGAGAGCATAATGGTCAAGCCGATTAAATGTTTGATGCCATTAGCCAGGGGCGAAGTTAGAACAATTTTACCTGGAGGGCAAGTGAAAAATCCTATGACTATATATAGAAACTTTTTCATAATTTTTAGGGGGCCAAACAATAAAATTTTTTTTTTTTTTTTTTGGGGGGGGGGGGGGGGGGGGAAATCATAAATTTTTGAGGCCTTTTTAAAATTTTCATAGTGTGAAGTGGGGCCCGGGGAACCGAGCCCCCACTAAGCTCCACCCATGCCGTTAGTGTCGAAGCAGTGAACTGTAACAAGTTTACGTGTATAGGACACTAAATTGCGAAAAAAAAAACATTATGGATTTTTAATCTACAAATTGGTGAAATATGGTATAGTTCGGTGAAATTTATCCTTCAAAATATCTACAACTGAAATGAAGGGTCCAAATCTACCCCGGCCCATGAGTAAAAGAGCACCGTCTTAATTGAGTCGGGTCCGAGTTTGTCCGGCCCAATTACAAACGGTACCCGCAATTTAAACCATTGCGGCCTTAGGACGCAATTAATCTACCGCCTAATAATATCCATAAAAATACCCATCCCTTTTCTCCATCACAAGATCCAAGGTTATATAATGCATTATCCCATAATATCTATTGTCCCTCTCGGTAAAAGCTTTTGCTCGTTCTCCCATCTTCTTCAAAATTAGCGTAATTTTTATTTTCAAAATTCTCTCAAAATTCGTGCGTTGTTCTTTCAAATTTAGGGTCAAAAATTGGAGGGAGCATCCGTTGATTCGACAGCAAATGTACTAAATTCGACTGTCTGTCTCTTTCTAGTTTTTTGACACCGAAAAGATCCGGAATTCAGGGTTCTTGTTTCAGTTCTTGAATTCTAGGGTTTTAGGGGTCAAAAATTGGAGGGAACATCCTTTGATTCGACAGCAAAGGTACTAAATTCGACTCTCTGTCTCTTTCTAGTTTTTTGACACCGAAAAGATCCGGAATTCAGGGTTCTTGTTTCTGTTCTTGAATTCTAGGGTTTGTGTTATCTTTTTTTTAAAATCATTTTGAATTCCTTGTAATTTCTCAGATTATATATCTAGGATTTGTAAGTAAAATGCATTTAGAAGTCAGAAGGTTAGAATTTAAGATTTATAATCTGGTTATTTAAGGAGCACGTACGGAACGTGTTTGTGAAAATGTTTTTGAGAAATTTTGCGTGCTTTCTATGTTTGCGAAATTTGCTTATTTTGTAAAACTTGATATATTTTCTTGTTTATATACTAGTCTTAGGAATTCATTGTTTTCATTGTTTTGACGAAGTTAAATATTGAAATTGCTGTTTTTCAGGTGGTGTTTTCGACGGCGTGACCGAGGGGTTACTCATTGAGCAGTAATGATTGAAATTAATCTTTTACAATCATATGTGTATGGGATTGGAAGGTAATAGTCTCCTTAATTCATTGTATAACGCTTTTCTCTAGGATCACTTCTTTTTAGTCATGTTAAAGATGTGTAGGAAATTAAGATAAATGAACCAAAACACTTTGTCAGTTTTAAAATAGTGAATCTTTATGCACACATTTCTTAAAGTTGCATTGTGTCTGGGCATCCGGGTCAGATGAGCGACGTGACACTAGATTTGTCTGTACAGCATTACATTCAGGAAACACTTTAACATTTTTGCTACATGTTTACTTGTGATTTATTGAAAAAATAATGCGGCATCGAGCTCTCATTTTCAGTGTCCATACATTTATAGAACCTTGAATTGGCAGAGGTGTGTGATATTAATTTGGTGAAAACATCAGACTACACTAGTTTTGAAATTTTATAATTTTGCAAGAAGAATTGATCAAGGCACAGTTAATGACAACATCTGAAATACATTCAAGTTCTGTTTCATTCCCAACATCATAACATATTGACTAGTATATATTTAGCCTACTCCATTAATATCTTGGTCACCTAAAAACGTTAACCATGAAATTTTTGTTAATTTTGGGAGGAAAATGTAAATGCTATATGTGCTTTCAATATAAAGCTTTGACAGTTATCATCGACTCATCAGCATTCTGTCGTCTTTGTTCTATCACTTACAGTGTGTTCTAATTATTTTGATCTATGACCGTTATCCCTGTTGATCCTCTTGTAAATTTTGTGGTAGTTTTGAATGAGTTTTCTCTTAATAATGCTGGAATCAACTATTGAAATGAACTTTCAGGACTACTGTGTAGGTGCGTGGAGCATGGCTTGACAATGGTTTTTTACCCAGATATGTAACTTTCAGGTAACCAATACATTCAGTGATGTGTGTGAATACATTTGGGCTATTTTGATGATTTTATTGATTATTTTGACTTCTTTCTTGCAGGAGTTTGCTGAAATGCACCAAAGTGAGCATGCAAAACCTACCTTGGTCGATATCCTACATGAGGTGCTTACATATCTCCGTTGTGCATATCGTCTGGTGATTACAAAAAATAAAATAAAAATAGTAATATTCAAGAATCTTCCATTTTTGATCTTTGGATTAGATTGTTCATTGTTTTACTTTCCCCTCCCTATTGAAATGTCTGACATCTCGGGTCTTAATATTTCTTCTAGGCATTAGCGAAGTTGTAGCAGGTGCAAAACTGGGCTGAAGCCAACTTGGATTCAGGAAAAACTGTGAGTTTTACTATTTATTGTCAACATGTTCCAATGAATATTTTATTTCTTACTTTCATTCTAGATCGTCCTTTTCTTCCGCTGGACTTTTGTATAGTTAAATGGCTAATATTTTAAAATTCGACCTAATCTTTATTCTCTTATCAATGCCTCTCAACCAACTAATATCCTAATTGCATATATCTTACTCGAGTAATTTGCATTAACCGAAAATCTACTCTTCTATTTATTGATTTGAATAATCGGTAGTCACTGTTCTTTACATTTGTAGCTTTCTTGAGGACTATTGTATTCTTTCTGACCTCTATATATATTGCACGAAGAAATGGATCCCTGCTTCTATGGAGCAACTAGTGATGGTTAAATCTTACGCTGGACCCTACCCAAGGTTTTAAAACTTGGGATCGGGAATAAGATCGGGGTTTTCCAAATATTTTGATTGGGATTGGCCGAATCGGTAGTATCGGTGTTTTTGGATCGGGCATTTTTAAAAATTAATAAAATATCTAATATGTTTCTACAATTAAATTAATTTTTTAAAAATAGTAATCAATTTAAAATTTTTGAATTGATGAATTTAAATAATTCTTTTTATAAATTTAATATTTTCAATTAAAGACTTGAACATTTAAATTAGTTTTAGAGAATTATTAATGTAGAATAAAACTAGAACAAAAGAAATAGGTAGACCAAATAATAGAAATTTATTTACATACAAGAAAAAAGCAAAATATATGCTAGACACGGTAAGATGTTTGTTACATGTTTACATCTTCATTGCTTGGATAAGACTCCACATGAATTTGTAATTTTTAATCATAGGTTCGGCGGTCTCGGGTTGGGGTCGGGCTAATCCATCCGATCCAATTGCTAACTCGGCCGATCTCAGAGTTATCTTGTAGATCCCGAGATTTAGGGGTTGTATCGGAGCGGACCCTTGAAAAATAATCCGGATCGTTTTGATCGAATCGAGATTGGTCGATCATTAAAACCATGATCCTACCTAAAAGCGATGTCTATAAGAGCATCCACACTCATTTCCTATTTTGCCATATTTTTCATATTTTGAGAAAAAATGCGTTGCAGTCTTATTTTGCCATTTTTTGAGATATGGTGAACAATTGTTTTTCAAATTTGAGAAACGATTTGGCAATTGCCATAATATAAAATTTTTAATTTTTTTAAAGGAGTCCAACTAAACAACATGTTTCGTCCAATAATTTTTTAATAAAAAAATCGATTTGACGGATCATGAGAATTTTATAAAAAAAGCATCGGACGGGATATGTTGTTCTGTCTGACACCAAAAAGCTTCTTGGATGTGACAACATGTCCTGTCCCACCTTAAGCCTAATTAAATCCCAATAATCACTACTTTAATCATGGTTTAAATATGAAGTTAATGGACCTATAACTAATTTAATCACTAATTTAATAATTAGTGACCATTTAATCACTAACGACCATTTTAATTGATGTAAAAATTACGAAAAAAACCTCTCGGTCGTCACATCATGTTCCGTCTCACCTTAAAATAAAGATTTTTTAAATTTTTTTTAGAGATCAGACGGAACAACATGTTGCGTTCGATTATTTTTGTTTTACTGTTTCCCATATTTTAGCAAACAACGACTGCAACGAAACTGATATTTTGCCAAATTGCCAAATTTGGCAAAAACAAGTGTGGATGCTCTAAGGACTATTCTAGATTATACATGAGGCATCTTATGAAGCACGGATACGTGTATCCGGTATGCGGATACGCCAATTTTAAAAAAACTAGGATACAGGTACGTTAGGATACGCTAAATTAAAAATAAAAATAATTAATATTATAGATATATAAATAATAAACTAAAATATTTAATTCAATACAAACATGAAAAAAATAAGAAACAAGAATATGGGAATTAAAATGAATACAAGCCAATGTCAAACAAAACATACTAGTGGATCATTCAAAGTTATCAACAATACCAATACACCAATATTTCATTGCTGAAATATTCAAATAAAAGTAGGCTAGAAGACCCTTCAATACTACATCCTACTATCTTATATCTATCATCTTAAAAAAATCTAACACTCAAACGCTAAAGCGAATAAAGATGCAACAACTTGTTGAGTAATCGCAAGTAGTCAATTAACCAAAATAATTGCAAGAACTACATCCTACATCTATCATTTTTTTCGACGTCTTTTAATCAAATGAAATAAAATAATATCTTTTAATCAAATAAAGTTAGGATATGAAAGGAGAAGACGAAGAGAATAGTATATATATATTTCTGCGTATCCAAACAGTATCCACGAGTATCCCGACGTACCCGAGACCTAGAGTATCCGATTTTTTTTTTCTTTTTAAAATAATTACGTATCTGTGCTTCCTAGGAGGCATCTGAAAGGACTGTTGTGCCACATAATGTCCACAGGAAGTAAATGTCCTTATGGTTGGGTACTCCTTTTTTTGTCAACTTTTGGAATTGTTTATTCGACCTTTTGTTTTTTCTTATGTTCTTGTTTCTTTTTCAGTGAATGGTATACCAGATTTCGTGTATAATTTAGTTACAGGAAGCCAAAAAGTTCTCAGAGCTATATACATTAATCAAGTTGTTACCCTTACCAAATCACATCTGACAAATCAACAACTCGTTTTCAAGCCTAATATTAAACATGTAACTCAGACATATTGCAAGGCTCTCAAAAGAGTAAAAACGTATCACCATCAGGTAATTCAATTTTCTGTTTTCTCTCTCCCTCACATACACACACTACTACTACTACTAGTAACATATATAGTTTCTAGCTGCTGCTGCTGCTGCTGCTACTAGTACCTATATAATTTTTTTTAAAAATATATAAATGACAGAAATTGCAATATATATCTTCTATTATTGAAAAATATAATTAGAGTAGATTACAGAAAGACATGCATAGGTAAACCAACTACTTGAATCCTCAAATATAAGCTCAAACTCTCACTCACAGGAGAGAGTGGAATAGAAGCCAAGTCCCAGTCTCTCTCAAATTTAATTATCTTATCGAGTCTCAGAAATTGTGTTATCCTTTTATGCTGATTTTCTTCCTTGTTAGTTTTTGTAAGATTTGTACATAAAATGCATGTAGAAGTCAGAAGGTTAAAATTTTGGATTACTACCCTGCTTATTTAAGGAACACAAAGGTGTTTGTGAAAATGCTTCTGAGAAATTTTGCCTTGAATAGAAGTTTGTGAAATATGCTTATTTTGTAAATTTTGATACTTTTTCTTTCCTTGCCTTAATAGTTCATTGTTATCAATTTTTTTACTCAATATACTTACTGAAATTGCCTTCTTTCAGGTGGTGTTATGGCAGGTATAGCGAAGGGTTATAGTCTTATAGATGACACAGGAGTTACCCATTCACCTGTAATGACTGTGATCCAACTATCACAATTTTGTAAGGTAAAAATCTTGTTAATTCTTCATATAAAGTCTTTCTCTACAATCACTTTTGTGTAATTATAATAAGGATTTGCTTGGAAATTTAAATTAATGAACCAAAACACTTTCTGTTGTGAAACAGTTACTCTTTATGCACTCATTTCTTAAAACAACCGGGTCAGATAAGCGGCACCATGATAGATCCATCTGTAGAGCATTACATTGAGGTAACACTTTAAGTTATCATTTCTAGTCTCTTTTTCCGCTACATGTTTACTTGTTATTTATTGAAATGTGGTCAATAGCAAAATTGAATGCACCGTCAAGCTATCTTGTTCAATCTTTCGACAAAGTGTATATTTTTATATTACCTTGGAGTGGCAGAGGTTTGTGATATTTATATGGTAAAAACATCAGATAACACTCCATTTGAAAATGGTATTTGAAATTCTATAATTTTGCAAGAAGAGTTGATGAAGGCACAATTAGTGGCAACATCTAAATACATTCAATTTAAGTCTCATATCCAAGATCACAACATATTGAGTAGTATATATTTAGCCTACCACATTAATATTGTGGTCACCTAAAAACATTATACTTCAACCATGAAATATTTGTTAATTTGTAGAGGAAAATGTAAATGCTACATGTGCTTTCAATATAAAGCTTTGATTGACAGTTGTCGAAGATGAAGTGGTTATGTTGGGCTTGGGTCAATTTCGGGTCAAACCTGGATGTCAAAACCCAAACCCGGAATCCATTGTCCGTTAGTTTGCAAACTGTAGAGAACCTGAAAGTGAATAAGAGAAATAAAAAAATTCTACTATGCCCTAATTTTGTAAACTTTTTGTAAACTTATTATTATTTAGTTTATTTCTTGTGTAAAGACCTAGTTAAATTATAGGAAATTATGGTAAAATCCTGATTAATAGTAGAAGCTTATTTATAGTCTTAATTCTTTTAGAGACATAGAATCAAGTCCTAAAGAATTCTAGTTTGTTTTGACTTTAATATAGTATTGTTATTATTATTGATGTAATTGTTCAAGACTAATTGGAATAGAAGATTTAGAGTATGATGACTTCTCCTCATTAGTATTTTTGATATTATATTATGTAATATGCTTATTGTACTATCTACTTGTCACAAATATAAAACATGCTATTTTAGATTTATAAAATCGGAGCAAACTTGTTGAAATTTTTACATGACTACTATTGAAATTTGATTATGCAAAATGGGTTAATGATGAGGACATCTGTTCCAGACGATTTGGGCGTTTCTATCAGCGCAGGCGTCGTCTTCATCAGCTGTTTTATTCAGTTTAGGATTTTTATTTTATTTCCATTTTTTGTTTCTGGCAATTATAGCCATATGTAATCTTTTTGTAATTTTTAGATTCTGAGAATATTTTGGAGATATGTTTCAAGATGTAATTGAGCCTATTTAAAGGCCCTGAGATGAATGAGAAAAGGATGCCATTATTGATAAAAAAAATCTGTGTTGAGTTTTGCTCTTCCTCCTTCTCCTTTGTGTGATACAATTGAGATCCAAATTAGGCTTTGTGATAAATCCTAATCTAGTTTTAGAATTAGTGATTAATTCTAAAATTTATCCCCAATTAAAAATCCCAAATACAATCTCCCCTAATCCCAAATAAACAAACCCTAATCATACCCCCCCCCCCCCCTCATCAGCCGCCGCTCCCATCCTCATCTTCTCCGTCCTTCTTCGTTTCCCCTAACCCTCCAAACTCCCAAACCGATCTCCACAAAGAACCCACTCCCCACTACTCTCGAATCCCACACCCGACTTCGACACCCCTCCAACACCCCTCGACTACCGGCGACCACCCTCCCAGCGCCGCCGCCGCCCTACTTCCCTTCGACAATCGGCATCACCACACAAAAGCCCTAAACCTTCCTCTGGCTGTTCCCCTACTTCCACTCCCCTGTGCGATCGTCCTCTTGCAGGCGCCCAACAACCGCAGCCAGTGCGACATCGCCGATCTCCCACAGCGTCGCTCTGGGCCCTTCGACGCTTGGTTCCCTGCTCCCCTTCCGCGACCACCCAGTCACCCCTGTCCTTCAACGGCAGCGCACCCCAGCCGAATCCCCTATTCCTTCCTCGTTCAGCCAGAACAGCACAGCCAGATCCAACGACCTGTTCTTCCAACAGTAGCCGCTTCGATTGTTGCAACTGTTCTTCACATTCGGTATAATCTTTCCATTATTAAGTATTTGTGTTTTACTGCCATATTATCTAGCATATTATCTGATTTGCCTGTCGACCACAAAATACTGAGATTGAGTGATCCACATGCTAGATTAGAGTACGAATCGGTATTGTACTTTTTACTTGCTAAAACACGTAGGGATTTACTTATTGATTATAAGGTTGAATTATTAATTGGGACTGTTACATTTGATTCAATTCTTGAAAACCCATCAAACCTGTTAACTGTTAAAAATTTCTAACTTAGATCATCACTTTCATGTTGGTAAAATTAACCCATTAAAATTCTTGGAAATTCTCTATTTTAGGGTTGGTTTTACATCATTTTGGTATCAGAGCGAAGGTTCTTAAAACCTTAGTTCTTGCATCGTAGGCATCATTTTTGCATTCATTTAGTATCGTGTAGTCTTTTATTTTATTTTATTTTATTTTTATTTTATTTTAGTTTAGTTCAGAATCATTTTTAAAAAAATATATATAGGACACACCCCCATAGTTTCCACTTTTGGTGAATGCGTCTTCGCAGCACTATCACAGACCCTGAAGAGCCTTTCCTATCCCTTCCCAATCACCCAATTAGGAACCCTAGACTTCCCAGACCTGAAATGGACAACTCTGATATCTCCGCTACCCTAGCTGCCATTCAAGCAACTCTTGCCAATATCAATCAGAGGCTTGAGAAAGTGGAGCTAAATCAAACCATTGTCCCTGAGCTTCATGCCCATCGTCAGATCCCTCAAGGGAATGTTCATGACAATCGACGTCAAGAACGTGACCCTGACGAACAATATGAAAAGAACGTTAAGGCTGACGTTCCCCAGTTTGAAGGCCACATGGAACCCCAAGCTTACCTCGATTGGATCCGTGCCATGGACCACTATTTTGTGTGGTTCGACATGAGCGAAGCCCTTAAAGTTAAATTTGCCACTATGAAATTAACGGGTAAAGCTCAACAACATTGGACCAATCTTGAACATGCCCGCAGAGGCCGAGGCCTGACACCCATAGCCACTTGGGAGGCCATGAAAGAGAAGCTCACTGAGAGGTATGTACCGTTATCGTTCCACACCCGATTGCTAGATTCGTAGAACCAATTGTATCAAGGAAGTAAATCCACTCAAGAATATATTGATAAATTCGATGACTTCCTTATTCGGTGCAATGCATTAGGTAAAGAGAGTGAAGAACAAACTCTCTCTAGGTTCAGAGCTGGACTACGAGCTGACCTTAGGAACGAGCTAATCTATAGAAACGTGGACTCAATAGCGGCAGCCTACGCCCTAGTCCTCGACATGGATTCTCTTAAAGCTAGTTCTCATTCTAGGTTCAGCGACTCGAGAGATCATTCCTCTAGAATGACCTCTACTGACCCACCTAGACCTAACCCTCCCTCTCAGCACCCCAACAAATCTTACCCCAACAAACCTAATTCAAATTTTAATTCACATAGAGATGAACATAAGGATAAGAACACTGAAAGAGATTACAGTAAGATTGACCCTCTCACTAAGTGCTATAAATGTAAGGGCTATGGTCATGTTGCTAGCAACTGTCCCAGTCCTAGTAGGATAAATATAGTAGAGGGTACCGCTGTCATTGCTGACGACTCAGACAATGAGTTCTCTTATGAGCCTGTTGAAGGCGATGACTTTGGTGAAGAAGAGGATGACCAGTATCTCCACTGTATTCAGTCTATCCAATCACCTCACTTGAATGTAGTTAGATGTGTTTTGTCCCAACCAAAAGAAGAAGATGATTGGAAGCGCACTGCTATATTCCACACCTTTACGACTATAGGTGGTAAAAACTGCAAGGTGATTGTTGACAGTGGGAGCTGCGTCAACGCTGTCTCTTCTGCGGTCTTAGCAAAGACCGGACTTAAGGCTGAACCCCATCCACGCCCATACAAAGTATCTTGGATTGATGCAACAGCACTCCAAGTAACACATCGATGCTTAGTCCCTGTGGACTTCAAAGCTTACAAAGAGGAAATTTGGTGTGATGTGCTCAAAATGGATGTGGGTCAAGTCATTTTAGGGAGACCTTGGTTATACGATCACGATGTGACCATATATGGTCGATCCAACCAATGTGTGTTCCAGCACGATGGACTAAAAATAAAACTCATTCCCGTGAGGCCACGAACTAGTCCAGCTGAAACAACACCGGCTCCATCGAGAAAGGGCAAGGAGGTAATGTATATGGGTGAAAAGGAACTTACAAATGAAATTGAAAAGGGGGCTACCATTCTTTTACTCACAGCGAGAGAAGTCCCTAAAGATCCTAAGTCACTCATCCCGCCCCAAGTTACTCCTGTCATTCAGGAATTTACAGATGTGTTTCCTGCTGACCTCCCCAACCAGTTGCCCCCATTGCATGACATCCAACACGCTATTGATCTGGTTCCGGGAGCGAGTCTTCCCAACTTGCCACATTATCGGATGAATCCGACAGAGCATGCTGAGTTGAAACGGCAAGTTGATGAGTTATTGGCAAAGGGCTTCATCAGAGAAAGTTTAAGTCCTTGCGATGTTCATGCTCTATTGACGCCAAAGAAAGATGGAACTTGGCGTATGTGTGTGGACAGCCGTGCCATAAACAAGATCACGGTGAAATACCGTTTTCCCATTCCTCGTTTGGATGACATGTTGGACATGATGTCTGGTGCTACAATCTTTTCCAAGATTGATCTTAAAAGTGGCTACCACCAAATACGTGTTCGTCCTGGTGATGAGTGGAAGACCGCCTTCAAGACGAAGGATGGCCTGTACGAGTGGATGGTCATGCCATTTGGAATGACAAATGCCCCGAGCACGTTTATGAGAATCATGACGCAAGTACTCCGTCCCTTTATAGGCAAGTTCATTGTGGTGTACTTTGATGATATTCTCATTTACAGCCGATCCGTTGGGCAACATCTTGACCATTTGAGACAGGTCTGCGGTGTTTTGAGGAAGGAACAGCTTTATGCTAATCCTACCAAATGTACCTTCCTCTCCGATCAGACTATCTTTCTGGGATTTATTATGTCTGCCAGAGGAGTATCTGCTGACCCAGAAAAGATACGAGCTATTACAGAGTGGCCTGAGCCCCGCAATATTCGTGATGTGCAGAGTTTTCACGGCCTTGCCACCTTTTATCGTCGGTTTGTGCGAGGATTTAGCACGATCATGGCTCCGATAACCGACTGTTTGAAGAAAGGTGAGTTTGTCTGGTCGAAAGAAGCCACGACTGCCTTCGAAGAGATCAAGAAGAGAATGACTCAGACACCTGTCATGAGGTTGCCTGATTTCACTAAAGTCTTCGAAGTAACATGTGATGCTTCTGGTATTGGTATAGGTGGAGTTCTCAGTCAAGAGAGTCATCCAGTCGCTTATTTCGGTGAAAAGCTGAACGAAGCTAGACAAAAATACTCCACCTATGACAAGGAGTTCTATGCGGTCATCCAGTCACTTCGCTATTGGCGACATTATCTCCTGCCGCAAGAATTCGTTATCTTCTCAGACCATGAGGCCTTAAGATTCCTTAATTCTCAACAAAAGTTGAATCCGAGACATGCTAGATGGGTAGAGTTCCTACAAGAATATTCATATACCATTAGGCATACAAAAGGGATTGATAATAAGGCCGCGGATGCGCTAAGTCGTTGTTACATGATCTTATCTGCTCTGCGCACCGAAATTATTGGTTTTGAGAGATTGAGAGATGAGTATGCCTCCTGCCCAGATTTTCACGAGATCTACACCTCTTTGAAGGAAGGCATAACTCGAGTGATAGATGATTATTTCTTGAAAGATTATTATCTCTTCTATCGCTCCAAACTGTGCATTCCTAGTACATCTTTACGAGAGTATCTTGTTTGGGAATTGCACGCTGGTGGCCTTGCTGGACATTTTGGGCATAGCAAGACCATTGATGCTGTGGAACATAGGTTTTACTGGCCGAAGCTAAACTGAGACGCAGTGAGACTTGTTAACAGATGTCACACCTGTCAACTTGCCAAGCAACAAAAACAGAACACAGGCCTGTATACTCCCTTACCTGTTCCCAGCCGCCCTTGGGAAAACGTGAGTATGGATTTCGTGTTAGGCTTACCGAAAACACAAAAGAAACACGACTCCATTCTTGTCGTCGTGGACCGTTTTTCTAAAATGGCCCACTTCCTCCCGTGCTCAAAAACTTTTGATGCATCCCGCGTGGCTCGGATCTTCTTTGATAATATTGTGAAGCTACATGGGTTGCCAAAAACCATTGTGTCTGATAGGGATGTGAAATTCACGAGTTATTTTTGGAAGACCCTATGGCACAAGTTAGGTACAAAATTAAAGTTTTCGTCAGCGTTCCACCCACAGACAGATGGACAGACTGAGGTTGTCAATCGGAGTCTTGGCAATCTCTTACGAACTCTTGTGGGAGAGAACTTGGGAACATGAGATTTAAAATTAACGGTTGCAGAATTTGCATATAACACATCTAGGAATGGAACCACTGGCATGAGTCCACACGAAGTTGTACACGGTTATCGTCCTAGGCAGCCTATAGATCTTGTCCCCATGTTAGAACATCACCGGGTCTCTGAGTCTGCATCTGCATTTGCATCCCGCATTCATGACTTACATAGAGAAATTTCCAAGAAAATTAATAAAAATAATTTTAACTACAAGTTAAGAGCTGATATTAGAAGGAAATTTAAAACTTTTAATGTGGGTGACGAAGTGATGGTTCGGATTCGTCCGGAACGGTTCCCAGCGGGATCTGTTAAGAAATTGAACGCACGTGCTGCAGGTCCATTTAAAATTCTTCATAAAATCAATGATAATGCCTATGTTGTTGACCTCCCCGAAGGCTTTGGCATCAGTAAAACTTTCAATATTGAGGATCTAGTACCCTATGAAGGCCCAGAATTTAACCCTGGAAATCCTCTTATAGATGAGCCTACCCTGCAGCCTACTGGTGAGATTCCCCCATTACCAGATACTACTTACCCATCGACAGAAGAGTTGGATAATATTTTAGATGATCAGATAATCTCTACTAGAGATGGTGGTATTCATAGATATTTGGTAAGTTGGAAAAACAAGTCGGAGTCGGAGAACACTTGGATAGATCGCGGAGAGCTCCAGCGCTTGGATCCAGACCTCTTGGAGCACTATGACAGGAGGACTGGTTTTGACTCGACTGGGTCGAGCCTTCTCCCACCCGGGGAGAATGATGAGGACATCGGTTCCAGACAATTTGGGCGTTTCTATCAGCGCAGGCGTCGTCTTCATCAGCTGTTTTATTCAGTTTAGGATTTTTATTTTATTTCCATTTTTTGTTTCTGGCAATTATAGCCATATGTAATCTTTTTGTAATTTTTAGATTCTGAGAATATTTTGGAGATATGTTTCAAGATGTAATTGAGCCTATTTAAAGGCCCTGAGATGAATGAGAAAAGGATGCCATTATTGATAAAAAAAAATCTGTGTTGAGTTTTGCTCTTCCTCCTTCTCCTTTATGTGATACAATTGAGATCCAAATTAGGCTTTGTGATAAATCCTAATCTAGTTTTAGAATTAGTGATTAATTCTAAAATTTATCCCCAATTAAAAATTCCAAATACAATCTCCCCTAATCCCAAATAAACAAACCCTAATCATACCCCCCCCCCCTCATCAGCCGCCGCTCCCATCCTCATCTTCTCCGTCCTTCTTCGTTTCCCCTAACCCTCCAAACTCCCAAACCGATCTCCACAAAGAACCCACTCCCCACTACTCTCGAATCCCACACCCGACTTCGACACCCCTCCAACACCCCTCGACTACCGGCGACCACCCTCCCAGCGCCGCCGCCGCCCTACTTCCCTTCGACAATCGGCATCACCACACAAAAGCCCTAAACCTTCCTCTGGCTGTTCCCCTACTTCCACTCCCCTGTGCGATCGTCCTCTTGCAGGCGCCCAACAACCGCAGCCAGTGCGACATCGCCGATCTCCCACAGCGTCGCTCTGGGCCCTTCGACGCTTGGTTCCCTGCTCCCCTTCCGCGACCACCCAGTCACCCCTGTCCTTCAACGGCAGCGCACCCCAGCCGAATCCCCTATTCCTTCCTCGTTCAGCCAGAACAGCACAGCCAGATCCAACGACCTGTTCTTCCAACAGTAGCCGCTTCGATTGTTGCAACTGTTCTTCACATTCGGTATAATCTTTCCATTATTAAGTATTTGTGTTTTACTGCCATATTATCTAGCATATTATCTGATTTGCCTGTCGACCACAAAATACTGAGATTGAGTGATCCACATGCTAGATTAGAGTACGAATCGGTATTGCACTTTTTACTTGCTAAAACACGTAGGGATTTACTTATTGATTATAAGGTTGAATTATTAATTGGGACTGTTACATTTGATTCAATTCTTGAAAACCCATCAAACCTGTTAACTGTTAAAAATTTCTAACTTAGATCAGCACTTTCATGTTGGTAAAATTAACCCATTAAAATTCTTGGAAATTCTCTATTTTAGGGTTGGTTTTACATCAGTTAATCATAAAAGTTAAATGCATGGTATTTTAATTGCCTCAAAAGATTTTGGATTTTGCATAATAAGCTTTCATATGTTATCTGGATTATGATTAAGCAGGAATTTATGTAACACAAACATAAAATATTATTAGTTTTTCTTAGCTTACTATTATGCAAATGAGAATAAATATGATTTGTTAAAATTACTGGAACAAGAAATGAATATTCTAAAATGGCAAATAAACCCTCATGAGAACGACTATGTTACCATTACTGTGAGCCTGCCATGTGGTTATTGTGAGTGCACGGTTACTGGCCCTCGGGTAGTTATTGGCTTGCATGTTTTGTTAACTGTCGTCGGGTATTTATTGACTTGCAAATATTTTACTAGCTTTCGGGCAAACCTATGACAAGGTTAATGCACTCATCCTCTGGAAACCTTTACTGTTATTGTGTCCATGCTACTAGGTTATAATTTGTAGTCATAGAAAAGACAAGTCGAGGGGTATTTTGGAACCGAACTATAATGATATTATGAATTGTTTATGTTCTGTTACTGTTTGAATTACCACCATATTTTATTACTTGAATAAGTAAAGTATTTGCATTGTTAATACATTGTTATAAATGCATTTTATTATTTTGAAATCATGTTATATTTCATATTTCTATAACGGCATAGTAACTTCAAATAATTTTGTTGCTAACATATTTACATCAAATTCATGTATATAGCCATTGTACCTTCTAAGCTGCTATAAGATTATGAATTATTTTTATGCAACTTGTCTGATCCACTAGTGAGGCGTTGTCATACTCATTGGGTGTGTAGCTCATTTTGTTGTTTTTCACCATTTTCAAATATAGATTCGAGTTATAGAGCATATTTTTGGAGTATCACGCTAAATGAGAATGCTATTTGTTACCGATGATTCTGGTGTGGGGGTAAACAGACAGAATTTGTGAGTTCTTGGAAAACCTGAATAGCGAACACCTGATCTGTTCCGTCGGAATTCGATCGAGGGCTCCCGCCGTTCACCTGCAAAAAGTGCGAGACACCGGGGTTGATCCCTGCGACTCACCCTCCGACGCTCAAGTCAGTAATCAGGGATGATTAAGAAAGAGCGTAAAACTGGCAAATGATTGATTACCTCTTAATGGAGATGGATGAGGGGTATTTATAGGCGTCTTGGGGATCAGATCAGGCATGTAATCCCCATGATCTGATAAGGAATATAATCCCTGTGAACAGATTAGGAATGTAATCCCTAATTTTCGGTGAAAAGATAGATGTGAATCAGGGCCGTTGATTAGGATGAATCAGAAGCCATAATTCTATCTTTTCTGGTTTGGGTTTGCTGCGGGTTGAAACCCGCACCCAGTTGGGGTGGATCCGTTCGTGGGTTATTGGATCTTTGGGGAAGAGATCCAGTACCCATTTCAGACCCATTGGCAGGCGAAATGACCATTGTACCCCTAAGTTTCAAGCACGCGTTCGATTTGGATGGCTCTGATTTAACCCCATTTTTAGCCATATCACGAGCCCCCCACTCCCAAAGACTGAGTTTGATCAGCCTTTGAAGAGTAGTTTTACTGTTTTAATGGCTGGCGGAGTTGTATCGGAGTCAGAATGGGACGTTTCGAATCTTTGTAGGAGGTAGTATGGTGGTTTTTCCAGTTGGGTGCACTTTGAGCTGCTCTTGATCCCTTCGGATCATGCGGTGTTTTTGTTTGTCCTTGCGAAGCATCAATTCGTCGTTTAGGGGTCTTAGAAGTTTGTTCCTGGCAGTAATTACTTATTTGGGGATTAGAAAATGTTTCCCCAACTTTGTAATCACTTTCCAGGAGTTCTTCCTCAACTTCCCGAATTTTTAATTGTTTTTTTGCAATTTTTCGGCGAATGGCTAGGTCGTTTTCCTTCGTCGTGTGGCCCATGTGCTTGTATCACATTGCCGACCCCTTCCAGCGCTCGCTACCCAGGAGGCCGAGGTCCACAGGTGGTTCGGCACCTTTTTCCGAAGGAGGAGGGCACCTCGGCTAGGTTGTGAGTGTTGGGAGGAGGTTCGGCGGGGTCCGAGGTAGCTTTTTCCATGTAACATGGTCGGTGCTAAGAGCGCTCGGCAGCTGGTGCCGAACCCCAACTTTCCATGTAACATGGTCGGTGTCAAGAACGCTCGGCAGCTGGTGCCGAACCCCAACTTTCCATGTAACATGGTCGGTGTCAAGAACGCTCGGCAGCTGGTGCCGAACCCCAACTTTCCATGTAACATGGTCGGTGTCAAGGACGCTCGGCAGCTGGTGCCGAACCTCAACTTTCCATGTAACATGGTCGGTGTCAAGAACGCTCGGCAGCTGGTGCCGAACCCCAACTTTCCATGCAACATGGTCGGTGTCAAGAACGCTCGGCAGCTGGTGCCGAACCCCAACTTTCCCTGTAACATGGTCGGTGTCAAGAGCGCTCGGCAGCATGTGTCGAGGTCCCGACTTGTCGTTTTTGGCGGAGTTGGCGGCTTCTGCACTTCTGACAGATGTGACAGCCTCTGTGCTTCTGACAGATGTGACAACCTCTGAGCTTCTGACAGATGGGACAGCTTATAAATGTGATGGCTTCTGAACTTCTGACAGATGCGACGGTTCTGATGGATGTGACGTTCATTTAATGCGGTAACCCCTGAGCTTCTGTCAGATGGGACTGTAATTAATGCTATTTACAGCTGGGCGTGGCGAACGAGGCGACGGTTTGGGTCGCTTTTGTCGTTTTGCGTGAATGGGCCGGTAATCTGGGCCCATTAACCTTGTTTTGCGCGCCTCTCTCTATAAAACCTTTACCCCCCCTCTCATTTTTCACTTCTCCACTTTTTACTCAGGCGGTGATTTGTTCTTAGCGAGAGCTCCAGGTGATCGTCGCCCGTTTTCCGGTGAAGTTTCCGACCACATATCTCTTTAAGGTAATTTATACTTAGTTTCCTTTGAAGTATAAATATGTCTCTTCCCTCCATCTCCGACTCGTCTTCTTGGTCCGAGCCTTCCCTTGAAGTCGTCGAAGCCCGGACTCCGAGTCAGCCAGATAAGGGCAAGAAGGTGTTCGGCAAAGATTCGATCGTGGTGGAGCCGAAGCGTATGGGGGAGTTCGGCAGACTGCCGGGGCAACTGACGGGACTTCACAGGGTTCGAGAGCTTCCGGAGGAGCACGCCGAGCGTATTGTTCACGGGAGGGGGAGGACTTTTGAGCAGAATGTGGCGAGGGAGACGACCGAGGCGGATGAGACGGTGTCGATCCTCCGCGAAGAAGACCTGGGAGTGATCCGGGACTGTTTCCACATCCCGGGGGAGTACGAGCTTATGCTGCCGGGTCCCGGGGTTAGGGCTAACTCGCCGCTGCCAGTGACTATGTGTTGCTGGCCGATCGATGCCTTTCTCGCCGGGGCTCGGCTACCTCTCCATCCGTTCGCAATCCTCGTTCTGGAGTGGTTTGGGGTCAGCCCCTGAACGCATGAAGAGTCATAAACGGCTTCGTACTTCACTGCCAGGCCGCTGGGATCGAGCCGGAGCTGAACGTACTTCGGACGATCTACCGGCTTCATCAAGGGAACCGGTCGGAGTTCCGGTACTATTTGGCTCCGAGGCATGGTGATAGGCTCGTTATATGCCCCGACTCCATCAAGCACTGGCGTGAGAAGTTCTTGATAGTGCGGAGTGCAGAGGCCTGGCCTATCCCT
The DNA here is from genome assembly GCA_017893485.1 of Hemerocallis citrina. Lineage (NCBI taxonomy): Eukaryota > Viridiplantae > Streptophyta > Magnoliopsida > Asparagales > Asphodelaceae > Hemerocallis > Hemerocallis citrina. The sequence continues at coordinate 136,661,267 of CM030358.1, read as the reverse complement.
TCCGGTTGGGTGGAAGGGGTGTCGAAGAGGTCGAAGGCGCTGCCCAAGCTTCGCCCTGAAGAAGAAGAAGCAGTTCGGACACTTCTCGATCGGTCGAAGTATGTTTGGAGGGAGCTGACCGAGGATGTCTTGTTCAGGGGAGGGCTCTGCCTTGTAGATCCCAGTACGCGGCTTCTTTTATGCTTTCGTGCTTTGTTTTTCGTGCTTTATTTTTCATGACTTGTATTGTGCTAACGAACTTCGCCTTTAATGCAGAGGCGATGGACTACCAGGCGGTGTTGGCTTTGAGGGCTGGCCTTGCCAGCAAGGCCCCGAAGAAGCGCAAGAGGGTGGTCACTAAGCTGCCGACCGCCAAGACTCCGAAGGTCACGGAGGGGGCCGAGGGTGTGGAGACCCTCGGGAGCCCGGCCGCTGCCGGTGGAGGTGCCTCGGCGTCAACCGTGGCCGGCGAGTTTCCCATCGCCGCAGCCCTCGAGATGGCGACGCCCCCACTGACGGTGGTGGTCGAGGAGCTCCTGACCGAGGAGCACAAAAGGATTCATGTTCCGGACTGGCACGTTCGGAAATATGATGGATACCTCGGCAACTCTTTGGCGAGTATGCAAGCGGTCAAGCACCTGGCAACGCCGAAGGATTGCGCTGCCATGGAGGCCGGGCAAGAAGGCGACGACGTCATCGAGATTGCTCGCTCGGCGGTCTCGGTAAGCGCTGAATTTTTGCTATCATTGATTCTCTTTGGGTTTGATTTCTCTATCTCTTTTAATACCTTTTTTTTTCCTTGATGCAGATCGTCGTCCATTTTGGTCACCTCACGGAGAGGTTGGCGGCTCTGGAGAAGGAGCTGAAACAGGAGTCCGACCAAGCTCGGAAGGAGAAGGCTCGGATGGGGAACGAGCTCGACAAGCTTAGGGTCGAGTTCGAAGGAAAAGCGACGAGGGTCGAGTACCTCGAGGGCCAGGTCGCGAAGCTGGAGAGCGACCTTCTTCGCCAGAAGGAGGAGGCGACCTAAAAACTGGCCGAAGCGGTGGAGGCCAAGGCTGCCGTGGTGAAGGAGGCAGAGGACGAGACCATGGTGAAGGCGCAAGGCTTCCTTGCCCAGAACATGGCCAGGGCCTACACCGGTGCCCTTGACCGGGTGACGAAGGCGTACCCTGACGTGGACTGCTCGGGATGGAGATTGTTCCCGGGCCACGTCAAAGGCTTCGACCCCGAGTCAGAGGGAGAAGAAGAGGAAGAGGGGAGGACGAGGCCGAGCCTGAGGTCGAGGTCGCAGCTGAAGTCTAGGGGTCGGTGGTCACCCCGTTGGCGGTGGTGACCCCTTCAGAAACGTCGACTCCTTCCCATTCTCGTCGCCCCGGGAAAGAGGTCGAGCCCTGACTTTGCTTGTTTTTCTTTTCTTTTTTTTGCTTTTTTGTAATGCCTAATCGCGGACTGGCCACCGCTTTTTGTAATGAATGAAAAAAAAAAACATCTTTTTGGGTTCGACTCTGTGTCTCTTCATTTTTTCTCAACAGTTCTTGAAAATTTGTTTGAAAATTCTTGAAGTCTAGGACTTCGGTAATGTGTTTGAAAGTTTGTTGTTTGCCTCGACTTCTTTTCAGCTTGCGGTGGTGACTCAAGCAGTCGAGCCCACTGGCTCGGGGGACAACGCTCGTCCCGAGGTCGGCCTAGGAGCGACGAGGCTGTGCTTGTCGAGGTGCCGAGAGCGGCTCTACGAAGTCGAGCTAGGATTGCGCAGAGCTGTAAGCGAGCGGAACCATCTTCAACTCATCCTGGGTCGGCGAGACATCGAGATCCGGCGACTGGAGAGCAGGATCGCCGAGATGACCCCCTTAGGAGAGGATGAAGGTTCGTCGTCCGCCTTTAGCTATGGCCTTCGGATCAAGTGCATTCGCCACACTTTATCAAAAGTAACGGCGGAGCGAGATGATCTGCTTTCTGAGATCCGTCACCTGCAAACTGTAGAGACGGAGCTTCGGTCGGAGGGAGAGGGATTGACGGCCGAGGTGGCCAAACTAGCGACCGAATGGGACGAACTGACGGCCGAGGTCGACGCACTGAAGAGAGCCACAATAGACAAGAGCATCGAAGTCACTCATCTTCGCCGTCTTATCGCGAGTCGCTCCGGCGTCCCGAGCTCCGCGATACCTCCTTGCTTCGAGGTCAATGTAAAGGATGACTCTCTGAGGGATCGGATCTCAGAGCTGGAGGCGGAGGTGGCTCGCCTCAAACCGCGTTCGGGGCCGATCAATGTGAGGAGCACTTCATGCATTCGAGCGGAGAGCGATCGGGGCATCACGTTTTATGAGCTCGCGACCCGTTCGCCCCTCGACCATCTCAGTCCGGGGGATGCGCAAAGTGCCGTGGCCATTTCATCGAGCGGAGCATCCGTCGGGGCGGCTGTTAGGAGCAGCACTGAGGACACGTCTCAATTTGCTGGTTTGGGGTCGAGCTCTGGAGGCAAACGTCATCGCCCTCGAGTGTCCTTGAAGCGAAACATCCCTGCGCCACGGAGGCGTTGAAGATCTTGTTTTTGAAGCCTTCGTATTTAGCCCAAGTGTAATGAGTCGGCATTGTAACTTTTGCTTTTTAACGCCTTGTAATCTTGTTGTATGGAAGAGCCGCCTTGTACTGCGTCCCAGCTCTTAATAATATTTCTTTCTTAGACTTGCACGTTTTTCGTAGCTTTGTGTGGCTATTTTATTTGTGACTGTGCTCGTCATGCCGAGGTCCCTGAGCTGGCCTTTTGCTCGTTTGGGGGTCGGCGTCATGAACGTTCGGCCAAAGGTGCCGAAGTGTGCTTCGGTCACTTGATCTTTGCGAACCTTGCGAGATGAGTTGAGCTTCGCTTAACAGTGAGCTCGCGGAGTGTGGTCGAGCCAAGTGTTGGACTCCGAACCATCGTTAGAGTAGTTCAACGGTTGTGGGAGCAATTTTGAATGGCGAACTGCTTCTAGCTCGCTTAGGAGCGAACTTGCAAAGTAGAATCGAGCCAAGTGTTGGACTCCGAACCATCGTTAGAGTAGTTCAACGGTTGTGGGAGCAATTCCGAATGGCGAACTACTTCTATCTCGCTTAGGAGCGAACTTGCGAAGTAGAATCGAGCCAAGTGTTGGATTCCGAACCATCGTTAGAGTAGTTCAACGGTTGTGGGAGCAATTCCGAATGGCGAACTACTTCTAGCTCGCTTAGGAGCGAACTTGCGATGTAGAATCGAGCCAAGTGTTGGACTCCGAACCATCGTTAGAGTGAAGAATAAAAGCAGAGAGTTGTAAACAACTTTTACAAGAGTAAAATATGAAAAAGCTTCCTTTATTGATGACTAATGGTCGGCTGCTTCTAAAGTTGCAAGCCGTTATTACAGGAGAGAAATAAAAGAAAAACAGTACAAGTAATAGGAGAGGAACAGTTCGACATCTTAAAAATACTTAGAGAGGTGTGGGTGCTTTCTCTTGGTATTTTAGAAGATGGTCAGCATTCCAGGTCTTAGGGATCTCTCTGTCTTCGAGGTCTTCTAGTCTGTATGTCCCGGGGCGGATTACTTTGGCGATCTTGTAAGGTCCCTCCCAATTTGGTGCCAGTTTGCTTTTTTGACCAGGAAAGGAGATGGCTAACTTTCTGAGGACCAAGTCCCCTTCCTGGAGGTCGGTAGGCCGGACTCTTTTATTGTATGCTAACTCGATCCTTCTTCGGTAGCTTTGTTGACGAATGGCAGCTCTTTCTCGGATCTCATCTATCAGGTCTAGATTTGCTCGGAGCTCCCTGGCATTTTGTTCTTCTTCATAAGCCATTAGACGAGGATAGGGTATACCGACTTCTAAGGGGATCATAGCCTCGGGCCCATAGGTGAGGTTAAAGGGGCTCTCTCCTGTGGGGGTCCGTTTTGTAGTGCGGTAGTTCCACAACACGTTGGGGAGCTGGTCGACCCATAAGCCTTTGGAACATTTATCCAACCTCTTCTTAATGCCGGAGAGGATCTGTCGGTTAGCATTTTCTACTTGGCCATTCGACTGCGGATGGGATACGGAGGAGAATCGGTGTTGGATGGCGAGGTCTTCACAGAGAGCTTGGAAGGCAGCCCTGGTGAACTGTGTTCCGTTGTCTGTTACGAGGATCCGAGGGACTCCGAATCGGCAGATGACATTCTTCCAAAAGAATTGAACGACTTTGTTCTCAGTGATCGTGGCCAAGGGCTCGGCCTCTACTCATTTTGAGAAGTAGTCGATTGCCACGACTAAGAATTTGAACTGGCTGGGAGCCGGTGGAAATGGCCCTAGTAAATCCATCCCCCACATCGCAAAGGGGATTGGACTTGATAGGGAAGTGAGTGGAGCTTGTGGGAGGCGTCGGATGTTGGAGTACTTCTGGCAAGAGCCGCATTGCCGAACATGTAGTTCGGCGTCTTGCAGGAGAGTGGGCCAGAAATATCCGTAGTTCAACACTTTGCGGGCTAAGGACCTGGACCCCGAATGTGCTCCGCCGATGCCCTCGTGAAGTTCTTGCAGGGCGTATTCGGCTTGCTCTGGGGAAATGCATCTCAAATAAGGCCTGCCGTCTACGTGCGTGAAGGAACGCTTGTAAAGGATACCCCCGATGAGTATGTATCGCTCTGCTCGGGTCCTTACTCTTCGAGCTTCCTTAGGGTCCTCGGGGAGGAGCCCATCCCTTAGGAATTCGACGAGGGGTTTTATCCAGTCATCTTGAAGCAAGACAGGCAGCGACTCCATTGAGTCAGCATTTTCATCCTCTATACTTGGCTTCAGGAGGACTTCTATCAAGATGGTCTGCTCGAGACCTTGGAGGGAGGAAGAGGCTAGCTTGGAAAGGGCGTCGGCCTGGGAATTCTCTTCTCGGGGGATCCGCTGGATGAAAGCTTCTTCAAATAGAGTCATGAGGCCTCTGACCTTGGCTAAATACTTAACCATCCGATCATCACGTGCTTCATATTCGCCAAGGACTTGATTTACGACCAGCTGAGAGTCGCTAAAGATCCGGAGACGATGCGCCCCTGCATTGCGGGCCATCCCAAGGCCGGCTATAAGTGCCTCGTATTCTGCTTCGTTGTTAAAGGCCTTGAAGTTTATGCGGAGGGAATATTGGAGGATGAAGTCATCTGGGCTTGTCAGAATGACCCCGGCTCCGCTTCCCTCGTTGCAGGAGGTTCCATCCACATAGACCGACCAGACAGGTGGTCCCTTCATTGCTTAGCTAAACTCGGGGATGGTACTTTCAACTATAAATTCTGCTAGGGCCTGAGCCTTGATCGCGGTTCGAGGCTGATATGTTATATCATGCTGACTCAGCTCGATAGACCACTTCATAAGGCAATCCGAGGTCTCTGGCTTGTGGAGGACTTGCTTTAGCGGTTGGTCGGTAAGGACAACCACCGAATGGGACTGAAAATACGGGCGAAGCTTTCTTGCGGCCATCACCAGGGCATAAGCCATCTTTTCTATTCTCGGGTAGCGAAGCTCGGTATCCCGAAGTACCTTGCTCACATAGTAGATGGGCTTTTGAGCCCGGTCTTCTTCCCTTACTAAAACGGCACTGAGGGTCTGCTCGGAGGCTGCCAGGTAGAGGTAGAGGGGTTCGCCAGGAATTGGTTTGCTAAGGAGGGGAGGATTGACGAGGTAAGCCTTAAGCTGGTTGAACGACTCCTGTTGCTGTTGACCCCATTCGAAACCTTTAGCCCCCCTAAGGGCCTTGAAGAAAGGGAGGCATTTCTCTCCGGACTTCGAGAGAAAGCGCCCTATGGCGGCCAGGCGGCCTGTTAATCTCTGAACTTCCTTAACATTCTTGGGAGGGGCCATGTCTAATATGGCCTTGATTTTTTCAGGGTTAGCTTCAATTCCTCGTTGGCTGACCATGAAGCCGAGGAACTTTTCTGACGAGACTCCGAACGCGCACTTGTTCGGATTTAGTCTCATGTTGTGCCTTCTCAGAACATCAAACACCTCTTGGAGGTCGGTCACATGATCAGCGCCTCGGATGCTTTTTACAAGCATGTCATCAATATATACCTCCATATTGCGGCCGATTTGAGCTTGGAAAACCTTGTTGACGAGGCGTTGGTACGTGGCGCCTGCATTTTTTAAACCAAATGGCATAACCCTGTAGCAATAAAGGCCCTGGTCGGTCACAAATGAGGTCTTCGGGATATCCAGGGGGAACATCCGGATCTGATTGTAGCCTGAGAAGGCGTCCATGAAGCTGAGGAGTTCGTGACCCGAGGTGGCATCGATCAGAGTGTCAATATTTGGAAGAGGGAAGGGGTCCTTCGGGCAAGCCTTGTTGAGATCGGTAAAATCGATACAAATCCTCCAAGTTCCATTGAACTTCTTCACTATTACTACATTCGACAACCACTCGGGATAGTTTACCTCCTGTATGAACCGGGCCTTCAAGAGCTTATCCACCTCCTCTTTTATAGCTAGTTGACGCTCGGGTGTTCTTACCTTAGAGTAGTTTTTTTGGTGTTCTTACCTTTATTGTCATTTCTAGGTAGATAGGAATTTAAATTAGGTTTGCTGGGATAAGATTCATTGGGGGTACTGAGAAGAGGAGGGCTTAGGCCTAGAGGGGTCAGTGAAGGTCATTCTAGAGGAATGATCTCTCGAATCGCTGGATCTATAGTGGGAACTAGCTTTAAGGGAATCCATATCGAGGACAAGGGTTCCATGTGGCCTTCAAAATGGGGAACGTTAGTCTTAATGTTCTTCTTGTATTGTTCGTCAGGGTCACGATCTTGACGTCGACCGTCACGATCATTTCCTTGAGGGATCTGACGATTAACATGAAGCTCAGGAGCAACAGTTTGATTTAATTCCACTTTCTCAAGCGTCTGATTGATATTGGCAAGAGTTGCTTGAATGGAAGTTAGGGTAACAGAAATATTAGAGTTGTCCATCTCAGTTCGGGTAGGTCTAGGGTTCCTAACTGAGTGGTCTAGGAGGGACATGAAAGGCTCTTCGGGATTTGTGATGGTGCTGCGAAGATGCATTCACCAACGGTGAAAACTAGGGGTTGTGTGTATGATGAAATTTGGAAAAGAAAAAAATGTGTCCTAAATGCAATTAAGTTTTTTTTTTAATAATTATAATCTCAGGGGGATCTGACGATTAACATGAAGCTCAGGGACAACAGTTTGATTTAATTCCATTTTCTCAAGCCTTTGATTGATATTGGCAAGAGTTGCTTGAATGGAAGCTAGGGTGGCGGAAATATTAGAGTTGTCCATCTCAATTCGAGTAGGTTTAGGGTTCCTAACAGAGTGGTCTAGGAGGGACATGAAAGACTTTTCGGGATTTGTGATGGTGCTGCGAAGATGCATTCACCAACGGTGAAAACTAGGGGTTGTGTGTAAGATGAAATTTGGAAAAGAAAAAAACGTGTCCTAAATGCAATTAAGTTTTTGTTTTTAATAATTATAATCTAAAGTGATCTAAAAGAACAAAAAAAAAATGACTAGACAATCCTAATCCCAAAGTGGCAGTACCTAATCTGGGGGTGGCAGTACCTAATCCAAAACACGTCACAATAGGACCTAAGACTATTGATTGCATATTCATAGGCTATGCACACAACAGTAGTGCATGTTCTTGGTATATAAATCGGATATACCGGACATCCATGTGAATACAATAATGGATTCAAGGAATGCTTCCTTCTTTGAACACTTGTTTCCGTGCAAGGATGCTAAGTATCCCAAACGTACACGTGAACAAGGGAATGCAAGCACTTCGGTTGATGAACCAGGACATGACAATAATGAGCCTAGACGAAGTAAACGGGCTAGAACATCAAAGTTATTTTCTCTTGACTTTGTGATGGCCTTTCTGTTAGAGAATGAGCTCAGAACATTCAAGGAAGCCATGTCTACGCCTGATGTTCCTATGTGAAAGGAAGCAATAAAAAGTGAAATAGATTCCATTATGCAAAAGTTCAGTGGATCTCACTCAGTCTTCACTTGTTCAAAAATACGGGTGACTGCATATCACAATTGGAATATGCACGTGTAATCGGTAGTCTGATGTACTTAACAAATTGTACAAGACCAGACTTGACACATTCAGTAAATGTACTGAGCCGCTACACAAGTAATCTATGACGAAGTCACTGGAAAGGAATAACTAGAGTACTGAACTACTTGCTACATACTCAAAGTTATGAGCTGCATTACATCAGATATCCAGCAGTACTAGAAGGCTACAGTGATGCCAACTGGATATCGGACTCTAAGAACTCGAAATCCACAAGTGGGTATGTCTTCACTCTTGGTGGTGCAGTTGTGTCATGGAAATCCTCTAAACAAATGTTACTGGCCAGATCCACCATGGAATCTGAGTTTATTGCTTTGGACAAAGCAGCAGAGGATATTTCCATGTGGAAAAAACCGGTGCCTGCTATATGTGTACACTGTGACAGCCAATTGGCTATAACAAGGGCACTGAGTTGTATGTATAATGGTAAGTCTCGTCATATCAGAAGGCGACAAAATCATTAGACAACTGCTCTCTAATGGAATAATCTCTATAGGGTATATAAAATCGGCCGATAACCTAGCGGATCCATTTATTAAAGGTTTGTCACGAGAGCAAGTTGTGAGATCATCAAGAGGAAGGGTTTAAAGCCTATGACGAAATAGGATACTTGATGGAAACCCTACCTAGAAATTGGAGATCTCAAGATCTAGGTTCAAGGGGATAACTAAATCTTGTTCAATCGACGTGAGCATTGAGAGATTAAAATCTCGTACCCACTCTTAGGATGATAAAACAGTGTTGCCTGCAAAGGGTTAGGATAAGCTTGGCTTTTAATGATTTTGATAGCTTTGAAATAAAAGTAGGGTATGGCAGGATATTCTTTATGGGCAATCACCTTGTAAGTGTGAAATGAGGCCGTTTCTAGGAGAATGAAGAGAGACTACATTCTCCAAGTTCACTCACGATTAACCAGGGTTATTCAAGGCCAAAATGAACACAACAAGATAACCTAGTTCTGTGAGGAGATGAAACTGTGTGATAGTTATTGTTTAGGTTCACATCAAAGCCAGTGTAGTTCAAGACATCATGCTCACTACCTGGTCAATTGAATCCGATGGCTACTCATTAAGGGTGTTTCAAAGTTGAAAAATTACTACCCTTCCTGATGCAGTGATTTTCTGATTGTACTCTTAGAGTGTTGTCTGTCATGTGTTTTTCTGTCATGCCTAGATTACATGGTGTGGTCATTTCCATTCGTGTGGGGGATCGTTGGAAAAAGTTTTTGCATATTTTCCAGGCCGGAATCTGGTGGGCTCCGGCCACCGGCGGCACCGGAAATTGATTGGATCGCGTTCCTCTCGTCGAGTACTATTTCGTAATGTAACTCACTTGCCAAAAACGGTTTCCGTATGAATGAGAAATGTAGTTCCAAAGTTGAGTACTCGAAATATACTAACTTGGACAGTTAGAATGAATAGTCCCACATCGGAAGATGGGAAAGATTTTCTCTGGTATATAAGCTAAAGAAATGGACTAAAGGGCGCAGCCCTGGGGTTACCACTAACGTGGTAGCCTCGGCTTCGCTTGGCTTGGTTTGGTTTGATATGGTCTGGTCTTGCTTGGTTTGGCTTGGCTCGGCTTTGGCCTTTTTTTTGCCCCGCTCCAAATTTTTCCGCAGTTACTGTTGAGGCTTTTTAAATTCTATAACTACTGGTACCATTACTCTGTAACAACAGAGTATTGGCTTATCAGTTATGTTTTTAACCATTACTCTACTGTTACAGAGTAATGGATCCTTCAGTTACTCCCCTTCTCCTATAAGACCAATACTTTTTGTCTGCTAGTACACAATGTCATTCAAAAATTTCGAATCTCATTCTTCTTCTTCCTTTGAGTCAGAGTCTGAGAGTACAATACAACTACCGGTTCGCTGAGATCTCTGAAGCTAGGGTGCTGCTCTTCAGGGAAAGATAATACAGTTGTATCCTGTGAGGCAATTCGTTAATCACCGTCACATTACGGGGCGAATTTTGCTTTAAGGACAGAGATCTTAATTTCAACCCTGTATTAAAGTGCTGGTTTGGTATTTTATTTCCTGTAATTGTATTTATTACCGCTAAATCTGGTGTGGGGGCAAACAAATAGAATTTGTTGATTCTTAGGAAAACTGAATAGCCAAACCTGACGCCTTTCCACCGGAGTTTGACCGTTGACTCCCGTCGTTCACCTGCAAAAAGTGCGAGACACCGGAGTTGATCCCGGCGACGCACCCTCCGACGCTCAGGTCAGTAATCAGAAAGATTATGAATGAGCTTTTACTGGAGAAAGATAGATTACCTCTTAATGGTGGGAGATGGGGAGCATTTATAACCGCCTTTGGGATCAGTTTAGGAATGAAATCTCTAATTCCTAGTGAAAGGATAGAGCGAATCAGGACCGTTGATTGAATACAATCAGAGACCCTAATTCTATCCAGCTGGACTGGGTTTCTTGCGGGTTGGGACCCGCACCCAGTCGAGATGGATCCGTTCGTGGGTTATTGGGCATTTTGGGAAAAAGACCCAGTACCCATCTTAGACCCGTTTGTAGGTGGACCAACCATTTTATCCCCGAGCTTTAAGATTCATGCCCAATTTGGACGGTTCCGATTTAACTCCATTTTTAGCCATATCACGAGCCCCCCACTCTCGAAGACTGAGTTTGATCAGCCTTTGAGGAGTAGATTTGCTGTTTAAATGGCTTACGGAGTTGTATCGGAGCCCAAATGAGGGGTGCCGAATCTTTGTACGAGGGAATAAGATGATTTTCAGAGCTAGTTGCGTGCTCTAGATTGTTCTTGAGCCCTCCCGGACTTTTGGTGGTTTTTCTTAATTTTTATCCATTTTTTGGACTATTTATTTAATTTTGCGGAGTGGTGATCGATTATTCGGGGGTCTTAATTAACTATTCTAAGCAATAATTATTTACCCAGGGGCTCAAAAATATTTTCCCGAATTTATAATTATTTTTTAGAATTTTTAATTAATTTTCCTGAATTTTTAATCATTTTTCGTAATTTTTAAATAAATAAATCGATTTTAATAAATAAAAATTAATTTTTAATTCCGAGTTATGACGTGGCGAAACCTGGGCCTTCCATCAGTTCCTGGCGTGGATATCTGGAGGATCGGACGGCTGGAGTTGCTCGGCAAGCTTTTTTCTTTGCTTGTGGAGGTCGGTGCCTCAGCACCCTGTCCTCGGTAGCTCGGTAGCTCGGCGCGAAACGAGCTGCCGAGCTACGTGTCAAGATCTGGAAAGCTCATTACAGCGCGAATCACGAGGAGGACGACTCAAATCATGAAAAAACACTATCTTGTCGTTTTGTGGGCGTGACATGATCTGAGCCGTCCATCATGTTCTAGCGCGTTTTTTGACACGATCCAACGGCTGAGGTAGTTCGGCATCATTTTTCTCCAAATGTGAGGGTCGGTACCTCGGTAGTTCGGTCGCAGCGGCTCGGTGGCTCGGTAGCTCGTCCTCTGCCCCTTGTAGCTCGGTAGCTCGGCTAAGCTGTTCGGTAGATCGGCTGAGCACTCCGGTGGGTCGGCAGCTCGGCCTCTGCCCCTTGTAGCTCGGTAGCTCGGCTAAGCTGTTCGGTAGCTCGGCTGAGCACTCCGGTGGGTCGGCAGTTCGGAATAAAACGCTGGGACACGTGGCTTAATCTGGAACGTTCATCATGGCGTGAATCACAATGACGGGGTTCAGATCACGAGAAAATGCTATCTTGTCATTTTGTGTGCGTGGCGTGATATGAGCCGTTCATCAGATTCGGACACGAATTTTGAGGCGATCCGACGGTGAGAGTGGCTCGGCGGCATTTTTCTCCACGTGTGGAGGTCGGTGTCCCTGTAGATCGGCAGAGTGCCTCGGTGGTTCGGCAAGTTACGAGTCGTCGAGCCACGTGGTTGGATCTGGGGCGCTCATCATGGCGCAAATCTCGAAGTTGGAGGTTCAGATCACGAGAAAACGTTATCTTGTCATTTTGTGGGTGTGGCGTGATCTGAGTCGTTCATCAGATTCGGACACGAATTTTGAGGCAATCCGACGGTGAGAGTGGCTTGGCGGCATTTTTCTCCACATGTGGAGGTCGGTGCCCCAGTAGATCGGCAGAGTGCCTCGGTGGCTTGGCAAGTTACGAGTCGTCGAGCCACGTGGTTAGATCTGGGGCGCTCATCATGGCATAGATCTCGAAGTTGGAGGTTCAGATCACGAGAAAACGTTATCTTGTTGTTTTGTGGGAGTGGCGTGATCTGTGCCGTTCATCAGATTCGGACACGAATTTTGAGGCGATCCGACGGTGAGAGTGGCACGGCGGCATTTTTCTCCACATGTGGAGGTCGGTGCCCCGGTAGATCGGTGGAGTGCCTCGGTGGCTCGGCAAGTTACGAGTCGTCGAGCCACGTGGTTGGATCTGGGGAGCTCATCATGGTGCAAATCTCGAAGTTGGAGGTTCAGATCACGAGAAAATGTTATCTTGTTGTTTTGTGGAAGTGGCGTGATCTGAGCCGTTCATCATATTCGGACACGAATTTTGAAGCGATCTGAAGGTGAGAGTGGCTCGGCAGCATTTTTCACCACATATGGAGGTTGGTGCCCCGGTAGCTCGTCGGAGTGCCTCGGTGGCTCGGCAAGTTATGAGTCGTCGAGCCACGTGGTTGGATCTGGGGCGCTCATCATGACACAGATCTCGAAGTTGGAGGTTCAGATCACGAGAAAACGTTATCTTGTCGTTTTGTGGGAGTGGCGTGATCTGAGCCGTTCATCAGATTCGGACAGGAATTTTGAACCGATCCGACGGTGAGAGTGGCTCGGCGGCATTTTTCTCCACATGTGGAGGTCCGTGCCCCAGTAGCTCGTCAGAGTGCCCCGGTGGCCCGGCAAGTTGCGAGTTGCCGAGCTGCGATGTTAATTTAGCCGACGCGTCTTTCCTCTGAACCGTCACAACTTTCTCTATTTTGTCGTTTCATCTCCCCTAATGGGCCTCTAAGCGTTTCAAAAGGCCAACAATCGTAAGCTTTCTGGAAGTCTAGTTTAAAAAGAATACCATTAGAGTTAGTTCTGTGGCAGTGAGAAATAATTTCTTGAGCCGAAGCAACACTATCGGATAAAACGGTCCACATTTTGTACAATTTTTTCAACTTACGAAAAACTTGGCCATTACTCACCAGGTCCATAAGGCCCAATTTGAGCTAGTCCTCCCGTTCCTACCTCAGAAGTTTCTAGAAGCCCAAACCCCTCGCCAACAAATCAACCGCAATTTCAAAAAAATTGCGAAACCAATCAAATCCCAAATCTCTAATTTCCAATCGAACTCTCTAGAAACCAATCGAGCTCCCTCACTTCACTCCACTCTTTATATAGCTTGTCCTGCCCTCGATCTCTCAAAACCTACGGCCGTCCCTCGAGACCCTAACCCTAAAATCTCAATTCCAATCTCGATAATTTCTTCATTTCTCGTCAGTAATGGCGTCGGAGACGGAGACGTTCGCCTTCCAGGCCGAGATCAACCAACTCTTGAGTCTCATCATTAACACCTTCTACTCCAACAAGGAGATCTTCCTTCGCGAGCTCATCAGCAACGCTTCCGATGTGAGTCTCTCACTCAAAACCCTAATTTTCGAGATCTAGATGTTAGATATGTAATTTGGATATAAGAGCTTCATTTTTTAGGTCGAAAATGGTCGTTTCTTAAAATTTTGGTTAATTATCTTGTGATTATTGTTTGATGTTACTGCTTAGAATTTTGGAGATTAGGTTTAGTTGATTATTATCTCATTATTTTTTTTTGATTTTTGTGTAAAGTTTTAGTCTCTAGGTCTAGAGATCTGAATTGATATGCAAATTTTTAATTTTATTTTTTAAAATTTAATTAGAGATTCCAATTGTTGAAAGTAGGGATATGCATCTGTAACACTAGGAATATGTATTAATTTCGTTTATTGATATTTCTTTTTTATTTCTTGTAAAGAATTAAATATAACTGAAAAGTTTGGTTTATTTTCTCACGAAACGTTAGGAATTATTTAATACTCGGCTTACCTTGTTGCTGAGAGGGTGGTTGTGACCACCAAGCATATAATGATGACGACCAGTACATTTGGGAGTCCCAGGCTGGTGGGTCTGTCACTGTGACTAGGGACGTAGGGGAGCCTCTTGGGAGGGGAACCAAGATCACCCTCTTCCTCAAGGAGGATCAGGTTTTTTTTTTTTGCCACATCTTGTCTGAAAAAATTTATTTTTTTACAAATAAAAATTTAGATATAGTATGAGTTTGAACCTGCAACATGTTGGCAGGTTTACAAATGACCCTAAGCCCTTTCCGGCTTTCAGTAGCTTTCATCTTAGTAACATTGGCCCAACCCGGGTCTACCAGTAATTTTAATTCAGTATCTAGGTAGTCCTTTCCAAATCTCTAGGTTGCCCTTTCCAAACGCCGCAGCTCAAGAGCATGAGAGCCGCTCTGATAACATTCGAAACGAAACCAGGAGAACTCATCTTTAAAAGCTAGTTATTACGGGGAGGGAACTTAAGTTTATTTCAACGGGGCGGCTGGGGGATTTTGGGATAAGCTTTATGAGATAGTGGGAAAAAGAAAATTGGGAGGAATCTGTAGATTTTAATGGGGCTATCCCAACGTTTTATACATAAAACACCGAGATATAGGAGTGATAAAACTCAAGTAGTTATCCAACTATTAAGAGAATTATATTGAATCACCTCAAAAATGACACATTCATTAAAGTATGTAATATGCGATATTGACTCGTGTTTTATTTCAAATAGGTTTCGTGAAAACGGGTATGAAAATTACTGAAGTCGTTGTTGAAAACAACGGCTTCAGTTAACACTGAAATTGTTGTTTCCAAGAATGGTTTAGGAACATAACCGAAGCCGAACAACAGCTTCAGTGATTTGCAATGAAGCATTTTTCTTTATCAAATTTGAAAAAATAACGATTTGTAAATTCAAATTAAATCTATTTTGGAAAACGAGTAATTTCTTTTGATATCTTTTGTCGGGTACAAAGGCATATAAGTAAACACGAGTCAATACCGCATATTACATATTTTAATAAATGTGTTATTTTTTAGGTAATTGAATATAATTCTCTTATATATTTTACATTTATTACTCTCGTTCATCATATTTTTTATACCGGAAGAAGCATGTTTATCAATAATAAATTTATTTGGAAGCTTTTCGCTTATACATTACATATTGACATTTGTTATATTATTAAAAAAAATATTTATTTCTGTAACATGATCAAAACATTCAAACAACTTAATTTTTGATATATATAGAATTATGATATGTAAATCAATATAAAAATGCCGATCGTTTATAATAAATGATTTTCATCTTGTTTGGACAACTACTCAATATGAGTATATTACCTCATATAAAGTATTTTTTTTATTCAATATATAGAGAGAATTCTCTGTTATGTTAAGAGTTTAAGTTTAATAAGTGATGCGGATCGTAATCCACCACCGTCCATTTGGATATAAAATCAACGGAGGAGATTAAGTTTAGCAAGTATAAATATGCAAGGCACACAGGAGAGAAGAGGTACAACACAATGTCGTCGACTGTTACTGGTGGTTCTGGTTCGGGTGGTGGTTCCCCACCGAAACCGCTGATCCCGATCCCAATGTCGATGAAAGTTGCGAAAGCTAGCGGCGGTCCGAAATCTGTGAAGATCGCTGGACAGCCTCCATCTCCGCCAGTTCTCAAAGCAATGCCTGTAAAGCCTACCACCGCTGTACCTCCAGTCGCATTGCCAGAAGACGTGGCAATACGACTGGAAGTACATCGGTGATAGCCTTTACAGGCGTTGCTTTGAGAACTGGCGGAGATGGAGGCTGTCCAGCGATCTTCACAGATTTCGGACCGCCGCTAGCTTTCGCAACTTTCATCGGCATTGTGATTGGGATCAGCGGTTTCGGTGGGGAACCACCACCCGAACCAGAACCACCAGTAACAGTCGACGACATTGTGTTGTATTTCTTCTCTCCTGTGTGCCTTGCGTATTTATACTTATTAAACCTAATCTCCTCTGTTGATTTTATACCCAAATGGACGGTGGTGGATTACGATCCGCGTCACTTATAAACTTACTCTTAACATAACAGAGAATTCTCTCTATATATTGAATAAAGAAAATACTTTATATGAGGTAATATACTAATATTGAGTAGTTGTCCAAACAAGATGAAAATCGTTTATTATAAACGATCGGCATTTTTATATTGATTTACATATCATAATTCTATATATATCAAAAATTAAGTTGTTTGAATATTTTGATCATGTTACAGAAATAAATATTTTTTTAATAATATAACAAATGTCAATATGTAATGTATAAGCGAAAAGCTTCCAAATAAATTTATTATTGATAAACATGCATCTTCAGGTATAAAAAAATATGATGAACGAGAGTAATAAATGTAATATATATAAGAGAATTATATTGAATTACCTAAAAAATAACACATTTATTATAGTATGTAATATGCGGTATTGACTCATGTTTACTTATATGCTTTTGTACCCGACAAAAGATATCAAAACAAATTACTCGTTTTCCAAAATAGATTTAATTTGAATTTACAAATCGCTATTTTTTCAAATTAGATAAAGAAAAATGCTTCATTGCAAATCACTGAAGCTGTTGTTCGGCTTCGGTTATGTTCCTAAACCGTTCTTGGAAACAACAATTTCAGTGTTAACTGAAGCCGTTGTTTTCAACAACGGCTTCAGTAGTTTTCATACCCGTTTTCACGAAACCTATTTGAAATAAAACACGAGTCAATATCGCATATTACATACTTTAATGAATGTGTTATTTTTGAGGTGATTCAATATAATTCTCTTAATTGTTGGATAACTACTTGAGTTTTATCACTCCTATATCTCGGTGTTTTATGTATAAAACGTTGGGATAGCCACATTAAAATTTACAGATTCCTCCCAATTTTCTTTTTCCCTCTATCTCATAAACCTTATCCCCAAATCCCCCACCCGCCACAGTAACTCGCCGTTGTTAGGGACCATTTAGTCTCATATTGGTAATATGAATAGCCGATGTGGTTTTGAAATAAACTTAAGTTCCCTCCTCGTAATAACTAGCTTTTAAAGGTGAGTTCTCCTGGTTTTATTTCGAATGGTATCAGAGCGGCTCTCATGCTCTTGAGCTGCGGCGTTTGGAAAGGGCTACCTAGAGATTTGGAAAGGACTACCTAGATACTGAATTAAAATTACTGGTAGACCCGGGTTGGGCCAATGTTACTAAGGTGAAAGCCAGAAAGGGCTACCTAGAGGCTGGATTAAAACCTCTAATATTATAATGGGAGAAGGATTAGTGTCATTTGTAAACCTGCCAACATGTTGCAGGTTCAAACTCATACTGTATCTAAATTTTTATTTGTAAAAAAATAAATTTTTTCAGACGTGCATGGCACGTGTAAATTACTAGTTACTGATCGGTCCGGGCCGGGCCAGTGTCGCTAGAGTGAAGTTATCAGTTGCCCTAAATAGCACTGGTAACGGGTCGGGTCGGGTCGGGTAGCTCAATACCCTGACCCGGTCATTGACGGCTCCAAATACTGGACCCGGACTCAGACCCATGAAATTCGGGTCCGGGTCCGGGTCCGGTTCCCCACAAGAAATGTTACCCGTTCGCTTTCGGGTCCGGGTCCGGATCCTATTTCTAATCACGGGTCCGGTTCAGTTCCGGGTCTTTAAAGCATAACACAATATTACATAATACGACTCGTGACTGTCATAATCAGTGAGTGCCACAAAAAAACTCTTTCTTGTATATAGCTTCAAGTTGTAAACATTCCCCTTAAACCAAAGGATACTATATGTTATTGCAACTAGCTTGTACTGGGCTGCTGTAAAATTTATAGTTCCACTTTAATTTATGAAAATGTCCTCAGTTATGCATTTACCTTCAATTATTGAGTACATATAGAATTTTTATTCTGCTAATTGACTTCTTGCGATAAGATCCAGGGCTTGTAGGCTGTGGCCCTATCAGTTCTGATAACAATGTACAGGTCTATTTGAGTTGGTGAATTTGTTTCTTCCTTTAATTTTCACCAAACCCTGTTTTGAGTTATAAGATATGTTTATATAGGTTCAAGTATTAATATGCTATTTGCAATATATAGATGCTAAGTTTTCCCGTACCTTGTGATGCCATCTTTGTCAATTCTATTACTTGTTATCATTTCTTGTTTCGGATACTTAAAAAGTCAGAGAAGAAAGGGTGACAGGTTTCTGATACTTGTTTCTAATACTGCAGTTGCTAAATAATCCAAGTAGTCAATGTCCAAATCAAATAAATCTTCAAATGTTGAGATAAATCACAATATGTATATATATGCGCAAAGTATTTACAAGAACTTAGGGCAGGAATAAACAACAACATGCCTCACTGTGGGAAATGACATTACGAAAAAATAGGTGTGGCTGCAAGTACTTGCGGGAGCCCCTTGAATGATCCTTAAACCCGATGTAAGGTCTGAGAATATATTTATCTAACGGGTAACGGTTCGGGTCCGGGTCGGGTCCGCTTCGTTTTTTGATTTTTTTTCTATTGCGGGTCCGGGTCCGGGTCGGGTCCTATTTTAGGGGACCCAGACCCTACCCGAAATTTCAACGGGTAGTAATTTAGGACCCATACTCTACCCAAATTAGATCGGGTCGGTTCCGGTCCAACGCCGGGTCCGGGTCGGGTCCGGGTCGGGATCGGATTTCGGGTTTTAATACCAATGCTAGCCCTAAAGTGTGAGCCGTCGAGGACGGCAGGATCGGAAGCGTGGTAGATAGTTTGTTAGGGTTGAAATAAATTTTGATTCCCTTATCTTAATAGCTTTTAAGGGTGAGTTGTTATGGATTTATTTATTGTTTATATAAATGGCATATGAAAGCATTATGAGTATATAATTTTACACGCTTTTTTAAATTTATTAATCTAATATACTTTGTATACGTTTCTTGATTGTTTTTCCTATCATGATGAAACTTAGGAGGAAACTTTTGTTTTTCTTGATTGTTTTTCCTATTATGATGAAAGTTAGTAGGAAACTTTTGTTTCTTTAGAGGGACCAAAAAAAAAATAATAATAATAATTTGGCATAACCCTTATATATATATATTTTGGGAATATTATGGTGAGCTAATGCTTCAGCCAGCCACTCCCCCGACCCACCCCAAATATATTTTACCGGCCACCCTCATTTATATTTGGCCCAAGTCCAACTCTCCCACTGGCTGCAATCCAAACCCTGAGCCCTCCTTTCTATTTTCTCTTGAATCTTTCCACTTTCCCTTTTTCATCAATTCCCAAAAAAAACCTCAAAATCTAGCGCCAGTGGACGAACTGACGAAGTCGACGAACCGCCTCCCAGATCGCCCCTGACAGCAGAGCCGATGTGCCGGAGACTCCTGAGCTCCTCTCTCTCCCTCCCCCCTTATTGATTTTTGATTTGGAGATGATAAGTTGTTACTCCCTCATTGTTTGAAATGATCTCTCTCTCCTTATTGATTTTGATAATTTGGAGATGATAAGTTCTGGTACTCCTTAGTTGTTTGAAATGATAAGTTACTTCAAAATTGAAATGATTTGGAGATGATGAATTCTATTCTGATGGGTAATAAGTTACTGTTACTCCTTTTGTTGTTTGAAATGATTTGGTTGGAGATGACGAATTCTATTTTGATTTGGGTATTGATCAATTTTAAAATTTAGTTGTTTGAAATGATATAAGTTACTGTTAATGTTACTCCGTAGTATTAAAATTTTTATATGTTGGGTCTTGATATGAAAATGACTGAATTAGAATGTTTATATTCCATAGTGAGAATTCTGATTATATGTCTGTACTGTAGCATTGTCATACTCCTTAGAGCATCCACAGTCTTTGCTATGTTTGCCATTTTCTCATATTTTGATAAGTTTGGCGCTGCAGTCGTTTCTTATTTTACCATTTTATGGTAAATGCGCTAGAGCACGTTCTCATATTTGAGAAACGAAATGATGATTCTCATATTTTAATGATCAGATGGTACACGTTGTACTGAAAAGAATTTTTTTTTGGATCTGACGGGACATGTTGTCTCGTCCAATCAAAAAAAATCATCAAACTGGACATGTCCCGTTTAACACCAAGATGTCACTTTCAACCCTATTCAGCTATTAATTTAACAACTAATCTCATTTAGGAAACAACTAATCTCATTTAGGAAGTAATTAATAAATATTTAGTATTATTTTAATCAATAATTAATTAACTAATTACTATTTAATAACTAATAATAATTTAATTTTATTACGGATTAAAAAAATACCTTTGGGGCGGTACAACATGTACCATCTGATTAAAAAAAATCTTTCTCAAAATTTGAGAAAGTTTTAGCAAATAACTACTGCACACATACGCTCCGTTTGCTATTTCTATACTTGCCATTTTCTCAAATATGAGAAACACCATTGTTGATGCTCTTAGAATGTTTATATTGCCATCCTTAAGTACCAGTACCAGAAATAGTCAAGAGTTTGTGTTTCCTTTAGCAAAATTTTCCTGCAATCCAACCTGAAAACAAAAAAAAAATCCAACCCCCCTCACTTTTCAATCCTGAATCCGCTCTTGCACCTAAACAAGATAATAATATATGTATGCACAAAATAGTTGGAATGTTTTTTTGGTCATATTCACTCGTAAATGTAGCGAACTATCTCTACTATTTTAATGAAAGAGTTTGTCACCAAACAAACTCCATTTGTAACCAAACAAACTCCATTTGTAACCAAACAAACTCCATTTGTAATCAGAAAAAGTATAAACATATGTATTGTTTTGAGTTTAAGAGACTTACATCAATCCTTTTAATGCAATGCGCATGATAAAGCAGCCCATGGGACAAAGTTCATCGGTATTGAGAAACCACTACACATGAAACCATCAAACACGAAAATGTAATTGCTAAGTAGTAGACTTTTACCTTCTATATCCACATTCGTCAGCCATCCAAAATCCGTCGGCAAGACAACACTTGAAATAAGGTAATTTGAATGATTAAATTGAATCAAAATAATGCTGAATAATCATAAAGGTCTTTTGAGCATTTTCACAAACACCATGTGTGCACCACAAATGAGAAAATAATTGTAATGAAAATAATTATGAACCCAAATGTGAACATTCCCACGTCTATAAGCATCTTATTGAACCCAATATTTCGAAGATTGGTGTATAAATTCCTAATCAAATTCAAAATTAAAACTCATCCACTTGAATTCCATATGCCCCCACCACACAGCAGGCTTCTACAACTAATATATTTCGGTTCATTCATGCATTTTGTCAAACAGGATGAGCGCATATAGTAAATAGAGATAATAATAAAACTAAATGATCTTTAGACGTTACTCTCAGATTCATCAAATATTTTAATCTCTTTAGCAAATAATTATACTATATATACAATCCAAAATAAGAGAGGATGTTACAACTTGATCAGCAATCTGTTATGGAATTTTTCAGGTCATTGCTTGGATCTCCCAGATATTTGAGGACAGACACCTGTGAGCTCCCCTTATTTTGTAGGTATTTTGATTTGATTAATCTCTTTCCATTTCAGTTATATATGACAGTAATATTACGATCAATCATTTAATATATTTTCTTTATTCATATGTATTTTTCTTTATTTTGATCACTGTTTGCATATAGGAAACACTTGCAAAAGTTTAATTAAAATTATGCGTAAAAGATCATGCATCCATTTTGGTTATCCATACAGCAGAAGTATTCATTGATGAGATTATTAGAACCAGGAAATACCAAACAGTAGGAAAATATTATTCCAGCATAATCTATAGTCCATACACAAATCATATGATCACCTAACGTAAATAAAATCCCGAGAAGTTTGGAAGCTTTACTCATTATTCGATATATAGTCATCAATGTGTTTTCTATAATTGATGTAAACTTTTGTCTTGATTTATTAGATTGAAAATACACCAGAATTCATCCTGAAAATTCAACCCCAATTGGGACAAAAAATAGTCAGGGTGTTTTGCAGTCAGGAAAGAGACTAAAACAAAGGATTCATGGTTGTTTGTCTGCTCTCTATGATTGCAAGCGTGATCCACGTATTGGTCTGATGTTCTTGTTCGGTGCATGTTTATCATTCAGATCCATCTAGCTCCAAGGCAGCAGACAACCCTACTCAACCTGCTCAATCTTAGTTTGCCGACTAGTTGAACTGTTCAAACAGTGAGAAATGTATTTAATTACTGAATTAATTTTATGTTTTTTTCGTTCATTATAATCGTTCATGAAAAAAAAACACTCTTTGGTTTTGTAAGTTTAGTGCAATTTTTTTTAAGTTTGAGAAATTGAAAACATAATATGTGCGAGATTGTCATTCTTTTGACAGGAAATAGTAATATTCAAAGATATATACTTCTTTTCCCCAGGATGGGGTTACAACTAGAAAGATAAGCAATCGGCCTGAAAGGTCAAACCACAAGACGTCCTCTTCAATAACTGATGAAGTACCAAAAGATGCATATCAGCTCATGCCCTCTTCAGACCCCATGTGTGTGTGTAGAGGCATGACACGCACTTTTGGGAGCCGTTTTTAGGTTATTATATCAAGACTGTTATAGCTTTGAGTGGGTTTGTTGTGGTTTGCAGGAAGATGCGAGTCTACTACCAGAGATAGAGGCATGACCATTTCAGCATGAAGGACTTCGTCACTACTCATAAGGATGAAAGACGGATGAGAGACTAATAGGGATGGCAACTGGGCCGGGTCGACCCGCGACCCGGCCCGCGAACCCGACCCGTTTAAGAAGTTGGCGGGTTCGGGTCGAACCCGTGTACAGTAATGGGTCGACTCGGGTCGAAGAAAGCGCGAATTCAACTCGCGAAACACGGCCCGCGAACCCGTTAAGAACGTGAATTCAACCCGCCAACCCGCGGGTCGACCCGCGGGTTACGACCCGTTGGACCCGTACGGGTCGACCGTTGACCCGCGAGTCGAACGGTCCGTAACCAGCGCTGGCTTTAACAGAGCCGTTGCTAACGGCTCTTTAGCCGTTTTTTTGGGTTTTTTTGTTTTTTTGTTTTGTTTTTTTTCACATTTTGAGCCTATAAATACCCCCAAAAATCTCCTAAAAAAATCACACCTTACTCTCTTACTCTCTCTACTATTATACATCATTTCTATAAAAAACTTCAACAATTGTAGTATTCAACAAGCAAGTCTACAACGAGGCATATACACGATCAATTTTCGATCGTATCGAAATCAAAATTCAACGTCTTCAACTTTCTTCAACCCTCGTCAAATCTACTTCAAGCTCACCTCAACTCTTCAATTGCGGAATCGGCAAAGCGTTTCTTTCTAGTTCCATTCTATTCTTATTTTCACGGTTTTTTTTACATACGCGTATTCCACGGTGAACGGTATCAAAATTTCATACCTCTCTCGTTATATTTTTTTTGCGTTGTAGTTAAAATTATTGTTGATTTTTGATCTTCTCTATCTCAACCCTCTTGTTTTTTAGATTTTTTTTTTATAATTCACCATTCCTACATTGTATATTTTTTTTACATACTTTAGCACATTACTCAATTATGTCTAGATCACGCGGTAGCGGTCGTAGACAAGATTCCTCCTCTTCCCGTAGGCCACCAATTGTCCCAACTAGTGAGCCCGCCCAAGAATGCCATGGTCCTCCTACCCAACAATGGGGTACACACGACGAGGTTGTAGGTGACATATAATTGGAAGAAGAAGAACAACAACAACCAACCGAAACCACACAATCCCGTAGTAGTAGGAAAAGTAGAGGAGAAACTAGTGATTGGCATAAGTTTTACGATTATATCCCGGACGAACATACTCCGGGTATAGGTTTGAAAGTTTGTAAAACATGTGGTAAAACATACAAATTCAAGAGGGGTGACGGCACTAGTACAATTAGTAGGCACATCCAACATAACCATAAAGACCTTCTTGCTGAACTACAAGGCCTACAAAAAATCAACCCTAGGATCGGCCTAGTTGATAGCCACCCTTATGATCCCGATCTTGTTCGTCGGGAAATGACCCGATTAATCATTAAGGAAGAGTTATCATTTTCCTATCCCGAGAGTAGGGACCTGGAAAATTTTAATCAAACGGCCTTAAACCCTCATTTTAGAAGAATTCCGAGAAATACTTACAAATCAGATTGTTTTAAAATGTACTTCGAAATGAAGGACGCTTTGATTGCAATTTTATGGAGTTTAACGTGTAGGGTTAGTTTAACTTCCGATTGTTGGACGGGTGTCAACAATATTCCAACGATGGAAATAACCTGACATTGGATCGACAATGATTGGATTCTTCAAAAAAGAATCATATCACTTGCGGCGTTGCCGTATCCCCATAGTGACGCTGAAATAGCAAATCGTATTATAGAAATTTGTGATGTTTTTCATATTCGCGATAAAATTATGTGTATTAGTTTTGATAATACATCTAACAACAATGTAGCAGTTACTACTTTAAAATCTGTATTAAACCCTCCATCTGACAGTATTTTTAATGTTAGCTGTGCATGTCATATTATAAATTTATGTATTCAAGATACATTAAAAATAGCCGATCCATATATAGTTAAAATTAGAAATTGTGTACATTTCATTGCATTAAGTCCAAGCATTTTCCAAGAATGGAAAGCTTGGTGTAGGGTTAGAAATGTAACTTTTAGAATATTTCCAAAGGATGTTAGACACCGATGGAATTCTACTTTTGATTTACTAAATGTTGTTACCGAATATAAAGCAGTTATAAATG
This sequence comes from Hemerocallis citrina, assembly GCA_017893485.1. NCBI lineage: Eukaryota > Viridiplantae > Streptophyta > Magnoliopsida > Asparagales > Asphodelaceae > Hemerocallis > Hemerocallis citrina. Next base: position 136,636,374 of record CM030358.1, on the reverse strand, counting down.
ATTTTTGTATCGCAAAAAATATGCAAAATTTTGAAATGACTCCCCCCGATTGGTTTTTTGCCGAATCTTTGTTTAAATTTTTAGAACCTTTTAAAACCGCAACTTTAAAATTTTCAAAAACATATGAATCTACTTCTAATAGCATTTTTATGGAATTAGTTAGCATGATGCAAACATTTAACGAAATTTTAAATGATATCAATGTTGGTGAGATTGTAAAACCTACATTCTAAAAATTTTTGAAGTATTATTTTCCTCCTCCTATGTTGATTTGTGTTGCTACTGTTATGGATCGTCGTATCAAATTAGAATGTACGAAGAGTTTGATAGAAATGTTTTTTGCATTACTTGAGGAAAAATGTAGAATTAGTAATTGATTGCGCTGCTTTTTTTAGTTCAGTTTGAATCTACGTTAAATAACTTGTATGATTATTATGATAGACGTTTTGCTTCTACTAGTACAACTTCTGTAGTTAGTTCTTTTTCTGCTACTTCTAAAGGTAAGGGTAAAAGTAGAATTGGTGATAGAACATTTAATTTACTTGAACAAATTCAATCAAAAAAACCTAGGACTAATCAACCAAATGAATTAAACTAGTATAACCTACAAGATTCTGAGCCTTCTACTTCTCCACTAGATATTTTACAATGGTGGAAAGATCATGAACAAACTTTTAGTATTCTGTCAATTATGGCTAAAGATTTACTAACTCATCCTGTCTCTACAGTTGTTTCTGAGAGTGCATTTTCTACAAGTGGCAGGATTCTAATTGATTACAGGAATCGCTTGAAGCCCGACTCGTTAGAGATGCTCGTTTGCACAGAAGACTGGCTGAAGACTGAAGATAGGACACAAAGGAAAGCACTATCAACGTCCACAAGTGGGAGCAACTCGCCGGAAGAACAACAACAATAGCTTTGCTTGTTATGTTAAATTAGAAAAAATTGTAGTCAATTAAAATTGTATATAAGAAATATGTTATTGTATAAAACTTATTTGTGAATTGAATTCTTCATTCCTTAGAAATTATGAAAATTGTATAACTTAAATTCATATGAATAATATTTCAAAATTTGTTGGCAATTTCACTCTTTCAATCTTATTATTATTATTACGATTTTTAATGTTTATTAGTATTATTACTTACTTAGTATTATTATTATTATTATTATTATTATTATTATTATTATTATTATTATTATTATTTTAAGCTACAAAAAAAAAAATCTACCTATATAAACGGGCCAATCTGCGGGTCGATCCGGCCCAACCCGGGTTCAACCCTAAAGGGTTCACGGGTTGGGCGGGCCACCCAAATCAAGTTTGGGCCCGGCTTGGCCCGGCCCGGCCCGGCTAAGTGGCCAGACTGGCCCGAGCCCGCCCAATATACGTGCCAACCCGTACAGGTAGGGCCCGGACCGGCCCGTTCGACCCGTTCACCATCCCTAGAGACTAACGAACAACCCTTTGATAAATTTTAGATGAAAGGCGGATGAAAGACTAACGAACAACCCTTTGATAAATTTTAGGTATAAATCAAGCAAAGTAAAGATGGTGGTGGTGTTTACCAATAAAAATATTATATTAGGGAATATAATTTGTATACAAAAACACATTAATACACTACATCACAAAACGTACATCCCGGCATTTTTAAATGCCGAGAAAACGCTGAGATAGCTAAAGTGTCTATCCTAGCGGTTATGCAAAATGCCGGTATAGACCCTAAGCTATCCCAGTGTTTTCAAAATGCCAGGATAGTACAATTTTTGTTATTTTTTTTAAAAAATAATAGCTATCCCGACATTTGTTAAATCGCTGAGATAACTCTTTTTATTATTTTTTAATTCTTTTTTATTAATAGCTCTTAAAGAACATTACATTCAAAATGCAGCATATCAATAAAAATATCATTATCTCAAAATTCATTTTACATTAAATCCTTTGATGAACTGTATAATTGTAGCCTTTTTTGAAAATGTATGTGGTATACAGCGATGGTGTTTTTTTTGGCATCAAGACCACGATCGACCTTCAAAGCTCATGTCGCCTTTGCCTCGAACACAAAAGCTTGGATTTGTTCACAAAATAAAACTCATTTGCAATTAATCTCATGAAACATACTGACGAATATTTTGAGTCTGAGTTTGAAAAATATTCTGAGTGGGTCTAAAAAGGGCATGAGCTGATATGCATCTTTTGGTACTTCATCAGTTATTGAAGAGGACGTCTTGTGGTTTGACCTTTTAGGCCGAATCCGATTGCTTATCTTTCTAGTTGTATCCCCATCCTGGGAAAAAGAAGTATATATCATTAAGTATTACTATTTCCACGTACATATTATGTTTTCAGTTTCTCAAACTTTAAAAAAATGGCACTAAACTTATAGAAACCAAAGAGTTATTTTTTCATGAACGATTATAATGAACGAGAAAAACATAAAATTAATTCAGTAATTAGATACATTTATACTGTTTGAACAGTTCAACTAGTCAGCAGACTAAAGTTCAGCAGGTTGAGTAGGTTGGGTTGTCTGCTTCCTTGGAGCTAGATGGATCAGAATGACAAACATGCACCGAACAAGAACATCAGACCAATACGTGGATCACACTTGTAATCATAGAGAGCAAGCAAACAACCATGAATCCTTTGTTTTAGTCTTTTTCCCGATTACAAAACACTCTGACTATTTTTTGTCCAGACTGGGGTTGAATCTTCAGGATGAGTTCTGGTGTATTTTCAATCTAATAAATCAAAACAAAAGTTTACATCAATTATACAACACATTGATGACTATAAATCGAATAATAAGTAAATCTTCCAAACTCCTCGGGTTTTATTTTCGTTAGGTGATTATATGATTTGTGTATGGACTATAGATTATACTGGAATAATATTTTCCTATTGTTTGATATTTCCTGGTTCTAATAATCTCATCAATGAACACTTCTGCTGTATGGATAACCAAAATGTATGCCTGATCTTTTACGCATAATTTTAATTAAACTTTTGCAAGTATTTCCTATATGCAAACAGTGATCAAAATAAAGAAAAATACATAAGAAAGAAAATATATTAAATGATTGATCGTAATATTACTGTCATATATAACTGAAATGGAAAGATATTAATCAAATCAAAATACCTACAAAATAAGGGGAGCTCACAGGTGTCTGTCCTCAATTATTTGGGAGATCCAAGCAATGAAAATACCTACAAAATAAGAGGAGCTCACAGGTGTCTGTCCTCAATTATCTGGGAGATCCAAGCAATGACCTGAAAAATTCCATAACGGATTGTTAAGTAATTTAGTAATTTATTTATTTATATATAATATATATATTAAGCTAATAGGACTAACCCATCTCTCCTTTCTCTATTTCGAAATAGAGGAAGGTGAGCAAAAGTAGGAACTAACATGTGCAGCCCACATCAATTGTAAAATTAAAAAAAACATGAATGAACTGAGATTAAGGTATTGATCAAGTTGTAACATCCTCTCTTATTTTGGATTGTATATATAGTATAATTATTTGCTAAAGAGATTAAAATATTTGATGAATCTGAGAGTAATGTCTAAAGATCATTTGGTTTATTATGTGCGGCTTCGTCTTCCCATGTTAAGTTCTTCAATCTTATCTCTATTTACTATATGCACTCATCCTGTTTGATAAAATGCATGAATGAACCAAAATATGTTAGTTGTAGGAGCCTGTTGTGTGGTTGGGGCATATGGAATTCAAGTGGATGAGTTTTAATTTTGAATTTGACTAGGGATTTATACACCAATCTTCGAAATATTAGGTTCTATAAGATGCTTATGGATGTGGGAATGTTCAAATTTGGGTTCAGAATTATGTTGATTACAATTATTTTCTCATTTGTGTGCACACAATGTGTTTGTGAAAATGCTCAAAAGACCTTAATAATTATTTGGCATTATTTTGATTCAATTTAGTCATTCAAATTACCTTATTTCAAGTGTTGTCTTGCCAATGAATTTTGGATGGCTGACGAATGTGGATATAGAAGGTAAAAGTCTACTACTTAGCAATTACATTTTTCATGTTTGATGGTTTCCTCTGTAGTGGTTTCTCAATGCTGATGAACTTTGTCCCACGGGCCACGGGCTACTTTATCATGCGCATTGCATTAAAAGGATTGATGTAAGTCTCTAAAGCTCAAAACAATACATATGTTTATACTTTTTATGATTAGCATTAGCACCTTACAAAAGTTTATTGAGGGTGTTTCCGAAAAGGAAACCTGTATCTTGATTAAAGTTGCTTTCTTTTGCTGCAATCTCAGTAATTTTTCTACTCAACATTGACCTATGGTATAATTACTGTATTGGATTCTTACTTGATAAACTATGAAGATATATATATAATCGTCCAATCAAATATTGTTAAAATTAATTATTTTTTAAAGCGAGGAGTTCAAGAAGAGTCACATCCCAACCTATTACTGCATTGTAAGCTCAACTTTGGTAATTATTTAGCTTTTTTTCTTCTTTGCTTTAGAAATATAGAATGATGTTGGTTGATTTGAAAATGTAAATTTGTTAATTTGTAGATTTGTCATTTTTTAATTATATTGTGATTGAAAATAGTTAAGGGGCATCTCTAAATTTAGGGATCTAGGGTTTAACTATGTCTTAGTGTTGTGTCGATGTTGAATAGGGTCACCTCCGTCCTTTAATGACTTTTATGTTTATGCATGTACTTCTATGTTTTTGCATGATGTTTTTACAATAGTGTTGCATATACTTTGATAATAAAAGAATATGAACTAATGAAATCTCCCTTAGTGGTTTCAAAGAATATGACCGAAATAGATAAAAATATCATTATTTGGGTTTTTCATACAAGGGTAATGTAACGACCCTTTTTTTTTTTGACTCCAAACTCAAATCTTTCAATTTCTATATCACTTTAATCATAAACTAAGAAAGTTATATTTCAGGAAAAATTTTGACAGAGTCTCCCCTGTAAATTTTGCTCCAAAACACAAAAAGCTTACGGAATTCTGCTCAAAATTCCGTAGCTCACAAAATACACAAGAATTTCATGGGCTCCCCAGGCCAAAATGAGCAGATACATACAGGCAATATAATATAATGCTCTGGGGGCCAAACACATAACAGATCATCAAATATCAATTAAAAACTAAAAATTTCTTTGAAAAACGAGGTAAAATTTTAGAAAAATCTCTGTAAAACCTACCACAAAGCCCAGTACTCCACAACGAGGTGGTACGGGTCACAAACATACCACGTCACCCAGCACTATACTCATCGTCATCTTTTACATGCTTATACATCAAAAATACAATTTAAACCATAGATTCTACTATTCACTGCACTAATTTATACAAAAATTTTAAAATAAAACTCCACCTTACACAACTACGCCTCACCTCTGCACTGATGAGAACCTGTAACAGTAGGGGATCTAGGGTCGTCTTCGGACTCCCCTATTCCCCCAAACACTAAGGGGTTAGCCATTTCTGGTGTGAGTACAATTTCCTAATCTAATAAATAAATCAAACTATATAAATAAAACAAATTCAACTTACAATTTTAAAGGTAAAAGATTCAACCCGAATCCAACATTAAAGCATCAAGAATACGCCTTTATCAAATACTTGACAAATCTGCATCCGTCCCCATATATATGTCCTTAACTTCACACCCTTCGCTAAATGCATCATATTATATGACTACATATATATATATATATACACACATATACTCAACTCATTCACTTTATACCCAATCACAAGCAACACATCAATTCACATTCAATTACTTCTCATTTTGAAGTCCCCAACACAATTGCTTATCATTTCATAATTCCTACCACCTCATCGTTTCTTTACTTCCATAAATACTCACTTTCATTCATAACCCTTTCTTTCTCAATTTCATATTTCATAACACCGCGTTCATTTCTTTCTTATAACCCGTATCATCACGTATGCATATATCCACATAATACCATATTAATTCCGGTCTTATAACAAAATATAACACTTCGTTACCCTTTGCAATTTACTCACATTTCATCACATCATGAACATATCACTTATTAAATACTCATTCTTATCACATCAAAATATGTTTTACCACTCATTCTCATCCCGTTATATCATTTAGCTATTATTCAGGCTAATTAATGACCAACTTACTTTCATCTTCACTATAACTCAAGTTATCATTGATTTCACTTTCATTCACATCAATTTATAATCCATACCCCCAAACATAGTTTGGGCAATAATATATCACACCCCAAAGCCGATAGCTTGGGTAATAATCGCCACACCCCAAACGCATAGTCTGGGTAATATCACATCACATCTCAAGAGTTATTAATTCACTTCAATCACTTATCATCTTCACTCCATTTAATTCTTCATTTCCATTAATCATTACCACAATTATGCCCACTCACCCTGCGAATTATGCCAAGGCAGGTAGTTCCCACCATTTCCACAGAAACAGCGGGCAGGTAGTTCCTTGTCACAATTCCAAGGTGGAACCACTCCTATCATACTGTATTTTACTTAAATCTCCAATTCACAACTCATAATACCGCTTACTTTAACTTTTCATTCTCATATTATATCTCACCTTACCTTGTATTCGTAATTTGCATAACTCCTTTTTTTTTTTTTTCTAACATTCATTCACATACATACTCTATATACTATTCATTTCTTTACTTTACTTTCTCACTCTCCTCTACTCATGTTCATTCATTTGCCAATAACGCATCATGGGTATAGCCATATGCCAATATACCCCCCCCCCCCCCCCCCCCCCCCCCCCCCCCCCCCCCCACACACACACACACACACACACACACACACATATATATATATATATATATATATATATATATATATATATATATCCCTCGTAGTATATTCATATCTCCCATAATATAAGTAATCTCCGCAAGATATCATATCATCCGTATCTCTACATATACATATATTCTTTCAATACACATTCACCTTTATATTTTCTTCTTTTCAGTGCCCACACAACTGACCTCCTCGTACAACACAGGGATCTCTGTGCCTCCCATCCCGTACATTTCAATCCCGCAAACCCACCACATCACCCAGATCCAGGTGTCCTAAGCATCTACCATTTGTGGGCTGGATTGAAAATACGGTTGCGCGCTTGTCCAACCAAGACTAAAGCCAAAAAGGCTAGTCAAAAGTAAAATATAACACGCGAATCGATGCTCACATAGAGTCTTACACGTCCGAGGCTACGTCTTCCTCCTGGCCCTATACCAGCGAGGGAAACTCCTGATCCCCAAATAGTTTGGGGCAATGTATAACTCCTGATCCCCAATTATAAAATTTGGGGCAATATAAATATCACTCCTGTTCCCGGGTGTATCCCGGGCCTGTGGGGTCTAGCCCAAACCCCGGGAGATTGTGCGGCACTGCAATATTTAATTCTCCTTTATATACACATAAATATCTCCTGTATTATATACTCCTTCACAATATAACTCCTGTTCCCCCAAATATAAAATTTGGGGCAATATAAATATATATATATATATATATATATATATATATATATATATATATATATATATAAAACTCCTATTCCCCAAATATAATTTGGGGCAATAAATAACTCCTTTATAATAACTCCTTTAATATAACAACTCCTTTAATATAATTCCTTTATAATAGGACTCCTTTATAATAACTCCTTTATAATAACAACTCCTTTAATATAACTCCTTTAATAGAATAACTCCTTTAATAAAATATCTCCCTATATTCATTTATAATATATCTCCTTTATAATATTTCTCCATATATATATCTCTCCTTTATAATATAACTCCATAAATAAATATATCTCCTTTTATAATATTTCTCCAGACATAGATATATATATATATATCTCCATATACAAATGTAACTCCTTTTTATAACATAACAAGAAAACATATAAACTCCATGAAATTCATAAACATACACAAGCCATTAATCTCACTGATATCATATAAAATTTTCATTTATCACCCACACGTCACACACACACCATACCCATTTCGCATCACAATATCACCTAAAATTTCCAATTTATCTCCTGCATCCCACACCTACACCATATCATCATTTCAACGTGTTAGCACGTCACACTGTCACATCATATTTTTACACATCACACAAACATAGTCATTATTTCTATCGTATTAACATATCACATGATTTTGCATCGTACACACCATGCTTTTCATCACTTCACGTCGGATACATACACATACATATATCTATAGCAGTATAACTCCACAAATTTAAATCTCACTACCCCGTAGCCTATATATGCTTACAAGCATCAACACACTCTCATACATAATTTACCCCGTATCACACATAAATTTCTTTACTCCATACACCTTACACTAACACACGACAACCTTAATTTAAATTTTCAGGGCACATTAAATCCATTAAATAAAAGCGATCATACTCACAGAATATCCCGCGAGGACTCGAAACACCACCATGCCATCCCGCATCCAAGTCGTTATTATATCCTATCATCAAATTTCAAAGTAATTAATGCTCAAAACGTCCAAATCAACCATAGAAAATAATAGCACTATTCCAAATATCACGCAAGTATTTATTGAACGCCTGGGATACACACGTGCATTGCACGTAATATTCGAATTACTACTGAATTTTATCCCCATAAAATTACTAAAATCACCCCCAAATTACTCTAATGGTTCTACTAAAATTCTACTACTATAAAGGAGAAATTTCTCACATCTATAATTCTCTTTTACAAACCCAAAACCCTAATTTGTTAGCAACTTACAAATTCCTCAATAATTTCCCCATTTCTTAACCCTAACATCAAAATAAACTACTAACCAACTTCATATCCTAGTACTAAGCAAAATAAATTAAAAGCACATAAAAATACACAAATAAATTCAAAGGGATATACCTCCACTAATTCCTTTCTCCAAATCGACTCCGCCATGAGCTAGAGCACCCTTCCATTAGCCTACCCTCCGAATTAATTTGAAGAAGACGAAGAAAAGAGGGGGGATTTGGCCGGGGAACCTCCGGCCGAATCGGGTTCGGCTGGGAACCTTACGATCGGGAAAGAAAGAATGGGAGAAGAAGAAAAGGGGAATGGGGGGGGGGGGGGTGTTTTGGTAAAAGTTAATAATAATAATAATAAATAATATGGTATAATTACATATAGGCCCTCCAAATGCAATATATTATAAATAAACCCCAACTCTTGCACTTTAAAATACTAACAATACAAATTACATAAAATTATCTCATAATAATCCTCCAAAAGTATAAAATAAAATAAACAATGTTTCTTCACAAAAACTCAACTCAAACTCCAATATATCATTTGCATCAATACAACACAAATATTCATACCAATATCAATATTAAAAAAATAAAATATAATAGGATATAACTTAAAAATAATCTTCACCACCATAAGAATATAAAAACGAATATTCTCGGTATTTTAAAATTCGAGGTGTTACAAGTAACACATGTTAATAAATAAGATAAACTGGAAGAAAAAAAATTCATTGGTATTGCTTATATATTATAGATACTAGTAATTTACACGTGCGATGCACATCTTTATAAATATATATTGAGCAATGTTCCATTGCAAACAGGTATGCAAACCATTAAAGCCGTTGTTCGGAAAAACGGCTTAGGTTCAAAATAAATGAAGTCAATATTCCAAACAACGGCTTCAGTGGTTTGCAATGGAGCATTGCTTATATTTATATATATATAATTTCCGACGTTGTCTGGCATCAAACCTAAGACCTCCTGTATATTAGTTATACATGCACATTGCCCGTGTTTGTTGGGATACAATGTACGTGTTTGTTTGGTTACAAATGGAGTTTGTTTGGTGACAAACTCTCCCTTTAAAATAGTATATATATATATATATATATATATATATATATATATATATATATATATATATATATATATATATATATGGGTAATGCTCAGTTGAAAACGCAAATGTCTGTGAAAACGTGGAAAACCACTAAAGCCGTTGTTTGAAACAACGGCCTAGGGTCGTTTTCACGTTTTCACAGACATTTGCCTTTTCAACTGAGCATTACCCTATATATATATATATATATATATATATATATATATATATATATATATATTAAATATTCCGACGTTGTTTGGCATCGAACCTAAAACCTCATTTATATTAGTTAAGCAGGTGCATTACACGTGTTTGTTGGGTTACAATGATCGTGTTTGTTTGGTTACAAATGGAGTTTGTTTGGTGACAAACCCTTTCATTAAAATAGTAGAGATACTTCACTACATTCACGACTGAATATGACTGAAAAAACTTTCCAATTATTTTGTGCATACATATATTATTATCTTGTTTGGGTGCAGGGACGGATTCAGAATTGAAAAGGGGGGTTGGAATATTTTTACTTAAGGTTGGATTGGAGGGAAAATTTTGCTAAAGGAAACACACTCTTGACTATTTCTGGCACTAATACTTAAGGATGGCAATATAAACATTCTAAGAGCATCCACAATGGTGTTTCTCATATTTGAGAAAATAGCAAATATAGAAATAACAAACGGAGCTTATGTGTGCAGTGGTTATTTGCTAAAACTTTCTCAAATTTTGAGAAAGATTTTTTTTAATCGAACGGTTCATGTTGTGCCGTCCTAAAGGTATTTTTTTAAATCCAGAATAAAATTAAATTATTATTAGTTATTAAATAGTAATTAGTTAATTAGTTATTGATTAAAATAATACTAAATATTTATTAATTACTTCCTAAATGCGATTAATTAGTTGTTAAATTAATGGCTGAATAGGGTTGAAAGTGAGGTGTTAAACGGGACATGTTGTCCCGTTTGACAATTTTTTTTAAGATTGGACGGGACATGTTTGACCCGTCTGATCCCAAAAAAAAATTTCTTTTCAGTGCAACATGTACCATTTGATCATTAAAATATGAGAATCGTCATTTCGTTTCTCAAATATGAGAACATACTGTAGCGCGTTAGCCATAAAATGGTAAAATAAGAAACGACTGCAGCGCCAAGTTTATCAAAATATGAGAAAATGGCAAATATAGCAAACGACTGTGGATGCCCTAAGGAGCATGACAATGCTACAGTATAGACATATAATCAGAACTCTCACTAAGGAATACTAGTAATTTTCACGTGCGATGCACGTTTTGATAAAAACTTGGAATTGAACGTGTGATGCATGTATGTTGGTAGTAATCAGCACTTGTGATGAATGCCTTAAAATTTAAAAAAATTGGAGTTGAACGGGCACTGCACGCAATTTTTTAAATTTTTTGAAGGAGAAACCTTGACTTGTCCGTACGGTGATGTGTTACGAAATATATTTGGAGTTGCACATGCGACGTACGTATTTGCTTTGTGACAAAATAATTTTAAAATTATTTGTTTGGTGAAGGAAAAAACTTTGATTTACACGCGTGATGCATGTGTTAATAAATAGAGTTAGAGTTACACGTACAACGTATGTGTTTCATTTGTGACAAAAAATATTAAAAAATTGTTTGTTTCGTTACAAACTCAAAGTGACAAAGTGACAAAGTGACAAACTCTCCCATTAATAGTAGTAGATAAACATTCTAATTCAGTCATTTTCATATCAAGACCCAAGATATGAAAATTTTGATACTACGGAGTAACACTAACAGTAACTTATATCATTTCAAACAACTAAATTTTAAAACTGATCAAGACCTAAATCAAAATAGAGTTCGTCATCTCCAACCAAATCATTTCAAACAAAAAAAGGAGTAACAGTTATAAGGAGTAACAAAACTTATTATCTCCAAATCAAAAATGAATAAGGAGAGAGAGGAGCTCAGGAGTCTCTGGCATAGCGGCGCTGCTGTCAGGGGCGTCTGGGAGGCAGTTCGTTGACTTCGTCAGTTCGTCCACGGGTGCTAGGTTTTGAGGTTTTTTTTTTGGAATTGATGGAAAAGGGAAAATGGAAACAGTCCAGAGAAAATAGAAAGGAGGGCTCAGGGTTTGGATTGCAGCGTGTGGGAGAGTTGGGCTTGGGCCAAATATAAATGAGGGTGGGCTGTAAAATATATTTGGGTTGGGTCGGGGGAGTGGCTGGCTGAAGCATTAGCTCACCATAATATCCCCAAAATATATATACCAAAATATATATATATATATATATATATATATATATATATATATATATATATATATATATATATATATATATATATATATATAAAAGGGGTATGGCAAATTATTATTATTATTATTATTATTTTGGTCCCTCTTAAGAAACAAAAGTTTCCTCGTTTCATCACAATAGGGAAAACAATCAAGAAACCAATGTATACAAAGTATATTTGATTAATAAATTTTAAAAAGGAAGTAAAATTTACATACTGATAATGCTTTCATATGCTATTTATAATAAACAATAAACGAATCCATAACAGCTCACCATTAAAAACTAACTATTAAGAAAAGGGAATCCAAATTTATTAGAACCCCATATCGGCTACCCATATAATCGATATGAGAGTAAATAGTCTCTAACAAACCGTGTACCACGCTTCCGATCCTGCCATCCTCGACGGCCCACACTTTAGGCCACCAGACGACTTCACTCTAGCGACACAAGCCCAGTCCAGACCTATCAGTAACTAGTAATTTACACGTGCGATGCACATCTGAATAAATTTAATTTTTTAAAAGTAAAAATTTAGATATAGTACGAGTTTGAACCTGAATTCTACTTTATATTAGTTATGAACGTGTGTTGCACATGTCGGTAGGTTTACAAATGACACTAAGGCCTTCTCCCAATATAATATTAGAGATTTTAATCCAGCCTCTAGGTAGCCCTTTCCGACTTTCGGTGGCTTTCACATTAGTAACATAGGTCCAACCCGGGTCTACCAGTAATTTTAATTCAGTATCTAGGTAGCTCTTTCCCAATCTCTAGGTAACCCTTTCCAAGTGTCGCGGATCAAGAGCATGAGACCCGCTTTGATACCATCCGAAACGAAAGCAGGAGAACTGACCTTTAAAAGCTAGTTATTACGGGGAGGGAACTTAAGTTTATTTCAACCCTACATCGGCTATCCATACTACCAGTATGAGATTAAATGGTCCCTAACAACGGCGACGTACTGGGGATTTGGGGATAAGGTTTGTGAGATAGAGGGAAAAAGAAAATTGGGAGGAATCTGTAAATTTTAAGGGGGCTATCCCAACATTTTATGCATAAAACATCGGGATATAGGAGTGTTTTTAAATTCTTTTTTGAAAATATATATGTATCCCGGTGTTGTTTTATAGTGATAGAACTCATCAGTGTCATATTAAACTACATTTTCCACGTTTATAAAACTCAAATAGTTATCTAACTACTAAGAGAATTATATTGAATCAACTCAAAAATAACACTTTTATTAAAGTATGTAATATGCCGTATTGACTCATGTTTTATTGCAAATGGGTTCTGTGAAAACAGGTATGAAAACTACTGAAGCCGTTGTTGAAAACAACGGCTTCAGTTAACATTGAAACTGTTGTTTCCAACAACAGCTTAGGAACATAACCGAAGCCGAATAACAGCTTCGATGGTTTGCAATGAAGCATTCCTCTTTATCTAATTTGAAAAAATAGTGATTTGTAAATTCAAATCAAATCTATTTTAAAAACGAGTAATTTGTCTTGATATCTTTTGTCGGGCACAAAGGCATATAAGTCAACATGAGTCAATACCGCATATTACATACTTTAATGAATATGTTATTTTTTAGGTGATTCAATATAATTCTCATATATATATTACATTTATTATAACTCAATACCTTGTCTTTCATATCCTCCAATATCCCAATAATTATGAAATGTATACAAGTGTTTTGCACCTTTATAACATTTATATGAATTAAAGATAATATGGAAGATTTTTAAAATGTTATTCAAATGAGAGAGAAACATATATAGTACCGACAAACAAGAGACTAGTTTGTGTGACTACAATTTTCTGACAAACAAAACTGCATGACTTATATTTTTCTCATAGCAAATTGCAGGACTACATGAAATATATCTGTCAAATTGTATGGTTCCTATGAGGAAGAGTGCGTGATACTCTTTTAATAATAATAATAATAATAATAACAATAAACACAGATTAAAGAGAGTTGGGAAACTTGAATTTTTTCCCCCAAAAATAAGCCTCATTTTTAAACTATATTTCATAGGGTGCTTTTCACTAAACTATTTTTATGCGGGGTCTTTCTTTTACCACATTAGCATAGACCACAGTTCTCAAGTGCTGGCTTATATCTTAAAAATTATAAGAGTGGCTGCAGTTTGTGACTGTGACTTCGATTACAAAAAAATAGCTTTAGATAATGACATGAGAACTCATATACGTGCATAGTGACATGACACTAAGAAACAAAAATTTGCATTAGTAATTAATATCCAATTAAAATCAAAGAATAAACAAATCATATGAATGGGCCCTATCTAATATGGAGGAGAGACTAATGCTCTCATTATATGCTTAATTTGTAGTTATAATTAAGACTAAAAAAGAGAGCACATGGGTGCATAATAATCATGCTTAAACTTGAGATAATCTTTACACCGATAGAACTTGTTCCTCTTAAAATTTAAGGAGTGCCCATTTGTAATTGAAGTCATAGTTGTAATTGTAAATTGCGGCTACTCTTTATAATTTTTAAGACAGAGTTGTTGTTGGTAACTGCGGCATCGAATGAACTAAATGACTGTGGTCACTGTTATCAACTGCGGCAATCTCAATTTTTTTTCGGAGTATAAGTTATTAGAACTAGAATTTCATAAAGAAGGAAAATGCTAACAATATTTGTGAAGAAACACAATTACAGAAAATAAAATACCAAATTAGCACTTTAATACAAAGTCGAGATTAAGATCTCTGTCCTTAAAACAAAATTCGCCTCGTAGTGTGACAGTGGTTGACGATATGCCTCCCATGATACAATTGTATAACCTTTTCCTGAAGAGCAGCATTCTAGCTTCAGAGATCTCTGCGAACCGGTAGTTGTGTTGTACTCTCAGACTCGGACTCAGAGGAAGAAGGAGATTCGGAATTTTTGAATGACACTGTGTACTAGCAGACAAAAAGTGCTGGTCTTATAGGAGAATGGGAGTAACTGAAGGGTCCATTACTCTGTAACAATAGAGTAACGTTCAAAAACGTAACTGATAAGCCAATACTATGTTGTTACAGAGTAATGGTACCCGCAGTTACAGAATTTGAAATGCCTCAACAGTAACAGGGGAAAAATTTGGAGCGGGGCAAAAAAAAAAAGGCCAGAGCCAAGCCAAGTCAGACCAAACCAGATCAAACCAAACCAAGCCAAGCCAAGCCAAGCCGAAGTCGAAGCTACCACGTTAGTGGTAACCCCAGAGCTACGCCCTTTTGTCAATTTCTTTAGCTTATATACTAGAGAAAATCTTTCCCATTTTCTGATGTGGGACTATTCATTCCAACTGTCCAAGTTAGTACATTTCGAGTACTCATCTTTGGACCTAACATTTCTCATTCATACGAAAACCATTTTTGGCAAGTGAGTACATTACGAAATAGTACTCGACGAGATGAACGTGATCCAATCAATTTCTAGCGCCGCCGGTGGCCGAAGCCCACCAGAATCCGACCCAAAAAATATGCAAAAACTTTTTCCAACCATCCCCCAGATGAATGAAAATGACCAGACCTTGTAATCCAGCCAAGACAGAAAAACACAATAAAAAAAGACATGATAGTACAATCGGAAAATCACTGCATCAGGAATGATAGTAATTTTTCAACTTTAAACCACCCATAGTGAGTAGCCATCGGATTCACTTGACCAGCTAATGAGCATGATGTCTTGAACTACACGGGCTTTGATGTGAATGTAGACAATAACTATCACACAGTTTCATCTCCTCACAGAACTAGGTTCTCTTGTTGTTTTCATTTTGGCCTTGAAGAACCCTGATTAATCGTGAGTGAACTTGGAGAATGTAGCCACTCTTCATTCTCCTAGAAACGACCCCATTTCACACTTACAAGGTGATTGCTCATAAAGAGTATCCTGTCATACCCCACTTTTATTTGAAAGCTATAAAAATCATTAAAAGCCAATCTTATCTTAACCCTTTGCAGTCAGCACTATTTTATCATACTAAGAGTGGGTACAAGATTTTAATCTCTTAGTGCTCACGTCGATTCAACAAAATTTAGTTGTCCCCTTGAACCTAGATCTTGGGATCTCCTATTTCAAGGTAGGGTTTCCATCAAGTATCCTCTTTCATCATAGGCATTAAACTCATTCCTCTTGATGATCTCAATACTTGCTCTCGTGCCAAACCTTTTGTAAATAGATCCGCTAGGTTGTCTACCGATTTTATATACTCTATAAAGATTATTCCATTAGAGAGCAGTTGTCTAATAATTTTGTGTCGTCTTCTAATATGACAAGACTTACCATTATACATACAACTCAGTGCAATTGCTATAGCTGACTGGCTGTCACAGTGTACACATATAGCAGGCACTGGTTTTTCCCACATGAAAATATCCTCTAAAAAGCTTCGAAGTCACTCTACTTCCTCTGTCACTTTGTCCAAAGCAATAAACTCAGATTTCATGGTGGATCTGGCCAGTAACGTTTGTTTAGAGGATTTCCATAACACAGCTGCATCACCAAGAGTGAAGACATACCCACTTGTGGATTTCGAGTTCATGGAGTCCGATATCTGGTGTAATGCAGCCCATAACTCTGAGTATGTCGCAAGTAGTTCAGTACTCTAGTTATTCCTTTCCAGTGTCTTCGTCCTGGATTACTTGTGTAGCGGCTCAGTACATTTACTGAATGTGTCAAATCTGGTCTTGTACAATTTGTTAAGTACATCAAACTACCGATTACACGTGCATATTCTAATTGTGATATGCTGTCACCCGTATTTTTGAACAAGTGAAAACTGGGATCCACTGAACTTTTGGCAGTCCCATTGGAGTAATTCTTAAATCTTTCAAGTAATTTTTCAGCGTAATAAGCTTGAGAAAGAGTAATTCCCTCAGACATCCTGAAAACTTTGATTTCTAGTATGACATCTGCAACTTTCAAATCTTTCATATCAAACTTGCAACTAAGCATGTTCTTAGTTTGTTTGATAATGTCATTATTGCTACTAATAATGAGCATGTCATCTACATACAGACACACCAGAATGTATCCATTTGGAGTATCTTTGATGTAGATACACTTATCACATTCAATTATTTTGAAACCATTTGACATCATAACAATGTCAAATTTTGCATGCCACTGCTTTGGAGCTTGTTTCAGTCCGTACAAGAATTTTACAAGCCTGCACACCTTGTTTTCCTGTCCAGAAACTACATAACCCTCGGATTGTTTCATGTATATTTCTTCTTCTAAATCTACATTTAGAAATGCGGTTTTGACATCCATTTGATGTATTTCGAGGTTACCTAGAGCTGCAATAGCTATCAATATTCTTATAGAAGTTATTCTTGTGACCGGAGAATAGGTATCAAAGAAGTCTAGGCCTTCCTTTTGCCTAAATCCTTGTACCACAAGTCTCGCCTTATGTTTCTCTATTGAACCATCTGGTTTCAATTTTTGCTTGAAAATCCATTTGCTTCCAAAAGCTTTACACCCCGAAGGCAAATCGACCAACTCTTATGTATGATTTTGCATAATGGAGTCTATTTCACTTTTTATTGCTTCCTTCCACATAGGAACATCAGGCGTAGACATGGCTTCCTTGATTGTTCTGGGCTCATTCTCTAACAGAAAGGCCGTTACAAAGTCAGGACAAAATGACTTTGATGTTCTAGCCCGTTTACTTTGTCTAGGATCATCATTATCATGTCCTGGTTCATCAACCGATGTGGTTGCATTCCCTTGTTCATGTGTACGTTTGGAATACGTAGCATCCTTGCATGGAAACACTTGTTCAAAGAAGGAAGCATTCCTTGATACTATTATTGTATTCACATGGATGTCCGGTATATCCAATTTATATACCAAGAACCAATATGCACTACCGCTGTGTGCATTGCGTATGAATATGCAATCACTAGTCTCAGGTCCTATTGTGACGTGTTTTGGATTAGGTACTGCCACTTTTGCTAGACACCCCCATATTAGGTACTGCCACTTTTGGATTAGGATTGTCTAGTCTTTTTTTTTGTTCTTTTAGATCACTTCAGATTATAATTATTAAAAAAAAACTTAATTGCATTTAGGACACGTTTTTTTCTTTTCCAAATTTCATCATACACATGACCCCTCGTTTTCACCGTTGGTGAATGCGTCTTCGCAGCACCATCACAAATCCGGAAAAGTCTTTCATGTTCCTCCTAGACCACTCAGTTAGGAACGCTAGACCTACCCGAACTGAGATGGACAACTCTAATATTTCCACTACCCTAGCTTTCATTCAAGCAACTCTTGCCAATATCAATCAGAGGCTTGAAAAAGTGGAATTAAATCAAACTGTTGTCCTACAGAAAGATCCTAAATCACTCATCCCGCCTCAAGTTACTCCAGTCCTACAGAAATTTGCAGATGTGTTTCCTGCTGACCTCCCCAACCAGCTGCCTCCACTGCGTGACATCCAACACGCTATCGATCTGGTTCCAGGAGCGAGTCTACCAAACTTGCCACATTATCGGATGAATCTGACAGAGCATGCCGAGTTGAAAAGGCAAGTTGATGAGTTATTGGCAAAAGGGCTTCGGCAGATAAAGCTTAAGTCCTTGTGTTGTTCTCGCTTTATTGACGCCAAAGAAAGATGGAACCTGGCGTATGTGTGTGGATAGTCGAGCCATAAACAAGATCACGATAAAGGACCGTTTCCCATTCCCCTTTGGATGACATGTTGGACATGATATCTGGTGCCACAATCTTTTCCAAGATTGATCTTAAAAGTGGCTACCACCAAATACGTGTTCGTCATGGTGGTGAATGGAAGACCGCCTTCAAAACGAAGGATGGCCTGTAGGAATAGATGGTCATGCCATTTGGAATACAAATGTCTGAGCACGTTCATGAGAATCATGACGCAAGTACTCCGTTCCTTTATAGAAAAGTTTCTTGTGGTGTACTTTGATGATATTCTCATTTACTGCCGATCCATTAGGCAACATTTAGACCATTTGAGATAGGTCTGTGGTGTTTTGAGGAAGGAACAACTTTATGCTAATCCTACCAAATGTACCTTCCTCTCCGATCAGACTATATTTCTGTGATTTATTGTTTCTGCCCGAAGAGTATCCGTTGACCTAGAAAAGATACGAGCTATTACTGAGTGGCTTGAGCCCCGCGATATTCGTGATGTGCGGAATTTTCATCGTCTTGCCACCTTCAATCGTCGGTTTGTGCAAGAATTTAGCACGATCATGGCTCAGATAACCGACTGTTTGAAGAAAGGTGAATTTGTCTGATCGAAAGAAACCACGAAAGCCTTCGAAGAGATCCATAAGAGAATGACTCAGAAGCCTGTCATGAGGTTGCCTGATTTCACTAAAATCTTCGAAGTAACGTGCGTTGCTTCTGGTATTGGTATAGGTGGAGTTCTCGGTCAAGAGAGTTATCATGTTGCATATTTCAGCGAAAAGCTGAACGAAGCAACACAAAAATACTCTACTTATGACAAGGAGTTCTATGCGGTAATTCAGTCACTTCGCTATTGGCGACATTATCTCCTGCCACAAGATTTCGTCATTTTCTCAGACCACGAGGCCTTAAGATTCCATAATTCTCAACATAGTTGAATCCGAGATATGCTAGATGGATAGAGTTTCTACAAGAGTATTCATATACTATTAGGCATACTAAAGGGATTGATAATAAGGTCGCAGATGCGCTAAGTCGTTATCACATGATCTTATCTACATTCTGTACCGAAATTATTGGTTTTGAAAGATTAAAATATGAGTATGCATTCTGCCCAGATTTTCACGAGATCTACACCTCTTTGTAGGATGGCATCACTCGAGGGATGGATGATTATTTCCTGAAAGATGACTATCTCTTCTATCGCTCCAAACCGTGCATTCCTAGTACATCATTACGAGATTAACTTGTTTGAATTGCATGTTGGTGACCTTGCTGGACACTTTGGGCATAGTAAGACCATTGATGTTGTGGAACATAAGTTTTACTGGCCTGAGCTAAAAAGAGACGTTGCGAGACTTGTTAACATTACATATGTCATACTTGTCAACTCGCCAAGCAACAAAAACAGAACACAGGCTAGTATACTCCATTTCCTGTTTCCAGTCGCCTTTGGAAATATGTGAGTAGTAGGCTTACCAAAAATACGAAAGACCACGATTCGATTCTTATCGTCGTGGACTGTTTTTCTAAAATGACCCACTTCCTCCCATGCTCGAAAACTTTCGATGCATCTCGTGTAGCTCAGATCTTCTTTGATAACATTGTGAAGCTACATGGGTTGCCAAAAACCATTGATCTGATATGGATGGGAAATTCACGGATTATTTTTGGAAGACCCTATGGCACAAGATGGGTATGAAATTGAAGTTCTCTTCAGCATTCCACCCACAGACTGAGGTTGTCAATCGGAGTCTTGGCAATCTCTTGCATACTCTTGTAGGAGAGAACTTAGGAACATAGGATTTAAAATTAACAGTTGTTGAATTTTCTTATAACACATCTACATGAGTCCACACGAAGTTGTACATGGTTATCGTCCTAGGCAACTCATAGATCTTGTCCCCATGTTAGAACATCATCGAGTCTCCAAGTCTGCATCTGCATTTGCAACCCGTATTCTTGACTTGCATAGAAAAATTTCCAAGAAAATTAATGAAAATAATTTTAACTACAAGTTAAGAGCTGATATTAGAAGAAAATTTTAAAACTTTTAATGTGGGTGACGAAGTAATGGTTCGGATTCGTCCGAAACGGGTTTTAGTTGGATCCGTTAAGAAGTTGAATGCACGTGCAACAGATCCATTTAAAATTCTTCATAAAATCAATGATAATGCCTATGTTATTGACCTTCTTGAAGGTTTTGGCATCAGTAAGACTTTCAATATTGAGAATCTAGTACCCTATGAAGTGAGCCTACCATGCAGCCTAATGGTGAGATTCCCCTATTACCCCCACTACCAGATACTTCTTACTCACCGACAGAAGAAGTGGATAATAATTTAGATGATCAGATAATCTCTACTATAGATAATGGTATTCATAAGTATTTGGTAAGTTAGAAAAACAAAACAAGCCGGAGTCAGAGGATACTTGGATAGATCGTGAAGAGCTCCAGCGCTTGGATCCAGATCTTTTGGAGCACTATGACAGGAGGACCGATTTTGACCGATTGGGTCAAGTCCTCTCCCACCCGAGGAGAATGATGAGGGCATTGGTTCAATACGATTTGGGCATTTCGCAAGCATCGGCTAGGGCAGCTGCTTCATTAGCTTAGGATTTTATTTCAGTACCATATTTGTTTTTTTATACAAATATAGCCATATGTAATCTTTTTTTATGCATTAGAATATATCTGAGATTTTAGAATATTTTAAGATTTGTATCAAGATTTATTTTTAGCATATATATAGGCCTTGAGATTAATGAAAAGTTATGTCATTCTTGATTAAAAAAATTATTGTGTTGAGTTTTGATCTTCATCTCTCTTTTTGTGTGATACTATTGAGATTCAATTTTAGGCTTTGTGATAAACTCTAAAGCTATACCCCAAAATCCCCAAATCAATTAAATCCAAACCCTAATCTCTCCCCTTTCTTACAGCCAACTCTCTCTCTCATCTGATCCCGATCACCCCCATCGGCAGCCCACCCCCACCGTGCACCGCTAAACCCATCGTTGTCCCCCATCCCGTCGAGCAGCCATCGGCTGCTCTATTCCGATCACTGCTTCACCCCGAGCACCTCAACCCCTCACCGTCGCGCACCACCTGCTCCGCCATCGAACTACCCTCGACAGCACCTTTCTGTCATCGCTACCACCCCACCGCTGCTCCTCTACTTTTTCGACTGCAGCAACCGAGACCAGACCCCCTCGCTACCAATCAACCTCCAGCAACCACCGCCGCTCGATGCCGTCCAGTACCGCCGCCTGTCGCCACCCCTCTGTCGTCGACCTCCAGTCCCGTCTGCCGCCCGTCTGCCGCCAGTTGTCGCCATTGACAGCAACCTTGTTGTTGCTACCGTTCTTTAGTTGTTGCTATTTGCTGTGGTTTTCGATTCCGCCTACCCTTGTCCACAGCTCCGGTAAACTCTTTCCTCTTTTCAAATATTTGTATTATACTGCTTTATCATCTATATTATATAATCAGATTTCTCTGTCATCCACAAATATTGAGAGTGTGTTTCACTTACCGATTAATGTACAAATCTTTATTGGATATTTTACATGCTAAGAACGATTCAGTATTATTGTTGATTGTTAGGATTGAACTTTTAATTGAGGATGTTAAACTTAATTCAATTCTTGAAAATTCATCGAACCTATTAACTGTTTTAATTTCTAACTTGATCCACATTACATGTTGGTAAAATTAATTCTTTAAAATTCGTAAAAATTCTCTACCTAGGATTAAGTTTTACATCAAAAGTACCTTTTTATTTAGTTGGGCGAGAACCCATGTCTGCACCCAGTACTTGTGGTACACCCAAATCCAAGTACCACTACTTCATAGTCATCAACGGCTGCTAAAAGAGGAAATGCTAGTGTGAATGACTGACAGGGTTCAAGAAGAGATATTTTGTTTAATTATTTTTGATTATGTTTATTTTTATTTTATTTTTAACTTTTTTCCAAGACTGCAGAGGTTGATGTAAGTAGAAAAAATGGACAAATAGAGGTTGAATCGATGACTATCAATGGGGATAGAAGAGACAAAAACAAAGGCTAAGTGGTGAGCTTCAGGAGATGCGAGGAAGAATGAGAAAGGGGATCAATAATGTTTGGTAGGATTAAGAATTGAACGGAAGCCTGGGGATGTATTTGAGTCGAGCCAGATCGATCAAAAGAACAAGAAAAAAAATCAATAAAATGAATATGGACTGCACCGACAATATTTGCGCTAACTCAGCACATTTCTAAAAAACCCGCTAGATCCCAATTCTTCTACACCCTTTTTTTCCCTTGGAAAAACGTTGATAGCCACTTAAACTAGGACAAAGCAGCACATAACCAAGACATTAAAACAGAGATTTTGGGGGCTCTTTACAGCAATGCTTAAAAGATCATATCGTCTAACTTAAAACTTCTAGAGAATAATTTTTTTTAATTTAAGCAACGAACTTATAGACTAAAAGAAATTCTACGAAGTGATAATCACAAGATAAGCAATTATGAGCTACTTGCATATATTTTCCAATCATATTGATAACATGTAAATTAATTCAGAATAATATAGATCAAAATAGGAAACTTACCAGAATTTGATCAATCCATCCCAACCGCAAGTTGCGACCTTGTTTTGCTCCAAAGGATGCCACTCACACCCAATGCATACTCCATCATGGCACATCAAAGTCCCAATGCATAACACCACCTGAAAGAAGGCAATTTCAATAACTATATTGAGCAAAAAAATTGATAACAATGAACTATTAAGGCAAGGAAAGAAAAAGTATCAAAATTTATAAAATACGCATATTTCACAAACTTCTATTCAAGGCAAAATTTCTCGGAAGCGTTTTCACAAACACCTTTGTGTTCCTTAAATAAGCAGGGTAGTAATCCAAATTTTTAACCTTCTGGCTTCTACATGCATTTTATGTACAAATCTTAAAAAACTAACAAGGAAGAAAATCAGCATAAAAGGATAACACAATTTCTGAGACTCGATAAGATAATTAAATTTGAGAGAAACTGGGACTTGGCTTCTATTCCACTCTCTCCTGTGAGTGACACCACAAAATAAATAGGAATATCTAGCGTAAATTCCCCGGCGCTTTGGGTTTTCGCCGGGGAATTCCCCTTTCGCCGGGGATTTCCCCGGCGCTTTTTAATAAAGCGCCGACCATTCCACCAATCCCCGACGCTGGAAAACGCCGGGGAAAACCCCCCACCCACGCACTAAATTCCCCCACTTCCCTCTCTTTTTTCATTCGCCCCAAATTACTCGCGCCCTAAACCCCCACCCGCGCCTCTCTCCCGAAAACCCTATTTCTCCGGAAACCCTATCTCTTTTTTCGTTCGCCCCTAATTTCGTTCTTCTTCGATTTCGTTCCTCTTTCTTTCGATTTCGTTCTTCTTTGATTTCGTTCCTCTTTCTTTCTTTCTTCGATTTCGACGCCCCAATCTCCACTTCGTTCCTTTTTCTTTCTTCGATTTCGATATCGTCGATCTCGATCTCGTCGCCTGCCACTTGCCGCCGTTGGATCTCGTCGCCGCCGCCGTTGGATTGGTGAAGATGGTGAGTTAGTTACTATGCAATCTGCGAATATGGTGTGGATTTTTTTGTTGGTTTGGATCTTGAATTTTGTTGGTTTATGGTGTAGATTTTTGTTGATTTTAGTTGAATTTTGTTGGTTTATGGTGTGAATTTTGTTGGTTTATGGTGTGGATATTGAATCTGCGTATATGGTTGATTTTGGTAGGAGTTTAGTTAGTGAATGACGACGAGACTCTGAGGGATTGTGCGCAAGGGTTCCAAACAAGCTGCAAGATTGGGCAAGGTGGATTTGGGTCTGTTGATAAGGTGACTTTCTCTACCTTTATATTTTTTCATTAATTATTCTCTTCTTGGAGACTGGTGGTATATTCAGTCTGTAATTTGATTGAATTAGTAATTATACTGCTATTTGATTGAATTAGTAATCAGTCACATTATTTGAATTGCTTAGTCATTTGCATATATCAAAAGATGAGCTCATTACTTCCATTTCCATAATAATCTTAATCTGTTTATTGGTAATTGCATAGTATAATAGTATCTTTTATTAATCTATGATAATAAAGTCGTACTCAGTCAACTTATAAGCAAATACAGTTAACTTAATGATCATTACACTAATGAGTATGTTTAGAGTACCAATAAAACTGATCAGCTAAAAAACACATGATATAATGCATTTCCCTCTTTTCCGGTGTGCTGCTGCTTATTAAATGTAAGCCGGGTTCTATGTTGTAGTACTACTCTTTATGTATAACAGAAGCATCGTTTATAGTTCTTAATTCAGGCTAGCTTTGTGCTTAATTTTGCTTTCTTCATGAATTTAAACATATTGCTTACTTACTACTCAGTCTTAGCCTAGTGAACAATTACTCAGTACTGTTTGATTACCATTTCCCCCCCCCTGTGTATCAACCATATTTCTCCAAAATTAGGTAGGATTAGATATCCTTTCTTTTATATACCTTTTAAAATGGCGGTATCGTACTACTTTACAATCTCATGTATAATGCAAGTACGATATCCCTAGTTATACACGTATAATACATGTGGATGGAACAAGCACAAACCAAGAAGCACTCTGTATCACTCGCAGTGCATGTTGATGCTAAGAATTGACTTTAGTAAAGTTATGCTTATAAATTTCCCAGTCCATGTGCATGAATAGATTATATTCTAGTTGCAACCTAACTTCAGAACTCTTCTCAGTCGATCAGATATACGGTCATTTAACCGTGCACATGTCGCAATCAGAATCTAATATATAATGCCACCCCAAACATCTAAAAAATTCAACCGGCAAG
The DNA here is from genome assembly GCA_017893485.1 of Hemerocallis citrina. Classification (NCBI taxonomy): domain Eukaryota; kingdom Viridiplantae; phylum Streptophyta; class Magnoliopsida; order Asparagales; family Asphodelaceae; genus Hemerocallis; species Hemerocallis citrina. The sequence goes on along the minus strand of CM030358.1, from coordinate 136,610,535 downwards.
ACAAATCACATGAACTGCTAATCATCCTGGACTAGATGAGATCTATTTGACCATCATTAGATTTTGTTTATTTTCTTCCAAATTACACCAAAATATGCTTTTATACTATTAGAAGAGAACTAATTGCAAGACTACAAAAACTGGTGTAGAACAAAGTTTTAGGATGAACACTCGGATCAAGTTTTGTATTACATCTATGTCAGTTTCTGTTTCCCTCTTAGTTCACCATCACACCTACAATGCGAAATATGAATTTGATTGTTTTCAAAAGCATACCAAACCTTCATCCACTCCATATTTGACCAAGTGTTCATTAAAAAAGAATATTTTAATTTGTGAGAGTTTCAATCTCTCTTTCTGCTCTCTTTCTGAAAAGCTATTTTTTATGAAATTTAATTTTCAGATTGAGTGATATTATTGAAATGGATAAAAGTTGGATGAGTAAGTCACGATTATGCAAAGAGTATCGAGATGGTGTTAGAGATTTCATTATCTTTGCCAAGTAACATTCTCGTGATCCCAACTTTATCCTTTGTCCATGTCGCCGATGCGTAAACTGTCATTTGCTTCCATGCTACGAAGTACAAACACATTTGGTGATTAATGGTTTTCTGCAAGGGTACACACTGTGGTTCTGCCATGGAGAGCGTGACACATCGATTCCGGTTGGACAAGATTTGTTGGAAGAGGAAAATGAATCCTTAGTGAATGACGACGACAGTCTTGCCGATGAGATGCAAAATCTAGTGCGGGATGCTTTTGGGATTCATAACAATCCAATGCACACAAATAGTTCAACAACTCAAGTCCATGATGAACCGACCGAAACCTCGCACACTGATGGAGACGAGGGTGGAGTGGAGGAGGGTAGGCAAAACTCTGAATTTAACAAAGAATTTGAAGCATTCAGTAAGTTGTTGGAGGATGCTAGTACACCTTCGTATCGTGATTGCATCAAATTTTCGAAGTTCTCATTCATCGTGAGGTTATTTCAGATCAAATGTTTGAATAGTTGGTCTGCCAAATTCTTTACAATGAATTGCACCCTGAATATTTACAGAATGGCAGAGTGCGCCTTCCTCCAGCAATGTACTGCATGTCTAAAAAGGAGTTGGAATTGTTCTGCAAAGTTCTACAGGAGCTTAAAGTTCCCGATGTCTATTCATCTAACATAGCAATGTGCGTCAATGATAAGGAGAAGAGGCTTCAGGGTCTAAAGTCACACGACTACCACATCTTGATGCATGATCTCCTTCCCGTGGCTTTAAGGTTCTCAATGTGCGACCAAGTTGCTGCCGTCATCAAGGATCTGTGTAGCATTTCACGAGAAAACGTTATCTTGTCGTTTTGTGGGTGTGGCGTGATCTGAGTCGTTCATCAGATTCGGACACGAATTTTGAGGCAATCCGACGGTGAGAGTGGCTTGGCGGCATTTTTCTCCACATGTGGAGGTCGGTGCCCCGGTAGATCGGCAGAGTGCCTCGGTGGCTTGGCAAGTTAAGAGTCGTCGAGCCACGTGGTTAGATCTGGGGCGCTCATCATGGCACAGATCTCGAAGTTGGAGGTTCAGATCACGAGAAAACGTTATCTTATTGTTTTGTGGGAGTGGCGTGATCTGTGCCGTTCATCAGATTTGGACACGAATTTTGAGGCGATCCGACGGTGAGAGTGGCTCGGCGGCATTTTTCTCCACATGTGGAGGTCGGTGCCCCGGTAGATCGGCGGAGTGCCTCGGTGGCTCGGCAAGTTACGAGTCGTCGAGCCACGTGGTTGGATCTGGGGAGCTCATCATGGTGCAAATCTCGAAGTTGGAGGTTCAGATCACGAGAAAATGTTATCTTGTTGTTTTGTGGAATTGGCGTGATCTGAGCCGTTCATCAGATTCGGACACGAATTTTGAAGCGATCTGACGGTGAGAGTGGATCGGCAGCATTTTTCTCCACATGTGGATGTCGGTGCCCCGGTAGCTCGTCGGAGTGCCTCGGTGGCTCGGCAAGTTACGAGTCGTCGAGCCGCGTGGTTGGATCTGGGGCGCTCATCATGACACAGATCTCGAAGTTGGAGGTTCAGATCACGAGAAAACGTTATCTTGTCGTTTTGTGGGAGTGGCGTGATCTGAGCCGTTCATCAGATTCGGACAGGAATTTTGAACCGATCCGACGGTGAGAGTGGCTCAGCGGCATTTTTCTCCACATGTGGAGGTCCGTGCCCCAGTAGCTCGTCAGAGTGCCTCGGTGGCTCGGCGAGTTGCGAGTTGCCGAGCTGCGATGTTAATTTAGCCGACGCGTCTTTCCTCTGAACTGTCGCAACTTTCTCTATTTTGTCGTTTCATCTCCCCTAATGGGCCTCTAAGCGTTTCAAAAGCCCAACAATCGTAAGCTTTCTGGAAGTCTAGTTTAAAAAGAATACCATTAGAGTTAGTCCTGTGGCAGTGAAAAATAATTTCTTGAGCCGAAGCAACACTATCGGATAAAACGGTCCACATTTTGTACAATTTTTTCAACTTACGAAAAACTTGGCCATTACTCACCAGGTCCATAAGGCCCAATTTGAGCTAGTCCTCCCGTTCCTACCTCAGAAGTTTCTAGAAGCCCAAACCCCTCGCCAACAAAATAAACCGCAATTTCAAAAAAATTGCGAAACCAATCAAATCCCAAATCTCTAATTTCCAATCGAACTCTCTAGAAACCAATCGAGCTCCCTCACTTCACTCCACTCTTTATATAGCTTGTCCTGCCCTCGATCTCTCAAAACCTACGGCCGTCCCTCGAGACCCTAACCCTAAAATCTCAATTCCAATCTCGATAATTTCTTCATTTCTCCTCAGTAATGGCGTCGGAGACGGTGACGTTCGCCTTCCAGGCCGAGATCAACCAGCTCCTGAGTCTCATCATTAACACCTTCTACTCCAACAAGGAGATCTTCCTTCGCGAGCTCATCAGCAACGCTTCCGATGTGAGTCTCTCACTCAAAACCCTAATTTTCGAGATCTAGATGTTAGATATGTAATTTGGATATAAGAGCTTCATTTTTTAGGTCGAAAATGGTCGTTTCTTAAAATTTTGGTTAATTATCTTGAGATTATTGTTTGATGTTACTGCTTAGAATTTTGGAGATTAGGTTTAGTTGATTATTATCTCATTATTTTTTTTTTTTTGATTTTTGTGTAAAGTTTTAGTCTCTAGGTCTAGAGATCTGAATTGATATGCAAATTTTTAATTTTATTTTTTAAAATTTAATTAGAGATTCCAATTGTTGAAAGTAGGGATATGCATCTGTAACACTAGGAATATGTATTAATTTCGTTTATTGATATTTCTTTTTTTTTTTCTTGTAAAGAATTAAATATAACTGAAAAGTTTGGTTCATTTTCTCACGAAACGTTAGGAATTATTTAATACTCTGCTTACCTTGTTGCTGAGAGGGTGGTTGTGACCACCAAGCATATAATGATTGACGAGCAGTACATTTAGGAGTCCCAGGCTGGTGGGTCTGTCACTGTGACTAGGGACGTAGGGGAGGGAGGGGAACCAAGATCACCCTCTTCCTCAAGGAGGATCAGGTATTTTTTTTTGCCACATCTTTTTGCCACATCTTGTCTGAAAAAAATTATTTTTTTACAAATAAAAATTTAGATATAGTATGAGTTTGAACCTGCAACATGTTGGCAGGTTTACAAATGACACTAAGCCCTTTCCGGCTTTCAGGGGCTTTCATCTTAGTAACATTGGCCCAACCCGGGTCTACAAGTAATTTTAATTCAGTATCTAGGTAGTCCTTTCCAAATCTCTAGGTAGCCCTCTCCAAACGCCGCAGCTCAAGATCATGAGAGCCGCTCTGATACCTTTCGAAACGAAACCTAGGAGAACTCATCTTTAAAAGCCAGTTATTACGGGGAGGGTACTTAAGTTTATTTCAACGGCGAGTTACTGAGGCTGGTAGGGGATTTTGGGATAAGCTTTATGAGATAGTGGGAAAAAGAAAATTGGGAGAAATCTGTAAATTTTAATGGGGCTATCCCAACGTTTTATACATAAAAGACCGAGATATAGGAGTGATAAAACTCAAGTAGTTATCCAACTATTAAGAGAATTATATTGAATCACCTCAAAAATAACAAATTCATTAAAGTATGTAATATGCGATATTGACTCGTGTTTTATTTCAAATAGGTTTCGTGAAAACGGGTATGAAAACTACTGAAGCCGTTGTGGAAAACAACGGCTTCAGTTAACAGTGAAATTGTTGTTTCCAAGCAAGGTTGTAAACGGCGTCAGGCGGTGGCGGTTTGGCCAAGGACCGCCTACCGCCTAGGCGGCGCCTAGGCATTTTGTTTTTATTTTTTAAATATTCATATATTAACCTTTTAAAAGTTACATTTCTCTATTTTTGCTTGTAGTCTAAATCTTTTAAATGCATCACAATTCACATGTGATGCTAGGCCAGAATGATTTTAGAAGTTCCAACAACGATTATGGTGTAAACTTTAGATTCATAATGACATAAACAATAATCAGTCATATAAAATTTAAAATATAACGTGAACTAGTAACACCTTAATCTAAAGATGAAGAGGCTTTTTACTGTTGAAGATGAAGATGAGTCTTTTTTCTGTTGAAGATGAAGAGACTATTTTAAGAATTTAAAAAAAAATTACAGAAAAATATGTCAGCCGCCGATCAATTTTGGCCGCCTAGGCGCCGCCTCGGCAGCCTCGACCGCCGCCTCAGCCGCCTCGACGGCCGCCTCGACCGCCGCCTCGGCTGCCTCGACCGCCTAGGTGCCGCCTTGTACGCCTAACTGCCATCTCAACGCCTAGAGTACCGCCTATTGCATATGCGGTTCGTTCTCCTCTTTTTGAGCGCCTAGGCGCGCCGCCTAGGCGTCCGAGGCGGACGCCATTTAGAACACTGTTTCCAAGAACGGTTTAGGAACATAACCGAAGCCGAACAACAGCTTCAGTGTTTTGCAATGAAACATTTTTCTTTATCTAATTTGAAAAAATAACGATTTGTAAATTCAAATTAAATCTATTTTGGAAAACGAGTAATTTGTTTTGATATCTTTTGTCGGGTACAAAGGCATATAAGTAAACATGAGTCAATACCGCATATTACATATTTTAATAAATGTGTTATTTTTTAGGTAATTTAATATAATTCTCTTATATATATTACATTTATTACTCTCGTTCATATTTTTTTATACCGGAAGAATCATGTTTATCAATAATAAATTTATTTGGAAGCTTTTCGCTTATACATTACATATTGACATTTGTTATATTATTAAAAAAATATTTATTTCTGTAACATGATCAAAACATTCAAACAACTTAATTTTTGATATATATAGAAAAATGATATGTAAATCAATATAAAAATGCCGATCGTTTATAGTAAACGATTTTCATCTTGTTTGGACAACTACTCAATATGAGTATATTACCTCATCTAAAGTATTTTCTTTATTAAATATATAGAGAGAATTCTCTGTGTTAAGAGTTTAAGTTTAATAAGTGACGCGGATCGTAATCCACCACCGTCCATTTGGGTATAAAATCAACGGAGGAGATTAATTTTAACATCTATAAATATGCAAGGCACACAGGAGAGAAGAGGTACAACACAATGTCGTCGACTGTTACTGGTGGTTCTGGTTCGGGTGGTGGTTCCCCACCGAAACCGCTGATCCCAATCCCAATGCCGATGAAAGTTGCGAAAGCTAGCGGCGGTCCGAAATTTGTGAAGATCGCTGGACAGCCTCCATCTCCGCCAGTTCTCATAGCAACGCCTGTAAAGCCTATCACCGCTGTACCTCCAGTCGCATTGCCAGAAGACGTGGCAATACGACTGGAAGTACAGCGGGGATAGCCTTTACAGGCGTTGCTTTGAGAACTGGCGGAGATGGAGGCTGTCCAGCGATCTTCACAGATTTCGGAACGCCGCTAGCTTTCGCAACTTTCATCGGCATTGGGATTGGGATCAGCGGTTTCGGTGGGGAACCACCACCCGAACCAGAACCACCAGTAACAGTCGACGACATTGTGTTGTACCTCTTCTCTCCTGTGTGCCTTGCATATTTATAGATGTTAAAGTTAATCTCCTCCGTTGATTTTATACCCAAATGGACGGTGGTGGATTACGATCCGCGTCACTTGTTAAACTTAAACTCTTAACATAACAGAGAATTCTCTCTATATATTTAATAAAGAAAATACTTTATATGAGGTAATATACTCATATTGAGTAGTTGTCCAAACAAGATGAAAATCGTTTACTATAAACGATCGGCATTTTTATATTGATTTACATATCATAATTCTATATATATCAAAAATTAAGTTGTTTGAATGTTTTGATCATGTTACAGAAATAAATATTTTTTTAATAATATAACAAATGTCAATATGTAATGTATAAGCGAAAAGCTTCCAAATAAATTTATTATTGATAAACATGCATCTTCCGGTATAAAAAAATATGATGAACGAGAGTAATAAATGTAATATATATAAGAGAATTATATTGAATTACCTAAAAAATAACACATTTATTAAAGTATGTAATATGCGGTATTGACTCATGTTTACTTATATGCCTTTGTACCCGACAAAAGATATCAAAACAAATTACTCGTTTTCCAAAATAGATTTAATTTGAATTTATAAATCGCTATTTTTTCAAATTAGATAAAGAAAAATGCTTCATTGCAAATCACTGAAGTTGTTGTTCGGCTTCAGTTATGTTCCTAAACCGTTATTGGAAACAACAATTTCAGTGTTAACTGAAGCCGTTGTTTTCAACAACGGGTTCAGTAGTTTTCATACCCGTTTTCACGAAACCTATTAGAAATAAAACACGAGTCAATATCGCATATTACACACGAGTCTAAGAGCATCCACAATGGTGTTTCTCATATTTGAGAAAATGGCAAATATAGAAATAACAAACGGAGCTTATGTGTGCAGTGGTTATTTGCTAAAACTTTCTCAAATTTTGAGAAAGATTTTTTTTAATCGAACGGTTCATGTTGTGCCGTCCTAAAGGTATTTTTTTAAATCCGGAATAAAATTAAATTATTATTAGTTATTAAATAGTAATTAGTTAATTAGTTATTGATTAAAATAATACTAAATATTTATTAATTACTTCCTAAATGAGATTAGTTGTTAAATTAATGGCTGAATAGAGTTGAAAGTGAGGTATTAAACGGGACATGTTGTCCCATTTGACAATTTTTTTTAAGATTGGACGGGACATGTTTGACCCGTCTGATCCCAAAAAAAAATTTCTTTTCAGTACAACATGTACCATTTGATCATTAAAATATGAGAATCGTCATTTCGTTTCTCAAATATGAGAACATACTGTGGCGCGTTAGCCATAAAATGGTAAAATAAGAAACGACTGCAGCGCCAAGTTAATCAAAATATGAGAAAATGGCAAATATAGCAAACGACTGTGGATGCCCTAAGGAGCATGACAATGCTACAGTATAGACATATAATCAGAACTCTCACTAAGGAATACTAGTAATTTTCACGTGCGATGCACGTTTTGATAAAAACTTGGAATTGAACGTGTGATGCATGTATGTTGGTAGTAATCAGCACTTGTGATGAATGCCTTAAAATTTAAAAAAATTGGAGTTGAACGGGCACTGCACGCAATTTTTTAAATTTTTTGAAGGAGAAACCTTGACTTGTCCGTACGGTGATGTGTTACGAAATATATTTGGAGTTGCACATGCGACGTACGTATTTGCTTTGTGACAAAATAATTTTAAAATTATTTGTTTGGTGAAGGAAAAAACTTTGATTTACACGCGTGATGCATGTGTTAATAAATAGAGTTAGAGTTACACGTACAACGTATGTGTTTCATTTGTGACAAAAAATATTAAAAAATTGTTTGTTTGGTTACAAACTCAAAGTGACAAAGTGACAAAGTGACAAACTCTCCCATTAATAGTAGTAGATAAACATTCTAATTCAGTCATTTTCATATCAAGACCCAAGATATGAAAATTTTGATACTACGGAGTAACACTAACAGTAACTTATATCATTTCAAATAACTAAATTTTAAAACTGATCAAGACCTAAATCAAAATAGTGTTCGTCATCTCCAACCAAATCATTTCAAACAAAAAAAGGAGTAACAGTTATAAGGAGTAACAGAACTTATTATCTCCAAATCAAAAATGAATAAGGAGAGAGAGGAGCTCAGGAGTCTCTGGCATAGCAGCGCTGCTGTCAGGGGCATCTGGGAGGCGGTTCGTTGACTTCGTCAGTTTGTCCACGGGTGCTAGGTTTTGAGGGTTTTTTTTTGGAATTGATGGAAAAGGGAAAATGGAAACAGTCCAGAGAAAATAGAAAGGAGGGCTCAGGGTTTGGATTGCAGCGTGTGGGAGAGTTGGGCTTGGGCCAAATATAAATGAGGGTGGGCTGTAAAATATATTTGGGTTGGGTCGGGGGAGTGACTGGCTGAAGCATTAGCTCACCATAATATCCCCAAAATATATATTCCAAAATATATATATATATATATATATATATATATAAGGGGTATGACAAATTATTATTATTATTATTATTATTTTGGTCCCTCTTAAGAAACAAAAGTTTCCTCGTTTCATCACAATAGGGAAAACAATCAAGAAACCAATGTATACAAAGTATATTTGATTAATAAATTTTAAAAAGCAAGTAAAATTTACATACTGATAATGCTTTCATATGCTATTTATAATAAACAATAAACGAATCCATAACAGTTATAATAAACAATAAACGAATCCATAACAGCTCACCATTGTAACCTAACTATTGAGAAAAGGGAATCCGAATTTATTAGAACCCCATATTGGCTACCCATATAATCGATATGAGAGTAAATAGTCTCTAACAAACCGTGTACCACGCTTTCGATCCTGCCATCCTCGACGGCCCACACTTTAGGCCACCAGACGACTTCACTCTAGCGACACAAGCCCAGTCCAGACCTATCAGTAACTAGTAATTTACACGTGCGATGCACATCTGAATAAATTTAATTTTTTAAAAGTAAAAATTTAGATATAGTACGAGTTTGAACCTGAATTCTACTTTATATTAGTTATGAACGTGTGTTGCACATGTCGGCAGGTTTACAAATGACACTAAGGCCTTCTCCCAATATAATATTAGAGATTTTAATCCAGCCTCTAGGTAGCCCTTTCCGACTTTCGGTGGCTTTCACATTAGTAACATAGGTCCAACCCGGGTCTACCAGTAATTTTAATTCAGTATCTAGGTAGCTCTTTCCCAATCTCTAGGTAACCCTTTTCAAGTGCCGCGGATCAAGAGCATGAGACCCGCTTTGATACCATCCGAAACGAAACCAGGAGAACTCACCTTTAAAAGCTAGTTATTACGGGGAGGGAACTTAAGTTTATTTCAACCCTACATAGGCTATCCATACTACCAGTATGAGATTAAATGGTCCCTAACAACGACGACGTACTGGGGATTTGGGGATAAGGTTTGTGAGATAGAGGGAAAAAGAAAATTGGGAGGAATCTGTAAATTTTAAGGGGGCTATCCCAACATTATATACATAAAACATCGGGATAAAGGAGTGTTTTTAAATTCTTTTTTGAAAATATATATGTATCCCGGTGTTGTTTTATAGTGATAGAACTCATCAGTGTCATATTAAACTACATTTTCCACGTTTATAAAACTCAAATAGTTATCTAACTACTAAGAGAATTATATTGAATCAACTCAAAAATAACACTTTTATTAAAGTATGTAATATGCCGTATTGACTCATGTTTTATTGCGAATGGGTTCTGTGAAAATAGGTATGAAAACTACTGAAGCCGTTGTTGAAAACTACTGAAAACAATGGCTTCAGTTCACATTGAAACCGTTGTTTCCAACAACAGCTTAGGATCATAACCGAAGCCGAATAACAGCTTCAATGGTTTGCAATGAAGCATTCCTCTTTATCTAATTTGAAAAAATAGTGATTTGTAAATTCAAATCAAATCTATTTTAAAAACGAGTCATTTGTCTTGATATCTTTTGTCGGGCACAAAGGCATATAAGTCAACATGAGTTAATACCGCATATTACATACTTTAATGAATATGTTATTTTTTAGGTGATTCAATATAATTCTCATATATATATTACATTTATTATAACTCAATACCTTGTGTTTCATATCCTCCAATATCCCAATAATTATGAAATGTATACAAGTGTTTTGCACCTTTATAACATTTATATGAATTAAAGATAATATGGAAGATTTTTAAAATGTTATTCAAATGAGAGAGAAACATATATAGTACCGACAAACAAGAGACTAGTTTGTGTGACTACAATTTTCTGACAAACAAAACTGCATGACTTATATTTTTCTCATAGCAAATTGCAGGACTACATGAAATATATCTGTCAAATTGTATGGTTCCTATGAGGAAGAGTGCGTGATACTCTTTTAATAATAATAATAATAATAATAATAACAATAAACACAGATTAAAGAGAGTTGGGAAACTTGAATTTTTTCCCCCAAAAATAAGCCTCATTTTTAAACTATATTTCATAGGGTGCTTTTCACTAAACTATTTTTATCGGGGTCTTTCTTTTACCACATTAGCATAGACCACAGTTCTCAAGTGCTGGCTTATATCTTAAAAATTATAAGAGTGGTTGCAGTTTGTGACTGTGACTTCGATTACAAAAAAATAGCTTTAGATAATGACATGAGAACTCATATACGTGCATAGTGACATGACACTAAGAAACAAAAATTTACATTAGTAATTAATATCCAATTAAAATCAAAGAATAAACAAATCATATGAATGGGCCCTATCTAATATGGAGGAGAGACTAATGTTCTCGTTATATGCTTAATTTGTAGTTATAATTAAGACTAAAAAAGAGAGCACATGGGTGCATAATAATCATGCTTAAACTTGAGATAATCTTTACACCGATAAAACTTGTTCCTCTTAAATTTTAAGCAGTGCCCATTTGTAATTGAAGTCATTGTTGTCATTGTAAAATGCGGCTACTCTTTATAATTTTTAAGACAGAGTTGTTGTTGGTAACTGCGGCATCGAATGAACTAAATGACTGTGGTCACTGTTATCAACTCCGATAATCTCAATTTTTTTTCGGAGTATTAAGTTATTAGAACTAGAATTTCATAAAGAAGGAAAATGCTAACAATATTTGTGAAGAAACACAATTACATCAAATAAAATACCAAATTAGCACTTTAATACAAAGTCGAGATTAAGATCTCTGTCCTTAAAGCAAAATTCGCCTCGTAGTGTGACGGTGGTTGACGATATGCCTCCCATGATACAATTGTATAACCTTTTCCTGAAGAGCAGCATTCTAACTCCAGAGATCTTTGCGAACCGGTAGTTGTGTTGTACTCTCAGACTCTGACTCAGAGGAAGGAGATTCGGAATTTTTGAATGACACTGTGTACTGGCAGACAAAAAGTGCTGGTCTTATAGGAGAATGGGAGTAACTGAAGGGTCTATTACTCTGTAACAGTAGAGTAACGTTCAAAAACGTAACTGATAAGTCAATACTATGTTGTTACAGAGTAATGGTACCCGCAGTTAAAGAATTTGAAAAGCCTCAACAGTAACTGGGGAAAAATTTGGAGCGGGGCAAAAAAAAAGGCCAGAGCCAAGCCTAGTCAGACCAAACCAGATCAAACCAAACCAAGCCAAGCCAAGCCAAGCCGAAGTCGAAGCTACCACGTTAGTGGTAACCCAGGGCTACGCCCTTTAGTCAATTTCTTTAGCTTATATACTAGAGAAAATCTTTCCCATTTTCTGATGTGGGACTATTCATTCCAACTGTCCAAGTTAGTACATTTCGAGTACTCAACTTTGGACCTAACATTTCTCATTCATACGAAAACCGTTTTTGGCAAGTGCGTACATTACGAAATAGTACTCAACGAGATGAACGTGATCCAATCAATTTCTAGCGCCGCCGGTGGCCGAAGCCCACCAGAATCCGGCCCAAAAAATATGCAAAAACTTTTTCCAACAATCTCCCAGATGAATGAAAATGACCAGACCATGTAATCCAGCCATGACAGAAAAACACGACAAAAAAAGACTTGATAGTACAATCGGAAAATCACTGCATCAGGAATGATAGTAATTTTTCAACTTTAAACCACCCTTAGTGAGTAGCCAACGGATTCACTTGACCAGCTAGTGAGCATGATGTCTTGAACTACACAGGCTTTGATGTGAACGTAGACAATAACTATCACACAGTTTCATCTCCTCACAGAACTAGGTTCTCTTGTTTCCATTTTGGCCTTGAACAACCCTGATTAATCGTGAGTGAACTTGGAGAATGTAGCCACTCTTCATTCTCCTAGAAATGACCCCATTTCACACTTACAAGGTGATTGCTCATAAAGAGTATCCTGTCATACCCCACTTTTATTTCAAAGCTATAAAAATCATTAAAAGCCAAGCTTATCTTAACCTTTTGCAGTCAGCACTATTTTATCATACTAAGAGTGGGTACAAGATTTTAATCTCTTAGTGCTCACGTCGATTCAACAAGATTTCGTTGTCCCCTTGAACCTAGATCTTGGGATCTCCAATTTCAAGGTAGGGTTTCCATCAAGTATCCTCTTTCATCATAGGCTTTAAACTCATTCCTCTTGATGATCTCAATACTTGCTCTCGTGCCAAACCTTTTGTAAATAGATCCGCTAGGTTGTATACTCTATAAAGATTATTCCATTAGAGAGCAGTTGTCTAATAATTTTGTGTCGTCTTCTAATATGACAAGACTTACCATTATACATACAACTCAGTGCCCTTGCTGTAGCTGATTGGCTGTCACAGTGTACACATATAGCAGGCATTGGTTTTTTGCACATGAAAATATCCTCTAAAAAGTTTCGAAGTCACTCTACTTCCAATGTCGCTTTGTCCAAAGCAATAAACTCAGATTTCATGGTGGATCTGGCCAGTACCGTTTGTTTAGAGGATTTCCATAACACAACTGCACCACCAAGAGTGAAGACATACCCACTTGTGGATTTCGAGTTCATGGAGTCCGATATCTGGTGTAATGCAGTTCATAACTCTGAGTATGTCGCAAGTAGTTCAGTACTCTAGTTATTCCTTTCCAGTGTCTTCGTCCTGGATTACTTGTGTAGCGGCTCAGTACATTTACTGAATGTGTCAAATCTGGTCTTGTACAATTTGTTAAGTACATCAAACTACCGATTACACGTCCATATTCTAATTGTGATATGCTGTCACCCGTATTTTTGAACAAGTGAAAACTGGGATCCACTGGACTTTTGGCAGTCCCATTGGAGTAATTCTTAAATCTTTCAAGTACTTTTTCAGCGTAATAAGCTTAAGAAAGTAATTCTCTCAGACGTCCTGAAAACTTTGATTTCTAGTATGACATCTGCAACTTCCAAATCTTTCATATCAAACTTGCAACTAAGCATGTTCTTAGTTTGTTTGATAATGTCATTATTGCTACTAATAATGAGCATGTCATGTCATCTACATACAGACACACCAGAATGTATCCATTTGGAGTATCTTTGATGTAGATACACTTATCACATTCAATTATTTTGAAACCATTTGACATCATAACAATGTCAAATTTTGCATGCCACTGCTTTGGAGCTTGTTTCAGTCCGTACAAGGATTTTACAAGCCTGCACACCTTGTTTTCCTGTCCAGGAACTACATAACCCTCGGATTGTTTCATGTATATTTCTTCTTCTAAATCTACATTTAGAAATGCGGTTTTGACATCCATTTGATGTATTTCGAGGTTACCTAGAGCTGCAATAGCTATCAACATTCTTATAGAAGTTATTCTTATAGAAGTATCAAAGAAGTCTAGGCCTTCCTTTTGCATAAATCCTTGTACCACAAGTCTCGCCTTATGTTTCTCTATTGAACCATCTGGTTTCAATTTTTGCTTGAAAATCCATTTGCTTCCAAAAGCTTTACACCCCGAAGGCAAATCGACCAACTCTTATGTATGATTTTGCATAATGGAGTCTATTTCACTTTTTATTGCTTCCTTCCACATAGGAACATCAGGCGTAGACATGGCTTCCTTGAATGTTCTGGGCTCATTCTCTAACAGAAAGGCCGTTACAAAGTCAGGACAAAATGACTTTGATGTTCTAGCCCGTTTACTTTGTCTAGGCTCATCATTATCATGTCCTGGTTCATCAACCGATGTGGTTGCATTCCCTTGTTCACGTGTACGTTTGGAATACGTAGCATCCTTGCATGGAAACACTTGTTCAAAGAAGGAAGCATTCCTTGATACTATTATTGTATTCACATGGATGTCCGGTATATCCAATTTATATACCAAGAACCAATATGCACTACCGCTGTGTGCATTGCGTATGAATATGCAATCAATAGTCTCAGGTCCTATTGTGACGTGTTTTGGATTAGGTACTGCCACTTTTGCTAGACACCCCCAGATTAGGTACTGCCACTTTTGGATTAGGATTGTCTAGTCTTTTTTTTTGTTCTTTTAGATCACTTCAGATTATAATTATTAAAAAAAAACTTAATTGCATTTAGGACACGTTTTTTTCTTTTCCAAATTTCATCATACACATGACCCATCGTTTTCACCGTTGGTGAATGCGTCTTCGCAGCACCATCACAAATCCGGAAAAGTCTTTCATGTTCCTCCTAGACCACTCAGTTAGGAACGCTAGACCTACCCGAACTGAGATGGACAACTCTAATATTTCCACTATCCTAGCTTTCATTCAAGCAACTCTTGCCAATATCAATCAGAGGCTTGAAAAAGTGGAATTAAATCAAACTGTTGTCCTACAGAAAGATCCTAAATCACTCATCCCGCCTCAAGTTACTCCAGTCCTACAGAAATTTGCAGATGTGTTTCCTGCTGACCTCCCCAACCAGCTGCCTCCACTACGTGACATCCAACACGCTATCGATCTGGTTCCAGGAGCGAGTCTACCCAACTTGCCGCATTATCGGATGAATCTGACAGAGCATGCCGAGTTGAAAAGGCAAGTTGATGAGTTATTGGCAAATGAGCTTCGGCAGATAAAGCTTAAGTCCTTGTGTTGTTCCCGCTTTATTGACGCCAAAGAAAGATGGAACCTGGCGTATGTGTGTGGATAGCCGAGCCATAAACAAGATCACGATAAAGTACCGTTTCCCATTCCCCTTTGGATGACATGTTGGACATGATATCTGGTGTCACAATCTTTTCCAAGATTGATCTTAAAAGTGGCTACCACCAAATACGTGTTCGTCATGGTGGTGAATGGAAGACCGCCTTCAAAACGAAGGATGGCCTGTCCGAATAGATGGTCATGCCATTTGGAATACAAATGTTCTGAGCACGTTTATCAGAATCATGACGCAAGTACTCCGTTCCTTTATAGAAAAGTTTCTTGTGGTGTACTTTGATGATATTCTCATTTACAGCCGATCCATTAGGCAACATTTAGACCATTTGAGATAGGTCTGTGGTGTTTTGAGGAAGGAACAACTTTATGCTAATCCTACCAAATGTACCTTCCTCTCCGATCAGACTATATTTCTGTGATTTATTGTTTCTGCCCGAAGAGTATCCGTTGACCTAGAAAAGATACGAGCTATTACTGAGTGGCCTGAGCCCCGTAATATTCGTGATGTGCGGAATTTTCATCGTCTTGCCACCTTCAATCGTCGGTTTGTGCAAGAATTTAGCACGATCATGGCTCAGATAACCGACTGTTTGAAGAAAGGTGAATTTGTCTGATCGAAAGAAACCACGAAAGCCTTCGAAGAGATCCATAAGAGAATGACTCAGAAGCCTGTCATGAGGTTGCCTGATTTCACTAAAATCTTCGAAGTAACGTGCGTTGCTTCTGGTATTGGTATAGGTGGAGTTCTCGGTCAAGAGAGTTATCATGTTGCATATTTCAGCGAAAAGCTGAACGAAGCAAAACAAAAATACTCTACTTATGACAAGGAGTTCTATGCGGTAATTCAGTCAATTCGCTATTGGCGACATTATCTCCTGCCACAAGATTTCGTCATTTTCTCAGACCACGAGGCCTTAAGATTCCATAATTCTCAACATAGTTGAATCCGAGATATGCTAGATGGATAGAGTTTCTACAAGAGTATTCATATAAGGTCGCAGATGCGCTAAGTCGTTATCACATGATCTTATCTACATTCTGTACCGAAATTATTGGTTTTGAAAGATTAAAATATGAGTATGCATTCTGCCCAGATTTTCACGAGATCTACACCTCTTTGAAGGATGGCATCACTCGAGTGATGGATGATTATTTCCTGAAAGATGACTATCTCTTCTATCGCTCCAAACCGTGCATTCCTAGTACATCATTACGAGATTAACTTGTTTGAATTGCATGTTGGTGACCTTGCTGGACACTTTGGGCATTCCTAGTAAGACCATTGATGTTGTGGAACATAAGTTTTACTGGCCTGAGCTAAAAAGAGACGTTGCGAGACTTGTTAACATTACATATGTCATACTTGTCAACTCGCCAAGCAACAAAAACAGAACACAGGCCAGTATACTCCATTTCCTGTTAACAGTCGCCTTTGGAAATATGTGAGTAGTAGGCTTACCAAAAATACGAAAGACCACGATTCAATTCTTATCGTCGTGGACTGTTTTTCTAAAATGACCCACTTCTTCCCATGCTCGAAAACTTTCGATGCATCTCGTGTTGCTCAGATCTTCTTTGATAACATTGTGAAGCTACATGGGTTGCCAAAAACCATTGATCTGATATGGATGGGAAATTCACGGATTATTTTTGGAAGATCCTATAACACAAGATGGGTACGAAATTGAAGTTCTCTTCAGCATTCCACCCACAGACTGAGGTTGTCAATCGGAGTCTTGGCAATCTCTTGCATACTCTTGTAGGAGAGAACTTAGGAACATAGGATTTAAAATTAACAGTTGTTGAATTTGCTTATAACACATCTACATGAGTCCACACGAAGTTGTACATGGTTATCGTCCTAGGCAACTCATAGATCTTGTCCCCATGTTAGAACATCATCGAGTCTCCAAGTCTGCATCTGCATTTGCAACCCGTATTCATGACTTGCATAGAAAAATTTCCAAGAAAATTAATCAAAATAATTTTAACTACAAGTTGAGAGCTGATACAAGAAGAAAATTTTAAAACTTTTAATGTGGGTGACGAAGTAATGGTTCGGATTCGTCCGAAACAGGTTTTAGTTGGATCCGTTAAGAAGTTGAATGCACGTGCAACAGACCCATTTAAAATTCTTCATAAAATCAATGATGATGCCTATGTTATTGACCTTCTTGAAGGTTTTGGCATCAGTAAGACTTTCAATATTGAGAATCTAGTACCCTATGAAGTGAGCCTACCATGCAGCCTAATGGTGAGATTCCCCCATTACCCCCACTACCAGATACTTCTTACTCATCGACAGAAGAATTGGATAATAATTTAGATGATCAGATAATCTCTACTATAGATAATGATATTCATAATTATTTGGTAAGATAGAAAAACAAGCCGGAGTCAGAGGATACTTGGATAGATCGTGAAGAGCTCCAGCGCTTGGATCCAGATCTTTTGGAGCAATATGACAGGAGGACCGATTTTGATCGATTGGGTCGAGTCCTCTCCCACCCGGGGAGAATGATGAGGGCATTGGTTCAATACGATTTGGGCGTTTCGCAGGCATCGGCTAGGGCAGCTGCTTCATTAGCTTAGGATTTTATTTCAGTACCATATTTGTTTTTTTATACAAATATAGCCATATGTAATCTTTTTTTATGCATTAGTATATATATGAGATTTTAGAATATTTTAAGATTTGTATCAAGATTTATTTTTAGCATATATATAGGCCTTGAGATTAATGAAAAGTTATGTCATTCTTGATTAAAAAAATTATTGTGTTGAGTTTTGATCTTCATCTCTCTTTTTGTGTGATACTATTGAGATTCAATTTTAGGCTTTGTGATAAACTCTAAAACTATACCCCAAAATCCCCAAATCAATTAAATCCAAACCCTAATCTCTCCCCTTTCTTACAGCCAACTCTCTCTCTCATCTGCTCCCGATCACCCCCATCGGCAGCCCACCCCCACCGTGCACCGCTAAACCCATCGTTGTCCCCCATCCCGTCGAGCAGCCATCGGCTGCCCTATTCCGATCACTGATTCACCCCGAGCGCCTCAACCCCTCACCGTCGCGCACCACCTGCTCCGCCATCGAACTACCCTCGACAGCACCTTTCTGCCATCGCCACCACCCCACCGTTGCTCTACTTTTTCGACTGCAGCAACCGAGACCAGACCCCCTCGCTACCAACCAACCTCCAGCGACCACCGCCGCTCGATGCCGTCCAGTACCGCCGCCTGTCGCCACCCCTCTGTCGTCGACCTCCAGTCCCGTATGTCGCCCGTCTGCCGCCAGTTGTCGCCATTGACAGCAACCTTGCTGCTGCTACCGTTCTTTAGTTGTTGCTATTTGCTGTGGTTTTCGCTTCCGCCTACCCATGTCCACAGCTCCGGTAAACTCTTTCCTCTTTTCAAATATTTGTATTATACTGCTTTATCATCTCTATTATATTATCAGATTTATCTGTCATCCACAAATATTGAGAGTGTGTTTCACTTACCGATTAATGTACAAATCTTTATTGGATATTTTACATGCTAAGAACGATTCAGTATTATTGTTGATTGTTAGGATTGAACTTTTAATTGAGGATGTTAAACTTAATTCAATTCTTGAAAATTCATCGAACCTATTAACTGTTTTAATTTCTAACCTGATCCACATTACATGTTGGTAAAATTAATTCTCTAAAATTCTTAAAAATTCTCTACCTAGGATTAAGTTTTACATCAAAAGTACCTTTTTTATTTAGTTGGGCGAGAACCCATGTCTGCACCCAGAACTTGTGGTACACCCAAATCCAGGTACCACTACTTCATAGTCATCAACGGCTGCTAAAAGAGGAAATGCCAGTGTGAATGACTGACAGGGTTCAAGAAGAGATATTTTGTTTAATTATTTTGGATTATGTTTATTTTTATTTTTATTTTTATCTTTTTTCCAAGACTGCAGAGGTTGATGTAAGAAGAAAAAAAGGACAAATAGAGGTTGAATAGATGACTATCAATGGGGATAGAAGAGACAAAAACAAAGGCTAAGTGGTGAACTGCAGGAGATGCGAGGAAGAATGAGAAAGGGGAGCAATAATGTTTGGTAGGATTAAGAATTGAACGGAAGCCTGGGGATGTATTTGAGTCGAGCCAGATCGATCAAAAGAACAAGAAAAAAAATCAATAAAATGAATATGGACTGCACCGACAATATTTGCGCTAACTCAGCACATTTCTAAAAAACCTGCTAGAT
This sequence comes from Hemerocallis citrina, assembly GCA_017893485.1. Taxonomy (NCBI): domain Eukaryota; kingdom Viridiplantae; phylum Streptophyta; class Magnoliopsida; order Asparagales; family Asphodelaceae; genus Hemerocallis; species Hemerocallis citrina. Next base: position 136,591,069 of record CM030358.1, on the reverse strand, counting down.
CCCAATTCTTCTACACCCTTTTTTTCCCTTGGAAAAACGTTGATAGCCACTTAAACTAGGACAAAGCAGCACATAACCAAGACATTAAAACAGAGATTTTGGGGGCTCTTTACAGCAATGCTTAAAAGATCATATCGTCTAACTTAAAACTTCTAGAGAATAATTTTTTTTAATTTAAGCAACGAACTTATAGACTAAAACAAATTCTACGAAGTGATAATCACAAGATAAGCAATTATGAGCTACTTGCATATATTTTCCAATCATATTGATAACATGTAAATTAATTCAGAATAATATAGATCAAAATAGGAAACTAACCAGAATTTGATCAATCCATCCCAACCGCAAGTTGCGACCTTGTTTTGCTCCAAAGGATGCCACTCACACCCAATGCATACTCCATCATGGCACATCAGAGTCCCAATGCATAACACCACCTGAAAGAAGGCAATTTCAATAACTATATTGAGCAAAAAAATTGATAACAATGAACTATTAAGGCAAGGAAAGAAAAAGTATCAAAATTTGTAAAATACGCATATTTCACAAACTTCTATTTAAGGCAAAATTTCTCGGAAGCGTTTTCACAAACACCTTTGTGTTCCTTAAATAAGCAGGGTAGTAATCCAAATTTTTAACCTTCTGGCTTCTACATGCATTTTATGTACAAATCTTAAAAAAACTAACAAGGAAGAAAATTAGCATAAAAGGATAACACAATTTCTGAGACTCGATAAGATAATTAAATTTGAGAGAAACTGGGACTTGGCTTCTATTCCACTCTCTCCTGTGAGTGACACTACAAAATAAATAGTAATATCTAGTGTAAATTCCCCGGCGCTTTGGGTTTTCGCCGGGGAATTCCCCGGCGCTTTTTAATAAAGCGCCGGCCATTCCACCAATCCCCGGCGCTGGAAAACGTCGGGGAAAACCCCCCACCCACTAAATTCCCCCACTTTCCTCTCTCTTTTTCGTTCGCCCCAAATTACTCGCGCCCTAAACCCCCACCCGCGCCTCTCTCCCGAAAACCCTATCTCTTTTTTCGTTCGCCCCTAATTTCGTTCTTCTTCGATTTCGTTCCTCTTTCTTTCGATTTCGATCTTCTTCGATTTCGTTCCTCTTTCTTTCTTTCTTCGATTTCGACGCCCCAATCTCCACTTCGTTCCTTTTTCTTTCTTCGATTTCGATATCGTCGATCTCGTTCTCGTCGCCTGCAGCTTGCCGCCGTTGGATCTCGTCGCCGCCGCCGTTGGATTGGTGAAGATGGTGAGTTAGTTACTATGCAATCTGCGAATATGGTGTGGATTTTTTTGTTGGTTTGGATCTTGAATTTTGTTGGTTTATGGTGTAGATTTTTGTTGATTTTGGTTGAATTTTGTTGGTTTATGGTGTGAATTTTGTTGGTTTATGGTGTGGATATTGAATCTGCGTATATGGTTGATTTTGGTAGGAGTTTAGTTAGTGAATGACGACGAGACTCTGAGGGATTGTGCGCAAGGGTTCCAAACAAGCTGCAAGATTGGGCAAGGTGGATTTGGGTCTGTTGATAAGGTGACTTTCTCTACCTTTATATTTTTTCATTAATTATTCTCTTCTTGGAGACTGGTGGTATATTCAGTCTGTAATTTGATTGAATTAGTAATTATACTGCTATTTGATTGAATTAGTAATCAGTCACATTATTTGAATTGCTTAGTCATTTGCATATATCAAAAGATGAGCTCATTACTTCCATTTCCATAATAATCTTAATCTGTTTATTGGTAATTGCATAGTATAATAGTATCTTTTATTAATCTATGATAATAAAGACGTACTCAGTCAACTTATAAGCAAATACAGTTAACTTAATGATCATTACACTAATGAGTATGTTTAGAGTACCAATAAAACTGATCAGCTAAAAAACACATGATATAATGCATTTCCCTCTTTTCCGGTGTGCTGCTGCTTATTAAATGTAAGCCGGGTTCTATGTTGTAGTACTACTCTTTATGTATAACAGAAGCATCGTTTATAGTTCTTAATTCAGGCTAGCTTTGTGCTTAATTTTGCTTTCTTCATGAATTTAAACATATTGCTTACTTACTACTCAGTCTTAGCCTAGTGAACAATTACTCAGTACTGTTTGATTACCATTTCCCCCCCCTGTGTATCAACCATATTTCTCCAAAATTAGGTAGGATTAGATATCCTTTCTTTTATATACCTTTTAAAATGGCGGTATCGGACTACTTTACAATCTCATGTATAATGCAAGTACGATATCCCTAGTTATACACGTATAATACATGTGGATGGAACAAGCACAAACCAAGAAGCACTCTGTATCACTCGCAGTGCATGTTGATGCTAAGAATTGACTTTAGTAAAGTTATGCTTATAAATTTCCCAGTCCATGTGCATGAATAGATTATATTCTAGTTGCAACCTAACTTCAGAACTCTTCTCAGTCGATCAGATATACGGTCATTTAACCGTGCACATGCCGCAATCAGAATCTAATATATAATGCCACCCCAAACATCTAAAAAATTCAACCGGCAAGACAAATCACATGAACTGCTAATCATCCTGGACTAGATGAGATCTATTTGACCATCATTAGATTTTGTTTATTTTCTTCCAAATTACACCAAAATATGCTTTTATACTATTAGAAAAGAACTAATTGCAAGACTACAAAAACTAGTGTAGAACAAAGTTTTAGGATGAACACTCGGATCAAGTTTTGTATTACATCTATGTCAGTTTCTGTTTCCCTCTTAGTTCACCATCACACCTACAATGCGAAATATGAATTTGATTGTTTTCAAAAGCATACCAAACCTTCATCCACTTCATATTTGACCAAGTGTTCATTAAAAAAGAATATTTTAATTTGTGAGAGTTTCAATCTCTCTTTCTGCTCTCTTTCTGAAAAGCTATTTTTTATGAAATTTAATTTTCAGATTGAGTGATATTATTGAAATGGATAAAAGTTGGATGAGTAAGTCACGATTATGCAAAGAGTATCGAGATGGTGTTAGAGATTTCATTATCTTTGCCAAGCAACATTCTCGTGATCCCAACTTTATCCTTTGTCCATGTCGCCGATGCGTAAACTGTCATTTGCTTCCATGCTACGAAGTACAAACACATTTGGTGATTAATGGTTTTCTGCAAGGGTACACACTGTGGTTCTGCCATGGAGAGCGTGACACATCGATTCCGGTTGGACAAGATTTGTTGGAAGAGGAAAATGAACCCTTAGTGAATGACGACGACAGTCTTGCCGATGAGATGCAAAATCTAGTGCGGGATGCTTTTGGGATTCACAACAATCCAATGCACACAAATAGTTCAACAACTCAAGTCCATGATGAACCGACCGAAACCTCGCACACTGATGGAGACGAGGGTGGAGTGGAGGGTAGGCAAAACTCTGAATTTAACAAAGAATTTGAAGCATTCAGTAAGTTGTTGGAGGATGCTAGTACATCTTCGTATCGTGATTGCATCAAACTTTTGAATTTCTCATTCATCGTGAGGTTATTTCAGATCAAATGTTTGAATAGTTGGTCTGCCAAATTCTTTACAATGTTACTTAAATTGTTGAATGAAGCATTTCCTGAAATTTGTCTCCCATATTCAGCATATGGAATAAAACAATTCCTTAAATATTTTGATCTGGGGTATGAGAAGATAGTTGCATGTCGATATGATTGTATGTTATTTAGGGGGGATAAGGAGAGTGGAGAACTGTGAAATTTGTGGTACTTCAAAATGGAAAGGTGTTCCGAATGAAGAACAAGATGCAAGTGGTATAGTTAAATCAAGACGGAAAAGAAGCCAGCAAAACAGATGCGCTACTTTCCTTTGATTCCTAGGCTACAAAGGTTGTTTATGTCATCTAAGACTTCTTCTGATATGAGATGGCATGCTGAAGGGCGAAAGAATGATGGAATTCTAAGACATCCGACGGATTCTGCTGCATGGAAAAGTTTTGATGAAAGATATTCTGATTTTGCTGAAGATACTCGCAATGTGCGACTTGGATTAGCCAGTGATGGTTTTAACCCATTTCGGCAAACGAGTAGTACATACAGCATATGGCCTGTAGTGTTGATACCGTATAATCTACCGCCTTGGAAGTGTATGAAGTCATCGTCATTTATTTTGTCCACAATAGTTCCTGCACCGAAAAGCCCTGGAAATGATATAGATGTCTATCTCCAGCCTTTAATAGATGAGCCGCAACAGTTGTGGGAGGGTGTTTCAACATATGATATAACAACTAAGAAATCATTTCGTCTTCGAGTTGCATTGACTTGGACAATCAATGATTTTCCTGCGTATGCAAATTTATCCGGTTATAGCACCAAAGGGCGTAATGCATGTCCTTGTTGTGCTGATAAAACTACTTCACGATGGCTATATAATGGAAGAAAGTTCTGCTGCATGGGTCATAGAAGATGGTTGCCCGACACACAATTTCAGGACGGGAACTACGACTTTTGATGGGGCGGAGTGGGAACATTCACCTGAAATATCGTCTGGGTCCGATGTGTTAAAGGCGGCTACATGGTCACCATTTCAATTATGGTAAGGAAGTAGAAGCCTTAAAATGGGGCAAGAAAAGAGCAAGGGATGACCACAACGTTGAAGATGATTGTGATGACATTGTTGAGTTAGGGTCCTGGAAGAAGAAGAGCATTTTCTTCACACTGCCGTACTGGGAATTCAATTTATTGCGCCATAATTTAGATGTGATGCATATCGGAAAAAATATTGGTGAAAATTGTGTAGGGACTATCATGGGAGATGATCGGAAGACAAAAGACAATTTTAAGTGTCGTCTTGATTTAGCTGTGTTGGACATACGACACGAGTTGCACCCCGAATATTTACAGAATAGCAGAGTGCGTCTTCCTCCAGCAATGTACTGCATGTCTAAAAAAGAGTTGGAATCGTTCTGCAAAGTTCTACAGGAGCTTAAAGTTCCCGATGGCTAATCATCTAACATAGCAAGGTGCGTCAATGATAAGGAGAAGAGGCTTTAGGGTCTAAAGTCACACGACTACCACATCTTGATGCAGGATCTCCTTCCTGTGGCTTTAAGGTTCTCAATGTGCGACCAAGTCACTGCCGTCATCAAGGATCTGTGTAGCATTTATAAAGGACTTTGCTCAAGGGTTCTACGTGTTGAAGACATTAACCTCTTGGAGCAACGTGCTGCTTTGGTACTTTGTCAAATGGAGAGAATATTCCCCCTTCGTTCTTCACTATAATGATTCACTTGGTCATTCATCTAGCAGGCGAAGCAAGACTTGCTGGGCCGGTACATTATTGGTGGATGTATCCCATTGAGAGGTAGTTATTCATATTTGTTAATTCATATTTGTTAATTATATACTTCAAATTTGGATAATGTGCATCCTTTTTTTGATCTAGCCATTTACACGTATAGATATCTTTATCGACTTGAGGGATATATTAAAAATAGATCACATCCAGAAGGCTCAATTGCAGAAGGTTATCTCTCGGAAGAGTGCTCCAATTTTTGTTCCCGATATCTTCAGGGTGTCGAGACATGTCTTACTAGACCAAGGAGAAACCCAGTTGGGTCAAACCTTGGTGAGGCACATTATCTCTTTCAAACTGTTGGAAATACCATTGGTAAAGTTGATGCGGTTGAGTTAGATAACTTAACATGGGAACAAGCACATCGATATGTGCTAGATCATCATGCAATAGTTGAGCCATTCCGAGAGTAAGTCATAATTGGGTTGGTTTATATTTAATTAAACTCGATTCGAACATTGGACATCTAATTATATTGCGTTCTTTTAAATATTTACAGAGAATTTATCCGTGAAATGAAAAGGAATTCTAGAACAAGGAAATTAAGACCACGTGACCAAAATAAGATGATGAATGAAAGATTTCATATGTGGCTTAAAGACTATGTAAGAGTGTTCCAAATTATTAAGTACTGTATTTTTTTGTTATAATAATCTTAATTTTACTAATACGGTTTATCATCACATTCTATAGGTTCCGAAGTTGCATGATGATTTGGTATCACCTGAAATCAAGATTCTTGCTACAGGTCCCCATAAGATGGTTAGAAGATTTAAGGGATATATATATATATTACGGATTCAGATTTCATACTAAGGATCGTGAACGTTATTTAAAGTCCCAGAATCGTGGAATTGTAGTGACGTCAAAGATAAGAAGTTATGCTTCGAAGAATGACACAAATCCAGTTGATGAAGATGTTGACTATTATGGGGTGCTCACGGATATCATCGAGTTAGACTATTTCGGTCATTTTCGAGTTGTCTTATTTCGCGCAGACTTGGCTGGTATGGATAAGAATTATCCCCAAAACAAGGATACTTTAGGTTTCACAATTGTACACTTTTCAAATTTGATTCATACTGGCACACACATCAGCCATGAACCATTTGTGTTCCCATCTCAAGTACTCCAAGTGTTCTATGTTGAAGATCCAGCTTCGCCTAAATCATACGCGGCTCTTATTATGCAACTGAGAGATGTATATCAGTTGGGAGAGACATCAGATGATGAAGACGAAGATGTCACTAACTTTTTTGTTGCTGCTGAATTTCCTAGGTTTGATGTAAACATATCAGATGATAACAGTAAACCTAATTGGCTACGCACGGGATAGAGAGCCAGGGGATGTATTGGATAGTATTGAATAACAATAACTTTCGAAACAAATTTGAATTGTTAATTATGTGTTTACAAGATTGCATTGTATTGTCTCAGTTGATACCTATTTGAAGATTGCATTGTATGTTTTCGAATTTTATTTTGTCTTATTATGTGCCAACTTATATCTATTTTGTCTTATAGCTTCTTGTTTTTGTTCCAATGACCAAGCTATGGTTTTTGATCACTGTGTTTATGGATTTTTTTTATTATCATCACATTAATAGAAGTATTCTAATATAAGTTTGATACTTGTTTAGAATACTTCTATTACATACCTTGGTTAATGTATACATCAAAAAGACTGTAGGAAATTTTTATGCCTTGAAAAGACTGAACTCAACTTACCTTGGTTAATGTATACATGACCTACCTTGGTTAATGTATACATGACTGTAGGAAATTTTTATAACCTACCTTGGTTAATGTATACTATCAAAGTGCACATATTATCTTAAATGAATTATTGCTTGCCTGCTTGTTTTATTTCTTCAATTTGCTTTTGCTACACATAAATCTGAGCATGCAGTCATGTATACACCAGAATACATGCAGTCATGCACACACCAGAATACATGCAGGCAAAGTGCATGCTCACCACTTTGCTGGATTGCTATTCATCTATCATTTTTGTGACTTTAGCATTGTTTTTTCTTGAGATAACATGTCCTATTGCTGTTTTTCCATCTCATTCGGATACAGAGATGGATTATTTTTTTTCTGAAGCAGAAAGGGCAATAATTCACATGCTTCATTGAGTGAATGTAGTTGTAGTTCTGTTGTGGTTTTAGGAAAGAAAGAATGATAGTCATATTAGGAAAGTTATAGTTTAACTTTGAGTAGTTTTGCATGTTTTGACTTCACAATCCTAGCTGATTTGTTTCACATTCATAATTAGCCTTTTATCTCATATGTGTCAAGATTAGATTGCTAGATGATGTTCGATGAATGTCAAGATTAGCTGCTTATGGTATTCATGGAATGCATATTGTAATTTTTGTGATGAAATCTACATATTTCTTGTTAGCAGGTGTGAATTATGCCGCGACGGAATACGGCGCTTAGAAGAAGGGTTGAGGAGCCTTTAAACGAGGAGGATACCCACTTAGAGGTAGGTGAGGGGAGCACCCAGCCACCCTCCCAAAAAAAGACCCAGGGAGCGACGAAGTTAGCTGATGTATGGAAGCTACCCGCGGGTCAAAAAATACTAGTGGAGATAAATGGGGATCATCAGCCCATAGGGAAAAATGCAGTGACTTTCGCATCGTTCATTGGGTTGATTGCTCGGAATTCGGAGTATCTTTCCATTATCATTCGATAGATGGACAAAGATCCCCATAGCGACACGGACTAGAGCTATTGAAGTTCTCAAGGTACCATTAATATTTACAGTATTTCTTATTTTCTTTTGGTTTCAACCATTAATATCCCATGAATCTAGTTAGACCACATTTTGTTATTGTTATTCGACATCTTTGATTTAAATGTTTCAGTGACAAAATTAGAGAGAAATAGGACCAGTTTCGTTTTGAAATTTCAGTATCAATTTTAAAGTTTGATGCAGATCTATTGCAATTCAAGATTTTTTTTTTTTCAATCTATTTGCAACTCAAGGTTTTTTCTACTGCTTCGCATTTTACTTATGAATCATGGTAAGGATGTGTTGTTTCTTTCTTAATTGAAAAAGAGATGTCTTTCTTTCGTTTTAATTGCAGCCGAATGTAAAATAGGAACGAAATTACCAAACAGCTTGGGTTGAGTCGTGGACTAGGTCACTTACTTTAAAATGTTTTGCGGCTCTGCCCAAGATTGTGCAAACATGCAATATGTCATGTCGTCTCCATGATAAATCAGCTCAGAATCACTCTGTCTCGGATTGTAGTTTAATGCTTTGCAATATCTACATCAAAGATTGCTAAAAAATCAAGAGAAACTGTGATTGTTTTTTAGTTTTGTATGTCTAAAAATTGATGACTATCTAAATTTATAATAGAGAATAAAGTGCAGTGAAAGTTGTCAAACCATGTTCATGTAGTTTTTATACAGAGTTGTTATCCTTTTAGGGGCACCATGTTCATGCAGTTTGAGGACTGATCAGAAGAGATGTCAGCATTATATCACGAAAAGTTGAATCAGTCATATACAAGCAAACAAGTTGAGAGAAAACTCAGAGACATTTGATTCTTAAGTAAAAAAATTGGTTTGCAATTAACTTGATCTCACATTCTATGATACATGCAGGTATGCATATAAAGAAGCACAGTGTAGATCATATACATAAACTGATATCACCTTATAGTAAACCATAGTCATTATCGTGTAGTTGTAGTTTAATGCTTTGAGGTAGTTATCTTATGCCGTAAAATCTTAGATATATGATATTGATTCATGACTGTTGCAGCAAAAATTTGATTACCCGGCGGTTCTTGATGCCGAATGGGTAAATAAATCAATGTCCAAAAAATGGAGAGACTATAAGGTTGAGCTTAAGGCAGAATATTATGACGAGAACCGAACAATGGTTGAGAACACAAGAGTAGTCCCGAGAGGTGTCGTGCGTTTTGATTGGGAATTTTTATGTCATTTTTGGAGTACACCTGAAGGGAAGGTAATCAAAAAATTGTAGTATATGATGCAATATATTTTGATATGATATTTGGCTTATTAAATCTTATTGTCTGTGTAATAATTTTATATTATGTGCAGAAGAGAGCTGAAAGAGGTCGTACAAGTAGGGATGCACAGGACGTGCTGCACACTGCAGGAGGTACAAGCTTTGCACGGCGACACGCAATAATGGTATATCTAAGTGTTTTGTTCTTCACTATAAACTCTTTAATGAAACTCTTTAATGGGATCTGATATCACTTTTGTTTCGTTATAAACTCTTTAATGAAACCTGATGACTTCTTATCATGCACAGTGTCCCAGCCAATATATTTTGTACCAACTTTTGGTGGTGGGTGAATATAATTGCACTAGTGGTTTATCAAACAAATGATTCAATTTAGTTTAATCAAGTTGATATATGTATTCAATTTAATGAAGAAAGAAAGAAATGATTTAATGAATAGTATACGTAATTGATTTTATAATTTCCCATGTATTCTAATATATGTAGGATATGAAGCGAGGAGGTGCGGATCAGTACGGCGATTTAGATTTCTTCGACGCAACCCACATGAACTCACAAGGCGTATTTCCGTCCTCAAAGGCAACGACGATATCGGTAATAGTTTTTCTATATTAAATTTGCTTATTTGATGTGTAATATGCCTTAACAATGAATCACATATCACATGTTTTTGGTTTTTTTTTTTTTTTAACAGACAACTGCTCGAAATAGGTATGCCGAACTATCATCCGCTCCCACCGCCGGCTTTCCCACAACACCGGTCGATATAGTGCAGCTTCAACACCAGGCGTTGGTCGAAAACATGGGTCCGGAGCGCCATGGCCGTGTGCGTGGGAAGGGGTTAGGACCAACACCCTCTCGAACTCATGCTTCTTCATCAACACAACTGGATCTTAGAGATGAGAAGATAGCTAATCTAGAGATGCAAGTCGCAGAGCTTAAGGCAACAGTTGCACATATAGCACAGATAATGAGGGAAACATATGTTCAAAACCCATCTAACATACCGAGACAGGTTAGAAATTATATACAGTATTGTTCTTATCTTATTGTGTCCATTAATTGCTTACTACTTATATACATATGTTCAAAGCTTATATACATTGTGTCCATCAATTGCTTACTACTTATAGACAGGTTAGAAATTATAGACAGGTTAGAAATTATATACATATGTTCAAAACCCATATAACATCCGACTCAAAGCATCTTTCATACTTATTTCTTATACAGCAAGGTGATAGAGATCCGACATCATCCAGTCGTCCGAATGAAGAGGAAGCCGACGATTGTGATCCCGTCAACGACATTGCTAGACGTACACAGTAGGCGGTATTTTCTCAACTTTTAGGTATTACCTGAAAGAAATGATGGCTGCCCCTTTCTCTTCCACAGTACACTAATTGGAATCACAAATTTACTCATTTTTATTTTATCATGGTTTTTCCCTCACCAAAGAGTCAATTGTTTAATTTTCAAGTAAGCTTCTTATAATTTGAAACAAAATTTGAAATTGGGACTCATGTATTATAAACGCTCAACTTTTTCATATATATAAGACAATTCCCATTTTATCCTCCAGAATTGTAGAATCAGACTTTATTTTGAGAACAAACCTACTGAATAGATATAGTAGTGACACCCCACTTGAAGAGGCTTTGTTTATTTGCTCAAAGAGAGAGTCTACGGACTATCTACAAATGTAAGCACTCTTTGCGGAGGAAGGTGATAGTCGATGCACAGATGTAATGTTTGCGTTTAATCAAGAATGTAGTAGGGAGGAACTTGATCAAACCATTATGATTCATGAATATCCAATTTCCCTTGTAACATTGGGGTTGCTTCTCTTACTGATGCATCACATTTGTTATCCTTGCTTTTATTTATGACCCTGAGCAATCTTGGTTGTCATGTTCTCATAGAGACATTGCTGCTTTTGTCATGTTCTCATTTAGGCCCTGCTGTTCTTGGTATTTTCGCTCCTGTAATGTGATCGGGTCTTTCTCTTGGTCTTATTAACAAGTGGTTTCATAATTTTGTTTGAGTATCATGCTTGTATTTCTCATCTCCTTGTTCTCAGATACTACTGTTGTTGCTACTGTACAGTTGTGGCTAATTTTGAGCATATAGGTTCAAGTGTTCGAATTTGCACAACAATTTTGGTTTAGAAACTCTCAATACACTAATTTTTGAGCATAGGCTTTTGTATTATTCTGCCTTTTTAGTTTCCCTTGTGAATTGTGATCAGCGAAATAATAAATTACATAATGCTGATTGACACATGTCAGCTAGCCTGATAAAACCTCGTGAACTGCTGTATGCTAGAAGATTACAGTAAGCTGGATGGAATTTGGCAGATGTTATCACCTCTGCATTAAAAATTAAACACAATTATAAAAACTAGTTGTCTTAATCTTCAGATATGAAAGATGTAGAATAAGAGTACTTTTCATTTAACAGGATTATACTTAAAAACTAGTTGTCTTAATTTCAGCGAATTTTTCTCTAACTAGAGAATTTGTTCTTGTTCGTTTTGCAGGATTACCACCCGACCAGAGTTCTCACTATTGTTTATCAACCTTTGTATTGACTAGGAAGCACTGGGATCTTGTTGAATGATTGTAGAATTTTATGTGATCTATGTTTATGAAAGAACTTTATGTTTGTGAAAGAACTTTATGTGATCCATCTTGTTGAATGGTTGGAGTTCTCACTATTGTTTATGAAAGAACTTTATGAGATATATATTTTGAAGTTGAAAAAACTTTATGTGATGTATATATAGTACTATGAATGAAAGATCTTTGTTTTATAAAAGTTTCAAGGAGTCTTTGTTTGATTATTTGTGAGTTTGAAGGAGTCTTTGTTTGATTATTTGATTATTTGTTTGATTATTTGTGGAGTAGTGGAGTTTGTGATAATAATTTGTGGAGTAGTGGAGTTTGTGATAATTTGTGAGTTTCAATAATATGGTTATAATTCTATGGGTTTCATAATTTGTGGAGGAGTGGGAAGCAAGAATAAAGCATTTCCCGGTGTTTACCAATGCCGGGGTATGTTCAATAACGGTAAGATTTTTTGAAAATTCAAAAGTACAACCCGGTGTTTCTCAAATGCCGGGGAGGGATTCGAATAAGATTCCCCGACTGCGGTAAGGACGGCGCTTGCGGCACAATTCCTATTCCTCGGCGTTTGAAAAATGCCGGCCATTATGGTAAAAAACCGATGGCCATTTTGTTACTGTTTGTAGTGTGAGAGTTTGAGCTTATATTTGAGGATTCAAGTAGTTGGTTTACATATAAGTTTGAGCTTATATGTGAGGGAGAGAGAAAACAGAAAATTGAATTACCTGATGGTGATACGTTTTTACTCTTTTGAGAGCCTTGCAATATGTCTGAGTTACATGTTTAATATTAGGCTTGAAAACGAGTTGTTGATTTGTCAGATGTGATTTGGTAAGGGTAACAACTTGATTAATGTATATAGCTCTGAGAACTTTTTGGCTTCCTGTAACTAAATTATACACGAAATCTGGTATACCATTCACTGAAAAAGAAACAAGAACATAAGAAAAAACAAAAGGTCGAATAAACAATTCCAAAAGTTGACAAAAAAAGGAGTACCCAACCATAAGGACATTTACTTCCTGTGGACATTATGTGGCACAACAGTCCTTTCAGATGCCTCCTAGGAAGCACAGATACGTAATTATTTTAAAAAGAAAAAAAAAATCGGATACTCTAGGTCTCGGGTACGTCGGGATACTCGTGGATACTGTTTGGATACGCAGAAATATATATATACTATTTTCTTCGTCTTCTCCTTTCATATCCTAACTTTATTTGATTAAAAGATATTATTTTATTTCATTTGATTAAAAGACGTCGAAAAAAATGATAGATGTAGGATGTAGTTCTTGCAATTATTTTGGTTAATTGACTACTTGCGATTACTCAACAAGTTGTTGCATCTTTATTCGCTTTAGCGTTTGAGTGTTAGATTTTTTTAAGATGATAGATATAAGATAGTAGGATGTAGTATTGAAGGGTCTTCTAGCCTACTTTTATTTGAATATTTCAGCAATGAAATATTGGTGTATTGGTATTGTTGATAACTTTGAATGATCCACTAGTATGTTTTGTTTGACATTGGCTTGTATTCATTTTAATTCCCATATTCTTGTTTCTTATTTTTTTCATGTTTGTATTGAATTAAATATTTTAGTTTATTATTTATATATCTATAATATTAATTATTTTTATTTTTAATTTAGCGTATCCTAACGTACCCGTATCCTAGTTTTTTTAAAATTGGCGTATCCGCATACCGGATACACGTATCCGTGCTTCATAAGATGCCTCATGTATAATCTAGAATAGTCCTTAGAGCATCCACACTTGTTTTTGCCAAATTTGGCAATTTGGCAAAATATCAGTTTCGTTGCAGTCGTTGTTTGCTAAAATATGGGAAACAGTAAAACAAAAATAATCGAACGCAACATGTTGTTCCGTCTGATCTCTAAAAAAAATTTAAAAAATCTTTATTTTAAGGTGAGACGGAACATGATGTGACGACCGAGAGGTTTTTTTCGTAATTTTTACATCAATTAAAATGGTCGTTAGTGATTAAATGGTCACTAATTATTAAATTAGTGATTAAATTAGTTATAGGTCCATTAACTTCATATTTAAACCATGATTAAAGTAGTGATTATTGGGATTTAATTAGGCTTAAGGTGGGACGGGACATGTTGTCACATCCAAGAAGCTTTTTGGTGTCAGACAGAACAACATATCCCGTCCGATGCTTTTTTTATAAAATTCTCATGATCCGTCAAATCGATTTTTTTATTAAAAATTATTGGACGAAACATGTTGTTTAGTTGGACTCCTTTAAAAAAATTAAAAATTTTATATTATGGCAATTGCCAAATCGTTTCTCAAATTTGAAAAACAACTGTTCACCATATCTCAAAAAATGGCAAAAAAAGACTGGAACGCATTTTTTCTCAAAATATGAAAAATATGGTAAAATAGGAAATGAGTGTGGATGCTCTTGTAGACATCGCTTTTAGATAGGATCATGGTTTTAATGATCGACCAATCTCGATCCGATCAAAACGATCCAGATTATTTTTCAAGGGTCCGCTCCGATACAACCCCTAAATCTCGGGATCTACAAGATAACACTGAGATCGGCCGAGTTAGCAATTGGATCGAATGGATTAGCCCAACCCCAACCCGAGACCGCCGAACCAATGATAAAAAATTAAAAATTCATGTGGAGTCTTATCCAAGCAATGAAGATGTAAACATGTAACAAACATCTTAACGTGTCTAGCATATATTTTGCTTTTTTCTTGTATGTAAATAAATTTCTATTATTTGGTCTACCTATTTCTATTGTTCTAGTACTATTCTACATTAATAATTCTCTAAAACTAATTTAAATGTTCAAGTCTTTAATTAAAAATATTAAATTTATAAAAAGAATTATTTAAATTCATCAATTCAAAATTTTTAAATTGATTACTATTTTAAAAAAATTAATTTAATAGTAGAAACATATTAGATATTTTATTAATTTTTAAAAATGTCCGATCCAAAAACACCGATACACCGATCCGATACTACCGATTCGGCCAATCCCAATCAAAATATTTGGAAAACCCCAATCTTATTCCCGATCCCAAGTTTAAAAACCTTGGGTAGGGTCCAGCGTAAGATTTAACCATCACTAGTTGCTCCATAGAAGCAGGGATCCATTTCTTCAGAAAGAATACAATAGTCCTCAAGAAAGCTACAATTCAAATCAATAAATAGAAGAGTAGATTTTCGGTTTATACAAATTACTCAAGTAAGATATATGCAATTAGGATATTAGTTGGTTGAGAGGCATTGATAAGAGAATAAAGATTAGGTCGAATTTTAAAATATTAGTCATTTAACTATACAAAAGTCCAGCAGAAGAAAAGGACGATCTAGAATGAAAGTAAGAAATAAAATATTCATTGGAACATGTTGACAATAAATAGTAAAACTCACAGTTTTTCCTGAATCCAAGTTGGCTTCAGCCCAGTTTTGCACCTGCTACAACTTCGCTAATGCCTAGAAGAAATATTTAGAAGGAGAAGCTGGACATTTCAATAGGGAGGGGAAAGTAAAACAATGAACAATCTAATCCAAAGATCAAAAATGGAAGAAGATTCTTGAATATTACTATTTTTATTTTATTTTTTTGTAATCACCAGACGATATGCACAACGGAGATATGTAAGCACCTCATGTAGGATATCGACCAAGGTAGGTTTTGCATGCTCACTTTGGTGCATTTCAGCAAACTCCTGCAAGAAAGAAGTCAAAATAATCAATAAAATCATCAAAATAGCCCAAATGTATTCACACACATCACTGAATGTATTGGTTACCTGAAAGTTACATATCTGGGTAAAAAACCATTGTCAAGCCATGCTCCACGCACCTACACAGTAGTCCTGAAAGTTCATTTCAATAGTTGATTCCAGCACTATTAAGAGAAAACTCATTCAAAACTACCACAAAATTTACAAGATGATCAACAGGGATAACAGGTCATAGATCAAAAATAATTAGAACACACTGTAAGTGATAGAACAAAGACGACAGAATGCTGATGAGTCGATGTTAACTGTCAAAGCTTTATATTGAAAGCACATATAGCATTTACATTTTCCTCCCAAAATTAACAAAAATTTCATGGTTAACGTTTTTAGGTGACCAAGATATTAATGGAGTAGGCTAAATATATACTAGTCAATATGTTATGATGTTGGGAATGAAACAGAACTTGAATGTATTTCAGATGTTGTCATTAACTGTGCCTTGATCAATTCTTCTTGCAAAATTATAAAATTTCAAAACTAGTGTAGTCTGATGTTTTCACCAAATTAATATCACACACCTCTGCCAATTCAAGGTTCTATAAATGTATGGACACTGAAAATGAGAGCTCGATGCCACATTATTTTTTCAATAAATCACAAGTAAACATGTAGCAGAAATGTTAAAGTGAACGACGTGCTTCACGTGCCAGACATCCGCAAGAACCTTATTTCTGGATCCGTGCTCTCCAAGAAAGGTTTCAAAATTGTAATTGAGTCAGACAAGTTGGTACTGACCAAGGCTGGGGTTTATGTTGGGAGGGGATATCTGTGTGATGGATTATTCAAAGTTAATGTAGCCGTAATTGGCAATAACCCAATGTACTCTAAATCTATGATTAATAAAAATTCAGTTTCTTATTTGCTTGAGTCTGAAACTATTTTATGGCATGATAGATTAGGGCACATAAATTTTCGAAAAATGAAAAAACTTGCAAATTTAGGTTTGATTCCAAACTTTAAATTTGACAAAAATCACAAGTGTGAGACTTGTGTAGAAGGAAAAATGGTCAAGAAACCATTCAACACAGTGGACAAGAGTACTGAGCCGTTATGCTTAATCCATACTAATTTATGTGATTTCAAATCCTTACCCACGAGAGGTGGGAAAAAGTATTTTATCACTTTTATCGACGATTGCACTCGGTATTGCTATGTCTATTTACTTAATAGTAAAAACGAAGCAATTGCAGCATTCACAAAATACAAGGCTGAAGTAGAGAATCAGCTTAACAAAAAGATCAAAATATTGAGGTCTGATCGAGGTGGAGAATATGAGTCTCCATTTGCACAACTGTGTGAAGAGTATGGAATTATCCACCAAACAACTGCCCCATACTCACCTCAGCAAAATGAAATTGCTGAAAGAAAGAACAGAACGTTAAAAGATATGATTAATGTCTTGCTTATAACTTCTGGACTACCTACCAACTTATGGGGGGGAGCTTTATATATGTCAAATCACATATTAAATAGAGTTCCACATAAGAAAACTGATTCCATTCCATATGAATTATGGAAAGGACATATGCCTAATTACAAATACCTCAAAGTGTGGTGGTGTTTGGCTAAGGTCTCGGTTCCTCTTTCTAAGAGAACCAAACTTGGACCAAAAAATGTAGATTGCTTTTTTCTAGGCCATGCCGAAAATAGTAGTGCATACAGATTCTTAGTTTTCAAGTCTGAAGTACGTAACATCAGTGTAAACACTATCATTGAGTCAAGAGATGCCATATTCTTTGAAGATGTGTTTCCACACAAAAGAAATAATGGAAACCCTGATCTCAAAAGACCAAGTGAAGTGTTAACTGAGAAACAGGATGAAACTCATCGTGAAAATGGTGAATCCGAACCAAGAAGAAGTGTAAGACCTAAAACCTCTAAGTCTTTCGGTCCAGATTATCTAACATACATGTTAGAGGCTGAACCTCAGACTTACAAAGAGGCAGGCTCATCCTCGGAGTCTCCCTATTGGAAAGAAGCTATCAATAGTGGGATTGAATCAATTCTAAGTAATCACACCTGGAAATTGGTTAACCTTCCACCAGGTCATAGACCAATTGGTTGTAAATGGATCTTCAAACGGAAGATGAAACCAGATGGTTCCATTGACAAATACAAAGCTAGATTAGTAGCTAAAGGGTATCGCCAGAAGGAGGGCTTAGACTTCTTTGATACCTATTCACCGGTTATGCGGATAACCTCTATAAGAATGCTGATAGCAATAACATCTATCTATAATCTTGAAATTCATCAAATGGATGTCAAAACAGCATTTTTAAATGGGGACCTCGAAGAAGAGATCTACATGGAACAACCGGAAGGGTTTGTTTCAAAGGGGGCTGAAAATAAAGTATGCAGACTTGTAAAATTCCTATATGGACTTAAACAAGCTCCGAAACAATGGCATAAAAAATTCGACAATGTCATGATGAAAAATGGTTTTCGAATTAATGAATGTGATAAATGTGTTTATTACAAACAAATGGAACAATCCTGTGTGATTGTTTGCCTATATGTGGATGATGCTGTTTATTTCTGGGAGACGTGTGGATGCACCAGGTGTGAGTTCGGACTCAATTTGTATTGGAGGAGAATGCCGCTCGTCTGCCGATCTTCGGTTGACCTTCTGGGACCTGCGATGGGCTCGGAAAGATGTTGAAGGCTGGGCTCGGATCGGAAGGGTCGGATCCGAGGTCTTGTGTACCTGCAGGCGGTCCTGAAACACCGGGGTTTATCCCGGCGGCGGACCCTCCGACGCTCTAGTCAGTCTCTGTGAGAGAGTAGCGATAACTAGGTATATTTAAGTGGCAAAAGATTCATTACCTCAAAAGGTGGGTGGGGGTCTAGTATTTATAGAGAATCCCAACCGAATTTGGTTCCACTTGGGGGCCGGGTCTGGATCTGAAAGCCCGTGGGCCTGACGTGGCAGAAGGCCCAGGGGGTTTAGGGCGGACGTGGCAATACCAGGAGTGGTATAGGGCTGACGTGGCAACACCCTTGGCGGTATTTGGAGTTGACGTGGCTGATCGTGGGTCTCCTGTGCTTCGGGGGGGAATCAGAGGGCCTAGGCTGCGCCAGGTCATCCTTCTGCCCCGCCAGAGAGGGGGGACGGCCTGTGGGACTGTTCCGGATCGGACTCCGAGGGCTACTGAGGCTCGTCGGTACGAGGAGGCCAGTATCGTGAGGGAAAACACGAGGTTCGGCGCCGACCCTGAAGTGGTCCGGAGCCGAACCAGGTTGCTATCTTTACCTTTCTGAGTGGGAATTGTATTGGGCTCTGGTTGGGCCTCAGGCCATTTTTACACTGTCACACAAGCCCCCCACTCCTGCAGGGGGTGCGGGAGCTAGCCGTGGAGGAGTGCTTATGGTTGTAGAAATGGGATGGCGAGTCACTGGGCCTTCATGAGAGGGTTACGCTGGTGCTAGACCTGACCTCGAGCCGGTCGAGGGATTACGGGCCAAGAAGGGGGGTGGCGAGCCGTTGGCCTTCCTGAGAAGACCACCTTGGTGCCAGACCTGACCTCGAGCTTGGCGAGGAATTACTGGAAGGCAAGGGCGATGGCGAGTCGTGAAGCCTTCCTGAGAAGACTACCCTGGTGCTAGACCTGACCTCGAGCGGGTCGAGGGATTACGGGCCAACAAGGGGGGTGGCGAGCCGTTGGCCTTCCTGAGAAGACCACCCTGGTGCCAGACCTGACCTCGAGCTTGGCGAGGGATTACTGGAAGGCAAGGGCGATGGCGAGCCGTGAAGCCTTCCTGAGAAGACTCCCCTGGTGCCAGACCCGACCTCGAGCCGGTCGAGGGATTATGGGCCAACAAGGGAGGTGGCGAGCCGTTGGCCTTCCTGAGAAGACCACCCTGGTGCCAGACCTGACCTCGAGCTTGGCGAGGGATTACGGGAAGGCAAGGGCGATGGCGAGCCGTGAAGCCTTCCTGAGAAGACTCTCCTGGTGCCGGACCCGACCTCGAGCTGGTCGAGGGATTATGGGCCAACAAGGGGGATGGCGAGCCGTTGGCCTTCCTGAGAAGACCACCCTGGTGCCAGACCTGACCTCGAGCTTGGCGAGGGATTACGGGAAGGCAAGGGCGATGGCGAGCCGTGAAGCCTTCCTGAGAAGACTCCCCTGGTGCCGGACCCGACCTCGAGCTGGTCGAGGGATTATGGGCCAACAAGGGGGGTGGCGAGCCGTTGGCCTTCCTGAGAAGACCACCCTGGTGCCAGACCTGACCTCGAGCTTGGCGAGGGATTACTGGAAGGCAAGGGCGATGGCGAGCCGTAAAGCCTTCCTGAGAAGACTACCCTGGTGCTAGATCCCACCTCGAGCTGGTCGAGGGATTACGGGCCAACAAGGGGGGTGGCGAGCCGTTGGCCTTCCTGAGAAGACCACCCTGGTGCCAGACCTGACCTCGAGCTTGGCGAGGGATTACTGGAAGGCAAGGGCGATGGCGAGCCGTGAAGCCTTCCTGAGAAGACTACCCTGGTGCTAGACCTGACCTCGAGCTGGTCGAGGGATTTCGGGCTAACAAGGGGGATGGCGATCGGTTGGCGCCCTAGAGTGATTGGGTGGGGATATCCCGCCATTCCTGTGGAGCATTGAAGGCTCTCCGAGAACGGTGTGATGGTCCAATTTCCTAGGGGCATTTAATGGCGCCGCCTAATAAATGTAGATGGCGCATGGTTTTCCGTTGATTGACCTTCCCCGCGCCCCAACGGTTAGTCTCTGGGGGAGGTTATAAATACCTCGCCCCTCCATCGTAGGTATGATCAAAACAGGGATGGCCCATTGGCCCTCAGAGGTGTCTGCTTCGGCGGACGCCTGTCTTTTGCTAATAATTCCGACCCTAGCAGCGTCGGAGAGGTGGTTACTTCTGCCGCCCGGATCTTCTCTTGGATCTGATGGACCTTGATACGGCAGCCAGATCTATGGGAGATCAGGGCGAGAGGGGTAACGGCCGAGATCCGTGCTGGTGGAAGAGGAGCCTCGGATTGGTGGTGGTTTTGCCGTCTGGATCCCTTCTCGGGTCAGACTACCCTGTCATGGATGTTTGGCCCGGGAGAGATCCGGACGAAAAGATGCACCAACCGTATTCCGGTCTTGGGGCTGAAGGGCCTCGGATGGGGGGTCCACCTCCCATCGGGGTTCGGCCAGTCCGTCTTGATAGGGCTGCAGGCGATGGCGGTTTCTGTCCCACCCTCGAACTGTTCGGGGTTTCGGCTGCCGAAGCTGTAAGTCCCGGGCTGCTCGAGGGTGAGAGGGGAACTGGTCGAGCGCTGGAGCCCGGGGCGTCTGTCATATGACGGCGTCTTAAACCTTAAGTAAAAATGTTTTCTCCTTCGCGTATTCCCTCCGAACCGACCCCAGAGTTGGGCTGTCAGTCTGGCGTCTGATGACGTCCTCAGCACAGGTTTCGAGGACGCGGCGCGATTTTCCAGGCGGCAGTTGTGCGTCAATCAGTGAACAGTAATCGCGAAAGTCGAGGAGTCGTTCTTCCCTTATATAAGTATTCCCCCCCTTTTCCCTTTCGCCCACTTCAATCTTGCTGTTTTCTTCTTCAAAAAATCTCCCAACCCTACAGCGATTGTTCTTGCAGTTCGCCGTATTTGGCTCGCCCTCCCGAAGCTGTCCCAGGTTAGTTTGGTAAGTTTGTTTTATCTTTAGGCACAGATGGATAGGGTTCAGTCCGGTTCGTCGGCGTCGTCGTCCAGGGGGGAAGTAAAGCCTGACTCTCCGTCGACGTCGTGGGAAGAGCCCGTGTTCGAGGAGGAGTCGGTGCCCGTTGTGGGCCCTACTGGCTTGGTTTCTTTGGAGGACTCAGTAGGTGAGGGGGAAGCGGTACACAAGACGAGGTTGTCGTGCTCCCGACGTCCCTTTGTGGTGGAGAGTAGCGGGTCGGAGGGAGCCGGCGACGGTTCGGACGGCATTCGCGTGCTGGAGTTGTCTTCCGATGAGGAGGGAGGCGAGGGTGATATAGCGAGGAGGTCCACCGTTCAGGGTCGGGGACCGTCGGAGCGAGTCAAGAAGGAGAAGAGGGCCCCAAGAAAACCGGGGTCGAGGACCGGCAGTTCGAGCAAGGCGCCTGTTTTCCGTAATCTGATGACGGGTTCGCCCGTTCAGCCGAAGCATTTCCGTCAGTATCCCGACGACCTTTCTGACCGGGAGCTCTTCGGAGTGCAACCCTCTTCGCCGAGCCGGAGGAGGGTGATGATGGACGCGATCTCGACCGTTTTGGAGGACGGGGATTTGGAGGTTCTGCAGCTGGCGTATCATATAGGGCCTGGTTACGAACTGCTGCTGCCGAGCTCCACTCTGCGCTCCACCGATCCCTTATCCGCTTGGTACTGTGTTTTCCCAGTGGACGCTTTTATCTCTGGCCTGAGGTTGCCAATCCACCCGTTCGTTAGGGACGTGTTGAACTGGGCCTCCTTGGCGCCCATGCAGTACGGGCCGAACTCTTGGAAGCAGATTATCTGCTTTGTGCTGATGTGCGAGGAACAGCAAGTACCCCTGCGGCTGAATGTGTTCCGCGCGATGTTGATGGTCAACCCGTTGGCCGAGGGTGTATACTATATCTCTCCCCGGAGTGGGGGGAAGGTCGTTCGCCACCACCCGGATTCCATCAAGGGATGGAAGGAGAAATATTTGGTGATCCGGAGTGAGGAGCCATGGGACATTCCCACTCGATGGAACCACTCCAAGCCGAACCACCAACCGCCGAGGCAGGGGGATCTGTCCGCCGATGAATGGGGGTTTGTCGAGCGCCTCCGCCAGTCACCTAGTATTGATTGGACGGAGGTGATGGAGACCACTTTGGCGAGCGCCGGACTGAGCCCAGCTGTTATGTGTATGTAGTTGTTTCTTTTCTCTGGGTCCTTTCTTGCTTTCTTGCTCATTGCTCTTAATGGTTTTTCCCGCAGGTATGGACGAGGCGTCGATCAAGGCAAAGAGGCTCGCCATGAGGAAGGAGAAGGCTGAGAAGGAGGCGGCGAAGAGGCCGAGGGGGTCGTCTCTAATCATTTCGGAAGTCCAACTCGAGCCGAGGACCAAGAGGGGTCGCTCCGAGACGAGCAAGGGTGTGGCTTCTTCGAAGGGTCAGGGCCTAGCGGGGGCCCCTGTTCTCGACAAGGGGAAAGGTCCCTGGGTCGAGGCCGAGGAAGAGGATCCGGTGGTGGAGTTGTTGCGGCAGCGGTGGGCTCCGGACTGGTCGGTTCTGATGGGGGACCGCCTGACAGAGGAGGCCCAAGCCGTTGAAGTGGTGGAAAAGCTGGCGACCCCTCGCGATCGCAAGGCGATGGAGGGTGAGCCCGTGGAGGTGGCGTTCGCCCGCCTGGCGCAGGCCACTGTGCAGGTAAGTCTGTCGACCCTGTCCCTCCTTGTTGATTTTCGTGCGGAGGCCTGATCTTTGTCTGCCGTTGGCTGTAGGCTTGCATACATGGGGCCAACATAAAGAACCTGTACGAGGCGTCCCTGGCTCAAGAGCGAGCTCGAGCGGAAAAGAGCGAGCTGGAGATGAAGGAGATGCGAATCGAACTCGAGGGTTCGCATAAGAGGGAGCAGCAGCTGGAGCTCCAGCTCAAGGCCAAGGATGTGGAGTGGGAGAAGAAGATGGCCTCCCTGAAGACGAAGTTCACCAAGGAGGCGAAGGAGGTGCTGAATACGGGCCAGCAGATGGTGATCGCGGCCCAGGACAAAAGCTATGAGAAGGCCCTCAGCCACGTGAGGCACTTCTTCCCGGCCCTCGATTTGTCCAAGTTTGAGTATGATATGGAGATCGAGGGGACGTCGAAGACTCCTGGCGAAGAAGGGCCCGCCGTCGACCCATCGGCCGACGCTCCTGTGGATCCGTCCATCGGCACGGAGGTGGGTCAATGAGTTGTGTAATTTTTGTCTTTCTTTTTCTCTCCCTCGATTGTGTTTGCCTCCCGCGGACTGGCCACCGCATTTTTTGTAAGAAGCACCTGGATTTATAGTGGCAAGAAAAGTTTTTTGACCGGCCGGTTGTTTTGACCTCGGACATTTCTGAATCTTCTTGAGAATGTGTGTTGAGTTGGTTGGTTATCTTGTAGGTCGCGGCTCTCCTCCCTGAGGGGGACTCCCGTAGTTTCTATGTGGCGTGGCTCCGGAGTAAGGTTAAGGTCCTGGAGGCCGCGCTGGCTCGTCATCGAAGGGGGGCTCGGGACACCGATACGGCTTGTAACTTTTATCGGAATAAGTCCGCAGTCTTAAGTGCGGAGGCGCGCCGGTTGAGAAGGGCGATGTGGGATCGGGAGCTCGGCGGTGCGGACCTTAGACAGGCCGGGCTTAGTACCTTGGTGCCGAGGCCCTCTCCTGGGGGGTTACCTCGCGACGTCTTTGTGGAGAAGGAGATGGAGATGCCTCGTTACGAGGCGATGTTGGGTGCCTCATTCTCTTCCTCCGCGGGTCGACAGGCGGAGGGGGTTCCCTCTGCGCTGCTGCTATTGCAGCGGACGCAACCGGACGACGCCCAGAGTTCTGTGGCTGGAGTGTCGACTGTGGCTGAGGCTAAGGAATAGCACAACGAGGAGAGGGGCCCCTAGTTGCTTGGTCGGAGTACTCTTCGTCCCTCGTTGGGCCCGAGGGGCCCTGATCTTCCTGATTTGAGATGAGTGGAGCGGTCTTGTAACGGTCTTTGTTTTTCTTTCGTTTTATTTTTTCTCTTTGGAATGAAAATAAAGGGGTATGAACAAAGAATCCTTTTCCTTCCTCGCACCGGCCAGCAGCGTAGCGCGCAATGTCGGAGGCAAGGTCTGGCTCCACCGCTCCGCGAGGGATCGAAGTGGGGCCTTAGGAAGGACCCTCGGTCCGGACTCGTACTGAGACTATCGAGACATTTGGGTTCGGACAAAAAAGGGGTATTTTTAGTATAAGGTGGGGAGGGCCGCTAAGGCAGCCCTTTACAAACGAGGGTTTACATAAAAACAGATTTACATTTAGCCGGGCCATAATCTATGCTCGTTCGGCGTCGAGGGGGAACACACCTCCCCCGACGGTGGTCATGTAGCATGATCGCGCTGCTTCTTGGCTGCCTCGGACGATGCCGACTCCTTGAGGGGTGGGGAACTTGAGCTTCAGATGGTAAGCCGAAGGCACCGCTTGTAGGGAGCATAGTCCAGGCCGGCCAAGTATGGCGTTGTAAGCCGCCTTGACGTTGACCACCATGAAGTCCATGGATTCGGTCCTCTTGACCGGAGTCGACCCGGCAGTAACGTCGAGGGTAACAATCCCTTCTATTACGACTGGGATGCCGGAGAACCCGTGCAAGGTGTACCCGGCTGGCTTGAGTTTGCCTCGGGGTAACCTGAGATTTTCGAAGGCTTCGAGGAAAAGAATATTCACCGAGCTACCGTTGTCGACGAGGATCCTGCGGACTTTGCAATTAGCCATGTGGAGGTTAATGACGAAGGCATCGCAGTGGGGCAAGCGAACACCTTCAAGGTCTTCCCCTGAGAAGGAGACCGGCCTTGATTGCAGTTTGGGCGAGGGGTTGTCTCTGACAGCGTTCACCTCTCGGATGAAGGCTTTTCTGGAAGTGTTTGATTCACCTCCCATCGGCCCTCCGTGGACACAGTGCAAGATGAAAGGGATATCTGCGGCTCCCTCGGAATCGGGGTCCCGACCCTGGGTCTGGTTTGGAGGAGGGTTCGGAGGCGATTGCCTCCGGTTCCTAGCGTCTCGCCGATCCCGTGGGCCTTCTCGGGTAAACTCTCGGAGGTACCCTCTGGAAATGAGTTCTTCAATTTCGTCTTTCAGGGCTCGGCATTGGTCGGTTTCGTGCCCGTGATCTCTGTGGAAGCGGCAGTAAAAGCGCTGGTCTCGATTCTTGTTGTTATTAGATCGGGGGGGGGGGGGGGGAGTCGGACAATGCCCTTGTCTTCGATTTCCAAGAGGATGGCGGATATGTTATGCGTCAGGGGAGTGTACCTCTCGAAGCGGGGGACTGGCGGGACCTTCTTCATGGCCCCCGGGTCCCTTGGAGCTTTCTTTGGTGGTTCGACTTCCTCGGTCTTCCGCTTTCCTTTCCCGGTGGCATCCCTGGCATCTTCGGGATTAAGGGCCTCTTCTGCCCTAATGTATTTCTCGACCCTATTAAGGAGGTCGGGAAAGTCGACGGGGGGGTCTCTTGGCCAGAGAAGCCTTCAGCTGTCCGGGGCGGATGTTGTGTCGGAATGCCGCTGAAGCGACGCCTGGGTCGAGGGAGGAGACCGACCTTGCCTCCGCGGTAAATCTCCGGACGAACACTCTGAGTGATTCCCCCTCTATCTGCTTGAGCCCAAGTAATGAGGCGCTGGTCCTTTCGGCCTTCCGGCTAGTGACAAAATGGGCAAGAAAATTGCCCTCGAGTTGGTCGAAGGAGTAAATGGAGCCGGGGGCGAGTTTCGAGAACCACTCGCGAGCTGGACCCCGAAGGGTGGCAGGGAAGGCTCGGCAGAGCAGGGGATCCGAGGCGCTGTGAATCATCATGAGGATTTTGAAACCCTCCATGTGATCAGCAGGATCTCCCTCGCCATCGTAGGTCTCGAATTGAGGGGGTCGGAAATTCCGGGGTATTTCCGCTTGGAGGATGGGGGCGGAGAAGGGAGGACGGACAGGTCTGTACCCCTGAGCCACTCTTTGGCCGCCGTCCCCTATGTGATCGAGGCGGTCCTCCATTTCTTGTAGGCGTCTTAGGAGTACGTCATCGTCTTCCGGTTGGATCGTTGAAGGGCGGGACGCGCTGGCTTCGGCGTCCGACCCTGTTTGGGAATGGAGGGTTTCTTCCCTGGGGGCCCGTCGGAGGGCTCCCAGAATTTCTCTTCGGAAGTCTTGGAATTCCTTATGAGTGACGGGGGCTCCTTCGACCCGGTTTGGCCGGTCCGAGGGTTGTCTTCCGACTCGGCTGAGCGCGGGTCTTCGCACCTCGGGCGGCGGCCTCGGATGGTTCGGGACCGGGTTGGAAGCGGCCCTTCCCCTGCTGCGGATAATCTTGCGGTTGAGGATTACTCCCCGGAGGTCGGGCTGGGCTTGCCGGCCGACGCTCCTTTGGGACTCCCGAGAGGGAGCCTTGTGTTTCGACGTGCGTGGCCTGGCTTTATCAGTGGGTGGGGGCGAGTCCCGTTGGTTGACGGAGGAAGCAGCCCCCTTGCCTTTGGAGGCCATGAGGGTTCGGCTGTCGATGGCCTTTGAGGGTCTGGATCGGATCGGCTTCTGGAGCAGCGCTTCCCACAGACGGCGCCAACCTGATGCTGTTTATTTCTGGGAGACGTGTGGATGCACCAGGTGTGAGTTCGGACTCAATTTGTATTGGAGGAGAATGCCGCTCGTCTGCCGATCTTCGGTTGACCTTCTGGGACCTGCGATGGGCTCGGAAAGATGTTGAAGGCTGGGCTCGGATCGGAAGGGTCGGATCCGAGGTCTTGTGTACCTGCAGGCGGTCCTGAAACACCGGGGTTTATCCCGGCGGCGGACCCTCCGACGCTCTAGTCAGTCTCTGTGAGAGAGTAGCGATAACTAGGTATATTTAAGTGGCAAAAGATTCATTACCTCAAAAGGTGGGTGGGGGTCTAGTATTTATAGAGAATCCCAACCGGGTTTGGTTCCACTTGGGGGCCGGGTCTGGATCTGAAAGCCCGTGGGCCTGACGTGGCAGAAGGCCCAGGGGGTTTAGGGCGGACGTGGCAATACCAGGAGTGGTATAGGGCTGACGTGACAACACCCTTGGCGGTATTTGGAGTTGACGTGGCTGATCGTGGGTCTCCTGTGCTTCGGGGGGGAATCAGAGGGCCTAGGCTGCGCCAGGTCATCCTTCTGCCCCGCCAGAGAGGGGGGACGGCCTGTGGGACTGTCCCGGATCGGACTCCGAGGGCTACTGAGGCTCGTCGGTACGAGGAGGCCAGTATCGTGAGGGAAAACACGAGGTTCGGCGCCGACCCTGAAGTGGTCCGGAGCCGAACCAGGTTGCTATCTTTACCTTTCTGAGTGGGAATTGTATTGGGCTCTGGTTGGGCCTCAGGCCATTTTTACACTGTCACAGTGGATGATATGCTAATCTTTGGTCCTAACCTAGAAGTCATCAAGACTGTAAAGAAAATGCTAATCAACCACTTTGACATGAAAGACTTAGGTGTGGCAGATGTTATTTTGGGTATCAAAATAATAAGAACACCTAGTGGCATTGAATTATCTCGATCACATTATGTGAAAAAAGTGCTTGACAGATTCAAGGAACATGGGATTAAAGGAGTATCAAACCCTTATTCACTATCTATAGTTTTGCACAAAAATACTAGTGAAAGTATAATGCAACTGGAGTATTCTCGTGTAATAGGCAGTTTAATGTACCTCATGAACTGCACAAGACCAGACATTGCTTATGCCGTGAGTAAACTAAGCAGATACACCAGTAACCCAGGAAAAGGTCACTGGACATCATTACTAAGAGTACTTGGGTATTTAAAGAATACTACAAACTTTTCACTACATTATGGTAGATATCCTGCTGTTCTTGAAGGATACAGTGATGCAAATTGGATATCGGATTCGGAAGAATCAAAATCCACAAGTGGTTATATATTTACCCTAGCAGGAGCTGCTGTGTCATGGAAATCTTCCAAACAAACGTGTATTGCACGATCCACAATGGAATCCGAGTTCATTGCGTTTGATAAAGCAGGTGAAGAAGCTTAATGGCTTTGCCACTTCTTAGAAGATATTCCTTTTTGGCCTAAACCAATGACGGCCATTTGTATCCATTGCGATAATCAAGCAGCGCTAAGTAGAGCGCACAATTCTGTATATAATGGCAAATCACGACATATTCGTAGACGCCATAATACCGTTTGATAGGTACTCTCCAATGGAATTATTTCCATTGACTTTGTGAGGTCACAGGATAACTTAGTGGATCCATTTACTAAGGGATTATCCAGAGAGAAAATTAACT
Organism: Hemerocallis citrina; assembly: GCA_017893485.1. Classification (NCBI taxonomy): domain Eukaryota; kingdom Viridiplantae; phylum Streptophyta; class Magnoliopsida; order Asparagales; family Asphodelaceae; genus Hemerocallis; species Hemerocallis citrina. Next base: position 136,562,348 of record CM030358.1, on the reverse strand, counting down.
GTGCATCGAGGGGAATGGGGTTAAAGGCCTAAAACAATACGAGTTACCTTATACGGAAACCTAACCTGGCGACTGGAGATCCCACGAACCAGGTTCAATAGGACAACCGGTTATGAGTAACTCAAACAGTAATGCATTTGGACTCAGATCCATCTCATTCCTAGGGTGCAAAATAAATGCATGCCTACAGAAGTATTAAAAGGATAAGCTATGCTTTTAATGACGTCCATATCTTGAAAATCACAAGTGGAGTATTGTAGGGTACTCCTTATGGATACAGTCACCTATGTTAGTGTGGGCTGGGTCGGCTCTATGAGAACTTTGAAAGGCTGGAGTTCTCTAAAAACACTCGCAGAACTGAGATTTGTTCAGGGCCAAAATGAACACAACCGAGAGATTGGATGTGAAGAACACAATGTTGTGTAGAGTTTATTGCTTGGGCATACACTAACGGCTGACGGTTCAAGATGAAATATTTCACCGATTAGCCAAGTATGTCCGATAAACTTTAACTAGGGAAGGTTCAAAGTGAAATATCTACCTATCCACGATGCGACATTGTTTCAAATTGCACACTGTGATATGCACCTGTTGTCAGGTGAGAGACGAAAATTTTCATTCATGTGGGGGATTGTTGGAAATCGATTCCATCATATTGTACTCATCAAGACGTACAAAATGATGTACTCATATGTCCAAAACCGATTTCAAATGAATGAAATATTTGCCTCCAAAGTTAGCTTGTTAAAATGAAGAATTGAACTTTTGCTTGATATGTGACATCTAAACTTAGTCCCATATCGGTAAGGAGCAAAAAGCAAATGAAGTTATAAGTTAAAAACTGAGCCAAAGGGTTGTGCCCTTAGGGGTACAAATATTTTCTCCGGAGGGAGAACACACCCAACTTGTGCGTCGGTGTGGAACACACGCACGCGCCCGGCCGGGCCGGCCCTGGGCTCGGGCTTGCAGTAAACTTATTTTTTTTGCAGAAATTCAGCTCTGTTTTGAGCTGGATACGGGCAGTTGCGACAATTTTTGTCTGAACAGTTGCAACAACTGTCGTCAGTTCTGATCTGATACGGGCAGTTGCAACTGTCGTGACAGTTTTGTCTGAACAGTTGCAACAACTGTTCAAACAAAACCCTAGAAAATATGATGAGTACAACGGATGCTCCCTCCAATTTTTCACCCTAAAACCCTAGAATTCAAGAACTGAAACAAGAACCCTGAATTCCGGATCTTTTCAGTGTCAAAAAACTAGAAAGAGACAGAGAGTCGAATTTTGTACTTTGCTGTCGAATCAACGGATGCTCCCTCCAATTTTTGGCCCTAATTTTGAAAGAACAACGCACGAATTTTGAGAGAATTTTGAAAATAAAAATTACGCTAATTTTGAAGAAGATGGGAGAACGAGCAAAAGCTTTTACCGAGAGGGACAATAGATCTTATGGGATAATGCATTATATAACCTTGGATCTTGTGATGGAGAAAAGGGATGGGTATTTTTATGGATATTATTAGGCGGTAGATTAATTGCGTCCTAAGGCCGCAATGGTTTAAATTGCGGGTACCATTTGTAATTGGGCCGGACAAACTCGGACCCGACTCAATTAAGACAGTGCTCTTTTACTCATGGGTCGGGGTAGATTTTGACCCTTCATTCCAGTTGTAGATATTTTGAAGGGTAAATTTCACTAAACTATACCATATTTCACCAATTTGCAGATAAAAATATCCATATTGTTTTTTTTTGCAGTTTGGTGTACTATACACGTAAACTTGTTACAATTCACTGCTTCGACACTAACGGCATGGGTGGAGCTTAGTGGGGGCTCGGTTCCCCGGGCCCCACTTCACACTATTGAAAATTTTAAAAAGGCCTCAAAAAATTATGATTGGCCCCTCTAAAAATTATGTTTTATTTTTATGCCCCCTAAAAATTACGAAGAAGTTCATATATATTTATATGTAGTAATAGGATTTTTCTTGGCCCTCCCGGTTAAATTGTTATAGCTTCGCCCTTGGCTAACGGTGTCAAACATTTAATCATCTTGACTGTTATGCTCCCTGCTTTGACCGATATAAACACCCTTTCACACCCTCCCAACTTGACTCTCTACCCATTTTTTAAAATAATTAAAATATATTTTATCTAAACTTGACTCTCTACATTTCGAGTACCTAACTTTGGACCTACATTTCACATTCATACGGAAACCGTTTCGGCAAATGAGTACATTACGAAATAGTACTCGACGAGAAGAACGTAATCCAATCACTTTCCGGCGCCGCCGGTGGCCAGAGCCCAGTGGAATCCAGCCCGAAAAATATGCCCAAAATATTTCCAACAATCCCCCACATGAATGAAAATTACCAGACTGCAATCCAGACACGACAGAAAAAGACATGATAAAAAAAGACATGACAGAAAAAACTCTGAGAGTACAATCGGAAAATCACTGCATCAGGAATATTCCGTTGACCATCGGAAACTAATGGTAGTAATTTTTCAACTTTGAACTTCCCTTAGTGAGTATCCATCAGATTCACTTGACCACGTAGTGAACATGATGTCTTGAACTACCCGGGCTTTGATGTGAACCTAGACAATAACTATCACACAGTTTCACCTCCTCACAGAACTAGGTTCTCTTGTTGTATTCATTTTGGCATTGAACAACTCTGGTTAATCGTGAGTGAACTTGGAGAATGTATCATCTCTTCATTCTCCTAGAAATAGCCCCATTTCACACTCACAAGGTGATTGCCCATAAAGAGTATCCTGCCATACCTCACTTTTATTTCAAAGTTATGGGAATCATTAAAAGCCAAGCTTATCCTAACCCTTTGCAGGCAGCACTGTTTTATCATCCTAAGAGTGGGTACGAGATTTTAATCTCTCAGTGCTCACGTTGATTCAACAAAATTTAGTTGTCCCCTTGAACTAAGATCTTGGGATCTCCAATTCCTAGGTAGGGTTTCCATCAAGTATCATCTTTCGTCATAGGCTTTAAACCCATTCCTCTTGATGATCTCACAACTTGCTCTCGTGGCAAACCTTTAGTAAATGGATCCGCTAGGTTGTCGGCCGATTTTATATACTCTATGGAGATTATTCCATTTGAGAGCAATTGTCTAATGGTTTTGTGTCGCCTTTTGATATGACGAGACTTACCATTATACATACAACTCAGTGCCCTTGCTATAGCTGATTGGCTGTCTCAGTGTACACATATAGCAGGCACTTGTTTTTCCTACATGGGAATATTGTAACACCCCGAATTTCAAATAAGATCGAATTCAAAGTTCCACAGGTTCTTTATACTTCACTTCGTACAATTTTACAAGGAAATTTGAACTTTTTATAAAACAACGGAGTCATTTACATTTATTTACACAGCGGAAGGTAAAATGAAGTACAATAATGAAAAATTATACAATTGCAACATCTTTAACTTTTAAATAGATCAACAGCAACATATCAACTTTATATCTTCATTAAAATCTAACTTCTGCATATAAAACTGTGTGCATGCCAGTTGTTTACAACCGATGAAAATGTCATACACGACCATCCTCTCTATGCCAAAATTATAACGATCTTAATACTTTAACAAACCACAAACTTGAATGCAAATAAAGTGTTAAATGTGACTATTCTAAACATGTAAGTGTATGCAATGCCTTATTGCCTAATGCAGATATTTTATACTAAGATGACATTAATGCATACTTGTTCGGATTCTTTGCATCCCATACTACATAGGTCCGAGGGCAAGCACCTACGTACTCCACATTAAAGGGTTCAATCCCTCGCCATGAAAACTACCCAGTAATAAAAGCAAGGTTTAGACATTCCATGAGTACAGATCCCAGTCCCGGAGTACACCGCCCGACTGTTATACAGACTCCTCGTCGTGCGAACCTCCCGCAAGTGCCCTTCTAGCCCCGGTATACGTATATACACTAGAGTAGAGCAAACTATCCACCCGATTACGCATAGTCCCGGATTTAAAATAAAAGCTCATCTCCATCGAAGCAACTTCAGTCCCGGACTAACCGTCCGACTGGGTCTATAGTCCCGGAGTACACCGCCCGACTATATAGAGTGCCCCACTTATGTTTGCCCGAGTTTTACTACATCTTCACTTATGTGCCTAGTTCTTAAGTTCAAGACATGAATAAATTATCATACCTAGAGTTAGTCTTACCCCCTACCTGACTTAATCACAAATACCGAAGTATCTCCATGGCCATATCTCAAAAATTATAACTCAAATCTTTTAATTCAACAATACCGGTACCTGGGGTCTCACTGAACTCTAAATCACAATCTTTCGTGTATAAGAATCCATTGGTACTCATACCCTTCAATAATCATGTATTAAACTCGAGGTATTCTTATCTTCAACTTATTCACAATTTGATCAATGTCTTATCTTAACATTACTCATGATTCATTTATTCATTTACAACTCAAAATAAAACAATATTTCTTTTCATGAACATAGATTCATCCACTTTAAGTCTCTTTAGCAATTTAAGCTCATATAACAATTCATATCTCAACCCACATCAAGTATTTCTTAAATCAAATAAGTGTATAATCTCATCAAGAGAAGTTAATTCACATGAATATTTTACTCTTCTTCTAAAATAAATGTCATATACTCAAATAAATAATTTTTAAATCAATAGCTCATTTTCTATCTCAGTTTCTCTTTTATTTCTCAAAATATTCATGAAAATTTCTAAAACTATTTTTAATAAATTCTATATCATTTTATAAGAATATTAGAATTTTTCCCCAAATTTTATTTACATTAAAACCCTTTCAAAATATTTAAAACATAAAAAAAATCAAAAGTGGCCACCGGATTTCGAACCCAAGACCAACTGCCCACCACAGTGAACGCCCAAAGCCCACTCCACTAGCCACTAAGTCCAAGTGGACTTGGTCTTGGTGTCATAATGCCATCTCGAAATCCCCAAATACTAACCCTCGGGTTTCAGATTTAATTAAACGAAATCAAAATAAAATTCTATATCATTTTTATAAGAATATTAGAATTTTCCCCAAATTTTATTTACATTAAAACCCTTTCAAAATATTTAAACCATAAAAAAAAATCAAAAGTGGCCGCCGGGTTTCGAACCCAAGACCAACCGCCCACCACAGTGAATGCCCAAAGCCCACTCCGCTAGCCACTATGTCCAAGTGGACTTGGTCTTGGTGTCATAATGCCATCTCGAAATCCCCAAATACTAACCCTCGGGTTTCGGATTTAATTAAACGAAATCAAAATAAAATGGTCTAACAAGTTTCGAACCCAATACCCCCTTGCAAGCTACAATACCAACTTGTGGTGCACCGACTAACCAGTAAGTCCAAGTGCGGTTACTGATATCAAGTTGCACTGTTTGGCTTTTGTTCAATTTTTCTGTTAATCAATTATCTTCACAAAACTCTATTTTTTCATTCGATCTAATCTTTCATTAGGCTACAATTAATTCATCTGGACTGAATTTACTTTTTAACAGTAACTCACGAATTTATTATTCATATTTTAGACAATATATCTAAATTTCAAATTATTTCTTCTCTTTAATGAACAAGAATTGTATTTCTTCAATTTAATCAAAATAGCAATTGCTTATCTCTTACAACCAATTAAATAAATCTTGGTGTAACAATTTAACTTCACAAAAAATGCATTTTCTTAACCACAAGGAAAATCTCAACAAATTTCCAAACAATTATATATTTTGACATGTACAAATTAACAAGCATATTAGTATAATTCATGGCATTAATTCTTTTGTTTAATATTCTTCTTTCTAATGATGGCAATTAGTTACTTAATCACAACAAGTTTACTTTCATTCATGGCATACTACATTAGCATGGATTATGTCTACATACATCACATCAAATTCAATCTATACTACTCATTTATCAATTTTAGCATGCATTTTCTACATTTAGAAAGAAAAAGATCCCCCTCATTACATCAATTTGATCTACATTACTAATGTCATATTCTAGCCTGCTCAACCTATGAATTAGAAAGCATAAAGACCACCCACCTCTTATAAAGAATTGCAAACAAGATGATGGAACACAACTCCTAGCTCCAACAAGCCACCTAGTCCTTCTCCTCCTAGCAAGAGCATTCAAACAAGCAACAAGAACACTCTAAGAGTGCGTTTGGATAGTTGTTCTGAAAACAGTTTTCTGAAAATGAGAGTGTAAAAGCTGTTTGGATAGTTTTCTGAAAATGAGATTGTAAAACCTGTTTGGTTAAAAAGAAAAATATGAACGTTGTTTTCTTAAAACTAGACTGTAAAATGCTGTTTGTTATTAATTTTTTTTTGAAAAACTGTTTTTTTAAAAGGAATGTATAAAATGCGGTTCGATAAAGCAAACAATCTGAAATTTTATTAAAAAACAGTTATTGGATAATGTGGTTAGAAAAGGCGTTTGGGTTTAAAATTAAAAAAATTATTTTTTTTCAGTTTTCGTGACAAGGAGATTATCAACGGTGTATGTTTAATCAATTTGCATTAGTTTTCTTATGAATTTTTTTTCTTTGCAGTTACGGAGCAAACTTCTACAAGTATACGAATAAGCAACGTGCGACTATGCAAAGTTTCCTTCGCTTTATTTTTTTTTTTGTTTCTTCTTCGTATCTCCCCATCATTAGCAAGCTTTCGACTATGCAAAGTTTTATCTGAATTATGTAAGAGTGGGCTAATACAGCAATTGTAATCTACAAATTTTGAGTAGAAAAAAATTAGCGGTTAATAAATGGAAGTGAAACTTCATTATCAATCCGTTATAAATCATCAAATTGTTTCAGAATCCATCATAAAAGTTAGAAGCCATGAGCAGCATCACAACCTAACCACAGAGGGATATTGGACACAGTATGCAAATATTGGACAAAGTATACTCACACCTTAACCATGGGCAAAGCAAGAAGAAGCCATTGCGACTGATCAGTATCCATCAGAACCCATGACAAGCATAACACAAGCATCAGTATTCATCAGGTGTTAAAAGGAATTTAACCAAAAATGAAAACCATTAGTTGATACCATCACAATCCATCTCAGCAACCCTCAAAAACCATTACTAGCAACTGCACATCACATGACAGGAAGATATTGTACACAGTATGAAATTTTATTCAAGGAAGAATTCAATTGGATCAGAGGCCACCATGTCCACAATCATGAGAGGAACATGTACAAAATATTCATTACAAATTTGTGTTTGGTTACATTTATTTCACCAACTTAGATGGCCCAAGCATCAATTTTGCAACACAAGCATGAGAACCCTTCAAAATTTCAGTACATAGTATCAAAAATTTAATTCATAATGAGAAAATTACACCTTAACCTCTTACAAAGCAATTAGAACTCATTACAATCCATCAGTATCCATCATATGCCATTACCAGCATCAGAACTCATCATAGGAAGGTAATTGTACACCGTATCCATATTTTACAAATTGAAACTCACACCTTAACCCCTTACAAAGCAAGAAGAAGCCATTGCAACACTTTCAGCTGTTATGCGCAACATCAGAACCCATGAGAAGCATAACACAAGCATCTGTTAGCATCAGCATAATTAAAAGGAATGTAACCACACAAAAAAAACCTTCAGTTGAAGCCAACACAGTCCATCAAAGCAACCATGAAAAACCATGATCAACTGCAGATCCCATGACAGGAAGAAATTGTACACTGTATGAAAATATAATCAAGTGATATGGCTTCAATGGTTTACGTAAATTGGATCATGATCAACTGCAGATCCCATGACAGGAAGAAATTATACACAGTATGAAAATATAATCAAGTGATATGGCTTCAATGGTTTACGTAAATTGGATCAGTTGCCATACTGTCCACATTCATAAGAGGTACTCAAAATGGTACACAACACACATTTTTTTTGCCCCATCATGAAAGGAATTCACATTGACATAGAACACATTCACTTTTATAACATAGTAATTAACAAGAATTTTAAATTTTATGAATTTGAAAAACATACCTAAATTCCTTATAAAGTAAGAAGAAAACCTTCTCACATTTCCTGCAGAACCCATCACCAGCCATCAGTTCTGTACAAGACATTGTGTACAAGATGGCAATTATCCAATTTGTGAAACCATACATTACTTCCCTATAAACCAGGTAGTACTGTGGAATTTATATAAGCATTGAGAAGGCATCAGTAGCCATGAGCAGCATCAGTTCCCATCATAGTAAGGTTCACAGTATGCAATATGGATATTTTCCACGGGTACATTAACCCACCACAATTCATCACAACCATTCATGGATATGATCCCATCATAGTATGCAATATGCAATATGGATATTTTCCCATCACAGTATGCATTATGCATCAGTAGCCTAACTAAGCAAAAAAAACCCATCACAATTCATCAATAGACCATCATTTCCTACCATATGCAGCATCAAAATCCATCACTGCAGCCTCTTGTCTACATATGGGAATTTTGTTTGGTGAAAATAAACCTTACTACTTCATAATGCTAGAAGAAGCCATCACAACCATTCATACTAATATCAGCATCAAAACCCATCACAGGAAGTGCATTGTATACAGTATAAGATGTCATCAGCAAAAGAGATATAAGATGTATAAGATGTCAGGACCCTTTTTGAAATTCATTCCTTTAGTACCTTATAAAGCATACAAGATACCTTAAACAATCCAAGAGCGGACTTATAAGATATCATGAACAACATCAAGGTTTTCATTACTCCAAATAGTATATAGGATCAGAATAAAGCATCATCATATCCATATTTTGAAATACTAGTAATCAATCACAAAATTCTCACAAAACAATGTTATATAGGATCAGAATATATCTTCATCATCTCCCTAATTTAGTCGTAGGCTCAATCCACATTATCGTAGAACAATTGTTCTACTAAATCATCAATATTAGTGTATGATATGGCTAAAAATGGGGTTAAATCAGAACCATCCAAATTGGGCACGAATCTTAAAGTCTAGGGGTAAAATGGTAATTTCACTTATACGGGTCTGAAATGGATATTGGACCTTCTTCCCAAAGATCCAACAACCCATGAACGGGTCCACCTCAACTGGGTACGAGTTTTAACCCGCGACGAACCCGGTCCAGCAGGATAGAATTAGGGTTTCTGATTAATCCTAATCAACGGCCCTGATTCATATCTATCATTTCACTGGGAATTAGGGATTACATTCCTTATCTGATCACAGAGATTACATTCCTAATCTGATCACAGGGATTACATTCCTAATCTGATCCTAACAGCGACTATAAATACCCCCCATCCACCACCATTAAGAGGTAATCAATCTTTTGCCAATTTACGCTCTCTCATAATCATTCCTGATTACTGACTTGAGCGTCGGAGGGTGCGTCGCCGGGATCAACCCCGGTGTCTCGCACTTTTTGCAGGTGAACGGCGGAAGTCAACGGTCAAATCCGGGGAACAGGTTTCAGGTTTGCTATTCAGTTTTCCTAAGAATCCACAAATACTGTCTGTTTACCCCCACACCAGATTTAGCGGTAACAGATTGACACCGTCTGTGGGAACCAAACGAGTAGCAACCCATCCTCTTCCCATTGGTCAGATCTTCCCCAGCCATGCCTCCTAGGAAAGTAAGGTCCAGAGGGTCTAACCGTGGACCCAATCCCGTCGAACAGCAACAGGAAGCCCCCCTCCAACCCGTTCAGCAGCAGGGGAAACTTCCTCCTTAAGCTGAGGACCCTCTCCAGCAGAACCAACTTCCTCCCGAGCCTCAGAATGCCGGTGCGGGGGCCTCGCTTCCCAATCCTCAGAAGCAACCTCTCCATCAGGACCGCATCTCCATACACAACCCCTCTTCCGATTCTATGGCATCCCATAATCCCCGAGCCTCCGATGACCTTCACAATACCATCCTCAATCGGCAGAAGGAAGAGGATCTCTACCGCCGTTTGGATGAAAAGCGGGCCGGAGAGGGAGTCTCCCGCCAACAATGTCCAAATGAGCGATCTCCTCGTCGCCGAGACTACAGAAGGTCCCCCAATCGAAGAGGGCGGAGAGAGTTCCCCGGGCACCATAGGGGAAGACCCCATTCCCCTGCCGGTCGGCAACCTCTGAGGAACGATGAGGCACCCATCACACGTGCCGAGTTCCAGCAATTCCAAGCAACAGTTTTGCAAGCCCTCAACCTCCGGCCCAACAATGACAATGCTCAGAGGGTTCCCACTCCTCCACGGGTCCAAAGTCCCCGCCGGCGGTCCATAACTCCTCCTCCAGCTCTTAGTAACCAACAACATATTCCTAGTCCTTGCCGCTCCCAGGGTAACCGTCGTCGTAGTCCCCACTCCCCTTCCTATGAAGACGGGTCCAGAGGCTCATTTGACTACCGTCGGAGGGACGATGCTCTCTACCGCCGTCTCCATGAGATGGAGAGGCGCATCAGTCGAATTGACAAGGATGAAGAGTTAAGAGGAAGGACCATCCGCCCGAGCAGACCTCCCTTCTCCCAAACCATCATGGAGGCACCTATCCCAAAAGGTTTCAAACCCCCGCAATTCGAAACCTACTCAGGGGAATCGGACCCCGGGGACCACATCGAAAGCTTTAAGACCCTCATGCTAATCCACCAAGTTTCCGATGCCTTGCTGTGCAAAACCTTCACCGACACTCTTAAGGTTTCGGCTCGGGAATGATACTCTCGCCTCGCCCCATCTTCCATATTCTCCTTCGAACCATTTGAAACCCTCTTCATCACCCATTTTGTGATTAGCAGATGCACGGAGAAGACCAGCATCTCGCTACTCCAGCTCCGGCAGGAGAAGGGAGAGAAGCTAAGAGATTATGTGAAGAGGTTCATTGCGGAGGTTAGATCCATTGCCTCCCTCGACCAGTCAGTTGCAGCGGCCGCCTTCCAATCAAATGTCCTCAACTCTAACCTTCGCTCCTCCCTTGCCAAGAAGCCCCCGCATAATTTTGCCGACCTCCTTCTTAGGAGCGAGAAGTACATTCGAGCCGAAGAAGCCGAGAATTTCCCGGGCTTTGGAGGGTCTGCCTCCGGAACAAAAAGAAAGGCAGCTGAAGAAGAAGGGGCCAAGAAGCTTCAGAAGGACAATGGCGGCCAGTGCCGCCCTCCTCCCAGGTTCGAGAAATTTACTCCTCTCAACGCCAATATTTCCACAATTCTCATGGAAGTTGAGAAGGAAGAGGTCATACCTCCTGCTCCGAGGATGAACACCCCTCCCAAGAAGAGGAACAAAGATAAGTGGTGCCGTTACCACCGGGATCATGACCATGACACGAACGATTGTCGGGCGTTGAAGAACGAGATAGAGGCCCTCATCCAGAGGGGACAGCTGGCCAAATTTGTGAGAGCAAAAGACCGAACCGATCTCTCCTCTCCTCCGCCTCGGGGGCCTAACAAGCATCCCGAGCAACGCGATGAAACTCCCGAATTCGAGGAAGAGTGTATCCTACATCTTATTCATGGAGGCCCCATGGGAGGCTCCTCCAACTCCTCTCGAAAGGCTTTCATCCGAGAGGTCAATTCGGTTCACGGCACCCCTCCCCCTAAAGGTCTCGGAGTTCCAGTCACATTCTTAGATGAAGATCTCGAAGGGGTCAGGACCCCTCATTGTGACGCCCTTGTGATCAACCTCCATATGGCAAACTTCAAAGTAGAGAGGATCCTAGTGGACAACGAAAGCTCTGTTAACATCTTCTTTCTTGCAGCTTTCCGAGGACTCAAGCTATCCCGAGACAGACTCAAACCAGCCGGCTACACACTCCACGGGTTCACGGGAGTGTCAGTGACTATTGAAGCGGTAATCACCCTGGACGTAACTGCTGGCAAAACTCCTACTACCCGGACGGAGCCGATGGACTTTATGGTCGTTGATGTCCCGGCTGCGTATAATGTGATTCTGGGCCGACCCGGTCTAGCTACTCTAGAAGTCGTTCCTTCGACATATCACCTCAAGATGAAATTCCCTACCCGAGCAGGAGTAGGGGAAGTAAGGGGCAGTCAAGAGGTGGCCCGCAAATGCTATATGAATTCTACAGGAGGCCCAGTCCTCTCTCTCGAAACTCTATAAATCCCCCAAGAGGGTGTGCGACCAACGTCAGAGCCGGTGGATGAGTTGGAGGAAGTGCTCTTCTCTGAGCAGGATCCGACCCGTAAGTTTTTCATCAGCAAGACCATCCCATCTGCCCTATGCTCCGACATAGTCCAGTGCATTCAAAGGAACCACAACCTCTTTGCTTGGTCCGCTGCCGACATGCCAGGAATCTCCGAAGAGCTTCTAGTCCACCACCTCAGTGTTACACCGGGATCCAAACCGGTCCAACAAAAGAGGCGTAAGTTTGCTCCCGAGTGCCAACAAGCTATTAAAGAAGAAGTGGATAAGCTCCTTAAAGCTAAGTTCATACAAGAGGTCAATTACCCTGAATGGCTCTCCAATGTGGTTATGGTAAAGAAATCTAACGGAAGTTGGAGAATCTGCATTGATTTTACCGACCTGAACAAAGCATGTCCCAAAGATCCATTCCCTCTTCCGAGCATCGACACCCTAATCGGCGCCACTTCGGGCCATGAGCTCCTCAGCTTCATGGACACTTTCTCCGGGTACAATCAAATCCGAATGTTTCCCCCGGATATCCCGAAGACTTCCTTTGTTACCGACCAGGGCCTCTACTGCTACAGGGTGATGTCGTTCGGGTTGAAGAATGCTGGTGCCACTTACCAACGCCTCGTCAACAAAGTCTTTCAAAGTCAGATCGGTCGCAATATGGAGGTATATGTTGATGACATGCTTGTGAAGAGCATCCGTGGGGTCGATATGCAGGAGACGTTCGATGTACTGAGGAAGCACAATATGAGGCTTAATCCGAACAAATGTGCGTTCGGAGTCTCGTCGGAGAAATTCCTGGGCTTCATGGTCAGCCAAAGAGGAATCGAAGCTAACCCCGAGAAGATCAAAGCCATATTGGACATGGCTCCTCCCAAGAACGTCAAGGAAGTTCAGAAGCTAACAGGGCGCCTTGCTGCCATTGGGCATTTCCTCTCGAAGTCAGGAGAAAAGTGACTCCCCTTCTTCAAGGCTCTCAGGGGGGCTAAGGGTTTCGAATGGGGTTAACAACAACAGGAGTCGTTCGACCAGCTAAAGGCCTATCTAGTCAACCCCCCTTTACTCAGCAAACCTATTCCAGGCGAAACCCTCTACCTCTACTTAGCTGCTTCCGAACAGACCCTTAGTGCCGTCTTGGTAAGGGAGGAAGACAGGACTCAAAATCCCATCTACTATGTAAGCAAGGTACTTCGGGACGCCGAGCTTCGCTATCCGAGGCTAGAGAAGATGGCATACGCCTTGATCATGGCAGCAAGAAAGCTTTGTCCATATTTCCAGTCCCATTCGGTGGTCGTTCTTACCGACTAATCGCTGAAGCAAGTCCTTCATAAATCGGAGACCTCCGGCCGTCTCATGAAGTGGTCCATCGAGCTGAGCCAGCATGACATCTCATACCAGCCTCGGACCACAATCAAGGCTCAGGCCTTGGCAGAGTTCATTGTTGAGAGCACCATCCCAGAGGTCAGCCAAGCAACAAAAGGACCTCCTATCTGGTCAGTTTACGTAAATGGATCCTCTTGCAACGAGGGAAGCGGAGCCGGGGTCATTCTGGCAGGCCCAGCTGATTTCATCCTCCAATACTCCCTCCGCATCAATTTCAAGGCCTCCAATAATGAAGCGGGATATGAAGCACTTATAACCGGCCTCGGAATGGCTCGTAAAGCAGGGGCACATCGCCTTTGGATCTTCAGTGACTCCCAGCTAGTTGTGAATTAGGTCCTAGGCGAGTACGAGGCGCGAGATGGCCGAATGGCTAAGTACCTAGCCAAGGTCCGAAATCTCATGGCCCTATTTGAAGAAGCTCTTATTTAGCGAATCCCCCGTGAGGAAAATTCCCAAGAAGATGCCCTCTCCAAGCTAGCATCCTCCTCCCTTCAAGGTCTCGAGCAGACCGTCCTGATTGAAGTGCTCTTGAAGTTGAGCATAGAAGATGAAGCTCCCGACTCCATGGAGTCGCTGCCTGTCCAACTTCAGAACAATTGGATGAAACCGTTGATAGAATTCCTAAGGGATGGGATCCTCCCCGACGACCCTAAGGAAGCTCGTTGACTAAGAACCAGAGCAGAGCGGTACACCCTGGTCGAGGGGGTCTTGTACAAACGCTCTTTCACACAAGTGGACGACAGGCCATACTTGAGGTGTCTCTCCCCAGAACAAGCCACGTACGCCTTGCAAGAAATCCACGAATGCATAGGCGGAGCACATTCAGGGTCCAGATCCCTAGCCCGAAAGGTGTTGAATTATGGATATTTCTGGCCTACTCTCCTACAAGACGCCGAGCGACACGTTCGGCAATGCAGCTCTTGTCAAAAGTATTCCAACGTTCGTCGCCTCCCACAAGCTCAACTCACCTCCCTATCAAGTCCTGTCCCTTTTGCAATGTGGGGGATGGATTTACTAGGGCCATTCCCACCAGCTCCCGGCCAACTCAAGTTTTTAGTCGTGGCAATCGACTACTTCTCGAAGTGGGTAGAGGCCGAGCCCTTGGCTACAATCACCGAGAACAAAGTACTTCAGTTCTTCTGGAAGAACGTTGTCTGCCGATTCGGTGTCCCTCGAGTCCTCATAACCGACAATGGAACGCAATTTACCGGAGCAGCTTTCCGAGCTCTGTGTGAAGACCTCGCCATCCAACAACGCTTCTCCTCCGTCTCCCATCCACAGTCAAATGATCAGGTCGAGAATGCTAACCGACAGATCCTCTCCGGTATTAAGAAGAGGCTGGATAAGTGCGCTAAAGGCTTATGGGTTGATCAGCTCCCTAACGTGCTGTGGAATTACCGCACTGCGAAACGGACCCCCACAGGAGAGTCACCACTCAACCTCACCTATGGGTCCGAGGCTGTGATCCCTTTGGAAGTCGGTATACCTTCTCCTCGCCTTGCTGCTTATGAAGAAGAACAGAATGTCAGAGAACTTCGGGCAAACTTAGACTTGATTGACGAGCTACGGGAAAGAGCGTCAATTCACCAACAAAGCTATCGGAGGAGAATCGAGTTGCCGTACAATAAGAAGGTTCATCCCACCGACCTCAAAGAAGGGGGCTTGGTCCCCAAAAAGTTAGCTATCTCCTTCCCCAGTCAGAAGAGTAAGCTAGCTCCAAATTGGGAAGGACCCTACAAGATCACCAAAGTAGTTCGGCCCGGGACATATCGTCTAGAAGACCTTGAAGGCAGAGGATCCCCAGGTTTTGGAATGCCGACCATCTCCTGAAGTACCAAGAGAGCGCTTGAAGGCCTCTCTAAGTACCTTCGGATATCGAACCGTTCCTCTCCTTTTACTTGTATTTTTCTATTTATTTTTTCAATGTAATAACGGCTCGCAACTTGGAAGCAACCGACTATTAGTTTTCAATAAAGAACATTTCTTCATGCTTTGCTTATGAATTACTTGTGTCTCTCTGTTTTTATCTTCTAAACTCTAAAGGACGAGTTCGGAGTCCAACACTTGGCTCGATTCCGCTTCGCAAGCTCGCTCTTAAGCGAGATAGAAGTGGTTCGCCATTCGGAATTGCTCCCACAACTGTTGAACAAACTATAAACGACGTGTTCGGAGTCCAACACTTGGCTCGACTCTGCTTCGCAAGTTCGCTCTTAAGCGAGCTGGAAGTGGTTCGCCATTCGAAATTGCTCCCACAACTGTTGAACAAACTCTAAACGATGAGTTCGGAGTCCAACACTTGGCTCGATTCCGCTTCGCAAGCTCGCTCTTAAGCGAGCTAGAAGTGGTTCGCCATTCAGAATTGCTCCCACAACCGTTGAACAGACTCTAACGACGAGTTTGGAGTTCAACACTTGGCTCGACTCTGCTTTGCAAGTTCGCTCTTAAGCGAGCTAGAAGTGGTTTGCCATTCAGAATTGCTCCTACAACCGTTGAATAAACTCAAACGACGAGTTCAGAGTCCAACAGTTGGCTCGATTCCGCTTCACAAGCTCGCTCTTAAGCGAGCTAGAAGTGGTTTGCCATTCAGAATTGCTCCCACAACCGTTGAAGCAAACTCTAAACGACGAGTTCGGAGTCCAACACTTGGCTCGACTCTGCTTCGCAAGTTCGCTCTTAAGCAAGCTAGAAGTGGTTCGCCTTTCGGAATTTCTCCTACAACCGTTGAACAAACTCTAAACGACGAGTTCGGAGTTCACCACTTGGCTCGATTCCGCTTCGCAAGCTTGCTCTTAAGCGAGCTAGAAATGGTTCGCCATTCGGAATTGCTCCCACAACCGTTGAACAGACTCTAACGACGAGTTCGGAGTCTGACACTTGACTCGACTCCGCTTTGCAAGCTCGCTCTTAAGCGAGCTAGAAGTGGTTCGCCATTCGGAATTGCTCCAACAACCATTGAAGTAAACTCTAAACGACGGGTTCGGAGTCTTACACTTGGCTCGACTCTACTTCGCAAGTTCGCTCTTAAGCGAGCTAGAAGTGGTTCGCCATTCGGAATTGTTCCCACAACCGTTGAACAAACTCTAAACGACGAGTTCGGAGTCCAACACTTGGCTCGATTCTGCTTTGCAAGCTCGCTCTTAAGCAAGCTAGAAGTGGTTCGCCATTCGGAATTGCTCCCACAACCGTTGAAGCAAACTCTAAATGACAGCTTCGGAGTTCAACACTCGGCTCGACTCCGCTTCGCAAGCTCCCTCTTAAACGAGCTAGAGGTGGTTCGCCCTTCGGAATTGCTCCCACATGCCGACCCCCTTTCTCATCAAGCTCCGACCTCTCCTCCGTCGTCGAGCTCACCTCAATGAGCTCCGCCATGGCCGAGCGACCGAGCTACTATGGGCAGTGGGCAAGCTACCGAATCACCGGGCTGAAGGGACGAGGTACCGACCTCCACATATGGAGAAAAATGCCGCCGAGCCAGTTTCACCGTCAGATTGTCTCAAAAAGCGTGTTAGAACATGATGAACGGTTCAGATCGCGCCATGTCTCCACAAAACGACAAGATAATGTTTTCTCGAAATTTGAGCCTATTGTCTCGTGATTCACGCCATGATCGTGATCAACCGTCCAGATGGTGCCATGTAGCTCGGGTCTGAAATCCGAGCTACCGAACTACCGAAAAGCAAAGTAACTTTGGTATACCCCGAGCAAGAGCGAAAATTCTACAGCTAGAACGCTCAAAGGAGCTAACTTTTGGTTCTTATGGTTCGTTTCAAAAGTAAAGTAACTACGGCACAACAACGAGCATACGAACTCCAATTTTATTAAAACCACCTTAATAATTTTACAAAGCCAAGTTGCTACAAAAAGATGCTACAAAAACTCGAAAGCGCGATACAACTTTTTCAACGCCTCTTCGGAACGGGGACGTTCCGGTTCAGAGACACGCGAGGTCGGCGTCGCTTAGCCTGCGAGCTCGTCTCTAGGCCGACGAACTGAGACGCCTCTTCGCTACTGACTCTAACTGTGGCTCCGACCGAGGCACCGCTTGACGAAATAGCTACGGCACTTTGAGCATCGGCCGCGCTCTGCCCAGTGACTGGTGGACGAGTCACGAGCTCGTAAAACGAAATCCCCCGCTCACTCTCTTTGCGAGTACACGAAGTACTACGGACATTAATCCTCACAGGCTGAGGTTTAAGACGAACGACTTCCTCATCGAGTTCGACGATCCTATCCTTCAAGGTATCGTCCTTCACCGATATCTTGAACCGAGAAAGTATTGCCGAGCCGGGGTCGCCAGCACTGTCGGCTATGATGCGGCGAAGGTTGGTCACTTCGATGCTTTTGTCGACTGTAACCCGCCTCAGCTGCTCGACCTTCGAGGCAAGTTCGTCGTGCTCGGCCAACGCCGAGGATAGCTCATCCTCCTTCACCGAGAGTTCTTCCTCGTCTATCCGCAAGTGGTGTACCTCGGCCAGTAACTCGCTATTCTTCTTCTCCACGTTGAATAGCACCCTCATGATCAACTCAATCTCGCCCTCTAGACGATCTTCGCGAGACCGCTTGAATAACTCTGCACGCTGCCGAGCTGCTGCGGTGTTCGAACCGAGGTCGACGATCTGAAAGACCAGAGCATTACATTGGAGAAAGCTTGGACAAATTACGAGCCAAACACTTAGAAAAAATAAACAACAACAGCAACTCGGCCAAAAATTCGATAGTTTTTCATTCATAACAAAAGAGCAGTGGCCGGTCCGCTAAAAGGCATTACATTGTAAAAAAGAATTTTTTTTATACAAATGACGAGGAGATCAAGGTTCCACCTGGGGCGGCAGCTCGGTCACAGGCGCCTCGCCAGATGGTCCCTCGCCCCCCGTCGCCCCGGCTTGGGGGGCGACCTCCACCGTCTTGGGGTCAGCCGGAACTTCCTCGTCCCACTGCTCGCCCTCCTCTTCCCCTTCCTCCTATTCTCCTTCCTCCTCTTCACCTTCGTCTTCGGCACCGGGCCACGGCGATACCCCACCCTCTCTAAGCCAGGGACCCGGGCCTCCACATGGTCTAGCGCCCTCGCATAGGACAGCTCCATGTTCTTGGCCATGTGCTCCTTCGCCTCGGCTTCGACCTCCTTCCTCGTCTCCTCCACTGCTGCGGCCCGTTCTGCCTTCGCCGCTTCCAACGCCTTCGCTGATGCGACCAACTCCTCGGCAGCCTTGGCCACTTTGGCGACCTCCGCGGCGAGCTGCTCCTTCGCCCGCTCCAAGGCCGTCTCAAGGTCGGCCATCCGAACCTCCAAGCCCTCCGACCGATGCTGCTCCGCCTCGAGCTGCTTCACCGCCCTTGGCTTTTCCGCCCTGTCCTTGTCACAGATGGCCTTCAGCTCTATTTCCTGCTCGGCGAATTCTTGAACAAGATGGCCGAAGTGACAAGTGGCCTACGGTAAAAATAAGTCAGGTGGTTATAATAGCCGAGCTATGAACTTGAGAAATTTTCAAACACAGAAAACAAGACTTACCGACATGAGCGACCGGGCGATCTCGAAGGTGTCATCGCCGGTCGTCGCCGCCTTCAAAGCAGCTCGGTCCTTTGGGGTCGAGAGATGCTTCACGGCCTGTATGCACATCTGCGAGTCTCCAAGGAATCCATCATGGTTCATCACGCGCTAGTCAGGGACGAACAGCTTCTTGTGCGCCTCAGTCAGGATCTGCTCGACCTGTGTCATCAGAGGCGGGGCCTTGAGCGCCAGAGCCACCGAGACGGTGAACGACCCACTGACCGGGGTAGACGAAGCAGGAGCGAACGGGTCGGGGAGAACAGCCACCACCGACGATGGAGCCTGAAGAGGAGTAGGATCGGCGGCTGTCGAGGGGGCCTTGGTGGGTCGGCCGGACGAAGGTCCCGTGGTCGACCTCTTCCTCTTCCTGCCGTCCGTGACCTTGCCTCGCTCGTTCAACATTCCCATAAAATCCATCTTCGGCGCCTCTGTTCAAAACAACACGAGAAGAAGTTAGAAGAATAGACAAAAAGTTGATTTTTTTTTTAAGATGTCAGGAGCATACTCGGGTCGATCGGACTAAGGCCCGACCCGTATAGCACCTCCTTGGTCATCTCCCTCCAATTCAGAGTAGGAAGAGCAATCAGCTTCTCCGCTACCTCCTCCTCGGCAGCAGTCAACACCGGGTCGACCCTCGTGAACTTCGGCACTTCGGTCTTCCACCGAGTCGGGAAGCCCAACGTCGAAGGCCCCCTTAGCAGAAAAAACTTCTCCTTCCAATGCTTTATCGAATCCGGATTCTCTATTAACTTAACGCCTCGCCAAGGTGACAAGTAGTAGCGAGGCTCTATCTTAGTAATCCGGTTGATTCGGTAGAGACTGCGGAGGATGACGACATCTGGCTCGACTTCGGCTGTACGGCAATGAAGCAAGAAGGCGAGCACGTGGCGCCAGGTGTTCGGCATAAATTGTACTGGGGCCAGACAATACCAGTGGAGGACCTTCAGCACAAAGGGATGAAGAGGGAAACGCAGGCCGACGTTCAGAGAGTCGTAGTCAAAGACGCAAGTGTTCGGCGACAACTTCGTGTTCGCTCGCACCCCAGGACCGGGGAGGATCAGCCTGTACTCAGGAGGGATGACGAACCCCTTCCTGATCCGAACGAGATCCCGATCGGTTAATATCGTGGCAAGATCATCCACCTCAGAGACCTCCCTCGGGGCGTTCTCCTCGTAAGTTGCCGAGCGGCCGACTATCGCCTTCTTCAGCACTTCGCCCTCTTACTGCCTAATACCGGCTTGACCAGACAGCGGACCTGGCATCCGACCCGATTCGGGAGCCCGCCTCCCGGTCTCCACAACCTCCTCGACTATAGAGGACCGTACCACTGCCTTCTCCTTCTCCTTCTTCTTCTCCTCGATCGCGGACGACTCAACTACCTCCTTCCCCTTCCTACGGCTCACCGCCTCCCTCCTCTCCTCGGCGTTTCTATCCCCCGAGGACGAGGCCTCACTTCCCGAGTCTACTCTTGACATATCTAAATAAATATCAAAGGCAGGAACACTGACCTTGAAGTGACGTTCACGGTCGGAATTAGTTCGCCGGAAATCGCCTGGCCCACGTGACAGCTAACACAACCGCCTTGGAGCTAAAATCGCCGCTAGCAGAGCGAAACGGAGAGTAAAAGTAAATACTTGGAGTAAAAGTGAGAAATAAGTAAAAGTAAATACTTGGAGTAAAAGTGAGAAATAAGCCAGGGGGGTGAGGGGAGTGGGGTCTTATAGCCAAAAGAGCGACGGTTAGGCTTTCTGAGCATTTAAAGGCCCACTAAAAGAAGACAAAACGGCAAAAAGGAGAGTTACGACGGTTCAAGACAAAAACTCGTCGACTCGCTTAACTCCATCACTCGGAGATTCGTTCCTCGACGAGCCACCATACCTCAGAGCCGAGTGGACGAGGTACCGACCTCCACATATGGAGAAAAATTCTCCCGAGCCAACTTCACCGTCGGATCGCCTCAAAGTTCGCGTCCAAACACAATGGGCGGCTCAGATCACGCCACGCCCACAAAACGACAAGATAACGTTTTCTCGTGATCTGGGCCCCTAACTTCGTGATACGCATCGTGATGAGCGGCTCAGATCTCACCAAGTGGTCCGAGCACTCAATCCGAGCTTCCAAGCGTTCATCCGAGCCACCATCCCTCCGAGCCGAGTGGACGAGGTACCGACCTCCACATATGGAGAAAAATTCTCCCGAGCCAACTTCACCGTCGGATTGCCTCAAAGTTCGCGTCAAAACACAATGGGCGGCTCAGATCATGCCACGCCCACAAAACGACAAGATAGCATTTTTTGGGGATTGGCGCTGCAATGGACGCTCAGGATCATGCCACGTAGCTCGCCACCCTGCTGTGCGCCGTTCCGATCTGCCGAGCCACCGGAGTGCCTAGCCGAGCTACCGAACAGCTTGGTTGAGGCACCGAGATACTAACAGCAGAGGACGAGGCACCGAGCTGCTAAAAGCAGAGGGCGAGCCGCAAAACCGCCGAAGTGCCTAGCCGATTCACCGAGCCGAGTGGACGAGGTACCGACCTCCATATATGGGGAAAAATGAGGTCGATCCACCCCGACCGTTGGATCTTGTCAAAAAGCGTGCTCGAACATGATGGACGGCTCAGATCTTGCCACACCCACAAAATAACAAGATAGCGCTTTTTTGGGATTTGCGCCGTAATGGACGCTCCGGATTGGGCCACGTAGCTTGGCAGATCCCTGCGCCCCGAGCCGAGGAGCCGAGCCGAGGCACCGAGGTACCGACCCTCTCATACGAAGAAATTACCTGCCGAGCTCCCGGGTTCGTCCAATCTCCCAGAAAAGCGTGCGCAGCGCTGATGAACGGTCCAGATCGCGCCACGTCATAATTCGGTATTAAAAATTAATTTTTATTTATTTTAATCGTTTTATTTATTTAAAAATTGCGAAAAAATATTAAAAATTCCGGAAAATTAATTAGAAATTTTAGGAAATAATTATAAATTCGGAGATATATTTTCAAGCCCATGAATAAACAATTGTCGCCTGGAACGATTTATTAAGACCCCCGAACGACGAATTAATACTTTGCAAAATTAAATAAATATTCCGAAAAAATAGATAAAAATTTATGAAAAATAACCAAAATGTCTAGAAGAGCTCAAAAGCAATTTAGAGCGCAACCAACTTGGAAAATCACCATACTGCCTCCTACAAAGATTCGAAACCTTCCATTTGGACTCCGATACAACTCCGCCAGTCATTGAAACATTAAAACTACTCCTCAAAGGCTGATCAAACTCAGTCTTCGGGAGTGGGGGGCTCGTGATATGGCTAAAAATGGGGTTAAATCGGAACCATCCAAATCGGGCACGAATCTTAAAGTCTAGGGGTAAAATGATAATTTCACTTATAAACGGGTCTGAAATGGGTATTGGACCTTCTTCCCAAAGATCCAACAACCCATGAACGGGTCCACCTCAACTGGGTACGAGTTTTAACCTGCAACGAACCCGGTCCAGCAGGATAGAATTAGGGTTTCTGATTAATCCTAATCAACGGCCCTGATTCATATCTATCATTTCACTCGGAATTAGGGATTACATTCCTAATCTGTTCACAGGGATTACATTCCTAATCTGATCACAGGGATTACATTCCTAATCTGATCCTAACGGCGACTATAAATACCCCCATCCACCACCATTAAGAGGTAATCAATCTTTTGCCAATTTACGCTCTCTCATAATCATTCCTGATTACTGACTTGAGCGTCGGAGGGTGCGTCGCCGGGATCAACCCCGATGTCTCGCACTTTTTGCAGGTGAACGGCGGGAGTCAACGGTCAAACTCCGGCGGAACAGGTTTCAGGTTTGCTATTCAGTTTTCCTAAGAATCCACAAATACTATTTGTTTACCCCCACACCAGATTTAGCGGTAACAGTGTAGAGCTGCATTTTTTAAAATATCATGCCAACTACTACTAATTAGGTGTCCACCCCATCCGTCACCCATAGTTGAATACATCATTCATTGGGTTCAATATATAAGCATTCAGAACCCACAATCAGAATAAAAATAAAGGGACGAAATCATACTTAATTGAAGATGCATTATAAAAAACATTCCAAACTGAGATTTACTCAGCTTAATTCCTTCAGCAAGAAGAAGACATTGTCTACAATATGGATGGCCTTGTGATGCCAAAAAAGCCATCACAAGCATTCAGAAGCCCATCATGCTGGTACCATCAGAAGCATCAAAACCCATCAATAAAATGACATTGTGTACAGTATGGAAATTTTCCAAAGTTTAGTTCAGTTCTTAATACCTTACAAAGAAAAAAAACCCTCCACAACCCATCAGTAGCCATCATATGCCATGAGAAACATTCATTACTCCAAAGAGTATATAGGATCAGAAAATCATCATCACATCCAGATATTGAAATACTAGTAAACAAACACAAAATTCTCACATATGCCTGAGCTGAATGTAGAGATGATGGCTTCTAATGCTATTTAACTAAACCATTGATAACTTTCTTTGTCATATATCCATACTGTGTACAAATTTCTTCCTGTGATGGATATTGATGGCACATGAGCAGCAAAAAATATCAAAGTTGTCATTACGGCAGAAAGTATATAGGATTAGAACATAAGCATCATCATATCCATATTTTGAAACACTAGTAAACAATCACAAAATTCTCACATGCGACTGACATGAATCGAGTGATGATGGCTTCTAATGCTTGTAGAAGCTAACAAATTACTTGTATGTATTTTATTTATAACTGTGTATAAAATAAAATGTCCAAGTACAAAACAAGGTTATATAGGATCAGAATATATCTTCATCATATTCCTAATTAGTCGTAGGCTCAAAACACATTATCATAGAACAATTGTTCTACCAAATCATCATGATTAGTGTAGAGCTGCATTTTAAAAAAATGTCATGCCAACTACTACTAATGTCTTGTGCCCACCCCATCCGTCACCCATAGTTGAATACATCATTCATTGAGTCAGTATAATGGGAATATATCATCATAAAAGTGTTGTCTGTTTATGTTAAAATTAAAAAAACCTGGATCAGAATATACAATATCCATCATATCCAGATTGATCAGTGGCACATGATGGTAGGTGGGGGTGGACACAGAACCTTTTCATTGATAGTATATTTCATCATTGCCTAAAACGACATATATGTTAAAATTTATTTTGAATAAATTTTAACGAAAGGTACTTCAAGTTAGGAGATATCCCACAACCTGCATGCATAAAAAGATTTCATCATAGCCAACATGCTTAAATCAAATTTAGATGCGATTATCAAATAGATGGGCTTCAAATGAAAGAAAAGCATTTACAACCATATATTAGAACAACACAAAGCAGCCATGAACAAGAACATTGGGCCTTAAAATTACATTAATGTCTAGCATTCCACATTGCCATAGCTATTTGATCTCTTTTAGTATTCATGCGATGCAATTGAGAACATGACATATCCAAAGGTTGAGACCCACCAGAGCGTCTCTTGTGAGACCCCGAATGTATTGGTTTGTAATCATCATCAACCAAATTTACATGTGGTGCATTGGGGGGAGTGGGGTGGGTGAACTCAAAGTTGACCCTTCGTTCCTCATCGGAGTCATACACCCTTTGAGTAGAAGCCCTAGAAAGTAAGCCCTGGGCAGTAGACTTACCAAAAATTTTGGTCAACACATCATAATTGGCCAAACCCTTCGATTTGAATTCTCTAGCTTTAGGGTGTGCCTATTCATAAATTATTGTGTTGTTAGTTTACAAGTACTAAAGTCATTAATAAGTATATTACGATGATAATCACACACTGCATAAAAAAGGTAAGTTATATGTGAACCTTGACATATGCCTCCCAAACAACGGGCTCGCAAGTCACTGTATGGTTGTCCTCATCCCAACCCATACCACTTTGATTCTTCAAATTGTGAAACTCCTTCCACTGCATCTTAAGTTGGGAATGTTTTTCTTTTAATTTTTTAACCGTGGATGTACGGTTACAAATTTGATTCAAAGTACCCATAAATTGAGACCATTGTTTTGCTTCAAAGTTCGAACTTTCAAACTATTTCGATCGACCTCCGCCTCCATCAATTCCACAAATATAAGTATATTACATGCTGGCCAAATGACAATATCACTCTCCACCTCAATCTCCTTTCCCTTACTAGCCATCTTCATTAGCGACAGAAACGATCAATATAAAATAACATTCATCAATTGCTCAACATTAACAGTGAACGGGAAAAACTAATTTGAGGTTACTATAGCAATTGTAGATGATGTCTACTATCCAGTTCCTGTTCAATCAAAATCACATTTCAAAAAAAAACTCCAATTCCCGTTCAGCCAGCATCTTTAATCTAGTACAATTGAAATATCCAATTTCAGCAAGTAACAAAAGCGACGTCGACCGTAGGATCAGAACACATCATTTCCAATTTCAGTTCAGTAAAAATCCCCTCAATCCAGTATAGGTCCAGAAATTAAAAAAAGATTTTTTTTGATTCAGATCTAGAATTAACAAATCGACGTCGAACTTGAGCATCAGTACTCATCATCTCCAAATCACAAGAAAAAAAATAAATTTGTCCTTCAAATCGGTACTCCGGCAAAAAAATAACACCAAAAAAGGGAATTTTTTTTAAAACAGATCTGAAATTAACAATGACCCAAAACAAAACACAAGCAAAAAAATTAAATCGATTTTAAACATACCTTGGTTTGCTTGCTTTCAAAGCTCAAGAAGTTGTCTTCGACAGATTCCCTCAGCCGACGTGTGATTCTACTACAACGTTCTCGAAGACACCATCTTGTAAAAGCAGATCTGGTCTCACAGACCATGAATCGAGCGTCGAGGGGGGTGAGAAGGGGGAAAATAGAGTGAATCACTGGAGAAAGTATCGACTCTTGATTAGAGTGAAGATGGAGTAAAGGATTCGCAAGATGGGAGTAAATGGGAGTAAAGAGGGTGTAGGGTTTTCAGATCTGAAGTCGACGTCAAAGAAGAGAGAGAGGAAGAGGGAAAAGCCAAAAGGAGAGAAAACAACGGGTGGTTTTTTTCTGAAAAGAAGCCCCAAAAGAAAATGTAACCAAACGCGTTTTGACAAAATAAATTTTCACAAAACGGGCCCAAAAAACGTATCCAAATGGGCCCTAACTCTCTTTCTTTTTCCTCTCTTGATTTTGTTTTGTCTTGGTGTGAAAAGAGAAGAAAAGAATGCTGTATTTATAAGACAAAAGAATGGCTAAAATACAAATTTCACCCACCTAATAACTACCCACTACTCCATCTCTTCACTTTCCCTAACCCCCATCTCTTCACATTCTCCAACTCCCCACTCAATCCCGGCCTCTCTCTCTTCTAAACCGGTCCCCACTCTCTCTCTCCCTCTCCACACATGCACACACACACATACAAAAATAAATACAAATCCTATAGTTCTAAAATGTGTATTAAAAGTTTTTACATGTCATGTGTGAGTCAATGCACAACTAAAAAATAGATTTACTTAAATGGGCTTGTCTTGTGGGCTTGCTTTTTAATTAATTAATTAATTAGTCTAGTGGGCTAGAATTAATTCTTAGGTCCATGGGTTTAATGAAAGGCTAATAAAAAGACTCATGCATGCTAAAATAGTTAATGAGCGTAAGAAAAATAAAGATGTAAAAATTAGCACGTGTGATGCACTTGCACACACTTCCTTCAATTAAAATTTTTTATTTAAAATAAAACACATGTATATAGTATATAAGATGTATATAAAATTAGTTTAATTTAAAAATTATAATTTTTCATGCACTAATAAAATAAACATACACACACTCCCAAAAATTTATTTTGAAAATGAATACGCTCAAATATGTTCACCGAAAACACGTGCGTTGTACGTAAAATATCGAATTGCAAAAATCGACTTTATCGATGGAAAATTATTAAATATAATCGAAAACAACATAAGAAAATATATTTACTAATTTTTTATATATTTCACGAAGTAATCACTACATACATAGAAAACATGTGTATTACACGTACAAAAATATTTTAATCAAAAATAGGGGAAATGAATTTCCGTTTTATAAAACGAATTCGAATACATAAAATAAATAATTGAAATACAGGAATATCACTCGTAACGGTAAAAAAAACGTAATTGATACGTGCATTGAAAATCCATAAAAAGCACGTAAAAATACAGAGTTTGAAATATTATATTTTAGTTGACTCAAATATGATAAAATAAATACAAGAAATTCATAAATAGTCAAAAATCACAATACGTAATGAAAACACGTTACAAATATTACCAGTAATGGTACAAAATACATGTGCGTAACACACGATGGCAAAATTGTCATTTTCAATTTTGCAGGGTGTTACAAATATCCTCTAAAAAGTTTTGAGGCCACTCTGCTTCCTCTGTCGCTTTGTCTAAAGCAATAAACTCATATTCCATGGTGGATCTGGCTAGTAACGTTTGTTTAGAGGATTTCCATGACACAGCTGCACCACCAAGAGTGAAGACATATCCACTTATGCATTTCGAGTTCTTGGAGTCCGATATTCAGTTGGCATCACTGTAGCCTTCTAGTACTGCTGGATATCTAGTGTAATGCAGGTCATAACTCTGAGTATGTCGCAAGTAGTTCAACACTTTAGTTATTCCTTCAAATGACTTCGTCCTAAATTACTTGTGTAGCGGCTCAGTACATTTAATGAATGTGCCAAGTCCGATCTTGTACAATTTGTTAAGTATATCAGACTTCCGATTACACGTGCATATTCCAATTGTGATATGTTGTCACCCGTATTTTTGAACAAGTGAAGTCTAGGATCCACATGACTTTTGGCAGTCCCATTGGAGTAATTCTTGAATCTTTCAAGTACTTTCTTAGCGTAATGAGTTTGAGACAAAGTAATTCCCTCAGATGTCTTGGAAACTTTGATTCCTAGTATGAAATCTTTAACTGCCAAATCTTTTAATCAAACTTACCAATAAACATGTTCTTAGTTTGTTTGATAATGTCATTATTGCTACTAATAATGAGCATGTCATCTACATACAGACACACCAGAATGTATCCATTTGGAGTATCATTGATGTAAATACACTTATCACATTCATTTATTTTGAAATCATTTGACATCATAACATTGTCAAATTTTGCATGTCACTGCTTTGGATCTTGTTTCAGTCCGTACAAGGATTTTACAAGCCTGCACACCTTGTTTTCCTGTCCAGAAACTACATAACCCTCAGGTTGTTTCATGTATATTTCTTCTTCTAAATCCTCATTTAGAAATGCAGTTTTGACATCCATTTGATGTATTTCGAGGTTACGTAGAGCTGCAATAGCAATCAACATTCTTATGGAAGTTATTCTTGTGACCGGGGAATATGTATCAAAGAAGTCTAGGCCTTCATTTTGCCTAAATCCTTATACCACAAGTCTCACCTTATGCTTCTCAATTGAACCATCTAGTTTTTAATTTTTGTTTGAAAATTCATTTGCATCCTAGAGCTTTACACTCAGAAGGTAAATCAACAAACTCCCATGTATCATTTTGCATAATGGAGTCTATTTCACTTTTGATTGCTTCCTTCCACATAGGATGTAACGCCCCAATTTTTTTTTTTGACTCCAAATTCAATTCTTTCAATTTCTCTATCACTTTAAACATAAACTAAGATAAATATATTTCAAATAAAATTTTGGCAGTCTCCCCTGAAATTTCTGCCCCGAAACACAAAAAGCTTACGGAATTCTGCTCTAAATTCCGTAGCTCACATCACAGGCAATAATATCATGGGCTCCCCAGGCCAAAATGAGCAGAATCACACAGGCAATATAAATATCATGCTCTGGGGGCCAAACTCATAATAGCATATCAAATATCAATTAAAAACCATAAATTTCTTTGAAAATGAGGTAAAAATTTTAGAAAAACCTTTGTAAAACTTATCACAGGGCCCGGTACACCACAACGAGATGGGTACGGGTCAACAACATATCATATCACTCCACACTATACTCATCATCATCATTTACATGCTTATACATCCATAATACAATTTAAACCATAACTTTCACTATTTACATAACTAATTAGTACAAAATTTTTAAAATAAAACTTCACCCTACAAATCTACGCCTCACCTCTGCACTGATGAGAACCTGTAACAGTAGGGGATCTAGGGTAGTCCTTGGACTCCCCTAATCCCTCAAACACTAAGGGGTTAGCCATTTCTGGTGTGAGTATAATTCACTAATCTAATAAATAAATCAAACTATATAAATAAAATAAATTAAACTTACAATTTTCAAGATAAGAAGATTCAGCTTGGAATCTGAACATAACAACATCACAAATCCGACTTTATATCAAAATACGCTTTAAATCCTCACCCATCTATATATTCATAATTCTACACACATTACAATATGCATCACACTAATATCACAAATAATTTTATTTTACCATTCCTTTGTATCTACAAACTCACGACTCATAATCTTTCATTCTCATCTTCATTCGTAAACACTTTCTTTCTCATTCTCATATCACGCTCATCACATTCATACAAGCAATCATATCACATACATCTCCATAATATCTCACTACACGCATTCATCATTTTTTTTGTATCACAATTCCTCCCATGTATTTACTCTCATGATATAACATTCACAACACATTATCGCATTCATTCGATCTCATAATATCATCTTTATCCATCTCTCATAACACTTATTTTAAGTGATTGTACGTTTCATTCGCATCACATCTTCTCCACTTAATTCATAATAATTCACGCACATCCTACTTCGCCTTTTCATTTCCATTACATAGTACCAATATCAAATTAACAACTCACCAACTCACCATGGAAATTGTGCCAAGGCAGGTAGTTCCCACTATTTCCTCCGAAATAGCAGGCGGGTAGTTCTTGGTCACAATTCCAAGGCATACAAACATGTTTCCAGTCATACTTTACTTTATTAACTCATTCACATCCACTTCTTGTACTCAGTACTTACACCTCATAATACAACTCCCTTTACTTTACACATCTCTCCTCTATTCATGTTTCTTTCATGTAGACAATAAAGCTTTATAAGTATAGTCATACGCCAATATATACACACACACATGTATATATCTCCCGTAGTATGTTCATATCTCCCATAATATAAATAGTCTCCATAAGATATCATATCATCAATATCTTTACATATACACATATTCTTTCAACACACATATACACCTTTATATTTTCTCCTTTTCAGTACCCACACAACTGACCTCCTCGTACAACACAAGGATCTCTGTGCCTCCCTTCCCGTACATTTCAATCCCGCTAACCCACCATATCACCCAGATCCAGGTGTCCTAAGCATCTATCTTTTGTGGGCTGGATTGAAAGTACGATTGCGCGCTTGTCCAACCAAGACTAAAGCCAAAATGCTAGTAAAAAATAAAATATAATACGTGGATCGATGCTCACACAGAGTCTTACACATCCGAAACTACGTCTTCCTCTTGGCCCTATACCAGCGAGGGAAACTCCCGATCCCCAAATATAATTTGGGGCAATATATAACTCCTGATCCCCAAATGTAAAATTTGGGGCAATATAAATATAACTCCTGTTCCCGGGTGTATCCCGGGCCTGTGGGGTCTAGCCCAAACCCCTGGGAGATTGTGCGGCACTGCAATATTTAATTCTCCTTTATATACATATATATATCTCCTTTATTATATAACTCCTTTATAATATATATCCATATACAAATATAGCTCCTTTATAACATAACTCCTTTATAATATATCTCCGTATATCTCCTTTATTATATAACTCCTTCACAATATAACTCCTTAAGAATATAACTCCTTTATAATATAACTCCTTTATAAAATAACTCCACATATTCATGTATAATACATCTTCTTTTATAATATTTCTCCATATATATATATATATATATATATATATATATATATATATATATATATATATATATATATATATATCTCCTTTATAATATAACTCCATATATAAATATATTCCCTTTATAACTCCTATGTAATATAATTTCGCCGTTATACCATAACATGAAAGCACACGACTCCATTAAATTCATAAGCATACGCAAACCATTAGTGATCCACATGGCGCACACACACACCTCATGCTAATTTTCACATTACTTTATCACACAAAATTTTTAATTTATCACACACCTATTACACATACACCACACCATTCACTTCATCGGGTTATCGCATCACAATATCATATCATACACACCATGCTTTCCATCTCCTCACATTACTCAGGTGATCACACTTCATACATACACACACGTATAACCAGATCAACATAACTCCTTAAATCTAAATATTACAACCCTGAAGCATATAACTATTTATCTACAAACATCAACACACTCCCATACATATATATACTAATTTCTTACACCTCATAATTTACTCCGTATCATACTTATGAATTTTTCTATATTCAATATACTTTACACGTCACGCACAGCAAACCATATTTTAAAATTGTCATAACACATTATGCACATAATATAAAAAGATCATACTCACATAATAGCCCGTGAAGACTCGAAGCGCCATCTCGCCATCCCGCATCCAAAGTCGCTAACATATCCTATTATCAAATTTCAACGCAATTAAGGCTCAAATCATCCAAATCAATCACAAAAGATAATAACCCTATTCCAAACATCACACAAGCGTTTATTGAACGCCTGGGATACACACGTGCGAAGCACGGGATATTCAAAATCCTACGGGATTTTTTTTCCCAAACAATAACAAAAATCACCCCTAAAATAACCTAATGGCCTAACAAAAATTCTATGACCATAAAAGAGAAGTTCTCATATACTTACTCCCCCTTTATAAACCCAAAACCCTAATTTATTAACAACTTACAAATTCTCCATCAACTTGCTAATTTCTCGTATCTATAACACCCAACCCCTCATAATCTCCCTACTACCATATTTCTACTCAATAGAAATTGAAAACACTTAATTTTATACAATAAAATAAATTAGGGTTTACCTTCCTGAAATCCTTTCGAAAATCCGATGCTACAACGATGTAGAGAACCCTCCAATTAGCAATCCCCCCAAATTAATTTGAAAACGACGAAGGAATGAAGGGGATTTGAGCGGAGAGAGAGTGCGCCGAATGGGTTCGATTTTGGGGTCGGGAAGGAAGGAGAAGAAGAAGGAAGAAGGGAATAGGGGTGGGGGGTTTTTATTTTAAAAAATTATAATATAAATATTTATAAAGGGATAATTACAAATAGGCCCCCAGACCTCCAAAGTATTTCAAGTAACCCCAACTCTATTCTTTAATAATACCAACAATACAAAATACACTAAATTTATCGCATAATAATCCTCCAAAATTATAAAATAAAATAAAAATAAACAATATCTCTTCACATAAAATTTCAACTCGTAGCTCCAATATATCAATAATACCAATCTACCACAAATATCCATACCAGTATCAATATTTAAATAAAATACATCAAAAATAATTTTCACCACTCAAAATATATAAAAACAGGTATTTTCGGTATTTCACAAATTCGAGGTGTTACATTCTACACACCTCAAAATAAGCTCGTCCTCGAGCTATAGGGGTTAAGAAAACTGTCCAAACAATCCTGGATACTTTCTCCTCACCATCTCCCAACTCCCAATTATAATAATTAATATAACACACCACTGAACTTTCAGCAACTGAGCAACTTGAAGTCTTGATCGCCGCTAATCTGCATAATTCTTTTGTCGACTCCACACCTCAAAAGAGGCTTATCCATTAATCTCGTCCAGAATGAGATCATGCACCCTTTACAACTAGAAAAAATTTTGAATCCGAATTCGACTGATCAGCTGTAGAATAAACGATTGTACTAATAAACCCTCCACATATAAGGTCATGTCGTCCTCTTCTACTAAAGAAATATCAACTTGACCAAATAATTCTGGTACCGTCCACTCTTGGGACAGAATAAAAGTCAATATCCTACTTATACTTAAAACATCTGTCACCCTAGTGTTTTCCGGGTGATATTTCATATCCACATCAACATTACTAAAGAACTCGAACCACCTTTATTGCCTCATGCTAAAATCTTTTACGAAAATAAGTGCTTCAAACTCTTACGATCACAGAAAAGCTAAAACTGTTCTCCGATATATATCAGGGAATTTACAACCCACACCTTCAATCTTCATCTTGGGTATTACCTCCGAATCCAACGGACATACTTACATCATCCAAGTCATTACATGCCATCATAAACTGGGTTTCCTTGGGCTTTCTCACTCGAATCCTCCTTACATCACACTTCAACCATACATCAACCATGCATATAACCTTCACTACCGACCCATCTCCCGGCAAAGAATAATGACCACAACAACACATCACCGCACAGTCTATAGGATATACAACTATATGTCATACACAAGATTTCAAGAAAATAGCCCCACTCAGCACACAACAACCCATATAACAAAACTCTATAATGGCGTACAATTTTTCGCCTGGGGCTTCTAAGGAAAACATAACAATGCCAAAATGCAAAATACACGCATGGGCTATAAGGGATAACACTGACCCTAAGTCAGACAAAAGTCTAATAGAAATCGCACCATCTATAATATGTTACAAAATTCATTTGCCCATCGATTGAAGTGTTACAAAATTGTATGGCTGAATTTTTTTTTTTTTATGGTCACATCGAAAATTATTTTTTTTATGGTCACATCGATTGAAGTGTTACAAAATTGTATGGCTGATTTTTTTTTTATGGTCACATGATGGATAAGCAAATGAATTTCAAATGATTTGATTTTACATATTTAGACTAATTTAGATGTGTAGATCAATGTGAACGGTTCGGATCGTCGATACGAAGGTGGGAAGGCCGAGTGCACACGCCGTGTGCACCTTAGGTGGTGTACAACGGAAGACTTCCACATATATATATATATATATATATATATATATATATATATATATAGTAATGTGAGCTTTATATTTGTATGAGGAAATTTTCCTCATACAAAGTGATTATACTCACTTGGTAGGGCTATTATAGAAGATCCACTCCGTCCATCATGCTAATAGATGTAAGTGTAGAAAAAATCAAGTTGTTTGGAGGTCATTCACTCATGCATCATGTGGGTCTAATTTGTGGTTCAATTTATATTACTGTTGAAATCGTTCATTTTTCAACCACATGAACTGAATTAGTCGTAGGCTCAGAACACACTTCTATATATTCATTTTTCAAATCAAGCATTAAGATTAGTCTAGGGTTGCATTATTATGCCGTGCCAACTAGTTGTAACTTATTAGCTTGTTAGGTAGTGCATATCATCATTTCCTAGACCAACACACAAAAACGGTTATGGGGCCTCTTCTGATATACCAAAAGTAGCTGTGAATACCTCTCCTTATCATGAGAAGAGATCATATTGACTGATAAAAATACAAGGTACAATATATATACAGTAGAGGCCACCTCGCCCCTCTTCTAATAAACGAAATAGGGGAATAAACTAAAAAAACCAATATGACACTCAAACACACTATTATACACTATATAATGGCAAACCAAACCCCAGTAATAACATTTTAACAGACCTAACAAATATGAGTACACACATGAGTTATGAGTACACACATCTGCTTCTTTAGAATTCTGATACAATGCTGAAAATCAAAATGGTGGAATACTTATAAACTACTCTACAGGAAGTATCTTCAATTCTAAACATCTCATACAGTCACCTATTTTGTATCCTTTTATCTACATAAAATTCTAATCATGTAGGTAGAGACTCAATTTTTCATAGTGAAACTTGAAAGAAGAAAACGAAATGTAATTTGAAATTGAGATTACCTGATAAGAATGATTGGGCGCTAGGGTTTCTCTTTGAATCGCTCAGGAATCGAAACCCTAATCGCACTTTGGGTTTGTCGTCGAAGAGAGAGAGAGAGAGAGCCTCGAAACCCTAATTGCGATTTGGGTTTTTCATCGTAGAGAGAGAGAGAGAGAAAAAGACCACTGAGAGTAGTAATCGAAATCGAAACCCAGCTTGCGATTTGGGTTTGCCGTCGAAGAGTGAGGCAGAACCCACTGAGAGTAGAAATTGAAAGCCTAACAGCGATTTGGGTTTCTCCTCGAAGATAGAGAGAGGACGGTTTGTCGTCTAGGAGAGAGAGAACAACTCACGATTAGGGTTTTGTCGACAACGAAAGAGTGAGAGCGGGAGAGAGAGGGCATGAGCTGATCTCAAATCGCGATTAGGGTTTTCTTTCTCGATAATGAAAGAGGAAGAGCGGGAGAGAGAGGGGTGTGATTTGAGCGAGAAAGAAGGAAATGGCGCTCAAATCTGACCATTTTGCCCCTCAACTAGTCAGAAGATGTGTGGGATGGATTGAGAGCCGTTTGATCGCGATCAAACGCGATCGGACAACTGAGATCTCTCGCTCACGATAAGGAACCCATCTCACCATCTCATAATAGACTAACTCTCTCTCTCTCTCTCTATATATATATATATATATATATATATATATATATATATATATATATATGAAAATCTTTCATTGTGCACCACCCCTCCATGTGCACTCGGTCTTCCCGCCTTCGTATCGACGATCTGAACCGTTCATATTGATCTACACATATAAATTAGTCTAAATATGTAAAATCAAACCATTTGAAATTTATTTGCCCATCCATCATGTGACCATAAAAAATAATAATTTTCAATCATACAATTTTGTAACACTTCAATCGATGATGGATGAGCAAATAAATTTCAAATGATTTGATTTTACATATTTAGACTAATTTAGATGTGTAGATCAATGTGAATGGTTTGGATCTTCGATACGAAGGCAGGAAGGCCGAGTGCACACGCCGTGTGCACAACGGAAGACTTCCACACACACACACACACACACACACACACACACACACACACACACACATATATATATATATATATAGTAATGTCACACACACACACACACACACATATATATATATATATATAGTAATGTGAGCCTTATATTTGTATGAGGAAATTTTCCTCATACAAAGTGATTATACTCACTTGGTAGGGCTATTATGGAAGATCCACTCCATCCATCATGCTAATAGATGTAAGTGTAGAAAAAATGAAGTTGTTTGGAGGTCATTCACCCATGCATCATGTGGGTCTAATTTGTGGTTCAATTTATATTACTATTGAAATCGTTCATTTTTTAACCACATGATGCATGGATGAATGATCTCCAAACCACTTGATTTTTTCCACACATATATCAATTAACATGATAAACATGATGGACGGAGCGGATCTTCCATAATGGCCCAACCAAATGAGTATAATCAATTTGTATGAGAAAAATTTCTTCATACTCTATATGAGGCTCGCTTTTTCATACTCTATATGAGGCTCGCTTTGTTCATATATATATATAGAGAGAGAGAGAAATCTTCGGTTGCACACTACTTTGGAGAGCACTCCGCGAGCACTCACGAACTAGAGACCCTATGAAAAATCCGAACCGCTCATATTGTTCTATATGCCTTAGATAGCCTAACATTAAAAAATCAAGTAATTTGAAGTTCATTTGCCCATAATTTACATCATCACAAAATTGTATGGCTGAAAATTCCAACAGCTTGATGGATGGGCAAATGAACTTCAAATTACTTGATTTTTTATTGTTAGGCTATCTAAGGCATATAGAACAATATGAGCGGTTCGGATTTTTCATAGGGTCTCTAGTTCATGAGTGCTCACGGAGTGCTCACCAAAAGTAGTGTGCAACCGAAGGGGACTCTCTCTCTCTCTCTCTCTCTATATATATATATATATATACCCACTTATACTGCAAATGAGGAATGTCAGAACGTGGTATGGGCTTTATATATACTAGTAATTTACACGTGTGATGCACGTCTTAATAAATATAGTTTTTTAAAATAAAAATTTAGACATAATCTGGATTTGAACTTAGAACCTCTTTTATAATAGTTATGCACGTGTATTGCACGAGTTGGTAGTTTGACAAAACATTTACAAATGACACTAAGACCTTCTCCCATGATAATATTAGAGATTAGAGATAGAGGTATTTCTTAGTTTTTAAAAATAGTGGGGGTATATATGCTTGTTTTCACATTTTAAATGGGGGCATTTGCTAAAATATTCCTTTTTTAGGGGCTGCACGTGCATCACACGGGTATGTTTGGTGGATTTAGTTTGGCCGTATATTGCACGGGTTTGCTCAGTTACAAAATTAGAGTTTGTTTGTTTACAACCCCAACTCTCCCATTAAAATAGTAGATAAAATAGTAGATATATATATATATATATATATATATATATATATATATATAGAGAGAGAGAGAGAGAGAGAGAGAGATAGAGAGAGAGAGAGAGAGAGAGAGAGAGAGAGAGAGAGAGTAATGTGAGCCTCATATTTGTATGAGGAAATTTTCTTCATACAAAGTGATTATACTCACTTGGTGGGGTCCTTATGGAAGATCCAGTCCGTCCATCATTTTTATCATGCTAATAGATGTATGTGTAGAAAAAATCAAGTGGTTTGGAGGTCATTCACCCATGCATCATGTGGGTCCAATTTGTGGTTCGATTTGTATTACTGTTGAAATCGTTCATTTTTCACCCACATGATGCATGGGTGAATGACCTCCAAACCACTTGATTTTTTCTACACATACATCCATTAGTATGAAAAACATGATGGACGGAGTGGATCTTCCATAAGAGCTTCACCAAGTGAGTATAATCACTTTGTATGAGGAAAATTTTCTCATACCCTATATGAGGCTCACTTTTCTCATATATATATATATATATATATATATATATATATATATATATATATATATATATATATATATATATATATACACACACTGCAATTGAGGAATGTGAGAACCTGGTATGAGCTTTATAAACCCTCTATTTATTTATTTACCGTAAAGATAATCCTGAAACAGAATGACATTTTTTATCTAAAAAAAAACAGAATGACATTAAATCGAATTAACTCAGAAAACTCTGGGATTCTGATTTCATCCAAAACTTTTATTCATTATCTTGTGTACTGATCTTATTCAATCTCTAGCTGCACCCACCAGGCCCAAACCCAATCACTCCTTTCCCAACGTCGTAAACTACTTCATAAGTCTTCTGCTGCATATTCCCAATGATACCTACATCTTCCTCCGAATCATTACCCATAAAAGCCAAGCAGACCTGCGACAAGCTGTCTGAATTATAAAACAGTATGCCCGAAGGGTGCACATCCAAACTCGCTCCACCTGCAAACGTAATCACAATGCTCGGAACTTCAAACATAGTAAGCCCTGTGAAATTATAGCAAGTGTCGAGATCTTCCAGAGACGGTGCCATTGGATACTTGGACATGTATTTCCTGAACTCGTCTCTGAGAGCAGTGTATGCCGGCATTGGCAAACTGGTAACCGTTGATCCAGAATCTATGATGGTTCCGGACTTTGAGAATACTGAGGGTGGGATGTTGAGGTTCTTTCCTCCAACACTCATCCCTGTGAGCTTGAGGAAGTAGAATGGCGCACCTGGCTCTTCAATCATTGGTGTGAATTTAGTGTTGGGGTTTGTTGTGTGGGATTGGAATGCTAAGAATCCAGTGGAGTTGGTGGTGCTTGGGAGGCAGTAGGAGAAGACGTTACCGAATTTTTGGGCTCCCTGTGCTGCTAGTGATATCTGTTTGGAATGCAGAGAGTAAGGCACTTGTAATTGTTAGGTTTTGTGGGAAATTAACAATTGGGAATTACGGTTTATCTCGAGATCTAAGTTGCTTGAGATATTCATCCTAAGTATCAATATTGGAATACCTAGACTGCTATCACAAGTCAGTATTTATCTCTAAATACTGGTTTGGATATCGGGTTATAAGCCCACAAATTGTACGTTCAATGCATGTGTTACTCATATGCACATGCTATATTTATATAGAGAGAATATACCAATATATCCAACAGTAATTAGATGCTCGAAGTTGTATCTCTGATTTTCAGAAATTCTTTATAGATTGTTACTATATTTTAAGTTCCTTTACCGCCTGAAAAGTTTTGAAAACTCCTCTAATTGCTCAAATTTCAATAGTTTCATTCTGCAAACATAGTTAAAACAAGAAAAATCACCTGACTACGAGCGAGACCAAGAAGCCCATCAGTACCTTGGAACGTTCCCATATTGATTACGCCACATCCGAACTGAAAGTTAGTCAAAACGTGGGTGGGAGTTACTGTCAAGGTTTCCGTTGCAACAAACCCCTGAGAAACAGAGCCATCACCATAGCTAATACTGTAGATACATTCAGACGACTCGCATTGGGAGCCAAAATGAGAACAGATAGGATTTCTACAAGATAGATTAGAATAGGTAGAGGATAGAGAAGGATCAAAGAGGGGGTCAGCTTGAGGGAAGCAGTTGTCGGCCTTACATGGCTTGCATTGTATCCATGTTATATCAGACCCCGTGTCCATGCTTACGGAGAAGAGTTGTGGCGGGGTACCCAACCCTAATGTTACAGCATATTCGCCAAGTACTAGATGGTCCGGGATAGTGACTGCAGCGTTGGTGATGTTGGTGGATGGGCTGGTGGGGTTCCGGCTAGCGGAGACTCTGGATTTGAGCGAGGTGGCACGAGCCTGGTCCAGTAGAAGGAACTCGTGGCTGGTAGGTCGAGATTTGGAGGCGAGAGGGGAGCAGGGGCTATGTCTATGGAAGATTTGCAACTTGTTGTTATCCGAAGATGCTGCACATGAGATTAACAAATTCTATAAAAAGTTCGCGCAGGTGTATAATTTTATTGTTGTTCTCGAGTTTTATGGAGTTAAACTGATACACATTTCGCACAGACAATGCTGACCTTATAATTAGCAGCATAGATACAATGAACAACAACAACAAAACCTTTAACAAATTTTTCGGGTTAGCAACATAGATACAATTAATGGTGTGTGTACTGCATTACTCATTGCTTAATTAAACTATGGCTGATCACCAGATAGAAATGATTAATTTTATCAATGATGATGCATAAAATTTTTGCTTAATCTACTACCTGTTGATCTTGAGGGGCATTCAGT
Organism: Hemerocallis citrina; assembly: GCA_017893485.1. Taxonomy (NCBI): domain Eukaryota; kingdom Viridiplantae; phylum Streptophyta; class Magnoliopsida; order Asparagales; family Asphodelaceae; genus Hemerocallis; species Hemerocallis citrina. Next base: position 136,521,942 of record CM030358.1, on the reverse strand, counting down.
TAATGTCGATGGAAAAAATGAGTCGATATCGATCACATGCGATCTTCCATGACAATAAACAAACACAAGAGAGAGTGTAAAGAAAAGCAAAGGTAACACAGAATAGCTCATGATATATAATTCAGCTTAAATTTGTTCTTAACTAATTACGCTTATTGCTCTTAAATACACCTTATGTCTCTTCAAACTTGCATAGAACGATACGCCAGGATGCACAAAGAACCAACGACCGAATTGAGGGTTTAACTATGTTTCTAAAAGGATGCTTGCTTGTCAGTTATTCTCTGGTCTTAATTTATATAACAATCTTAAATAACTGGAATATCTTGTTAGTAATTTTCCTATCTCAATTTATGTAATCATGTTTCATTAATAACTGGAATAATAGAGACATTCCAACGAAACAGCTGTTGTTTACTTCTTTCAGTTATGTATATGTATCTTCATTTTATAATTTCAGAAGGTTGTGTATGTGATCGGCCATTGTCCACCAAGTACATATATTTATAGGTATGGGCCGAATGCTCGGGTTAAAACTATAGAATTCACAAGAATTAGGAAGATTGCATGTAATTAAGATGTCACAAGTTTAATTTCAAGTGCGATATCTATGATGACCATCTTCTTGGTTTAATTTCAGGTTAAGCAATATGTTGTTTCTGTTAGAGATTATGAAAGATTATAACAATAGAAATTAGGATTAATATCCTAGACTAATGTGCTTGAGATATTTATCCTAAGTATCAAAATTGAAATACCTAGACTACTATCACAACCAGTATTTATAGGATAAATACTGGTTTGGGTACTGGGTTCTCAACCCACTTAACCCGTGTTCCGATATCCATACACTAGTACGTGTAACACACGTGTTACCCATATAATAATATTACACATAATATTATTCATATAGTGAGAATATACCTATATATCCAACAATCTCCTCCTATATTCTCAATATATAGACATACTGAATTATCTCATCAGTTCAACATGAAGCTGATTGGCTGATAGCAGTCTTAAAATAGAAGAAATACATCACTCAATGTACAGTTCATAAGGACTAAATCAATTATAAATCTGAATAGTTCAAAAAGACTAAACCAAAATAATTAAATAGTTCTCAAACCATATCATAACAGAATAGTTCACAGTGACTAAACCAACTGGAGTAATATGTCATAATTTCAAAATCAAACAAAGCAAAAAAACTTCAAAAACAAAATAAGAATTTTATGCTTAACGAACACAAGAGTCTTAAACTCAACAGAAGTTTTACCAAGCAAGTGACTAATTTATTCTCGATTGAAATAAACTGAAACTTTATCCTTGCACACTGCTTTATGTTTACTCCTCCATTTTGAGCAAATCATTATTTTGAAATATATGTTGACAGATTCAACTCCTTCATCTTTGCTAGCTTATTGAAAACAAGAATATCAAGAGAAACATCTCTAAGAATTCCAACGAATTTCACAAAGTATTTAGTTTCACAAAAGAACTTAGTACAATTCATAATTAGCTTAACAAAAATATAGCGCAAGCATCACAATCAAGTTTCTTTAATTAAGTAAAGAACAAGAACGATTATAGTTTCTACACAAGAATTATACTATGTTTCATATTGGAATGATAGAACAGTCAAATCAATTATGGTTAATTCTGAATCATAAAAATTGGAATGAAACAAGAATCCATAAAATAGATATTCAAAATTGGAATGATATAACGACATTCTAAATATCGAAAACACATCGACAAGTTTTCATGTTTCGTATTGGAATAATATGATTATTCTAAGTAAATTCTCTAGATATATAATACCATCAAAATTGGAATGACATTATATATTTGTGAAATTTATGTGGATTCATCAAAATTATCTAAAACATGTCAACTGCCTAAAATTGATGTTTAAGTTTGAACTTCTCTATGGCTATGTTAAAGCTTTGACTAATAGCTTTTAACTCTATTTTTCCTACAGTTTTGATAATTAGATCACTTTTAAGTCTCTTAGCAAGAGTATTAGCCATACTTTATTTCAATTGCACTTTATTTATGAGAAAATTCGGCTAGGCTTCTTTCAGCCTTAATATACTCCTCTAACTATTATAGAGTGAGATATGAGCTACAGTGCATTGTATCTTGATAGTCGCATAACAGAATTAGAGAGTTACTTAAACTTCTTAATGGATGACTAGCAACAACTTCTTCAACTCATTCAGCCTCTTCCCCTACAGAGGATAACACATAAAGGTCTGATTTCGTGGATGATAACACAGTGCCTGTAAGCTTTTTAATTTTCATAACATTTTTGTTCCTCCTAGTGTAAACACATATCCACTAGTTATCGACTTTCACTAAATTTTGAGCATCATAATGTATCATATCAACCATTCATTCAAAGAATGACTAGAATAGCACAAAGCAAACTCTTGAGTACCACTCAGGTATCTTATTGGCCTCTTAGGGCACTCAAATGTGTATGGGATTATTAGTGAATCTGCAGATCATACCTACCTCAAAGGCTATGTCTATTCTAGTGTAGATCTTTGTATACATGAGACTTTCAATTCCTTTAGAATGATCTTCTTGTCTGATAGTTGCACCATCATTAGGTGTCAACCTTTTATCATAATCATAAGGTGTTTCAAACACACTTTCAATCACTATATTCCCACTTTTGAAACACATTTTGATTTGATGAGTTTGACTAAGGGTTATCCCTTGCCAACTGAAACTCACCCTTATACCTATGGTGTCCACAATACCTAGGTTTTGCATGTTGAATTCTTTGGATAACACAATTTTAACTTCATTTGTAATAGAGAGGTCACTTCTAAGAATGAGCATGTCAACAGAACAAGTAAATAATAGGCACTATATTTGACACAACACAAAGTTAAAGGCACTGATCTGAATTACTTGATTCATATACTAGGCTCTTTAAGAAAAATTTCAAATTATTTATTCGTCGGCAATACATGTTTTAAGAATATACAATGATTTTACTAAATTGTAAATCTTGTTCACTAAACATATTAGTTCAAAACTTTCCAGTACAAAACTATTCAGTACAAAACATCAAGTACAAAATTTTTAGTACAAAACTGTTTAAATATCCTTTATGAATAACAAAATTTTCAATAGATGTAAGGGTAAGAAGAATACTTATTGTAGTAATATGACAAACACGTGAGTAGACATCAAATAAATCTACCACATTTTCCTTAGTCAATCTGTTAGTTACTGAAATGCATTAAAATTTGTTACTGAACAATTAAAATTAAGTTTCTTCTACAAAACCCCACTAACTTACTATAGTTTTAGCCCCTTTCAGCAGATCAACTAAATTAAAGTATTATTGTATGACACAAAATCATCTCATTATCTACTAAAGACTCTTCTTAGCTTATTTATCATTCAAGTTTAAGTGTCAGCATGACTCGTTCTAGATTCCAACAGTGAATCATTGACCGTGTCTATAGGACTAGATAATTTCATACATTTATCTTTGATGAACACATCCTCAAAGAACTCTGGAAGTCTAGATTCTTCTAACACAAATTAGATGGATCCAACATCTGTCCACAAAACTACATTCTGCACTTTCTAAACACATACAAATATTTGTTATAGGTCCTACTTTAGGCCTTTTAGGGTCATGTACTCTAACAAATGTATCACAACACATATTTTTACTTAACAAAATTATTGTGTTCATGCCGTGATCTACAAGGTGTACTCAATTTAGAGTGTAGTAAAACATTAGAGATATGATTAACAATACAACATCACTCATAATTACACAAGACAAACAACAGTCAATAATATAGAATTCAACATTTCACTAAGTGTTTGATTCTAACTTTTATCAATACTGTTTGACTATTGTAAGTAGAGTGCAGTAGAGATTATGTCCAATGCAAACTTTTCTTAAAATTGTTAAAATATATTCACCACCTCTATCAAATTTGAAACTTTTTGATCTTAGCATATAACTAGATTTTTAATTCATCAAAATAGTGAGTGCTACATCCTCCATATATGTATGACAAACATTCAATAATCATCTACATAGGTGATTAAATACTTCTGACCAATTATCGTCTTATCTAGTCACAAAGCTACTGAGATCACAAATATCAGAATGTATTGACTCAAGAAGTTGTATACTACTAGAGACCATACTAAATGCCTTTCTAGTAATCATAATTTGAGCACAACTTTCATATTTGTCATATTTAATGGAGCGTCATTTAGCAGAGTTATGAGTTTTAACAAGAACAAACAATTTAATATGTGGCAAATCCTAGCCAATTATGCTATGTTCAGGAACTATACACAATTAGAACTATTATTATTAATTGTCTCATTTGTTAAACTCAATTTATACCTGCAATTGACAATATATGCACATTATAAGAGTTAATACAAAATTACTCTACCAAATTTCACAAAACTATTTGCTTTCTCTAATGATTCTAACAATGTCCACTTGCTCAAACACATTGAGCGAAGAGTTCTTTCCTTTATTCGTTCTTCATCATCTTCATAACGCTAAATGAGATAATGACTAACATATTATAATTCAACTTTGCACACACAGTACAACGAACGAGAAAGAAAAAAACATAACTAATAGAGTCATATTCTACATTAAGAGATGCTCTCTCCTAAGTTACAAATATTTGTTATTCATCTTATATATATAAAAAAATATTTTATTTTATTAGAGAAGCAAATATATGATCTCACACAAACTGCAAACAACGGATTTGTCAAAATATCTATACACATAGTATGATAAAGTACTTAACAACCCTAAACATGCAATTTTTCAAAGCGAGAATAACTATAATCTAAAACTCTAAATCATGTGATCAAACACACAAAATGTTTACACATTCATCACATGAAAATACTAAGAAAGATTAGGGTAGATCATACCGACACTTCAAGTTAGAAGTGTTTTCCAAATTCGATGGAGAAGCATGCGTAATGTAGACTTAACATACTGTGATGCAAATCCATCGTCCAATACACATAATTTGTAAGTAACTTTGAAGTTCCTACATTCATCAAATTGTTAAAGATTAGCCAATTAAACAAATTATTAGCATTATTTAATTCATAACAATTTAATTTAATAGTCAAAGCTTATAATTTATCAAAATAAATATTTGATCCTTAGCATGTAGCCCAAACAGTTATTCAAATTTGTATTTAATTAAACAATGCTTAATATGATTTTGAACTTAGCACTTAGCAACAAAATTTAAACAAATAATTAAATAACAATTTAAATTTGATGAAGAACTTATCTTTAATTTAGATCTGATCCAGTCCAAACATATTTGGATCTAGTCTAAACAACATTCCCACTGCTGTTGATATTTCAGAGTTATCTAAGTGAATAAATAATCTGAACACAAATTAAAACCTCGCAAGTATACAAATCGTTTGACAGAAATGTAGTATTAGTAAGGGTCGAATCCATAGAGATTGTAGTAAACAACTCACTAATTAATTCAAAGATGTTTTCTTTGCTTGTTTGTTGTTATTCACTTTTGTTTTGGTCTCTCCTTTTTTTTATGAATGAAGAGGATTAAAAAAATTAAAATGATAACAACTCCTACTTAAGAGGGTGATCAAGGTGATTTGAGAGCAAAAAGAAATCTATCAAAAAGTTGGGGCATTGATTTCCACTTTTAGTCATGTATTCTAAACCACACTAGTGCACAACTATAAATCATTTTGACTTGCTCATGTTGTCAATTATAAAGGTATGGTATCTACACTTTAAAAATTGGTGATTCCCCTAAGCATTTAGGCATGGGTATCTACACTAATTCTTTTCTTCCTTAAAGTATTTAGCATGATATCTACTAAGTTGCACTTCAAGAAAGCATGACAACAATGGAAATTGACAAACACATAAAGAGCTAGAACATGGTATCTATTTTAGGTCTTTATATTGATTAAACTCTAGAACCCAAATGAGTTCTTGTGTTTCTGATCATGAACACTAGACTCGATCATCTAAATCTGCTCATGTAATAAACTCAAAATATATGATGTATATGGTGATCAATCACAACACAACAATTATCAAGAGTGACACTATAAGTATGGTTTAATCAATGAGCATCACAAATAAGCTAACTGTGCATTAAAAGGGGTTTAACATACATGACTTAAGCTTCCTTCATGCCCCAAACAAATTTAGTTACACTTGATCATAGATTTATTCAAACAAATGTTAGGAGATATATCAATCAAACTAGAAGAAAACATGATAGAGAAGTAACACCGTAGTTGTTTGCTCCTTTTCTAACCGTAGCTGATGCTAGATGATCTTAAATGTGCTCTTTCAATCAGCTTGGATATCTTCTATATTCTCAGTTGCTCTTCTCTTTTTCCTGATGCCTTCATGCCCAGTCTGTGTTTTCTTTTTATAGCCTCCTCCCCTTTTTCTTATCTGCAGATCTCTCCATCCCCAGATTTAATTAGTTGCAATCTCCTCAATATGGGGAGTGGATTGAATCAGAATCACTTTCATCAACAGCTAGAATCTGATTTGGTAACAAAATCCTTTAGCCAACTAACTAATTTGATATTTGCAGCTGTACATGATCTGTTTTTTTAATTTGTTTCTCTGTAGATTTTTGGGATTTGACAGCTCACTCTTCAATTGTGTTTGCAGATTTAGTTGTGGTAGAATTCTTAGCTGTGCAGCTTAATGCATCTGCCTATGAAAGCACTTCTCAATACTTGGCTTCTACAGCTCCACACACATAATTTTGTGTTATGATTTGCAGCTTAACTGATTAAAAGCTAGAGGTGAAGGAGTGACAATTTGCAGCTTCACTGTGAAGGACTTCGGTTGTGAGTAGGCAGTATTTAAACATGCACAACTCATATAGTTGTGCACATTGAAAGAAAACAAGGACTTTGCATCTAACCCTACACACTCATGTATCTGTGGTGCATATAGCTGATACTGTAGCAATCTGAAATATGCACAGCTCATGAATGAAGTTATTTTCCACTTCAATTGCAATCTGCTATTTGAACTCTTCTCAACTTCTTCCACAGTCCTGGTCTTTGCTTTTTTTTCTAAACTCTACAAAATTTTTCATGATTTGAGGCTTGATCAATTTGGAGCTTTAACCACCAGTAGAGTCACACTTGGTAGGGAGTGAAAAAGGAAATTTAGAAAGTGAAGAATGGGGACTGTGAGCTATGAAGTGGAGATTTCAAGTATGCACAGCTGACATGCACAGCTGATACACTTTGTACACAGTGAAGGTGAAGAGAAATGGCCTTTGGAATTGTTGCTGTTGTTGTTGTTGGACTTTTGAGGCCAAAGCTCAGCATGTTTGCCCAACTTGGCCAGCTTCTTAACTTTGAGCCTACAACCATCACAGTATATGTTCACTTGAGGATGATGGTCTGCAACACACAAACAAACAAACAATTGGAGTTAAGCTTAAATCTCAATTTATGTGAAATTCATCTTCTTGTAATTGATAAAATTCTGGAAATTAAATTAAGAAGATTGCTCCACTCTTGATATTTGTTAACAACAACTCCCCATCATGCATGATTCTGCTTTTGCTTGATTGAAAGAAGATGTTCTGATGCACAATTAGTTGCTTGCTGGTGCTTCACCCTCTAGACCATGGTTCAAAATTATGGAATGTATAAGGCCAGTTACTTAAATCTTGTCATTAGTGACAAAGCTCCTAAGACATCTACTAAAGACTCTATGCACATCTGAGCCTAAGCCTTGAATCCAATCAATTGGTCACTTCTGGATTGTTTTCCTATAAAAGGAGAAAAGAAGTATAAATTACCAGAGATAAAAAGATTAAGTGTTGTTTTAATTTATTTTATTGGCCCAAAATATGACATTACAAGATTTAACAACTGCCCACACTATTTCCAACAACTACATCTGCATATCTTATTGTGCATTTATTTTCCAACTGTTAAATTCAGAATTATCAAATATTTCTAGTTTCAGAATTTTTTACCCACAATTAAGTTTTACCATCTTATAAGAATAAACAGTAAATTCCAAAATCTAGAGGATTTTTCTGAACATATACTACTAACGTAATTACAGTAAAATGAAGGGTTTTTCTGTAAAACTGCATAATAAACAACAATACAGAAATTGAATTAGATACAGCATCACAAATCTTAAAGTTTAGAGTGGACCGTATCTTGATAAAATCAAGTAGTAGTTGAGGGTTGGATCTGAATAGGAAATACACAGCAGCAGATCCACTACTTGCCCCCAAACACAAAACATCAAAATTCATCCAATAAGAAAAGGTTGATTTGGATCTGCTTTAAAATTCCCCACTAAGCCATTCAGTTCCGCTAGATCACGATAAGATCCGCTACCTCGCAGGAACTCCTTATTCGACTCAATCAATGGATCTGAGATTTGATTCATCGTCTTCTTCCTCCTTCACCGATCTCGCACTCAGAGAGCTCCATGGTTTCCCAGTAAGGAAAAGGCCGTATCTTGCCGACCTCTCATCGGAATTCGGAGTCATCGCAATGGAGCACAACGGCTTCTTCACCCCTCCCCTCGCAATCTCATTCTCGAAGAGGGCGAGCAAGAGTATTGTTCTTGCTGTGGGTTTGGCCGAATCACTGAATTTGTGTAATCTGTAGAAGTCTGCGTCGGTAACCTCACCTTCTTCACTGACGGCAGAAGGCGCGCCAGCGGAGCCACGACTGCGGTGCTCGCGACAGTGAAGCCGTGACTGCGGTGCTCGTGACAGCGAAGCTGCAACCGTGGCGCTCTCGACGGCGGCGCTCGCGACTACGCTGGCTGCGACGACGATGGCGGCGGCTGGTGTCGGCATTGGGGTCCACCGATCGGCGAACTCCAATTAGCTCTCTTAATTTCGAAAATTAATTACTTAAATATCTCAAGATTGTTAGAGGTTACAAGAGATTATAACAATAGAAATTATGGTTAATATCCTAGACTAATGTGCTTGAGATATTTACTCTAGGTATCAAAATTGGAATACCTAGACTACTATTGGTACTGGGTTCTCAACCCACTCAACCCGCATTCCGATATCCATACAATTAGTACGTGTAACACACGTGTTACCCATAGAATAATATTACACATAATATTATTCATATAGTGAAAATATACCTATATATCCAACAGTTTCTTGGTGTATAACTAGAATTTTGGAATTTCCTAATTTATTTGTCTTTTATCTGATTTTAAGTTTCTTTGGATACCTTAAATACTTATGGTTTTGCCTTTTCAGATTTAGCAAATTGGGCTCAAAATAGATTATGGAGGACAGGTTCCGAAATTGCGCTTGTGGAAGTGTTGATGCCAGCGATTCAAGGTCTTATGACAAAGTCTTATGACAAAGTCTAGTGCCAATAATCCTTTAAGAACTGATCAAATCATCTTCAATTTAAATAACAATGCTGAAACTGCATGTACTCTTCAAATTGCAATGAAACAAATAGACACTGACCTATATACTATACTGACAAATATCTCTGATCTCTAATATTATAATGGGAGAGTTAGCGTTGTCATTTGTAAACAACCATTCAACCATCTAATCTCAACAATTCATTTTTAAGTAAGAGTTATATTAAATATTAATTTACTCAACTATTGTTATTTATCATAACACCCTAAAAGTTCAAATTTATTTATGACAAAAATGTCACTCATATAAAATAAAAATTTGTAGCACTAGGAATAAATTATAAAAAGTATCTAACTAGGAGTAAATTATAAAAAGTATCTAATGAGTAAAGAAGCATCTTATTATTTACTATAAAAAAATATTAATTAAAGCGTTCATTGCACCTGCAGTTGCAGTTACTGGTGTTAATAGAGATTCTCATGATTCTAGAGTAATTTATTATGTCTGTACAAATTTTCATTTGATGCAAATCAATCAAAGTAACACATGTATAAATCCTGTGAGTGAATGGAGTACGAATTCAAAAGCATACTCAATACTATGCGATAAGATTGTACGGTTGCTTTATTTTAATATATTTTTTGATCTGGCTGTCCGCTTACATCAAAAAAAAAAAAAAAAATACTATGCTATAAGAGTATAGACACAGAAACGTCAAGAGATAGTCTTCTATTTCCATAGTATTTGTTTTGAATCACTAATTTCCATTGTATTGTACGCCATAGCACAAAACGCCAAGAGCCAACTTGACACTTTTAACCTTTTCTTAGAACTTTCCAAACAAGAAGTTACTTTCTCGAACGATTATTTCTTCTTGTTATTTTCACTAATTAGTTGTTCTCGGATTTATAAAATATATTACGCTAAACTACTTTTATCTAAAAATTTTCTCTTTTTTACTTTTTAAAATAAAAAAAGAGCAAGTGTAGGAGACAATTCCCACTCTTACTCCAGCCAAATTTTGAATTGAAATCCTAATCCTTAATCAAACATAAATAATCATGCAATAATGTGTAGATTCTATTATATGTATTTTTTAAAAAGTAGTTTTAATTTATTATTTTGTCATTTTTAAAGTTATGTGCAATATTGTACAGAGTTATACTATCTATATAATATATTATGCTAAGATCACTTTTGATTCAAAGATTTTTTTCCTCCTTTTTTCTTTTTAAAATAATGAAAAAAAAAACGCAAATGTAGAAGGTAACTAGCACTATCACAAAAATCTGCAACACGAAACTGACCAGGACATGGTACTGGAGAGGAATCGACCTAGTCTATTCCTGGTAGGGTTTGAATCCTAAAATAGGACATGTTCATATTTCAGATTGGGTCTGGGTCCACAAAAAATGGACACGACCCGTACTCAGACTCGGTCAGCTGCGGGTAGGGTCCGGGGTCCTAAAATAAGACCCTTTCATATTTTCGGTACGGGTCTGGTTCATCTCAAAATGGACCTAATCCGGACAAAAAAAAACTCTAACATCCCAAAAAAAAAACTCTAACATCCCAATTAACACCCCCCCCCCTCCAAAAAAAAAAAAAAAAAAGGGAAAAAAATGCCCAACCTCCCTCTCCTGCCTGACACCACCCGCTCGTCGCTGCCCGGACCCGATGGGTAGCATTTTTTTAACAGGACTCGAACCCAGTTGTCATGGGTCGAATCTGGGTCCAATATTTGGACCAGTAGAGAAGCAGGTCCTGGTTCGGTAGTACAGGACCCGACCCGACTGACTCGATAACAGTGTTAGAGGTAACCTCTCACTTACTCTTTATCCTTACAAATTTTAAACTAGAATTATGTTAGTTAATCAAACCTAAAAATATTGTATATAACTCGGGTCAAAGCATAAGCTAGTGATGTTTTCGGCTACTGGACGCTCGCCATCTAGGGTACAACACTCCACTGTTTCGCCTAGCAACACAATGCTCTATTGCTTTCCCACAACTCCGTTTTTACGGTTTAGGCTGCGAGCGAAATGTTGTTATATGAATTTTTTTTTTAAAAACTTTGTTATTTTATCATGTTTGAAAATTTCGTACAATATTACACAGAATTATACTAGTATTATTTTATGTGGTCATGTTTCATTGAAATTTTTCAATATAGGGCCAATGGTATTAGACGATAGATGCTTAAATACATTACACCTCTGCTGCTAGCATGGTCCTCTATTGTTTTTGAAGTCATTTTATTGTCGTATTACTGATTGTCAATGCCATTAATTCGACATTGATTTGTATAGGATTGATTGTTGCACGTTCAATTTCAATAATGCATGTATAGATCCAAATACAAGGACTGCATCTATACTAATTTGTTTTTGAACATTCTATATGATTATAGACCTATTACCACACCAAATCAATTTCTCATCAAATTTTCGAGCCAATATTAATTCTGATGGAAATTGTTGAAAAAGAATACATAGCGCAAATAAGTACTTGAGATTGTTGATAGCATAAATTCTTTTTTATTCGGACCGTTAAAAATTCAAAACCTGTTTCCGGTTGCGATGGAACAACCCCACTTTATACTTATTTTAGAGATATAATTATGTATAGGATATAGCCCGGAAAAGCTTGTGCTTCTTAATGTATTCCATATATTATCTAGTGTATACAGTTAAAAATTGAGAGACTTTGTATGAATAAGAAATACAATTATTATTTCATGGGATCAGAGCCCCAACCCTAGCCAGCCGCCGTCGTAGGCTGCCACACGCTGCCTCGTCGTGGGACCCAATTGCCGCCACCATTCCATCTCATCTCCAAACCCTAGCTGCCAAACATCCTGACCCTCATCTTCTTCTTCTTTTGGGTTTGCTTAATTGAGCGGATCCAAAACTGATTCAGATCGGACCCAACCCCGAAGGTTGCTGATGTCCTTGTAGCTTTTTCCTCTGCTCTCGCGATCCACATCCAAACCTGGATCGATGCCGATCTGAACTGTTGTGCCCTCCAACCTTGAATTCAACCCGACATTGTCAACCACAGTTGTTGCTGTCATCGCTTGTGTTGTTGTTGTTGATATTGTCATCGTTGTCGCTGCTTGCTGCCCTCACTTCGACGCCCTCAACCAATCTGCAACTGCAACAGCTGCCTCCTCATGTTACTTGAACCTAAGCACAAAATTCAAGTCTTGTTCAAGAGCATCATTAACTGCTCTCTCGTTGGTGCTCTCCCGTGCTGCTCTGAACCTAGTTCGGCCCAACCCATTGCGCCTCGCACTCGAGCCGACCAATTCTCTTCATTTCTGAGGATTCAAACATGACCCGCTCGGGAATATGAAGTGTCATAACATGCATTCACAGGGCTATCAACTGCAACACATTGCATATGTGGCCCCCAATTTAGTTAGCATCCAGTTAGCTAAGGACGAGATTCAGTTTCTCTAGTTCTATTGCTCTTTCGGACAACGGTCTTCTTCTTCTTCTGTCACATTAGCAAGGTCAGGTATCGCATGCTTAACAACTTCATCTCCAACATCATGGGTAATAGATTCGGGTACTTCTGATCATATGATTAAGAATCCATGTATAATTTCCTCTATTAGTAGATCCTTCCATTCACCGGTCAGGCTTGCCAATGGTTCTACCTTCCTAGTTGGGGGGTTGGGCATGTAAACATTAGTCCCACTTTGCCACTCAGTTTTGTTCTTTTTATGTCAAACTTTTCATTTAACTTGACATATGTTAGAAAAAATACTACAACATTGAATTGTTATGTTGCCTTATATCATGATCACTGTGTGTTTTAAGAACTTGGAACAAGAAAAATAATTGGCACAAGCCACGTGTCTGACAACATCTGTTAGCTTGACAGTGTTCTTATGTCATTTGCGTGCTTGAGTGGCTGCACACCTTTGCATATGCACTGTCAGCTGGGACATCTGTCCTTACAAAGTCTAAAGAAGATGATACCAGAATTATCTTCTCTTTGAAAGTTATCTTGTGAGTCATGTTAATTAGGTAAACACTTGCGTATGCCTTACCCTCCTAGAATTAATAAACGATCAAATCGACCTTTTAGCTTAGTTTATTCTGATATTTGGGGACCTTGTCCTGTCGAGTTTCAGTTTAGTGGGTGAGGTTATTAAGAATAACAACATTGATATTGTTTGTTGGAGGAAACAAAATTGTCTCAACCAACGGACATGTTTCTTAGGGGTTTAAAGTTACACCATATTTAGGAATAGAGATTTAGGGCCTAGGTGTCAATACCAATAATTTTGATTTATTGGATAACTGGGTATATAATTTCACTGAGTCATTGGTGGTCCAAAGAAAGGAGGACGAGTGCAAGGAGATGATCACGACCGTGTATGGCTCAAACAACAGGAACTGTAGACAAGAACTTTGTAATGAGTTATCTCACATCAGGAACAAATGGAGCCTGCCCTGGGTGGTTAGAGGGGACTTCAGTATTGTTTGACATACACATGAAAGAAAAGGACAAATGGGAAATGGATTCGACATGAGAAAATTCAGCCATGTCATATCCAGCTTCATGTTGATTGAGTTCTTAGTAAATGATTGTAATTATACGTGGTCTTATCGACACATGGTACCGGTTCTTGCTAAACTGGATAGAATTCTCGTCTCATTGATTGGGATACAAAATTTCCTTGGGCAGTGGCGGGATCATGCATTCACAATACCTCAGAACCATATGCATAGGAGAAGAAGAGAAACAAAGGAAAAAAATATTCCACTTTGAGAAGATGTGGCTGACTAATGAGGAGTGCCATTAGTTGGTAAAGACAAGCTGGGAAGGAGAGATCATCCAGGCATATGCGGTAACCAAGTTGGTAAGGAAACTCTCAAGACTCAGAAAAAGGTTACGGAAATGGAATAAGGACAGATATGGAAATGTCCGACATAAAAAGGAATCCACTCTAAAAGAGAATGAGGAGCTAGAGAGGAAAGAGGAGGCGATGGACTGGATGACCAACAATTCCAAAGATTGTCCACATGTAGGCAGTAAATTTTGGACACTTATAAAAGGAAGAAATTATGTGGCGTCACCAGTAGATGGTTAAATGGTTGTTAGAAGGGGATGCAAACACTAGCTACTTCCGTATGGTTCCAAGCATGCACCGTAGGAATAACTACATCCTTGCCTTGGACATTGAGGGGACGGCAGTTTCAGATGAACAACGTATTTTATAGCACGTCCATGACACATACAAGGAATTATTTGGTAAAACTAAGGGTGGTCAATGTGAGTCTGCCGATGACCTTTGGGAAGGGTTAGATGGAGATCTTCTGGGAAGAGTTGTAGCACTACAAGATACATTCACTTTGGATGAGGTCAAGGAGGCAGTGGTGGGCACCGGTCAAGAGAAAGCTCTAAGACCGGATGGCTTACCAATTTTCTTTTACAAACAATTCTAGGACATTGTGAAGAACGACATTATGAACGTCATGAGTGAATTCTACAAGGGAACTTTGGAAATTAGTAGACTTAACTATGCCAACGACTGCTTAATCCTGAAGAAGAAGGTGGTTACCGAGGTTGGGGGCTTTAGGCCAATCAGTTTGATTAATTGCCCAATCAAGATTACTTCGAAGGTCCTGGTAAACAGACTGAGAAGCCTGATCGGGGACATCGTGGACGAGTATCAGACAGGGTTTATTGTAAGGAGGGATATCTTAGAAGGGGTGACACCGGTTCGGGAGGTCATTCAATACTGCAAAAGGCGTAGGACGGCTGGGTTCCTACTTAAGCTAAATTTCAAAAAAGCATACTACACTGTTGAATGGAAATGCTTGGTAGAGATCCTAAGGAGGCGAGGTTTGAGAACATGTGGATCATTTGGATACATACCTGGTTACAAACGGCCAAGGTGTGTGTTCTGGTTAATGGGAATCCGGGCAAGGAAATTAAATGTCGGCAGAAACTTAGGCAGGGGGGTCCCTTTTTCCACTGTTATTCACTCTGGTAGCAAACAGTTTACATAGGATGTTAAAATCTTATAGAGATAAGGGGTTGATTAATGAGCTTTGAATAAGGAGTGGGGTATCTGCTGTAATGAACGTTCAATACACGGAAGATACCTTAATTCTTGGAGAATGCGATATAGCTTAGGCCACACTCCTGAAGTGGGGTTTGTATCTTTTTTAGGAGTGTTCGGGATTGAAGAAGAATTTCCACAAAAGCACAATTACATTCTTGGGTGATACAGAGGAGAATGGCCTTATAGTAGTTGTTATTCTGAACTGCCAGATTCAGAAGTTACCGATTAAGTATCTCGGCCTGCCAATTGGAAGCGGGAAACTAAGGAGGACAGATTGGAATGAACTCACTTAGAAAATTGCGAATAGACTGGATGGATGGAAGGGGAAGATGTTTTCATTCGGGGGGGGGGGGGGGGGATTTCGCTGAACTCGGTCATCAAATCTATTATGCTCTACTTTTTGTTATTCTTCAAGATACTAGTATAGGCAGTAAAGAAGATTGATAGATTAAGACGGTGGTTCCTCTGGCATGAGTTAGAGACCGATGGGAAAGGTTATTCGTTACTCAAGTGGGGGGTGGTCTGCAGACGAAAGAAATTTGGAGGGTTGAGGGTTATCAATCTTCGACAAATGAACCAGGCACTGCTATGTAAGTGGTGGTGGAAGCTTAGATTAAAGACAAAAGCTAGTGGGCTACATTAATAAAGGCAGTTTACATCAGGAATGGAAGCATGCACTGGAAAAAGAAAAATATCCCATCCATGTTTGGGTTATGGCGAGGAGTTTCGCGGTTTAGGGACATATTCCTAGCAGGTATTATCTTCTCCATTGGGTCAGGTGCGGATGTTTATTTTTGGAAAGACAGGTGATGTGATCCCATTAACCTCAAAAGAAAATTTCCCGAGGTGTACAAGTTCTTTAAGGATAAATAGGATTGGGTTGCCAGGCAATGGAGGAATGAAGATTGGAGGCCAAAAATGTCGGGATAGTTAAGTGAAGAGGGTATATGACAAAAGAGAGAACTCATTCATTACTTACAAGACTGGAAACCAACAGGAGAGGGGAATCAAGACAAAATTGTCTGGGGGCAGAGAAAGATGGGGTGTTTTCGATAAAATCTACATATAAATGGCTCAACGATTGGGGAGTGTGCATTCACAACTCGGTATGAAAAGTTAAGGTCCCGCTAAAGTTGCGGGCGTTCAATTGGTTGGCTATTAGAAACATGGTTCTCATTCGGGCTTAGCAAAGTGCAAGTGGCAAGATCCGGGATAGTGTATTATGTGTAACCTAGATAGCAAAATGGTGGATCACATTTTCATTAATTGCTAGTATGTTATACCATTATGGGTGAATATGCTGTGCAGGTTTGGTATCTCTACTCCTTTATCGAACTTGGTTCACGACATTTGGGGAGCTTGCAGGGATGTCAATGTTAGCCCATGCAACATTGACACTTAGGACGTTGGGGTAGCGGCAATCTGTTAGGGGTATGGTTAGAAAGGGATAATATATTTTTTAGACCAACACACAAACATCTCATGCATCAACATCTGTCATACATGATTAATGCTAAACACTTCGGCATATGAGGCGAAGACAGAGGACAGGGTGTGTACACCGGATGGCGAGTGATCAGCAGGTGGAAGATTCTTGGCCTCATACATGGGTTTTAGGTTTTTTGGGGCCTAGATCGGTGATCTTGTGTTCCGATCTTTGTATTATATGCATATAGACTTTTTTTGGGGGGCAAGGAGCTACTTTGTATAGGGTGGGTTCTCTTTTTTGTGGGGAATGAGTTTCATGATTCACCTGTTTGGAGACATGAACCTCGTACCCCATATTTTGGTTGTATGTTTTGTTAAAATCTTATTAATGGAACGCGAGAGGGCTTCATACTCACCACTAACGATAAAAACAATGCTCTTCAAGAAAAATCAAACAATTCTTTTAAAAAACAAGATAAAAAGTAGAGGCTATGATACAATTTTTCTCAAATTTTGCACAAAAAAATTAAAAGAAAATGAAAAATTCAAAGCATAAACAAAATTGACTGTAACTAAGAAGATACAGGGCCGACCCAGGGATAAGCCCAACAAGCCAGCAGGCTTGGGCAACCACCCTTTCATGGGGCAACAAAATTTTTTAAGGCCCTATATATGTATAACATATAAGGACAAGAAATTGGGCTTTAATTATCCATTAGATCAGTCCAATCCAACCTAGAAGACAACGTAATCATACTTTTATCAAAAAAATATTTTATTTGCTTTTACTTTTACTTTTACTTTTTGTTGTTATTATTAAAAAAATTGCTAAATGGCAATAAAATATGGGCAGGGCAACCCGGATATCCGGGCCGGCCCTGAGAAGATATATACCTTACTATGAGAAAGGCCAACAAATCCCATCAGTACCATCAAAGGTTCCATTAACCACATGACACATGCAAATGGAAAATCAGTTAAAACATGGTTTGGAGTGAACGTCAAAGTATTAGTTGCAGCCGACCCCGAGTAATAGATCCATCCAGGGTCAGCCCTGGCCCAGGGCGGCCTGGGCGACCGCCCAGGCCCCAATTATGATGAGGGGCACAAAATTTTGTAAGTATCATGAGTTTGTAACACTTTAATTAATTAATATATGATTTAGAAATGCAAAAAGGTCTTCTAGCTTAGTTGGTTAGAGCACTTGTTTAGTAAGTATATGGTCTTGGGTTCAATTCTCAACAAGAGGATTTTGTTTTTTACTTTTTATTCATGTTTACTAATTATTTATTTATTTATTTATTATTATTATTATTTTACCTTTTAATTCATGTTTGCTAATTAATGGTTTCTGATTTTTAATTTTTACTTTTTAAATTCATATTTGCTAATTAATAGTTAAGTAAGTGTTCTTAGTTATATAGTACATTCTGAATCAAGCTTTAATTAAATTAGCAAAAACTTAGTGAGTAAAAAGTTGCAGACTGAAGATATGCTTCTTGATATTGCAATTAAAAACTTGCAAGTGTTGGTTTACATTTGTAAAAAAAATATAGAGTATATTGATTTACCGTTACTATGATTGAAGCTAAAGAAATTGCATCTGAAATGGAAATTGAACCTTATTTCCTTTAAAATGTAGGGCTTTTAGAAAGACTTTTTGATGAGTTTCTTGATACGGATATAGAACAACAATCTGCTCAATAAAATTTTACAACTGATTATTTTCTTGTTTTAGTTAATATGACTCTTTCTCAATTGAAGAGTATATTTGAACAAATGCAAATTTTTGAATCTATATTTGATTTCTTATTTGATGCATCATGGTTAGTTTCATTAGATGATGATGAAATAAAAAATTGTTGTATGCAACTTAAAATTGTTTTGAAACATGGTGAGATGTACAAATGCAAATTTTTGAATCAATATTTGGCTTCTTATTTTATGCATCACGGTTAGTTTCATTGGATGATGATGAAATGAAAAATTGTTGTATGCAACTTGAAATTGCTTTGAAACATGGTGAGATGTCTAATATTGATGTGAATTATTCATTTTCCAAATTACAAATATTGCAGGAAATGCTATGAAATAAAGCATATGAAACAGATAAACCATGGCATTCTATTAAAATTATAGAGTTTGCAAATATATATTGTAACACCCCGTGTTAAAATATAATATTATATATATATAAATATATATATATAGAAAAATGCTAAAATGAGATGGTGAGATGAAGATGTATTTTGTGAGATGAGCAATTTGAATGATCCAATTCTCGATCATACCGTTCACATCATTCTACATATCATCTAGATGGTGTGTACAAAATTTCAAACGATTTGGAGACCTCTAGCCTATGCATCAAAGCGTTCAAATAAATGCATATATATGTATTTCACATCATCTTCATGATGTGTTGAAAGCTTTGATGCAAAGACTAGAAGTCTTCAAATTGCTTGAAATTTTGTACACAACATCTAGATGACATGTAGAATGATGTGAACGGTGTGATCGAGATTTGGATGATTCCAATTGCCCATTTCACAAAAAAAACACTCCATCTCACCATCTCATAATAGCATGACCCCCCCCCCCCCCCCCCTCTCTCTCTCTCTCTCTCTCTATATATATATATATATATAAGAGGAATTAGAGTTTCCCTATAGAAGTTCTATAGGGATGGCCGATGTGTGATTTAATTCCAACATGAATTAAATGGAGGAGTTATGGGGCTTCTGCACTTGTGACGTGGCAGAGATAGGGGGGCCCACGTGAGAAGGAGCAACCATGAGTGCTGCTGCCTGGGATGACTGATGACGTCATCTAGTGTGTGTGGGGGGGGGGGGGGGGGGCTGGAAATTGAAGAGCAGTGGAGTTGAGATGTGAATAGTACCACATTGGAAATCAACAAAAATAAAATAATCTATAAATTTAATAGCCTATGATGAAGAGTCATCTAATTGGTTAACCACTTTTTGGGAGGCAGTTTGTGGTAGGCAGTTGTACTACATAGTATCTATATGTTTCCAAATATTTTGGTTGTTTTTAGAATTTTTTTGACTGTACCTATGACTACCTAGGACTGACATCTGCATAAAGAAGCTTTTTAAAATTAAAATTATTAAAATCTTATTTGTGAATAATTATGATTCAAGATAAGTTAAATCTTATTTGTTTGAGTTGAGGTTTCTGTGATAAGCTCGGTCACTTGTGCAGTCAATGCTTTTCCCTTCAAAAACTTTTTGGATTTCCCAGAGACTATTCCTTACCGGCCAAACTTCTCGCCTTTCTTAACTATCTCCTCTTAAAGAGCAAGCTTCATGCTGGCTTGGGAAGGAAGTTCAGTTTTGAATCTGGAAAGGATCTGGACTCCTCTACGATTGTTCCCTTACCAGCTTCGAAATCCACTATTTCTTCCACTACTTATTGTGATTCATTCGCTACTCTTCAGCCTCCTAATATTGCTAACCTTTTTAAGGATCGTAAGGTTTTTACGAAACTTGTCTCCTACCATCGTTTGGGTTCTTTCAAGGCTCGTCCCTATTCTATTTCGGTGGAGCCTTCGTTGAGATTGAGTACGGGTAAAAATCCTGGTTTGTTTAAACCCTTGGTCTCTTGTCATCCTTGGTTTCGAAGTGCGATGGGGCACGCTCAGCATCGCAGCATTTCAGATCCTCAGGAGCCTACTACCTATGCTAATGTTTATTTTAAAGCTCCTTCTATAATTTATAATTCTCTTTGTTCTATGCTGATTTCTTCTCCCAAACATTCTACGCTTTCTGTTCATTTTCTTGGCTGCGTCTTCTTGATTTATCAAGGATTAAGGGTTCAATATTGTCTCAATCATCTCCTGATGGAGGTTATGCATATCCTCCTCTCTTTTGCCATCAAGTTCGCCCCGATTCTTGATGACTCTTCTTTCTCCCGTTATTCCTATCATACTAACTCCATCCCAATATCTTCATCAGTTTCGTCCTTTTTTCTCTTACCCCCTTCTTGCCTCATCAAAAACGAAGCTTGCTTGTCTGACCCTGCTGTAATTTCGTTCCCTTTGGTGGAGGTCGTCCCTCCTCCCGTTCAGCAGAAATACAATAAGAAAGTCTATAATAATTTTCAGACTTGTGTGAGTGCTCGTATCCTTGCTAGGAAAGAAGCCTCGGTGTCGGCTCATCATCTTGGGCACAGTTGACTATTGGCTTCACTTTGCCATCCTCTGAGTAGGCAGTCGGGTTTTCATTTCGATGCTGCTAGTGTTCTTTTGGGCTGTTGGTTCGGTTTCTTCTCAGTTAGCCTATCCTTTCGCTATTTTGTGGCGTGCACGGTCTCCGCCCAGCTTTTCCTTAGGTCTTTATTCTTAGTCTGTGCATGTTTCTTTTCCTTTGTTGAGTCTCCCCGTAACAGTTCGCCTTCTCTCCGCCATTCGTCTTATTATTTGTATCTTTTCTTTTGGCGTTTGGTGGTTATCTTATCTGTTTTTTGTGGTCGCTGTCATTGTATTGCTCACTCTTTATTTACTTCTTTGTTTCAATTCTCTTGCGTTTTCTCTCTTTTCTTTTCTGTACAGGTGGGCTTGGTGTCCTCGTGTGGGGATGTTTGTCCTTCTATTTCTTGGCTCTGTCTCATAGCTGTGTTCCATTTTTTCGCTCATGTCGTCGAGTCGTCCGTGCTCCGGGATCTCACTTCATGCTTGTTGCTGATTCTTTTGCCTTGCGGAAGTGAGCATTAGCGGGAGTACACACTACTCTTGGGTGCGGCTGGGCTGGTTGCTCCTTTAGACGTATTGTTAGCCTGTCTGGTTGCTTCGTCCCCCCTTTCGGTGTCGGCCTGCTTTGTATCGCGGATCTCTCATTTGCGTGCTTTTCAGTGGTTTTTTTTATTTCCTTTTTGTAATCTTCTCTCTGTTTTTACAGCTTGTAAAATCCTTATAATATTGTCTGTAACTCTCTGTTTTATTGATTAATATATTTTTTTGATGGCTGGAGCCGTTGGGCTCTATCCGATATATCAAAAAAAAGATAAGTTAAATGAATTAGCAATTTTAAGTATTAAAAATAATATGTTAAAAAACATTGAGGTTGAGTATATAATTGAAATCTTATTTGTGAATAAATATGATTCAAGATAGGTTAAATAAATTAGCAATTTTAAGTATTAAAATAATATGTTGAAAAACATTGAGGTTGAACATTTAATTGATGATTTTGCTTTAAAAATATGTACATGAAGAAATCATTTTAGATGAGATGTGATTGATTTGATTATTTATTTATTTTTTAAATGCAAGAATTATTGTCATTATACTTAATGAAAAATATAAAGTATTTGATGTCATGAAGCAAAACAAAGAAATCTTTATTTTTCGGGATAATGATTTTATGTTCCGCGCCGTTATATCATATTTTATTAATATATAAAAAAATACATGCATATTTGTAAAGCGCACAATTTTATTTTTCACCCTAAATCTTAAACATCTCGGGACCGGCCCTGGATCCATCTCCATACAAAATAGAGAAAGGACACGTGTGGACGATTCACATTTGTCGCTAAACTCCGAACAAATTGGATCAGCACAAATTACGTTAGAAAAGGTAGATGATAGTGATGGGTTAAAATAAGGTTTGAGTTGCCTTGGCTAGGATTGCATTTGCATGGCTTGCATTGGATCCATGATACATCTGACCCAGTGTCTGCTAACAGAAAAGGGCTGGCTTGGTGTGCCAAACCCTAATGAGACAACAAATTCACCAAACACATCAGTGTTGGGGATAGTGACGCTGGTGGTGTTCGTGGTGGAGGCTAAGACTTTGGATTGGAGCGAGGTGGCACGAGACTTGTCCGGTAGAAGAAATTGGTGTCTATCTGCACTCTGTGGCGGTTGGAATTTGGTCGAGAGAGGGGCGCGGGGCTCTGCTTATGGAAGATTTGTAGCTTATTGTTTTGTGATACTGCACAAGATTAATATCAAATATTCAAGCAGTTTGAAGGATTTATGATTTACTTTCATTCCTGGGTTTTATTTAGCCGCACACATCTTAGCCATATATATTAACTCTTAAAACATGCACATATATAGTTTCTCGATCAATTGTAAAGACGGTATACTAAAATTGCATATTCTACCCACCTGTGAACATTGAAGAGCATTCAGTTGATGTGAAGGGCAACAATAAGTAGATGACGATCTCATGCGGGATCTTCCATGACAATAAACAGAAAATAGAGATACAAGAAGGAAAAGGCAAGGAAAGGCGAAATAGCTCATGATATGAAATTATGAATATATAAGGTATAGTGTTAACTTCTTCTAAATTAAAGAAATTAAGATTAAGACTAATGATTTTGTTTGAGTTGAGGTTTAGAGTGAGTGTTCTTAAATATCATTTTCATCTAGTGTTTGCATTGATCATTTTACTTGAATAATATCCTATGCCAAGATGCATAAAGAACAAAAGCCAACTTGATAGTTTTAACTTGTGTTGAAGGACTCTAGCTTGTTGATTTGAGTAATAGTTATTCTATCCTCCTTTTATTTTACGGAAAGTTATTCTATCATCTTAATTTATGTGATCATGTTTCATTAGTAATTGGAATTGGTAGCGAAATTTGTTCAACTAGACTGATCTTTTGTTTGGTCATATATATTGTAGGGTTTTCCTTTCACAAAGTTCACAGAATTAGGCCTCTACAACTTTCTGATTTTATTTTAAACTTTTCTAGTAAGATAGGATTTCTCATTAAAAGTCCATAATCTCACTTTATATGGTACTATTTGTCAAAATTCCAATACTACCCATCTATGCAGTGCCGTATCTGAGTTTCAAGGGGCCCTAAGCAAATTCTCAAATTGGGCCTTTTGCAAGTTAACAAAATAATAATGACAATTATTTAAGTGCAACAAACTTGGAGCATTGAAGAACAAACTATTTAAATGAAAACAAATTTATATATATGCTTCCAAAAAAATTTAATTTATAACGTACGCTTTTTATATGAAATGTCTCGTGGCCAAAAGTCGGACAAACTCTAACAACAAAAACGAAATATATTATCTCAAAGAGTTATATATGATATATTAGAGAACACGATCAGAATTAAATGATGATGAATATATTTATATGAGAATACTAGTTGGAAGCTTAAAATGTAGAATAACCATATGCAGTTGAAGATTTGGTTAGAAATTTATCATGAACAGGTAATATCATATACAATAGAATATTGAAAAAATATCATAGAGTGACAAACATGGGCTAAGTGAAAAATAATATTAAATTCATAAAATGGTAAAATGACATATGTATGGCTATGTAAAAAATAATTAGTTTTTTTAAAAAAATTGATTAAAAAATTAATTGGCCCATGCAAGTTTTGAACCTACAACCTTCACATTATTAGCACAACACTTCAACTAACTGAACTAATAAGCCAACTATTAATATAATGTAATTATATCAAAAAATATTACATTTTACTTTTTAACATTGTAAATACTTAAAAAATATGGGTCCCTATAAAATTGGGGTCCCAAAGCAGTTGCTTGTGCTGCTTGGGCCCAAATCCGCCCATGCATCTATGTATAAACAAAACTAGTAAATACACGTGTAATGCACATCTGAACAATATTTTTTATATTCTATTTATCTATATAACTATATTATAATGAAAGGGGCACGTGCGGAACACGTAAAATAATAGAGTTACATTCACATTTTTTGAGAGATAGGGAGATGAAGAGGGTAGGGTTTTTGATTTTTTTGAGAGATAGGGAGAGGGTAATAAATTTAAACGTGTACTGTACGTATTTCATTGATTTATATTGTAGAGTTTAATCAAACGTGCATTGCACGGGTTGGAATATGGACAAATTACACTAAGGCCTTCTCCCATTATAGCAGTAGAGATAATACATATATTTAAATTATCGAGGCAGACTTAATCAGAGAGGTTGAGATGGACCCGATAAAAGGCTGTAAAATATAACAAAGCTCAAACTGCACATTTAGCTCCAAGTTCAATGAAACAAACACGCTTATGGTAGCATATATTGTTAAATCATTTACCACATGACGGCAATATCAGGAAAATTCGAGCAAATATTCATTCTGATGCAAATTGATCAAGAAGTTTAGGATTATTGATAATATGAATTTGAATGATGGTTTGAATAACACATCATTGATCCATTTCAGATTTCATTTACACCCACCGGCCCCAAATCCAACCATTCCCTTCTCTAGATCAAAAACTACATCATTAGTCACCTGCGTCGTACCCCCAATGACACCTATATCCCCCTCCTTACTAAAAAAGGACAGGCAGACCTGATCCCTGTCAGGATGCATGATCCCAGAATAGTCCACATCCAAACTTGCACCACCTGCAAATATAAACTCAACTCCCGGAACTTCAATAGTGTTAAGCCCAGTGATATTATAGCAAGTCTCCAGTGAACCCAGAGATGGCACCATTGGATACTTTGACATTTGATTTCTGAATTCGTCTCGTAGAGCAGTGTATACTGGCACTGGCAAGTATGAGAAGACTGCTCCAGAGTCTATGGCGGCTGAGAATTTTGACTGTGGGAATGAGAGGGTCTTCTCCCCGACTTTCAGACCTGTGAGATTGAGGATATAGGTTTCAAAAGTTGGATTCATCGGTGTGAATTTAGTGATGGAGTTTGGAATGGGGCCCCCGAAAGTTAACGATCCGGTGGAGTCAGCAGAAGATGGGAGGCAGTAGGAGAAGACATTACCGTACTTTTGAGCTGCTTGTGATGCTAGTGATATCTATTTAGGATGCATATATATGAAAGAAAAAAATAGTTTGTCTCAAATAATGGTTAATTAAAGAGCATTGAAAACTCTTTAAAAAATTTGTGTAATTTTCAAGTGTATCGCTGTTTGAGTGAATATCTTTTTTTCAAGAAAATATCCCAATCAAAATACAATAGTACATTTTCAAGAAAATATCCCAATCAAAATACAATAGTACATTTTCCTTAGACAATGTCATTGGATTAAGTATCCTTGTCTCCATCTTTCAAATCTTAAAGTAATTTTCACACCACGCTTTTTTATCTGCCTTTTAACCAACTCACTCTTCTCATTTCATGACTTAATGTGTTTCCAGGGAAACAACATATTTGAAATAAGTTTATTAATTGTACAATGAAAATTTTATAAAAAAAAGTTCTTCTAAGAGGTATATTTTCGTCCAAAAGATTATATTCAGAAACATCATTCAAAATGCTTTGAGAAAAATTAAAGAGTTCTTTGAAAAAAAAAAGATACGACTTGAGGCCAATTGAAAACTCATACAAATTTTACCCAAGTATATATTATACGTAAGATAAAATTGCTGGAAATTAAGCAGAAATATTTATACATTTATACCTTACCTTACTTCGAGAGAGACCAATAATCCCATCCGTACCCTGGAAGCTTCCATTAGCCACATGTGCACATCCAAACTGAAAATTAGTTAATTCTTGGGATGGAGTCATTGTCAAAGTTTCAGTTGCAAGCGAGCCTTGAGAAATAGACCCATCACCATACTGAATATAGAAGGGACATGTGGGCGAATTACATTGGGAACCAAGCAGCGCACAAGTTGGATCATTACAAGTTACAACTGAATAGGTAGAGGATTCTGATGAGTCGAAAATGGGGTCTGGTTGGGAGTAGCATTTACTAGGACTACATGGTTTGCATTGGATCCATGTTATATCTGACCCAGTGTCTATGCTTAGAATTAAGGGTTTGCTTGGTGTACCAAACCCCAATGTGACCGCATATTCGCCAAGGTCTAGAGTGGTTGGGGTACCCGCCACGGATTTGGCAGCTGCGGTGGTCGAGCCTGCAGTGTCTTTGGATTGGAGGCTCTTCTTATGGAAGATTTGTAGCCTGTTGCTGTAATTTTCAGACGCTGCACATGAACATATATAATTTCTTCTTGAAGGAGTACGTTTGCAAAGATGTATAATTTTATTTTCAACACATGATGTTAGCCTTATAGTAGCATAAATAAAATTATATTAACAATTAGAAAAAAGAAAAAGAAAAAGTTCGTAATTGCTTAATTAATCCATGATTGAATCCAAGACGAGTGTATAATAACATTGCATAATCTACTCTACCTGTGGACGTTGAAGAGCATTCAGTCGATGTGGAGGGCAACAAGGAACTGATGCTGATCAAATGCGATCTTCCATGACAATAAACGAACAAAAGAGAGAGGAGAAAGAAAATAAAAGGCAATGCAGGATAGCTCATGATAGAAATATATGTAGTACTATGTTAATTGATATTAATATAGAAGGGGAGGAGGTTTGTGTATCATTCGCCCCCTCCTCTATACAATTATATAATGGGAGCGAGCTTTGATATACTGGCATTTTCAAATATGGAAGGGATATCAGAAGATATGGTATAAGATTAATTATCTAAAATTGACTAATTATTATTAAAAGAGAGCAAGTATATTTCATTTCCTTTAGAATCTTTATTTCTTTTCCTTCTTTTTTTTTTTTTTTCTAGGCAAGTTATTAATTTTATTTTTTTTCTTCCTCATTTGCTTTTGATTTTTTTAGAAGACAAATAATCTTAGCATAGTTAAAGCTTAAATTTAGTTTTGATTATTAATTACTAGTAGTTTACACGTGTGTTGCACGTTTTAATAAATATAGTTTTTTAAAATAAAAATTTAAATATAGTCTTGATTTGAATCTAAGACCTCCTTTATAATAATTATGCACGTGTGTTACATGGGTTGGTAGAATGATAAAACATTTACAAATGACACTAAAGCCTTCTCCCATTATAATATTAGAGATTGATGAATTTTTACTATTTTAATGGGAGAGTTTGTCACCAAACAAATGCGTGCATTGTAAACCAACAAACACGTGCAATGCGCATGCATAACTAATATATAAAGGAGATCTTAGATTCGATGCCAGACAATATCAGATTTTTTTAAAAGAAATATTTATTTATAAAGACGTGGATTGCATATGTAAATTACTAGTAAATAATAATTGTTCTCTCTGTTTTGTGATTTCTTCTCTTTAATGTTCCCCATCACTCCACTATAGTGTCCTTTTCTGACAAAAACTTTTCTTAATATTCAATTACTTCAAAGATTTCTCTTTTAATATGCTAGATGTTTTATCTCTTCTATAAAATTCATTTCATTCAAGTTTTTAATAAAATCTATTTAAAATTTATTCAACTATATTGATGCTGCTTGTTTTTGGGAGGAGTGTGGATGCACCAGGTGTGAGTTCGGACTCAATTTGTAATGGGAAAAGGATGCGGTAACGGACGGTGAATGGGAGGCTCGCTTCGGTACTGGAGGATCGGCTCGGATTGGGATGCCTCGCCTCGCGTACCTGCAGACAGTCTTGGAACACCGGGGTTGATCCCGGTGGCAGACCCTCCGACGATCTAGTTAGTCTCTGAGAGAGAGTAGTAGTAACTAGGGTTCTTAAGTGGCAAAATATTCATTACCTTAAAAGGTGGGAGAGGGCCTGGTATTTATAGATAATCCCAATCGGGTTTGGATCCGCTTGGGGGCCGGGTCTGGACCCGAAAGCCCATGGACCTGACGTGGCAGGAGGCCCAGGTGGTTTAGGGCAGACATGGCAGCCTCATGAGCGGTTTAGGGCTGACGTGGCAAAGCCCTATGTGGTTTCGGAGCTGACATGGCTGATCGTGGGGCCCCTGTGCCTCTAAGAGAATTGGATGGCCTAGGTTGTGCCAAGTCATCCTCATCCCTTACCAGGCTGAGTGGAAGGCCCATGGGACCGCCGAGGATCGAAGACCGAAGGTCGTGGCGGGTTGTCGAAACGAGGAGCTTGGTTTCGTGGTGGTGACTTAACGGCTCGGCACCGACCCTGTGATGGTCCGGGGCCGAGCTGGCCTGCCCTTGAGTGAGGGCTATCCTGGGCCCTGGCTGGGTCCCAGGTCATTTTTATCCTACCTCATATATATTTTTAAATAAATTTATTACTTGCATTTGCATGTGGTAAAATCTAGTTCCTCTTTAATAACGACATCAAAGACTAAATGTACTTATCTACTTTCCTTTCTTGACAAGTACTAAAATTTCCGATGAGACTATTATAATTTATCTTGAAGTGTTAATGGCAGAGTGAGGATGAAGAAGATTTTGAAATGGGGACGATGATGATGATGATGTATGGGTGAAAATAAAAAAGATGAAGATCAATGGAGGGTGATGGTTTGTTGTGGAAACAGTTGTGAACATTTACGAACAAGAATACTTAATGGGGAGAATTGTTAATGAGTCTGGAAACATAGAGCTATTTGCCCTAAATATTTGGTTTGGCCGTCAACTGTACATGACTTGTTAGATTGAGATCCACCAACGAAGCTGGGTTTGAACTAAATCAAAATCTTTCAAGTTAGGAGTGAGATTCTGTCGTTTCACATTGAAGAAAATATCATATGTTATTTTTTCTTGCTATTTAGATGTTGACCTCAAATGTGGGAATACCTAGGTGAGGTTTGTAAGTGGATGGATTGATTGTGGCCCTTCTCCTATAAACTGCACAAGTATAAGAAGAAGCCAGGTTAAGGGATAGGTCGGAGGGTTCGACCGATCGCTCTCTAATGCTTAAGTAAGTACTTGAAGGAGGAAAAAGTATAAGTGAAAATGGGTTAGAGATTGAAGATTATCTTATTTAGAGCAACTATGGAGAGATATTTACATGATAAGAATTGGGTTTGCCCACAATTAGATGTCCACCTAGTGTACTCCATATGATTGAACCATATGTTAAGTACAAAAGCATTCCCAACTACCTTGCTTGGGGGGCAAGGAGTATATCATTTTGTCTCTATATGTATTGATGGGCCTGGGCCTAGTTGAGGATCCGCGTTGGGCTTAAGCCACACCGTAACATTGTCCCTGCTCCCCAGTCTAAGGCGTTTGAACGTCTAGATTGCAAGAGTCGGATTTGAGATCATTCAATTGGTGTCGGTCTCCTAGATCTTTAGGGTCAGATGTCCGATCGCTATAGCTTTGTTAACGTCTGATGCCCCCGTCCGATCTATACCAAGTCTATCCAATAGAGGCATCTGCTATTAGACGTTTATCCTTCAGCAGTCGGACTTGTGCATATCCGACAACTGCCCCAGGAGTGGACTCTCCATTTTGATTTTTTGCTTTTAGGGTGACACGGGTCGCACGGTTATTGGCAGGCGCCTACAGTTTCTGCACGGGTAGCATTCTCATTTCTTCTTTCTTCTTTCTTCTTTCCAAAATTTTCAAGAAACCTGCTTTTTTCTTTGAGTTCGTTGATTCCTGAAGCCATTAATGTGGTCTTGTTTGTTGGTTTCCACCGTTGCTTTACTTTTCTCCGTAATTTTTTTAATCTCTAGTAGGTATGTTTGCTCCTTCCTCTTTTCCCTCGAAAAAGTTTCTTGTTTCGCATTGCTTTATTTCGTGAATTTTTTTCGTTAAGGTTGTGCTGGGTTTGGTGTCTTCGCTCATTCATGTATGTGATAGACATTTTGTCTTTCAATTCCATAGATTCTTGTGCGAACCTGTCGTCACCAGTTCAGGATGATGCGAGATCAGACCCCGCTGGTCTTCCCTCTGGGTCTGGGTTAATCGACCTAACATGGAAATCCCTTGTCAGATCGGTTAACCCAGCCTATACAGAGTTTGTGTGCCAAATATACAATGATGTAGTTCTTACGGTTCGACCACTAAATCCAAACCCACCACTAACTAGTACCGAGTCCCTATTTATAGGCACACCCATGGCTGATTCTGAAACCACTGATTTTGAGGCTACGCAGACTCAAGATCGGGTCAGGAGGATCTATCTTCCATGGAAGGTCACTCGAATGCTACCTCAGGTAGCCCCAGCTGTCAAAGTGGGTACGTGATGGCCCTGCCCGAGGAGGTAGATCTTCCCCCCATTGTTCTTAACACACCCAGTATAATTCAGGACAATAATAAGATTACTAAGAACATTGTCGAACTCTAGGAGTTGTGTGTCATTCCAGATACGTTTAAGTATTGAATCCTCAGTAAGTCCGAGAGGCCACATCTGCCATGTCGTAATGAAGTTGATGTCCATCCTAAAGCAATAGGGTGTGGGTTTAGGTTTCCCTTCAAACTCTACTTTGCTCAGAATTTGTCCAATTATAGGTATTCCTCCTTTT
The DNA here is from genome assembly GCA_017893485.1 of Hemerocallis citrina. Classification (NCBI taxonomy): domain Eukaryota; kingdom Viridiplantae; phylum Streptophyta; class Magnoliopsida; order Asparagales; family Asphodelaceae; genus Hemerocallis; species Hemerocallis citrina. Next base: position 136,490,797 of record CM030358.1, on the reverse strand, counting down.
AGTATGGTTTGAATGCTTGGCGTTCGATTTACTCGGTCATCTTTCTACTTGCCTATCAACAGATTCCTTTTAGTCTCAACTATTTTGATTATTGCTTCTCTCCTCGTTTGATTGAGAAGAAAGTTCCTAAGAAAGCCAAGGGCAAGAAAGTCGATCCTAAGTCCTCGGACATTGGCGTTAATGATGAGAAAGGTGACGATGGAAAGGGTGTTCAGGAGGAGGGAGAGGGTGTTGAGATGATTGAGGGCGAGGTGGACGAGGGAGAAGGAGATGATGAAGATGAGTCGGCATGGATTATGTTGCCGGCTCGAGATGGACATCGTATTATAGAGGGTCACCCCTCTAGCAACAACTGGTGGAAGAATAAGTATATTTTCATGGAGGCTCAACCTGATGTCCCATGGCCTTTCCCACATACTAGGACAGACATCAGGAAGAATCCATAGCCCGACTACGACCATTGACCGTTGGATAATATAGTTGATAAACTCAAGAGTTGGGATGGTTGGGACCGTTATTGTGTCATTCTGATGTGTCTTGAACTGATGTCTTTTGCAGGGATTGGGACCTAGAGCGTAACAAAATGTAACACCTCGTGTTAAAAAAATATAATATATATATAATATATATGTTCAAAGTATAAAGATGTTGGCTGCTGATATAACATGATGGCATATTGGTAAAATAATTTGAAAAAAATGAAATAGTGTATGGTGTGATTTGATTGAAGGCCCCACGTGCATGGTATAACAGCAGGTTGGTTTGGTTTGAAATTGATGATGGCGTGGCAAATTGAGATGGGCCCACCTTCAATGTTTCGGCTGTGCATTTGAGAAGGGAAATGGTAAGTGTATATATTCCATATCGGTAATAAAAGTAAATAAAATAATATATAAATAATATAGCTTATGATCAAGAGTCACCTAATCGGTTAACCAACTTTTGAGAGGCAGTCTGTGGTGGGCAGTTGTACTACATAGTATCTAATTTGTCTTATAAATTGTATAAATTGTCTAAGCTAGGGGCATGGGCGTTACACAAATTGCACTTTTGTCTTTCTAATACTTCTTTTACTTGTAAATTATCAATTATATTGTCCTCGTAATCAAACTTATGTTCGTGTTTTCCTCATTATGAAGCTATGAGTAACTTGGCAAGTTTGAGAGAGGCAGCTAGGATGCGCCAGGAGATCATTCACGCTGTCGAGAAGGATGCTGCCGACAAAAAGTAGAAGCGGCTGCTAAAAAGAAAGATGGCGGGGGTCAAACTAAGAAAAGAGGAATCAGAAAGCTACAGCCACCGATAAGTCTTTTAAGCACATCAAAATCATGGAGAAGCCTCATAAGCCGAGTGCGGATTAGTCCAAGACCGTCAAGCCTTTAAAGAGGCTTCAAAAGGTGGGGGAGTCGGTCTCTGACTTCTATGCCGTTGAGGGCAACGATGATGTCCAAATCCAGTCTCCTCCTCCTACTGATATCGAGATTATAGAGGAAGATCAGGTGGGATTGGGACCAGGCATGGGCAAAGATATTTGTTTGTTGATGCGTTTGTTCGAACCTACCTCTGATTCTGAAGGCCCCAACAAACATACTCGGCATGCGTCCACTCACACTAGGGCGAAAAACTCTACTCTGACCTGTATGTTTGATCACTTCTCTGATGGCGATAGTGGGACCAAACAAATGTTCCACATCCCAAAAGAGGACCACGATGTGGTGGAGTTCCACATTGACCAGAACTCGTCTATCCTCAACACCTGAGGGGGCACGCAGGTTGTCGCATAGTAGCTGTGCACTGCTGCTGATATTGAGTGGTTGAAGTCTCACGATCGCCGTCAAATACTTAGTATGATTACTACTTAGAGTCTTAGGGTAAGTTTTTATGGGTGACTTTATTTCATTTTGTTATTGACAAGCAAACATTTGTTAATGTCAAATGTTTGTGTGCAGATTTCCATAGCTAGCAGCTACCTAGAGAAGGAGGAGGTCACCTGTCGAGACAATATTACGAGGGAGGGAGTCAATAAGTAGGTAGAGCATTCAGAGACCAAGTTGGAGGGTCAGATGCAGGCAGCTTAGACTTTAGAGGCTGCCCAGGACAAACTCTAGAAGAAGGTCGACCATTTGAATTAAAAAGTGAAAAAGAAAATTCGGGTTTGTAAAAAAAATTGGGTTTTAGGGAGAAATTAGTGTTTGTGAAATTTGAGAAAGAAGATCAAATGGATTACAATGACGAAAAATGAGTGAGAAAAAAGAGCTAAAACCTTTTTTTTTTAAGTAGGGGGGGGGGGGGGGGGGGGGGGGGGGGGGGGGGGGAGAGATTTTTGCCATTTGGGGTATTTTTCTGAGAATATAAAATAAATTGGGGTTACACATAATAAAGCATATTTGTGATAGTTTTCTAAAATAACGCTGAAGTGTAGGATAGTTTCTTATAATTTAGCAACCCCCTCCCCCCTCCCCCGTCCTGAGTAATTTTTTTCTGGCTTCATCCCTGCAAGTCTGCCATACCTGACATCCATGCCACTAGGCCTAAATCCATTATAGTTTCGTTTTCTTATCCCCTCGGTCAAGTGAGTGCAAGCGATTGTCACCCTCCCTTCACCCGTTCAAAGTGTGGATGAGTTCTGTGCAAATAAAGTATAGTCTAGGTGGATTTTCTACATGATGCTTCTTTTTTGTTCATCCAATGAGGTCATTTTTGGTTCATATAATGAAGTCGCAAAATAAGCCTTGCGTATAGAATTCTATATAAATTTGAAGAAGTGTAGATATGTTATAATCTCAAGAAAAATTGTAGATAAATGTGTCTACTAAATAAAGTCTACACATATGGCCCTACCTAATAAAGTTGATGGGTCTATTAATAGAGACATCTCACGACTAAACTGAACCCAGTTCCGAGCAGGTATTTAGCAATTTTTGTTTCTGGAAATAGATATTTAGCAATAGTATTAAATTTATATTTTAGTATGTATAGTATAAAATGTTAGGAAATTAGGACCGTGTTGAGTCTTCGACACGATCAATACAAACCATCAAGCAAATACTAGATCACACCAATCGCACAAAGCACACAAGAATTGTTCAGGTTGGAGCTTTCACCTTAATCCAGGGGAGAAAGAACCGAGTTGTTATTCAACTAGAGAAAATACAAAAATATTACAATTCTCATTACGACCCTCTCTCAAGCCTAACTGGGACTACTTGTTGTTTACAGTGGAGAAATCTCTCACCTCTCAAAAGAAGTACTATCTTCTCATATTCGGCACTCAATGAAATCATATCGTTCTTGCAGCCATTACAATGAATATTTAGATCTAGAAAAACCCTAGTTCGATACACTTTATACACTAACCATCTGAGGTATACTAAAGAGATAACCATGCGTTGAGAGCCGTACGATCTAACATGAAGACGAAGTTGAGCTTCATACGAATCTCCAAGACCCAACCCAAAACCGCATCAGCATGCAAGACCGTCGACTGCACAAGTTGCGATCAACCACTGTTCCTCAAAATTGACACCCGAGGGGGTGACAGTCGATTGTCCTCTTCTATGTTCCTTTTGCTGCTGACTGCTTTCTTCTCTTTCTTCAACATTCACTCAGATTCCATCTCATCGCTTCATCGTCTTCTCATCAAACATATGTATGCAAGACATATAAACCCAACAATCTCCTTGGATTGCATACTTATGAATCCACACCTGTGTGATCAAAACTCTTCTAGACCTTTCACCTCCGCTTTGTAAACAACTTGTTTCTATGGCTTCTTCTGCTAGTTGAATCTACATCCACCTATTTTCCTCCAATTGTATGTCGCATTCAAGGGCACACCCCAGTACATGTTATCATGGAGGTACCACCCTCCACACGAACTCCACCTACCCCAAGGCTCTCTCCACCTTTTAATGGTATAAGATTGTAGTCTTGCTTTGGTAATTCTAATGACGGCTTACTAAATGATGCTTTAGGAACAATGGCTTCCAAACACTCGACCGAGTTTTTGTGCTCTCACAAAGCTGGTAGAGTTTGTGCTAACCCTGCTCAATCCCCCCTCTTAGCCTCCATCACCTTACAACGACTCTCCCAAACTGTCAAAACTCCACCTCAAACTGTATACCTGCAGCCCCGAGAATCAAGAGTCTTCAAGGATATCAGATTCTGCTGTATTGAAGGAATATGCCTGACCTCTTTTAGTGTGAACCCTTTATCATGTGGAGTCTCTGATTCAACTGTTCCATCACCCACCACTTCACAAATCTCCTCAATCGCCGTTCTCACACTACGACCTATTGTAGACTTGTAAGTGAAAAATATCTCACTCTTGGATCAAATGTAAGAAGAACTCTCTGAATCAAGATACCAACTCAAATCCATATCTGAAGAACTTGAAACAAGAAGACATAAATCAAAATTACCGGTTTCACTTGAATCAGTTACACTGGCTATGTTGACTTGATCACCTTCTATAGTAGCACTCTTCTTACTTAACAAGTTGCGACAGTCTCCCTTGTAATGCTCAATTCCTTTACAATGGTGCCAACAGATCTTACCCTTATGTGTCGTATCCCTTCCAATTAAAATATCATCATCCACCGCTAAACACCCTGCATAAATAGACTCTGCTTTATGAGTCTCGTTCCTCAATTCATCTTCTTTTAGATCCTTAATTACTCCGGCTACTGTAAGTGTCTCCTTGGCAGATTTTCCGTGTAGCATGGTAGTTATCAAGTGATCATAAGAAGTTGGCAGTGAATATATCAAGTTGAAATCTTTATCATTTTCGCTAAGATCATCAGCGTTGATCCCCTTCAATTCAGATATTACCTTATTGAACTCCACAATGTGATCTTGAAGAGGGGTACCTTCTTTCATTGAGAAACTAAACAGCTTCCTCTTCTAGTACATCTGATCCAACAACGATGATCCCAAGTAGTTATATTTGAGTCTCTCCCATAGACTCACGACACTTTTTTCCTCAAGAATATTACACTTGACTTCATTCTCCAATTGCAACCGGATTAAACTCATTAATGCCTTCAAACAAATCTCATCTCACTTGTCCTTCTTCATGTCGGTTGACTTATTCTCTTCTAGGGCAAGAGCAAGTCTTTCTGAACCAATATATCGTAAATGTCCACCTTCCATATATATAAGTTGATCTTACTGTTAAACTGTTTGATTTTCATCTTTTGATCTGCCATCTTCTCCAAGGAACTCGAACAAACCCACGAACCTGATGCAGTATGATACCAATTGTTAGGGAGTTATTCCCTCTATAGGATCTTGTTGAATCTTCGATATGATCAATACAAACCACCAAGCAAATACTAGATCACACCAATCACACAAAGCACACAAGAATTGTTCAGGTTGGAGTTTTCACCTTAATTCTGGGGAAGAAGAACCGCGATGTTATTCAATTAAAGAAGATACAAGAACATTACAACTCTCACCATGACCCTCTCTCAAGCCTAACTGAACTACTTGATGTTTAAAATGGAGAAATCTCTCACCCATCATATTGTAACACCCCGCAAAATTAAGTTATCTTAATTTTGCTTCCGCATGTGTTATGCTCGGGTGTTTTGTACAATTGCATATAATATCTTATATAATACCTTGAATATTTTTAAATGTTAGTTTGTAAAATATAAAAATTTAGGAATGACCCATATACATATTTAATAATCTATTTCGAATGAGGACTTAAGAGCAATTGTGTTAGGGACTTCTAGGAAATGATTATCACAAAAAGGGGCCTTAATGAAATTATCAAATTTTTTTTATTATGCATGATTCTTGCTGGTTAGTGGCACAGAGGAGGTTTAGGAAGGTGGAATTAATTAGAATCTAGAGTTAGAGAAAGTGGATTAATGAGTTGGATGGTATAATGCATATTTAGGCTTATAAATACCCACATAAGCCTAGATGAGAAACTAAATCTTTGGAGTTGAAATTTTTATTAGGTAAACTTAGAAACTTTATTTTATTTCACGAGTTGTAGATTATTAAAATAAGAGATGGTAGTAATAGTGTCTATTTTATTATGGTCATAAGGTTAAGTTTATCGATTTTGGTGTTGGAACGCTTCGAGGAGCTTAGAAGCAATCGAATTCGGAAGCTATAGGTGGGTAATAACTTTACTACTCTAATTTCAACTATATTGTAGGGTGTATACATGTTACAAAAGATATTGTTGGATCCTGTATGCAAGGCAAAGAACACTAGAGGGGGTTCTATAAAAATTAAACAATAAATTGAGTTTTTCGCAACTGTTAAGTCGAATGTATCGGAGAAATCAGTCGACTGTCAGCGCAAATATAAGAGTAAATGAACTGAATAGCAACCAGTTTGTTAAGTCGGCTTAAAGCGGAAACCAATCGACTGCATAGGCTCGATTTTCAATATAACTCAGCGAAAATGAAATTTCATGATGGAGAAATCAAACCACAAAGAGTCAACACAATAAACACCACGATATATCCTAGTTCGGTCCTCCCGACCTACATCCAGTCCCTAAGCAACTCACTTGAGATTTTTCACTATTCTTGAAAAAAATACAAGAATTCTCTACGGCCTTTGACAACAACTATGTCAAATTCGTAGACCTCTCTCACCAATAGAGAGAGCAAAACCCACTCTACAACCTAGAGTGAAACCGACTCTACACCAAGAGTCCTACTCTCCAACCGAGAGGACCACTCTCACAACCCGAGAGTGAAACAACAATAAAAGTGAAGATTACAATGACCTAAAGCCTTTTTTTGATTGTGCTTTTTGTTTAGTAGCTAAAGGTCAACTTCTAACTTCAGTCTAGAACGAATTCTTTGTTATACAAGACTGAAATCAGAGAACCAAGTCTTAAAGAAAGTAAGTGCTTTGTAAACTTGTTCTTTTTCTCTCAAAAGCAAAATGACTTGATAAAAAGTTAAGGAACCTTTCCCAAATGAATTCTATACTCTATTTATAAAGCTAGATTCTCTTGGACGTTGAGAAACAGTTCCCCAACTGCCATACAACGGCAGTAAGAATTTAAATTTAAAAACAAAATTTAAATATCAGAAAACTGTCAAAAAGTGCTTGAACAGTCGAGTGGGTTTCCATATGATTCAACTGGTCAAAGTTTGAGAGAGTTCAATCAGTTTCGTACTAGAACAGTCGACTTTTCTCAAGAATAAGTCGATTGGTAGTCAACAGCTAAACTTATAAAAGCTTCATTTTAACATTTTGATTTTGGAAAATTTTATTTTTATTTAAGGGATGTGTGAGTGTGTGTGTGACAAGGCTTTACGAAAAATCTAAGACACAAATATTACAAAACACAATTACAAGACACATGTTCATTTAATAAAACACTTTTGAAGCTCTTGAGAAGTCTTTGACTTGTGTCTTGATCTTGAGTCTTGATCTTGTCTTTGTGGCTTGATATGGAACTTTTAGAAGCCTTCATTGTATTGTTGCCTTGAACACTTTTGGTACACACTGCAAAAGATATGTAAGATAGAACATTTGTGTATTGTGTTGTAGTCATATCAAAATCAAGAATCTACATTCTCCCCCCTTTTGATGATAACAACACAATAACTTAAAAATAGTACAGAATAACAATTTATATATCATGAAAGATATACAAATGAAAGATATACAAATGTAAATAAGCTCCCCTGAATAAAATACAATATGCACAATGTTTTTTGATATTTACAATAAGCACATATTTTGGTATTTTTAAAAATAAACATGCACAACACAAAATGCACATATTTCAGTATCTCAACACAATATGCACATATTTCTCCCCCTTTGTCATCAACAAAAAAAAACAAAAGGAAAGAGATAAGAATCAACCATAGATAAAAACCAACATAACATAAATAGCATAAATGGAAATTTATACATGATCAGTCAAATAGACTGTTCATATGACAAAGTGAAAAGAGAACATCATTAAATCGAAATATAATTGCGACAGGCAACTGGGTTTTAGATCAGTCGACTAAGTCGAGAGCAAATGCAACCAAACTCAAAGTTAAGTAAAGCTACTGTCAGTCGACTGTAGATTTGACGACAATCGACTGGGCAGAAGACAAAATTAAGTCAGAAAAATAGACAAAGAAAATACTGTATAAGTTGACCGATAATCAATTATAAGTCGACTGAGATATATATATATATATATATATATATTTTAAATGCTATGAAATGAGCAAATGCCTAGTTCTTTTCTAAAGTTGATAAAAGTATATTCTTTAAGTGGTTTGGGAAATATATATGCTACTTGTTTATCAGTGGAAATAAAATCTAATAGTATATCTCCTTTTAAGACATGATCACATAGGAAATAATGTCGAATATCAATATGTTTCGTACGTGGACCGGATTTTTAGATAAATTAATAGCACTGGTATTATCACACATTATAGCGAGTCTTGAAAAAGAAATACCATAATCTAATAAAGTTTGTGTCATCCATAAAATTTGAGCACAAGCCAAACTTACAGCAATATATTCAGCTTCTATAGTAGATAGGAATACCGAATTTTACTTTTTACTGCACCAAGATACTAGTGAATGTCCTAAAAATGACAAGTTCTACTAGTACTTTTACGATCAGTTTTACTACCAGCAAAATCAGCGTCACTATATGACAATAGTTGAAAGTTATTGGTGCGTGGATAAAATAAACCATATTCAGATGTGCCTTTAATATATCTTAAAATACGTTTCATTGCTTTTAAGTGAGTTTCTTTTGGATTAGACTGATATCTAGCACACAAACAGACGTTAAACATAATATATGGTCTACTAGCAGTTATATATAAGAGTGAACCAATCATACCTCGATAGAGTTTTTGATCGACACTCTTACCTAATTCATCTTTGCCAAGTGTAGTAGTAGTAGCCATAGGTGTGGTCTTACTAATAGTGCTATCCATGCCAAATCGTTTGAGTAATTCCTTAGCATATTTTCCTTGATTAATAAATATGCTATTTTGAGACTATTTTATTTGTAGTCCAAAGAAATAATTGAGCTCACCCATGTGACTCATCTCAAACTCATTTTTCATGTTATTAGCAAAATCTTGACATAGATTACTGTTAGTTGATCCAAAAATTATGTCATCTACATATATTTGTATGATTAATATATCAGTCTTCATTTTTCTAATAAACAAAGTATTATCTACTTTACCAATTTCAAAACCAGTTTCTAAAAGAAAAGTTTTTAAGCGATCATACCAAGCACAAGATGCTTGTTTAAGACCATATAAAGCCTTTTTCAATTTAAAAATATGATTTGGAAATTGTTCATGTTCGAAACCGGATGGTTGCTTAACATAAACATCTTCCTTAATGAAACCATTTTAAAAAAGTACTTTTAACATCAATTTGGAAGAGTGTGGAATTCATAAAACACACAAAAGGTAATAAAATTCTAATTGATTCTAGTCTAGCAACAGGAGCATATGTTTCATCAAAATCAATTCCTTCTTCTTGATTATATCCTTTAGCAACTAATCTAGCTTTGTTCCTAACGACTTGTCCTGATTCATCTAACTTATTTTTAAATACCCATTTGATACCAATAATAGTATGATCAGGATATTGTGGAACTAAATCTCATACATCATTTCTTACAGATTGATTAAGTTCATCTTGCGTAGCATTCAACCAAAATTCATTCTCACATCCTTCTTGAATATTTTTCGGTTCAAAATCCGATAAGAAAGCAGTATGAGAAATCATATTAAAATGGGATCTTGTTTGAATGTCATGGGAGATGTCACCAATAATTAAGTCATGAGGATGATATCGAACTTCAACAAATGATTTTGGTAAAGTTTGAGTTATTGCTACAGGATCAGTCGACTTAACAAACCCATCAGCCGACTGATTTACATCAGTCGACTTAGGAAGTCTATCAGTTGACTTGTCTAGGGTAGTTTGCTCTAGTGATTTAATAATGTTATCTAGTGGTGATGATTCAATTTCATCATCTTCAGTAACATTAGATGAAGGTAAAGATTCATCAAATGAAACATGCATAGATTCTTCAATAGTCAAAGATGACTTATTGAAAATTCTATACGCCTTACTCCTATTTGAGTATCCAATGAAGATACCTTCATTAGATCTAGCATCAAATTTATCTAGATTATCTTTTGTGTTTAATATGAAACACTTATATCCAAATACTTTAAAATACGAAACTTTAGGAATTCGATCATAAAATATATCAAAACAAGTTTTCTTAAGCTTTGGCCTAATTAATATTCTATTTAAAACATAGCATGCTGTAGAAACAGCTTCAGCCCAGAAGTATTTAGGCAAGTTACTTTCAACAAGCATAGTACGTGCACATTCTTGCAATGTCTCTTTCAACCACTCTATTTTGTGGTGAAACTCTAGGAAATGCAAATGAATGTGTTATACCATTCTTGTTGCAGTATTCTGAAAAAGTTTCATTCTCAAATTCTCCACCATGATCACTTCTAATAGTGACTATGGTTAGAGATTTTTGATTTTGAATACGTTTGCAGAAATTTGCAAATTCTTCAAAGGCTTCATTTTTATGTTTTAAAAAGAATACCCATGTAAATCTTGAAAAATCATCTACTAAAATAAATACATATCTACTTTTATTTAAAGAAGCGACTCTAGTAGGGCCAAATAAATCCATATGGATTAATTCGAGAAGCCTACTAGTAGAAATCATTTCTTTTGTCTTAAAGGTAGATTTTACTTGTTTTCCTAGTTGACATGCATCACACATTTTATCTTTCTTAAAAGATAATTTTGGCAATCCTTTAACTAGATAATTTAGCAATGTTTTTCATCTTTACATGTCCAAATCTCTTATGCCAAAACCAAGAATCGTTGTTTGAAGCAACTGAACAAAAATCACTCGAAAACTCAGTTTTTTTCAAACATAATTCATATATATTGTTTTTTCTAAAACCTTGAAAAATTACATTTTTCATGGATGAATCATAAATTGAGCATGCAACTTTTTCAAACACTATCTTATACCCCTTATCACATAATTATGCTTTAAACCACTAATTAGGAATACCTCTTCAATAGTAGGGGTAGTGTTCTTACCGACCATTCCTATTCCGATGACATTTCCTTTGTTATTGTCACCAAATGTAACAATCCCTCCATCTATATCTTGTATGGAAGAAAGTAAATTTGCATGGTCAGTCATGTGTTTAGAGCATCCACTGTCAAGTATCAATCGTTCCCTTTTAGGTACCTATAAAATATTAATTGTGAATATGGTACCATTTTCATTGGGTCCGAAAGAGATTAGTGTTTGGGAAACCAAACCCAAAGTGAGTTTAATTTACCACCATATGCAGGCATATAATTTACAAAATTACAAACATTATGCACAAATGAATTTATATAAGTAATCCTATCATTAAGACTCAGGTTGACTAGAACCCAAATATTTGTGCTCTGACCAGTCGACTTTGTTATACCCATCAGTCGACTGTGCTGTGAAGGCAGTCGACTGGGAGGTGAAACTAGTCGACTTATATAAGGTTGTCATCTCTTTGAATAAGACTCCATACCTCTGGACAGACGATCGATTTTATGGGTCAGTCGACTGGTCTGATCTGAAGAATTACTATTTTCATGAATAAAAATATTTTTTAGTTTTTCAAAAAAATCATATAACTTGTTCTTCACACTAAAAACAGAATCAATCTTATTACTGCTAGTGTTATTAGAAGAATGATGTTTTTCAAGAGTTTTTTGAAAACCAAGTCCAAATCTTTTATTAGATTTAACTTTATTTGGATAACTTCATTTAAATTCTCTTTTCCTTTATTGAACTTAGATATATTCTTAGATATCTTTTCATAATTTTTCTTTAGAGATATAAGATTTATATCCAAGTTTGAAAGACGAGAATTTAAAGACTTGACTTCAACATTTAAGTCAAGATTTTCTTGAAAAAGCGTTTGATTAACTTTCTCTAGATTTTTAACTCTTATCTTCTCCTTTTTTAGTTCTTGAAAAACTTCATTAAACGCTTCTAATAAGTCATTAGAGTCAATATTGTCACTTACATCGTTTTGAGTAGCCATGAAGCACACATTTGCGACTTCATTTGATTCTTCATTCTCTTCTTCCGATGATGAGTCACTATCATCCTATGTTGCTTGATATGCCTTCTTGTTCTTCATGTACTTTTTCTTGGTGAACTTGTCCTTCTTGAAGTTAGAAATTTTCCCTTTTGATTTTGCATTCTCTAACGGACAGTCCATCTTCAAGTGACATGTTTTGTTACACTTGAAACAAGTAGGAAGTTCATTAGTATCCTTAAACTTAGAATTGAATTTACCTTTGCAAAGAAATTTCTTAAACTTTCTTGTGAACAAAGCCAGATCTTCTTCATCTTCTGAATCGGACATGGCCTTGAAAGCAAGAGATTTCTTTTTGGCTTGTTGAGGTTCTAAATCATTCTTACGTTTCTCCAATTGTACTTCGTATGCCATTAGATTTTCCACAAGATTCTCAAGAGAGAGTTGTGTTAAATCGTTGGCTTCTTCTATAGCAGTGGTCTTCTTTTCCCATTCGGGGGTTAGGGCACAAAGCACTTTCCTCACCATCTCTGCTTGTGTATAGGTTTTTCCAAGAGCCACAAGAGATTTTGTAATGTCGGTGAATCTTGTTATCATGTCCGATACATTTTCATTCTCCTTCATGCGGACCATCTCGAACTTGTGAACAAGAACAAAAATTTTAGATTATTTGACCTTATTTGTACCTTCATGTGTTACTTCAAGAGCATGTCATATTTGATATGCCGTTGTTGTGTTTGACACACGATTGAACTCTTCTTTGTTAAGTGCACAAAAGAGAGCATTCATCGCCTTTGCATTGTTCATGGTGTTGCTCTTCATGTCATCATTCCATTGTGCATAGGAAAGAGTAGGTATGGTGTACTCCGTCTCGGTCATGTTTCAAATCACATAGTTGATGGATTGTAAGTATATCTTCATTCTACACTTTCAACAGTTGTAGTTTGTTCCATCAAAGAGAGGTGGCCTTTGTGTGGATTGGCCTTCATGGTATAGACTTGAATTTGAAGTAGATGCCATTGCACTCAACCAAGCTCTGATACCAAGTGTTGGATCATGTATGCAAGGCAAAGAACACTGGAGGGGGGGGGGGGGGTGAATAGTGTTGTATAAAAATTAAACAATAAATTGAGTTTTTCGCAACTGTTAAGTCGACTTTCAGCGCAAATATAAGAGTAAATGAACTAAATAGCAACCAGTCTGTTAAGTCGACTTAAAGCGGAAACCAGTCGACTGCACAGACTCGATTTTCAATATAACTCAGCGAAAATGAAATTTCAAGATGGAGAAATCAAACCACAGAGAGTCAACACAGCAAACACCACGATATATCCTGGTTCGGTCCTCCCGACCTACATCCAGTTTCCAAGCAACCCACTTGAGATTTTCCATTATTCTTGAAAAAAATACAAAAATACTCTACGGCCTTTGAGAACAACTATGTCAAATCTATAGACCTCTCTCACCACTAGAGAGAGCAAAACCCACTCTACAACCTAGAGTGAAACCGACTACACCAAGAATCCTACTCTCCAACCGAGAGGACCACTCTCACAATCCGAGACTGAAACAACAATAAAAGTGAAGATTACAATGACCTAAAGCCTTGTTTTGATTGTGCTTTTTGTTTAGTGGCTAAAGGTCAACTTCTAACTTCAGTGTAGAATGAATTCTTTGTTATACAAGACTGAAATCAGAGAACCAAGTCTTAAAGAAAGTAAGTGCTTTGTAAACTTGTTCTTTTTCTCTCAAAAGCAAAATTACTTGACAAAAAGTTAAGGAACCTTTCCCAAATGAATTCTAAACTCTATTTATAGAGTTAGATTCACTTGGACGTTGAGAAACAGTTCTCCAACTGCCATACAACGGTAGTAAGAATTTAAATTTAAATATTAGAAAACTGTCAAAAACTGCTTGAACAGTCGACTGGGTTGCCATATGAGTCGAGTGGTCAGAGCTTGAGTGAGTTCAGTCAGTTTCGTACTAGAACAGTCGACTTTTCTCAAGAATAAGTCGACTAGTACTCAACAGATGAACTTATACAAGCTTCATTTTGATATTTTAATTTTGGAAAACTTTATTGTTATTTAGGGGATGTGTGAGTGTGTGTGTGTGACAAGGCTTTTACAAGAAATCTAAGACACAAATATTACAAAACACAATTACAAGACACATGTTCATTTAATAAAACACTTTTGAAGCTCTTGAGAAGTCTTTGACTTGTGTCTTGATCTTGAGTCTTGATCTTGTCTTTGTGGCTTGATATGGAACTTTTAGAAGCCTTCATTGTATTGCTACCTTGAACACTTTTGGTACACATTGCAAAAGATATGTAAGATAGAACAATTGTGTATTGTGTTGTAGTCATCAAAATCAAGAATCTACAGCTATATATGTTGTATTGAATGAGTATTCATACTTATATTACGTATTAATTATTAATTAATTGTGTAAAATTATGGTAACATTTACCTAAAAGCGCTTTGCAGTATCTGTCCCGAGTATGAGATTTACTTCCGAAAATCATTTCTCTTTATCTAGATAGAATCTAAAGCTGAAATTTTTATATGTGTATTTTGTATATGTCTATAACATCTCTTCAAAATTTCAGGATTTTTGGATGTAATTTGGTATTTTAAATAAAACTGAACTCATTCCTGGTTAAGAACGGAAACATGACCTATTCTATAATTTTGTTTCGAATATCATGCTTACTTCCAAAAACCATTTCTCTCCAAATATATGGAATATGAAGCCAAAATTTTATATGTGAACCTAGTATATGTCTGTAATGTGTGTAACGCCCCGGATTCCCATTACCGGACATCCGTGATGCAACCAGAATCTTTGCCTTCAAATGCATCTGAACACAGTAATAACAAGGAAATTTAAAAACTTTTTATTGCCAAATAAGGTCATTACATCATCGATTACAACCAATATCTTATTCTTGAACAAGAATACAAATTACATTAACTTATTACATCTTATTACAAAATATTTACCAACTCCTCTTGTAAAGCTATCAGATGTCTCCCGGAATGGTAATCGACTGATCACCGCCGAAGCTCCGCCGAGTGGTCAATCTGCTTCTCTGGAACTTGCCCTTCGGCTTGAGTCCTCTGCTGCGCGACTCTGATATTTCTACACATTCTCGAAAGGTAGGACCGGTATCTAAAAGGTGGGGAACGTCAGTAATTCTACTGACGCAATGCTGATAAGAAACAGCAATCTCCAAACTGGAAACCACTAACCATCTTGAATGGCAAAATAAATGTGAATCCTAATTCCCTAGTGTTCATGTATGCCATGATCTAACAATTAAATGTGTCAGTCACATGCCTTATTCTAATGCAAGCAAGACTTTGGGACTTTGGATCCGCATGCATCCCATACTACATATGTTCCAGAATCAAGCATGGTTTAATCTAATGCACAAAACAAAGAATGCACACGATGCACGTACTCTAATGCAATTCATTTGGGAACGTATGCATCACATACTACATACTTCCCCAAAATCAACTTCAATAGAAACGTATGCATCCCACACTACATACTTTCCAAAGAGTTCACCTCTCCTGATTGTAGGGTTCAATCCCTCTCCATGCATCCTACTATTGTACTCATCCTGTTCCCAATAGATTTCGTATCTGAAGAGCTTGCAGTCATTCAGTCTAGTCCCTTACTGCAGTCCCTAAAGTTGTGGTCGCATTTGCCACTTAGTACCTGCGCACAGACCTCACTTAAAAATCCGTGAAAAACCTTCTGGTACAAAACCATGTACCCATGAAGTAAATGATTCACATATAGAACAAAACCCAAGTACATAGTAACATGATGGCCTCGAGGGTTAAATCCCCCTATCCGACACGAGCTCCTCTCCCGTTCCTTACCCCGGCTCTTTGGGAATTAATAGATCGAGATACGAGACCCGCGAACTCAAAACTTGAGAACCAAATCCATATCCCTACGACAGAAAAAGTACAATACCCGACTATGGTCTGGTAGAACTAATGCAATGTACATACCCCTAATACATTACTCTAATCCAATACTCACTCTAACCATTCAGGTAACATAAAGGGTTCCTCCCACAATCCTGCTTATCGACTCGCGTCCCCTGCGACACAATGTCCCGCTCGCCACTTCTCCTAGCTTGGAATTTGTCCCTCACCATGACCCGCGTTCATCCTTAACCGGCATAAATACAACTCGACGGCACCATCTTGGACGTCCAACGTCTTGGCGGAAGTTCACATCTAGGGTCGATAGACATAGGGTATCACCTGCCCTTGTGAATGCATCCCATACTACATACTTCCCCAAAATCAACTTCAATAGAAACGTGTGCATCCCACACTACATACTTTCCAAAGAGTTCGCCTCTCCTGATTGTAGGGTTCAATCCCTCTCCATGTATCCTACTATTGTACTCATCATGTTCCCAATAGATTTCATGTCTAAGGAGGTTGCAGTCATTCGGTCTAGTCCCTTACTGCAGTCCCTAAAGTGGTGGTCGCGTTTGCCAACTTAGTACCCGCGCACGGACCTCACTTAAAAAGCCGTGAAAAACCTTCTGGTACAAAACCATGTACCCATGAAGTCAATGATTCACATATAGAACAAAACCCAAGTGCATGGTAACATGATGGCCTCGAGGGTTAAATCCTCATATCCGACACGAGCTCCTCTCCCGTTCCTTACCCTGGCTCTTTGGAAATTAACAGATCGAGATACGAGACCCGCGAACTCAAAACCTGAGAACCAAATCCATATCCCTACGACACAAAAAGTACAACACCCGACTATGGTCTGGTAGAACTAATGCAATGTACATACTCCTAATACATCACTCTAATCCAAGACTCACTCTAACCATTCAGGTGACATAAAGGGTTCCTCCCACAATCCTGCCTATCGACTCGCGTCCCTGGCGACACAATGTCCCGCTCGCCACTTCCCCTAGCATAGAATTCATCCCTCACCATGGCCCTTGTTCATCCTTAACCGGCATGAATACAACTCGACGGCAACATCTTGGATGTCCAACGTCTCGGCGGAAGTTCACATTTAGGGTCGATAGACGTAGCGTATCACCCTACCCTTGTGACTAACTCTAGTCACAACCTCCACAATAGGAGTCAAACACAAACAAGACCAGCAATAGACACCATTCATCCCCAAACAGCGAGTTATAAACTCTTAGGTACACAAGGGGAAAGGTTCTACCAACACATAGTCAAAACCATGACAAAACAAACTAGGGTGTTTCTGCCTGAAACTTAAAAGGGTCATAACTCCCACAATACAACTTAGATTTGGGTGTTCAATCCTGGCCAATCTGGAAAGGTAAACTTCTAGGCTACAACTCCCAAGTTGATCATCACCTCAGATTCAGTCATCTAAATCCTCAAATTAGCCTCACAAACCTCAGCCTGTGTACTTCCTGTACACTGGTTGCACCTTACTGTTGGCATAAAACTCTACCTGCTCATCGGAATGGTACAAATCTAGGTTTTGTCGAAAGGTGTGAATGTCCTCTATAACTTTCTAGTTGATCACCAATCTCAATTGTTTCATTTGATTACCCTAAAACATTCATTTTTCTCAGGTATACAGAAACACACACAAAGCATTACTCAAACAGAGCCTTCAGCTCAAAATCTGGTTTCTGTCCAATCTTGCAATTTCATCATTATTAATCTACTCACAGGAATTTATTGAAATAGGGTATTTTGGAAAGATCTAGATGTCTACTACAATTTCTTAATTGTACACTTTCTCAAATTCTACTAATACAGAGCCAAAAAAGTACCATCTTATCAGAGTGTCAATACTGACTATGTTCTGCAGAGTACATTCTAAAATATTCATCATAAATCACATGTTTATCAAATGGTCATCAAATTTACATTTTCAGAAACTAGACATCATCATGTGTAACATGCAAAAAAAGGTTCACATCCAAATTCCAAGTATTCAATGAGTTCTACCTGTTATAAACATGCATAAAAGTTCTGTTGTTCTTCAGTTACTGTCTTGACTACTCTTGATTAATTAATTTTGAATATGCATCAAATTTAGTCCAAATAGTTTCATGATTTATATGTAGAGTCCAGATACATGCAAGATAACATGGTAAAAATTTCAGATGTAGAACATGAGTCAATTAATTCTAAGAATTCCCACAAGTTCAGTTGTTATAATAGACATACCCAGTCTCTGCCTTACGGCTCAGTCCTCAAAATGGATTTTATTAAAATATCAAATATCATCAGAAAAATCTGAAATAAATCATGTATCTTCTAGACATATATGAGACCATTCTGTGAAAATTTCAAGATAAAATTCCAATTATTTTGTTCTCTGGAAATTCGGAAATATGACATGCAGATCATTTTTTCTGTTTCCATTTTCAGATTCTAACAATCTACTCCTAATCAACCATGCTCATACTACTAATACTCATTGCATGCAAGAAATTAAACAAGAACAAGTTCAGAGAACTCCCCGCTGTTGATTGGCTTGAGAAGATGAGATATGCCTTGAGCTTCCTCTTCCAAAACCCTACTCCAAAAAGCTTGAGAACACTTCTCCTTTTTGGCTCCTTTCACTCTCTCCTTCTCTTTCTTTTTCTTTTCTAAAATTTCCAGAGCTCAAAAGGGTGAGAAGGGGGGTTTTATCAAGAGAGGAGTGAGGGGAGGGGGGGAGGCCGGCCAAATATGGGGGTAGGGGGGTAAGGTGAGGTGACAAGTGGTTTTTCCCCAAACCATTGTTTTTGGAGACAAGGCTTGGTTGAAATTTTTGGTCTTGATTAAGCTTTAGGTGAGAGATGAGCGGTTAGATTTGAGTGCATGCGAAGAATATCCATTGTAGTACCATAAAATTACATATTTGCATACGTACCATACTCAAAACTAGTGTATGTACTAGTCTCGGTCATTCTCATTCTCGAGCATCATCAAGAACGCAACAATCCACACGAACCGTCCAGCAAATTTAAATGCACTCATCATTCATACATATATAATCAAGCAACACTGAAATATATATATATATATATATATATATATATATATATATATATATATATATATATATATATACACACACACACACACACACAAAAGCATTATATTATCCGAGGTATTACAATGTGTTTGCAAAATTATGATTTTTGGATGTCGTTTGGTATTTTAAATAAGTCCGAACTCATTCATGGTTAAGAACGGAAACATTACATATTCTACAATTATTTCATGAATATCATGCTTACTTCCAAAAATTATTTCCCTCCAAATATATGGAATTTGAAGCTAAACTTTTTATATGTGAATCTAGTATATGTTTATAATATATTCACAAAATTTCATGAGTTTTGGATATCATTTAGTATTTTAAATAAATTCGAACTTATGACTTGTTGACAATTTTGCATTAGTTCTAGAAATTTGTACAGTTTCTGTACTAGTTTTAGACTTACTTCCGAAAATCATTTCTCTTTAACTAGATAGAATTTGAAGTTGAAATTTTTATGTGTATCACGTATATGTCTATAACATCTCTTCAAAATTTTATGACTTTTGGATGTCATTTGGTATTTTAAATAAATTCAAACTAATTCCTGATTAAGAACTGAAACATGACTTATTCTATAATTTTGTCCTGAATATCATGCTTACTTTCAAAAGTCATTTCTCTATAATTATATGAAATTTGAAGCTGGACTTTTTATATGTGAAACTAGTATATGTCTATAATATGTTCAAAAATTCATGAGGTTTGGATATCGTTTAGCATTTTAAATAAATTCGAACTTAGGACTGGTTGACAGATTGTGTTGGTTCTGAAAATTTGTATACCTTTTGGTTTTTTACCATTAATTTTAAACTATTATATGTAGTATTTTGAGGAAACTCAAAACTAAGAATTTGAAGTAGATTCATTAATATTTCTTTCTAGTCTAAGAAATCAAATTTCCATAAAGTATGGAATTTTCGGTGATTTTTATAAGTAACAAGAGCTGCAATTTTCAAGAATCTGAACCTACTATATTGCATATGGATTTAAGACAAAATAATTGTGGTTCAAGTTAGATGTTCTTAACTATAATTAGTAGACTCATTTACGTTTCATATAACTAAGAAATCCATTTTTTGAAATGTATTGGAATTTATATGATATTCGCAAGACTACTATGTTGTTATCCAAAGAGTTGAACATTTAAACAGTGGATTATATATATATGGAATAAGGATACACCCGGGAAATTCACGATATGTAGGATAGGATAGACCAGTAAGGTCCATGAATCCGAAAGAATGACTTAGTCAAATCCAATGGAATGATTGTGACTTAGGCGATGCCCGAGTCCGACAATAGTTAGTGAACTCCGAGGGAGGAGTGGAATAGGGTCGGTATGACCAAGATTCCAGTTTGTGTGAAATGTAAGTCCGGAATAGGGATCGTTAAGTCCAGATTATATTTTGCATCATTTAGACTAATATTTTACATTAGTTAAATTAATATTTTGCATTAGAAGAGGATATGATAGAAACAATGACGAACATGTCCGGTAGAGATTTACGTTCCTAGGAATATTCAGGACTGAGGATATGCCCAGAAAATCAACGGTGTGTGGGCTAGGGGTATGTCTATTAGGTTCGTAGTTACGGGATATTGACTTGCTAGAGTTCGTGACTGAGGACACGCCCGGTAAATCTATGGTGTGTAGGCTAGGGGTATGTTTGCCAAGTCCAATATCCTGGGGGTGCGACTTACACGTGATTACGTGTGGGTGTACAAATAATTGGGTTTAGTTATTTACATGGTGAGTGATTGAACCCTGTAATGAGAAAAATGCTAGTAGTTTGCATTCGAAAACTATGTTGTATGTGCGGCATATCGTTCCAACAAGCGTGCATTAAAAGAGCATATTTGAATTGTGCATGTTAGCATAGTAAGTATATATTTGACACTTAAATAAATTAGTTCCACATTCACTCATATGACATTGTATAATTGACTAATTTCCATTTACATTTAATACATTGATTCAAGTTTTTATTCTATTATGTTGTGTTTTGGAAGTTAGTTAAAGTTGTTGGGATTTTTATCGTCAGCCTCACAAACTGACGAATCCACAGATTTTGGTTATGCAGGTAAGGGTGCATGAAGTTTCATAGTAGTGTGATATCTTGAGCTTGTCATCTTATCAATCCAAATGGTTTGGACTTGTAGTAAGATTTCTGCATTTTTTATGTTTAAGTACTCAATTGAAGTAAAAGACTCTCAGTATGTTGCGAATTTTTTTAGTGTATGAAATTCGGAGCGTTACACAGGTGAAGTACTCTCTCGTCCTATTCGGCACTCAATAGAATCATATCGTTCTTGGAGTCATTATAATAAATATATAAATCTAGATAAACCCTAATTTGATACACTTGATACACTAACCATCTGATGTATACTGAAGAGATAACCATACGTTGAGAGCCGTACAATCGACCGCAGTTCCTTAAAACCGACACCCGAGGGGGTGACAGTCGACTGTCCCCTTCTCTGTTTCTTTTGCTGCTGATGACTGCTTCCTTCTCTATCTTTAACATTCGCTCTGATTCCAATTCGTCGCTTCATCGTCTTCTCATCGAACATGTGTATGCAAGACATATAAATCCAAATAGTAGACATATTATATATTATACATATTTGCAAATGTTTTACTTGCTTTCAACTACAGCTGTTGTGCCACCTACTTTTAAATCTTCAAATGGGATTATTCCAAAATCAGTCATTCCATGACCCATTCACATGATGGAGATTTCCAATAATATACCCATTAGATTGCACATCAAACACATTAAAAAAAATGAACCACCAAATTATGACCTTGCGATCCAGAGAGGTGAAGGCGATGTATCAAGGTTGAACTACTGTAACATCATCCTCATCCCCAAGTGTGAGGGGGCCAACTCTGTCTCTGAATTCAGACCAATCAGTTTGCTCAACTGCTCCCTTAAGATTTTCACCAAATTGCTGGCAAACCGACTTTCCCCGATATTACACACTCTTGTCTCTTCTTCCCAAAGTGCTTTCTTGAAAGGTAAGTCCACGATAGACTGTTTTGTTGTTGCACATGAGGCTATCAATTTATGCAGTAGGCGGCACTCCGACACCCTTCTCTTCAAAATTGATTTTGCTAAGGCATTCGACACAGTCAATTGGGATTCCTAGTCGCTAGAGGTTTTGGTCAGTCCTGGTGCAGATGGATTCTTATGATATTGAAGACTGCAAAATCCTCTATCCTCATAAATGGTGAAGGAGGTCGTTATATTAACTCCAAGAGAGGTTTGAAACAGGGCGATCCACTCTCACCAATGCTCTTCATCTTGGTTGTGGATGTACTAGCTCAAATGCTCAAATGTGGTTGCCGAAATGAAATCTTCTCCCCACTGCCAGTCAGAGGCGCAATTGCCAACCTGTCCGTGCTGCAGTTTGCGGATGATACATTGCTTTTTTGCAAAGGCGATGAGGATGAGGTCATTAACCTTAAATTAGCCCTGCAACTATTTGCTAATATATCTGGTCTTGCTATCAATTTTGATAAATCGTCCTTAGTATATTTTGGACGATCCAAAATGAAACTCCAAGCCTTCTCAGCTATTCTTGGATGCAAAGAGGAGAAGTTGCCCCTTAAATATCTTGGTATGCCTCTCGCTTCAAATAAGCTCAGCAAACAATACTGGCAGCCACTGCTCCTTAAGATCCAGAGACGACTATCATTGTGGAAGGGTAACATGCTTTCTAGAGGGGGCAGGTTGGTTCTTATAAATTCTGTGCTTAGTGCCCTGCCGGTTTATTATGCCTCCTTCTTTAAGTTACCCCTTTGGGTCATTAGGAGAATTGATCAGCTCCGCAGTAGATTCTTCTGGTGTGGTTCAGATGCTAATATCAGA
This sequence comes from Hemerocallis citrina, assembly GCA_017893485.1. Lineage (NCBI taxonomy): Eukaryota > Viridiplantae > Streptophyta > Magnoliopsida > Asparagales > Asphodelaceae > Hemerocallis > Hemerocallis citrina. Next base: position 136,467,738 of record CM030358.1, on the reverse strand, counting down.
GGCATTGCTAGTGCGCAGTGGGCACGAATCTGTCAACCGAAAATACAAGGAGGTCTGGGGATCCTTGATCTAAAGGTCTTTAATGAAGCTCTCCTCATGAAGTGGTGGTGGAATTTGCTGGCATCGGATTCCCTCCCAAGCCAAACTCTCTGAAGCCTGTATCAATGCAGTGATTCAAACCAATTCATATGTCCTTCTACTGCCTCTAGCTTCTGGAAGGGAATTTACCTGCTGAAAGACCAATTTCTTTGTAACATCACATGGAGCCTTGGTAAAGGTACGCTCATCAATTTTTGGACGTCCAAATGGATCCATGGAGCCAGTGTTTCTTCCCTATTTCCAACCCTTACTGCAGCGGCATGGAACTCTGAAGCTGACATTATATCACAGGGATCTTGGTCAGATGGCTCGTGGACTTGGCAGCCAAGACTAAACTGTGTACTTACTGACTCAATGAGAGAGGACAAAAGGCGCCTGCTCGAGCTACTTGTGGATTTCCAGCCCTCAACTTCTGACGACCAACCATCCTGGCGACTGACTACTTCCTCTTCTTATACTGTCAAATCGGCTTATAACTTCTTCATCATGGCTGGCCTCCGTTCCCCTTACTACACTGCAACTTGGTCCTCGCCTGCCCCGCTCAAATGCAAGGTGTTCATATGGTTGCTTAGTTGGAACAAGCTCAACTCGAAGGAATTTATTCACTCTAAGGGATGGTCGGGCGACACTACATGCACAGCTTGTGCATGTCCTGTCGAATCGACCTTCCATATCTTTTTTGAATGCCCAGTTGATGCCGCAACCTGGAAACACTTCACTGATATGCTTAATATCCATAATATGCCCCATCATATACATGAGTGCTTCACGACATGGTGTTTTGGAAATCATAATAACCGACTCACTTGGCATCTTTTAACTATCTCAGTTTGCTGGAGTTTGTGGCTTGCTAGAAACCAACGCATTTTTATTTCAAAGGCTGTGCAAGCAAAAGACATTATTACTAATGCCATTTTCTCTTTTCGTTCTTGGATAGATGGAATGGACAGCGGGAGGAAGAAGGCAAAGCTGATGGATGAGTTGGATGCTGCAGGAGTACAGGATGCCTTATTAAAACAAGCACTCTTTAGGACTGATCGGTTGGATAGCGATGTGGGGAGCTGTTCGACCTAACCGTTGAGTGCTGTGATCTGTTTAGCTATATGTGGATGGTTTAGGTTTTGTTGATCTTTTGGACTAACTATTGTATAACTGCTCTGATGTAACTAGGCATTTCTGTTTTGACTATCTGTTTGGAGGACTATTACGAGTACTGCTGTTTTGGATGGAGAAGGGGGATGAGATCATGCTGTTGTGTCTAGTAGAGGAGTACGACAGTAGTCCGCTGCCCTCTCTACGGCACAACTACATGCTATCTCAAACCTAGACCCATCTAGGGACTCGGTCCTTATCTTTTGTTACCTCCACTCAGATTGTTTTTTGTAATAGCTGCTTAAACACCTTTTATTAGTAATATATATTTTGAGGTAGGCTAATCCTACCTTTTACTCGTCAAAAAAAAGTTTCGAAGAAAAAAATTCCGAAAATTCATTCAATGATGCTCTCCATCCTCCCTAGTTAAACCTGCTTAATTTCCTTCCAATTTCAAATGAATTTTACCTCTTTCTATTTCTGCTAGCTAAATTTGGTGTAAACGTGATTGTTGAATATTTTATTGAAATATCCAGATACTACTTTATATGGGAGTTTTGATTTAATAGATAATCATATAAATTTTGAATGGAACATGATTCTATGCCTGCGAAACTTAATCAGGTTTACTAATAGCAACCACAGAAATTGCAATTCAAACATTAACCAAAGTGTAAACACCATCACTATGAACTTCAACTAAGTGGAAATTTTTCATAGAACATGACATATACAAGCTTATTTAATTGAAGATACTCATTAATATTATTCTTCTATTTCCATAACAAAAATATGTATTGTTCATTTAGAATGAATATAGTGAGGAGAAAAAAGAGAATATAATTAATTAAACCTTCATGATGGACTCCATTACACAAGAACTAACTCCAAAGCAACAATGAAAAGTTCCCCATTTGGTTAATAATGAACCTCCTTTACTCCAACATTGAGGTGCAAACCATTTGTACCTCTTAACATTGGTATCATTTTCCTACCACACACATTTTGAATTCTAAAATGTATGCTAAAATAAGAGAGATTTTAAACTGTTAAGTGGTTTGCTCTTTTCTCCAATATATTGTGTTGCAAGTGTTGTATCCTTGTGGTGGCTACAAGGTTAGCACATAGAACTGTTGTTTGGGTAGGAAGATTAGCACTCGTCGAAGACACCAGAGACTGCAAACAAAAAATATTAATATAGCAATTAATAGAACACAAACTAAAGAGCTAGAATACAAAAACTTCAGTGCATAATACAACTACTTATTATGACTTTAAAGAATACATATGATGGAGGGGATTTTGATACTTGGTAGGAAAAGAGTGTCATGCTACAACTTCAATTACTAAAAATAATGGACTTGATAAACATTGTTGAATTGTTTAGGTCCTAAACTAAGGATGTAGCATACATAGGATTCAAATAGTTTGAATCAGTCAAAACCTCACATATTATAATTCATAAATGGTACACTATAGGCCAAAGAACCTTGCTATAGTATATTGAATGTTGATAAGTTATAATATATTATAGGTTTTATTTGTTTACTTGGTGACTTATTTAGTAGTTTATGCGAGAGAAAAAACTTAGTTTGTGATATCCTTGTTCCTAAGAATTGATTTTCATTAATCTCACATCCAAACCTAAATGGGTTGCATGTTTGTGCCTGTTTTTCGTAGACCAATTCATCATGGAATGTTTATATTTCTTACTATCAAAACAGGACATCATATTTGTTTCCTCCTCGAAAAAATTTGGAACTATCAAGCATAAAATATATTAGTCATGTTTATATTTTGGTTTCGAGAATTGTATTGCAGTGACCTATTTGATCCTCTACATCGGCTCAAAATGTTAGGAAATTTAGAAATGGGTTATTTAATAAGTAGAAAGTTACCTCGTGTCAAAGATGCTTTTGGCTCTACGATGTGGCTCCATAGTCCCTACCTATATTCTTAACCAATCTTGCCTGCATTCAAAATGATTTACTTTAAATTTGTTGCTTGATTCTACAACTTCAACATCGGGATGCATGACTGGCATTGCCCTATTTTGGTTAACATATATTGGAGATGTTAGATTTAGAGTTAAATCAAGTAAAATTTGATGTAACTCAAGAGTCTATATCATCATGTAGTGAGATATTTCAGACCAGCAGTAGAAATAAACCATGCTACATCCACTACTTCTAATTATCAACGCATGATATATATCTTTATAGGCAGCTTTTAAATCTCATACAAATTTTTTGAGTCAAATGAATTTCTACAAGATTAAAGGCATTGAAATTAACTAAAAGCATTTAATACTAACATTCAACAAAATCGGGCTCTATACAACATGGCTCACGGGTAAATCAAGCCTTAGACCAAGTTGTTTAGTATATAATTGTTACTTGTCTAACATAAATGTGCCAGGTGAACTTATTTACTTCAACTTTTCTAATTTAGCTATATGTCTTGGTTATAATTTTGAAGCAAATTTCATCTTTTAAGGCTTAATGAAGATATCTAAACTCAGTGCATGTAGTTGAAACTACTATCATATAGTTGCAACTGAGGAACTTTAGTAAATTTAGTTGTAACTACTTCATATCTTACAGTTGTGACTAAAAGAGTATTCTTCCATTATATGAATTTTCTTTAATTGTTCATTATACATTAATTGTTTAAAGGGAACAGAAAAAATAATTAAGATTAGCATTAGTTTTTATCTAACCCACTGGTTCAAAAAGATACCAAAATTTGGTTAACAATTCCAAACATAACTGGAAGTTACATAAATCATGTCTCTAAATTCTTTACTAAACCAAGAGCAGCGAACTTACATGCGATGGATAATATCCTTAAAAGTAAATTGCAACCAAATAAAATGAATAAGAAAAATAACCATAATTCATCATCTAGAGTTCATGTCTATACTAAATCTATTACATCTCAAAAGACTTCTTCTGCAATGGATAATATAGTGACAAGGTGAATTCATGTTTTGCAGGTCCTACAAGAATTAAGATTGCAGTAAATTAACATAAAAAATATCTTTCGCTTGCCAAATTATCATTTATCTCTGCAAGAGTTAAATTTTGCATCGCATGATCCACACAAGAATTATCTCCTTTGCTTGTTAAATTATCATTTATCTATACAAGAGTTAAATTTTGGAGTGCATGATTCACACAAGAGTTATCTTAAAAAGTAGTTTTTGGGCAAAAATATGCATGGTGTGTTAGGAAAAACGGAGGATCTTGTTGAGTCTTCGACACAATTAACATAAACCACCAAGCAAACTAGATCGAACCAATCACACAAAGCATACAAGAACTGTCCCGGTTGAGGCTTTCTCCTTAATCCGGGAGAGGAAAAACCGAGATATTATTTCAACTAGAGAAGATACAAGAACATTCCAATTCTCACCCCAATCCTCTCTCAAGCCTAACTGGAACTTGGTTGCTGTTTACAATGGAGAAACTCTCTCACCCTCTCAGATGAAGTACTCTCCTTTTCTATTCGTCACTCAATAGAATCATAATGTTCTAGGAGCTACTCTGTATTTATAGATCTAGAGAAATCCTAGTTTAATACACTTTATACATTAACCATCCGATTACTACTGAAGAGATAACCCTGCATTGGGAGCCGTACGATCTAACTTGAAGACGAAGTTGGGATTCTCACGAATCCCCAAGACTCGACCAAGTAACCCATCAGCGCCGCGGTAGGGTGACCGTACACAACAGTCGGTCAACTGTTCCCTTCTCGGGAACCCTGTACAATCGGGTCGGTCGACCGACCCCATGTGTGGTCGAACGCAACTCCACTTGTTTGCTTCTGCTGACTGCTTTCCTTCTTCTTCAATGCCTCACTTCAATCCATCTCAACGCTTCATCTTCTTCTTCATTGGACATGTGTATGCAAGACATACAAACCCAACAATCTCCACCTTGGATTGCATACTCATGAATTCATACTTGTGTGATTTTGAACTCTTCTAGACATTTCTTCTCCACTTTATAAACAACATGTTTCTATGGTTTCTTCTGCTTGTTGAAATCTACATCCGCCTGTTTTCCTCCAGCTGTATGCAAGGGCACACCTCAGTAGATGTTATCTTGGAGGTATCACCCTCCACACGAACTCCACCCACTTCAAGGCTCTCTCCACCTTCCAACGGTATTTGAACGTTGCAGTCTCGATTCGGTAATTCTAGTGACGACTTACTAGATAATGCTTGAGGAACAATGGGCTTCCATACACTCGGTCGAGTTTTTCTGCTCCCACAAAGCTGGTAGAGGTTGTGCTGACCCTACTCAATCCCCCTCTTACCTTTCATTACCTTACGACGAATATCCCAAACTGTCAAAACTCCACCTCGAGCTGTGTACCTGCAGTCACGAGCATCAAGAGTTCCCAAGGATATCAGAATTCTGTTGTATCGAAGGAATATGCATGACCTCTTCTAGTGTGAACCCTTTACCAACTGGCGTCTATAATTCAACTGTTCCCTCACCCATTACTTCACAAATATTCCTTTTAGTCGTTCTCACACTACAGCCTGTTAACAACTTGTAAGTAGAAAACATCTTCCTCTCGGAGAAAATATGAGAAGAACTTTCTAAATCAAGATACCAACTTGAATCTACATCTGAAGAACATGAAACAAGAAGACTTAGATCGAAGTTCTCAAATTCACCTGATTTACCTGAATCAGTAGCGTTGACTACATTGACTTGACCACCTTTTTTAGTAACATTCTTCTGACTCAACCAATTACGACAGTCTCTCTTGTAATGCCCAACTCCTCTATAATAGTGGCAAAAAAATTTACCCTTGTGTGCCGCATCCCTTCCAATTGAAGTATCACCATCCACCGAAAAACACCCTGCAGAAATAGACCATTCTTTATGAGTCTCCTTTCTTAGTTCATCTTTCTTCAGACCCTTAATCACTCCAGCTACTGTAAGTATCTCACTGGCTAGTTTTGTAGTGTGCCTGCCCCGAGCTCAGACAATTTATACAATCTAGAAGATAAATTAGATACTGTGTAGTACAACTGTCCACCACAGGCTGCCTCTCAAAAGGTGGTTAACCGAATTGGTGACTCTTGATCATAGGCAATAATATTTATATATTATTTTATACATGTTTACTCCCGATGTGGGATTAAATTCACTTACCTACTCCGCTCTCTCTCTCTCTCCTGAGTACACAGCATATTGCAGCCTTCACATACCGAAGGTGGGCCCCCAACTTTCAATGCCACGTCATAATTACGGGATGTTACACACACCCCCTTCAGAAATCAGCGTCCTCGCTAAGCACAGGGCATGCAAAATATAGTGCAGGATCTCCTTTCTAGCCGGTGTGGAGTGGAGTACCCTGATTCTGCTAGTTGCACAGTACCCCGATTCTGCGGGTTGTACAGTCCCCTTACCTGGGCGACCTATCCCCAACCTCACTCCTTCTCAGACATACTTACCCGTCCATCTGCTAGCTCCATCTCAGGCATACATCTCACCCACTCTTACCCACACTCGGTGTCGAAAGTTAGCTCTGATACAATTTGTAACGCCCTTGCCCCGAGCTCGGACAATTTATACAATTTAGAAGACAAATTAGATACTATGTAGTACAACTGCCCACCACAGGCTGCCTCTCAAAAGGTGGTTAACCGAATTGGTGACTCTAAATCATAAGCAATAGTATTTATATATTATCTTATACATGTTTACTCCCGATGTGGGATTAAATTCACTTACCTACTCCGTTCTCTCTCTCTCTCCTGAGTACACATCATATTACTGCCTTCACATACCGAAGGTGGGCCCCAAACTTTCAATGCCACATCATAATTACGGTATGTTACAGATTTCCCATGAAGCATGATAGTTATCAAGTAATCATAAGAAATTGGCAGTGAATAAATCAAGTTGAAAGCTTTATCCTCCTCACTAAAATCACTATCGTTCATCACATTCAGTTCAGATATTACCTTATTGAACTCCACAATATGATTTTGAAGATGGGTATCTTCCTTCATTGAGAACCTAAACAGCTTTCTCTTCCAATACATCCGATCTAGCAACGACAACCCGAGTAGGAAGATTTGAGTCTCGCCTAAAGACTCACCGCACTTTTCTCCTCAAGCATATTACACTTGACTTCATTCGTCAATTGCAACCGGATTAAAATTAAGGCCTCAAACAAATCTCATCCCACTTCTCCTGCTTCATATCAGTTTGCTTCTTCTCTTATAAGGCAAGGTGCAAGTCCTTCTGAACCAAAACATCGTACATGTCCACCTTCCATAGATTGAAGTTGATTTTACCATCAAACCGCTTGATCTTCGTCTTTTGATCTGTCATCTTCTCCAAGGAACTCCAACAAACCCATGAATCTTGATTGCTCTGATACCACTTGTTAGGAAAAATTAAGGATCTTGTTGAGTCTTTGACATAATCAACACAACCACCAAGCAAACTAGATCGAACCAATCACACAAAGCACACAAGAATTGTCTGGGTTGGGGCTTTCGCTTTAATCTGGGGGATGAAGAACCGAGATGTTATTTCAACTAGAGAAGATACAAGAATATTATAATTCTCACCACGTTCCTCTCTCAAGCCTAACTGGAACTTGGTTTTTGTTTACAACGGAGAAACTCTCTCACCCTCTCAGATGAAGTACTCTCTTTTTCTATTCGGCACTCAATAGGATATTCTAGGAACCATTTACATTGTATTTATAGATCTAGAGTAACCCTAGTTTAATACACTTTATACATTAACCATCTGATTACTACTGAAGAGATAACCCTGCATTGGGAGTTGTATGATCTGACTTGAAGACGAAGTTGGGCTTCTCACGAATCTCCAACACCCGACCGAAATTACCCATCAGCACCGCGGTCGGTCAACCGTACACAACAGTCGGTCGACCGTTCACCTCTCAGGAACCCTGTACAGTCGGGGTGGTCGACCGACCCCAAGTGCGATCGACCGCAACTCCACATGTTTGCTTCTGCTGACTTCTTTCCTTCTGCTTCAATGCCTCGCTTCGATCCATCTCAATGCTTCATCGTTTTCTTCATCGTACATGTGTATGCAAGACATACAAACTCAATATGGTGCATAAAAGAATATTAATATGGATGATAGAAATTGTAAAAGTTATATGATTTAAGGTCAAACAAACACTAAACTTTTTTCACTGTCAAGAAAAAACTACCTGTCTTGACTACTACATAAAACAACTGACACTAAATAAATAGAGAATTAACTGAAACACAATCTAACATCAATGAGAACGACCATAAAATATTTCTAGCTAGTGGTAAACGTATACATACCGGCCACTACATGATCGTGGCTCTAAACGACAAAAAAATAAATCTCAACTCTTACCACAAAGTATTATTTTCACCCCAAACATAAAGATTTCTAGAAAATCGAGGCAAAACTATACCAACTACAAGCTTGGAAGAGGAAAAGATGAAAATGAAAATGTTAAATGAAACAATAAAATTTTAACTTGTTCACATAATTTCAGTAAAAAACAAGCAGGCTCCAAATATCAGACTACTTAAAATTAACCTTCATCATAATATATAGTTGTTTATTAAAATATATTTACTATTTAGTAACTAACATCATTTACTCTCAACTCTCAAATGCTTCGTGAATTAGTTGGCAATCTATATGCAATTGGCTTAATCATATTATGCCAAACAATAATTGTAAATCACCCTGGGGGGGGGGGGGGGGGGGGAATTTAATTGGGTGATTGTGCGGAATTAAAAAAAATAAAATGAATAGCAAAGTAAATAAGAAGAGATAAGGAAATCAAACACAGATAGCACAAGTGATGCAGCGATATAACGTGGTTCGACCCTCAGGTCTACGTCCACACCACCTACTTGTAGAAAGTCTTCGCCACAAACGTTCCACTATACTCAAATCCTTATACAGTAATTCTCAAATTCAGGCCGAGAGACTTATTACACCCACAGGACTTCTAATACAAGTCCTATCAATCTCACCGAAATGGAAGAAAAGAGAAAAAACTCAAGATCCTTAATGATCCTAACTGAAGAATGCAAATAGTTATCTCACACACTCGGATTGATTGTTGAAAGATTAGTTCAGAAGATTTTTCTCAGAAGTAACTGGTGAGGAATACTCAGTGGGTTCGTCCAATTATATACACGGGGAAGTGTATCTATCAAAATTAGAAACGATACATTCCAAAAGAGTGAACAATGCAAAGTACGGTCGACCGCAATTTAGGTGCAGTCGACTGTTTATTTTTATGATGAAAAGTCGAGAGATGAATGGTTGACTGCTTCATTATGTTGTTGTGAAGTGCAGTCGACTGCGATGCGGTCGACCGACATGAGGTGGGGTCGACCGTTATCGTGCTGTTCATGACGAATCCATTTTATATTCTTACCATATACTAATCAATCATCAATCAATCAAATACAGATAAAATCTCACAAATAAGGAATAGCAACAACTGGTCTTGATAGCTTTCTTGGGCACTAATCAACATGTGCACTTTTTGAATAACTTCTTCTTTTGCTTGATCTTGCAATCTTTCTTTATTGCTTTCCTTCTTTGCTTATTCTTAAATCTCTTATTGATATTATTTTAACCTGAAAATCTGAATAACTTAATTTAAACTTATTAGTATTTATGGACACATTTTGTGCACACCAAACTACGAGTCAACAATAATCTACATATATAATCAATTTACTTCTACATTTTTAATAAGTCTAAAAATATTTGAAATTCTCGTACGGATTTCATCAAACAACTCATATGCTAATCAAGTGAAAGTAGAAAGGTCTAACTAAGTGAAAGTAAAAAAGGATTGGAGGGGCGAAAGGAGGGCGACAAAATTGGAGAGAGCCAGAAATGAGGGAAAGAGGAGGATGAGGAGGGTAGCATCTATCATGGCTGAGATGAAGGCGACAGTCGGGACTAAAGTTGTGGTGGAGGATGGCAGAGATGACGGCCAAGGTCGGGACCAGGAGTTGCGGCGGAGGACGACGGAGATGGCACGGTGGGAATCAGCGATGGTGGCAGGGGGTTTGGGTTTAGGTTAAGGGTTCGTTTCTTGCCCATCGGTGGAATTGAGATCGGGATCAAAACCCTAATAACATGGTTGATTGATTTTAGAGATTAGGGTTTGAGATGGACTGATTGAATTTAAGGAAAGAAGAAGAGAGTGATTATAGGGGGGTTTGCTAAGGAGGACCGCTGATTTTTAGTTGGGTTTTCATTATGATCCAAACTCAATCATATATGTTCATCTAGTAGACCCAAAAAAATAAATGAATGTTTTGGATTTGCTAATTGATGTTTAAATGAATGGTTAAGATCGAGTTTTCGAAATCGATGACTGAGATCTTCTATGGACAGATTTATTGTTGTTTTTATAATAGAAATAGATTTACTTCAATTGGATATTGCTTCTTTTAATTAAACCATTTAATTTCAAACAGGTTTAAAATCTTCCAAAATTTTTATTCTTATTTTTATGTTTGAAAATAAAGGTGACCCCGTCACCGCTTCATTAATGATAATTAACGAAACACATAAATACAAATTACAACATAAAAACTACTAGCTACATCACGGTCTTGAGACCAAAATACACTAACTCATACATCCAGTAATCAAAAGTCAGTACAAACAGATACAGATACATCCTTGAATATAGCAAAGTCAGTCCCCCCCTCTGACGAGGACTTTTACTCCTCCTCCATTCGCAGTCTTTTTTTTTCCTCCCGCCTTGCCTGCCTAATCATAAATGGAAGCAAAAATCTTATGCATCATAATAGGAAATCTATTGTTAATATTACGAAAGCAAAATTCATTCATGTCTAGCCATAGACCCCAAATTGTAACTGCTATTGCGATATACCAAGCTATCCTATTTTCCGTTTGAACTATGTTGTCGCTCCACTCCCCCCAAATGTCATAGGTCAAGCTAGTAATCTGAATCCTAAATTTATAGCCTCCCAAGTCATCTTAGCCATAGGACAGTTGAAAACAATGTGATTAGTATCCTCGATACCTGAGCCGCATCTAAAACAGGTAACATATATAATCATTTTGCGTTTGTGAAGATTTGTTTTAGACAGAATTGCATCGTTAGCCACTAACCAAAGGAACACTTCACTTTAGTAGGTGCCTCGGTTGCCCAGATCTTAATTGTTTCTGAACTTCTCATCCTTCCATCATTAATCCGCTTGTATAATGATGTGACTGAGAACATACCATTTGGTTCAAGACTCCATGTTCTTTCTGTTACAAGTAATGTTTACAAAATTTCTTTTACAAAGAAAGATAGAGAGGCACAGGAAAACCGAGAAGGGAACAGAGGAGGGAAATCCGAACGAAAAAGAAAAGGAAAATAAATTAATCAACTTACAGTAAGCAAATGAAAAATTACAAGTCCAAGAAAGCCGAGGCCTGTGTATCACACAGTATCCTTAAAACAGATTGCGCCTCTCTCCGGTTGCTGGATAGAACGGAGGCGTCTGTCTCCCAGGATGCAACGACTTGGAGCGATCCCGTAGGCACCACGTATCACTCCCGAACCGAGTACAAGCGCTTGAACCTATCACCTGACTTACCAACGACAAAAGGACGGACGAACAGTACAGAAGAGAAGGAGAGAATAGGATCTGGTTTGTGCAGGGAAGAAAGTAAGGGGAAGACCTCTATTTATAGAGCTTGGGTTAGACAAGGCATTAACAGCCTTCATTGTAACGGCAGACAAGGCATTAACAGCCTTCATTGTAACGGCAGACAAGGCATTAACAGCCTTTAACAGCCTTCACGGCAGACAGTGAATTGAATGCCTTCAGCGTAACGGCAGACAAAATATTAAATACAGCACTGAAACGGCAGACAGAACCGTTTCTGCATTTATTTCAGCCGTTACAAAAAGAAAACTGTAGCAAAAGGTGGCTCTGCACGGGGTGGGATCAAATCGGTCCGGCATTCGTGTCCGCAGGTCGTGCGGGCGCACACAAGTCGCATGTAAACCGGTCCGTGATTTGCACCCCCCCCCCTGCGCGCGCGAGAGAGAGCCTCTCTTCTAGCCATCTTACAATGCTTAGAAGGAGATTACTATATATCCTCTTCTATTTCCTTTGTTATTTCCGATGTGGGACTATGTTCCCTTAACCCATCTTCAAGAATGAAAACATCTCACTTTGAGAGACAATTCCTCATTCACCCCTTAACCGATTTTAGCGAACCAATATATGATTTTGATCTACTCACGAAGGAGAACACAAATCAATCAAGATCTCTCAATAATTCATTGAGGATCTTACTCAAAAAATTGCTCAAAAATCGGTTCGAAAATGGTGTCTAAAACACTCATTTTCTAACAATCCCCACATGAATGAAAATTGACGACCACAGACTGACACGACAGACTGACACGACGGACTGACCCGACAGACTTGGTGATAGAATTCAACGATTGATTTCTGCATAGGATAGGTAGGTGTTACCCTTTGAACCTTCCCTTATGAAAATATGTTTACTTTACTAACTAAACAGTAGACGCGATGTCTTTGAACTGTTCTGCCATTTGTGTAAACGATGACATATCTCACACAGAAATCTTTCTAACGCTTTTTCAGTTCTCACTGTTATGTTCGTTTTGGCCATGAACATACGCCTGGTTCTGCAAGATTTTAACAGGAATATTGCCCTATATTATTCCCTTGGAAGCGGCCCTTCTTCCATCTTACATAGGTGATTTCTTACTTAAGAGTAACCCGCATTACTCTGCTCGGATATCCGACGCATAAGAATCATTAAAAGCCTAGCTTAACCTGTTACCTTGCGGGCATCACTGTTTCATTATGGGAATGGACATGGAAAATCCCCACAGTGATCTAACTTGGTCTTTACAATTTAGTTGTCCCTTTGAACCTAGATCTTGGGATCTCCAGTCAACTAGGTTGGGTTTCCATTGTATCGACTTATTCTTTCATGGGCTTTAGTCCCATTCCCCTCGATGATTTATCAACTAACTCTCTGTTTAACCCTTTGGTTAGTGGATCCGCAATGTTATCTTTTGACTTTACATAGTCCACAGAGATAACCCCAGTAGAGAGTAGTTGTCTAATGGTATTATGTCTTCGACGAATATGTCTAGATTTACCATTATACATATTGCTCTGTGCTCTACAAATTGCAGATTGACTATCTGAATGTATGCAGATTGGAGGCACAGGCTTCGTCCACCTTGGAATATCCTCAAGGAAGTGGCGTAACCATTCAGCCTCTTCCCCACATTTGTCTAATGCGATAAATTCAGATTCCATCGTGGATTTAGCGATCACTGTTTGTTTCGAGGATTTCCAAGAAACTGCTGCACCACCTAGTGTAAACACATAGCCACTAGTGGATTTTGAATTATCACTCGATATCCAGTTCGCATCACTGTATCCTTCAAGTACAGCCGGATATCTCGTATAGTGCAGCCCGTAGTTACGAGTAAAACGCAAGTACTTCAGTACTCTTATAATTGCTTGCCAATGCTCGCTTCCAGGATTACTCGTGTATCTGCTTAGTTTACTTACTGCATAGGCTATGTCTGGTCTTGTACAACTCATTAAGTACATTAGACTGCCTATGATTCTAGAGTATTCTACTTGAGAAATACTCTCCCCTTTATTCTTGGATAAGTGTAAAGTTAGATCTATTGGAGTTCTCGCAATTCCAGAATTATCTTTATCAAATTTTCCAAGAATATTGTCAACATAATGTGACTGGCTTAAAATAAGCTCGTCTGATGTTCTTGTGATTTTAATTCCCAATATAACATCAGCTAGTCCCATGTCTTTCATGTCAAACCTCGAGTTTAACATGTTTTTAACAGATTTAATTATCTGATCATTGCTTCCAATAATAAGCATGTCATCTACATACAAACATATAATGACATATCCATCTTCTGTGTCTTTGACATATACACATTTGTCACATTCATTGATCTTGAAGCCATTTGTCATCATGACATTATCAAAATTTTCATGCCACTGTTTTGGAGCTTGTTTCAAGCCATATAATGACTTCACCAGTTTACACACTTTCTTTTCATGTCCTGGAGATGAAAAACCCTCAGGTTGTTCCATGTAGATTTCTTCATCTAAATCTCCATTAAGAAAAGTTGTTTTTACATCCATTTGATGTACTTCAAGATTGCGTAGAGCTGCTACGGCAAGTACCATCCTAATGGAATTTATTCTCGTCACAGGAGAATATGTATCAAAGTAATCAAGACCTTCTTTTTGTTTATAACCTTTAATTACAAGTCTTGCCTTGTATTTATCAATTGATCCATCAGGTTTTATTTTTCTCTTGAAGATCCACTTGGAACCCAAAGGTTTACTACCTGGTGGAAGATCCACTAGTTCCCAAGTATGGTTTTGCAAGATAGAATCAATTTCACTCTTGATGGCTTCTTTCCATTGAGGACCATCACTAGAGTTCACTGCTTCCTTGAAGGTTTGGGGTTCTTCTTCAAGCATAAAAGTCAAGAAATCCGGACCAAAAGATTTTTCCGTTCTTGTTCTTTTACTGCGTCGAGGTTCCTCCTCGACTTCTTCATTTTGGTCTTCACTATCTTCACTGATAGTCTCATGTGTTCGTTTGGAGGAACTTGCTTCCTCCTTTGACTTACATGGAAATACATCTTCAAAGAACGATGCATTTCTAGATTCCATTATCGTGTTCTTTGATATCTCAGTGATATCGGATTTGTACACCAAGAACCGATAGGCACTACTGTTAAGTGCATAACCAATGAAAATACAATCAACTGTTTTTGGTCCTATTTTCATTTTCTTAGGTGGGGGTACTACCACCTTGGCAAGACATCCCCACATTCGCAAGTAATTGTAGGATGACTTTCTTCCTTTCCATAATTCATATGGAGTTTTATCTTCTTTCCTTTTGGGCACCTTATTCAAAAGGTAGTTAGCTGAAAGAATAGCTTCTCCCCACAAGTTTGGTGGTAAACCAGAACTTATTAACATCGCATTCATCATCTCTTTCAATGTACGATTCTTTCTCTCAGCAACACCGTTGGACTGAGGAGAATAAGGCGCTGTGGTTTCATGTATAATCCCATGCTTAGCACATGTGTCAGCAAATGGCGATTCATACTCTCCACCTCGGTCGCTTCTTAGCGCCTTAATTTTCTTATTGAGTTGATTTTCAACCTCATTTTTATAGAGAATAAATTTCTCTATAGCTTCATCTTTGCTTTTAAGCAAGTATACATAGCAATATTTTGTGCTATCATCTATGAAGGTAATAAAATATTTATTACCACCTCTTGTTTGTATCATTTTCAAATCACAAATATCAGTGTGAATTAGATCAAGTGGTTCGGTGTTTCTTTCAACACTTTTAAATGATGATCTTGTTAGTTTTGCCTCAACACAAATTTCACATTTGTGTTTGGAATCAATTTGGAACGTTGGTATGTGATTCAAGTTAATTAGTCTTCGCAAAGTATCATAATTAACATGTCCTAGTCTACCATGCCATAAATTGGAAGCCTCAAGCAAATAAGTAGAAGAGCTAGCTTTATTCATATTATTGACCATGGTCATTACATTGAGTTTGAACATTCCACCACTCATATATCCTCTACCAACATACATTCCACTTTTAGACAAAACAAATTTGTTTGACTCGAACACTAAACGAAAACCGTGGTTATTAAGCAACGAACCAGATACCAGGTTCTTACGGATTTCAGGAACATATGCAACATTGTTCAGAGTCAGTTCCTTTCCAGAAGTCATCTTCAAGATCACCTTGCCTTGGCCCTTTATTTCTGATGTAGCCGAGTTCCCCATAAACATTTTCTCCCCATTCTCTAATGGTTCGAAAGTGGAGAACATACTTCTATTGGAGCACACATGTCGAGTAGCTCCAGTGTCAATCCACCATTCCTTCGGATTTGAACCTAACATATTCACTTCTGATATCACAGCTGAGAGGTTGATATCGGAGACATCTTGAGCAATTCCTTGAACCAAGTTTGCTTCTCTGTTCCTGTTCCTCTTGGGAAGTCTGCATTCAGTGGACTTGTGACCCATTTTGTCACAATTGAAGCACTTGCCTTGAAACTTCGGCTTCTTGGAGATTCCTCCCTTAGGCCCCAACTTCGGACCCTTGTTGTTGTGCTTGTTGGAACGTTGTTTATGTTCCATTACATTTGCCTTTGCTGCATGGCTGATGAGTCCAACTTTTTCAGATCCCCTATTGTCTTCTTCAATACGAAGCCTGACAATGAGATCTTCAATGCCCATTTCTTTTCGCTTATGCTTTAGGTAATTCTTAAAGTCTTTCCAACCTTGTGGTAATTTTTCAATTATACAAGCCACTTGGAAACTTTCACTTAAGTTCATACCTTCAGCATGAATCTCATGCAAGATTAGTTGTAGTTCTTGAACTTGACTGATTACTGTTTTAGAATCTACCATTTTATAGTCTAGGAAGCGGCCCACAATGAATTTCTTGGCGCCGGCATCCTCAGTTTTATATTTATGTTCTAGTGATTCCCAAAGTTCTTTAGCTGTTCTTTTGTCAATGTAAACATTATACAAAGAGTCGGCTAATCCGTTCATTATGTAATTTCTACACAAGTAATCAGCATTTTTCCAAGCATCCACAGTGGCAATGACTTGGTTATCCTGCTCATCTTTCTTAAGATCTGGAGCATCTTCGTTCAAGAACCTTGCAAGAAAAACCGTGCCTCAAAATCGAAAATGAAAGAAATCGGAAACTCTGTTTTAAGTTTGTTACAAGTAATGTTTACAAAATTTCTTTTACAAAGAAAGATAGAGAGGCACAGGAAAACCGAGAAGGGAACAGAGGAGGGAAATCCGAAAGAAAAAGAAAAGGAAAATAAATTAATCAACTTACAGTAAGCAAATGAAAAATTACAAGTCCAAGAAAGCCGAGGCCTGTGTATCACACAGTATCCTTAAAACAGATTGCGCCTCTCTCCGGTTGCTGGATTGAACGGAGGCGTCTGTCTCCCATGATGCAACGACTTGGAGCGATCCCGTAGGCACCACGTATCACTCCCGAACCGAGTACAAGCGCTTGAACCTATCACCTGACTTACCAACGACAGAAGGACGGACGAACAGTACAGAAGAGAAGGAGAGAATAGGATCTGGTTTGTGCAGGGAAGAAAGTAAGGGGAAGACCTCTATTTATAGAGCCTGGGTTAGACAAGGCATTAACAGCCTTCATTGTAACGGCAGGTAGCAAAAGGTGGCTCTGCACGGGGTGGGATCAAATCGGTCCGGCATTCGTGTCCGCAGGTCGTGCGGGCGCACACAAGTCGCATGTAAACCGGTCCGTGATTTGCACCCCCCCCCCCCTGCGCGCGCGAGAGAGAGCCTCTCTTCTAGCCATCTTACAATGCTTAGAAGGAGATTACTATATATCCTCTTCTATTTCCTTTGTTATTTCCGATGTGGGACTATGTTCCCTTAACCCATCTTCAAGAATGAAAACATCTCACTTTGAGAGACAATTCCTCATTCACCCCTTAACCGATTTTAGCGAACCAATATATGATTTTGATCTACTCACGAAGGAGAACACAAATCAATCAAGATCTCTCAATAATTCATTGAGGATCTTACTCAAAAAATTGCTCAAAAATCGGTTCGAAAATGGTGTCTAAAACACTCATTTTCTAACACTTTCATCATCCATCCCCTGCTTATAACTTCCTTCAACCACAATGAAATCCTTAATGGTTAGAGCAATTTGTAATATGGCTTCTGAGGTCCCGTACCGAAGTTGTAATATAATTTTTTTATAGACTTCCAAATCTACTACCGCTTCCAAATTTACAGCTTGATCAACTACTTCTGGAAATATCAATTGAAGAGTATTACTCCCACACCATTTATCCGTTCAGAATCTAGTGTCCTTCCCATTGCCAACATAACAAGTAGTGTTAGCGTGAAACAATTCTCCTACCTTCGCCACTCCTTTCCATATGTAAGAGGCCTTACCGTGTTTGCTTCTCCCCCTAAACCTGAATTCCTTTCGTGTTCGATAGATTTTGAACGGTTTGCACCACCAACTATTGCTTCTCTTCCTCATTTTTCACTACCACTTACTAATGAGTGCTTTATTCATGTCAATAAGATTCACCACCCCTAATCCTCCAAATTCTTTCTTCTTGCATACCCTTCCCCACTTCATAAGATGTACTCCTTTACTGAACTCACCCGCCCCTTTCCATAGGAAGGTTCTTCTGAATTTTCGATTTTATTAACTACCCACTTAAGAAGCTCATAGATGGACATAATGTAAGTTGGAAGACAATAAAGGACCGAATTGATCAACGTAATTCTTCTGCCTAGAGATAGGTACCGACTCTTCCATCCTGCAATTCTCTTTTGAATCTTTTCAATGAGTGGTTCCCAATCTTCTCTTTTTAAGGACCCCGGTCTAATTGGTGTACCCAGATATTTTAATGAGAATTCTCCTATCTCACACCCAAAATGATTGGCAATATAATCCATAGGGGTAGATAGCTGCTCGGCAAATGGGATGACACAGCTCTTTTTTAGATCTACTCTAAGTCCTGACCAATATTCAAAGCATCTCAAGAGAATGTCAATAAATGTAATCTCCTCCTCCTTCGCCTCTCCGAACATAAGTGTATCGTCCGCATACTGCAAGATTGAAACAGTCTCTAGAACTCCTTTGATGTTTAGGCCTCGAATAATTTCCGCTTCCCTCACGCCTAATCATTTCAGCCAATCCATCTCCAATAAGTGTGAAAATCAAAGAAGATAACAGATCACCTTGTCTGAGCCCCCTTACAGCTTTTAATTTCCTTCCCCGATATCCCATTGACATAAATAAACGACTTTCCATCTCTAACACACTTCATAATCCACGATCTTCATCTAACTCTAAATCCTTTGAGTTCGAGAACTTCATCTACTGGATCTCATTCAACTAAGTCGTAAGTCTTTTAAAGTAATTTTAAAAGGAATCCGTTCACTTTTTCCTTTGCCCCTCCAAAGGTTATCTCGTGTGTCGATACTACGCTGTCCATGATATCCCTTCCTGAAATAAAGTCGCTTTGGGATTCTCCCACCACATCATTAAGATGTGGGGCTAGCCTCTGTGCTAGCACCTTGATAATAATCTTGAAAGAACCATTCAACAGACTTAATGGTCTCAAATCTTCAACCTTTAACACCTCCTTCTTCTTTGGAATAAGAATAACATTGACGTAGTTAAGTCTATCGATATCCGCATTCCCCATGTAAAATTCTTCAAAAATATCTAATAAGTCCTTAATGATCTTCGAGTACATTTTGTAGAAAAAGATAGGGAAATCATCTTGGTCCTAGTGCCTTGTCTTATCCTAGACTTTTAATGGCATTGAAGACATCTTCTTCGGAGAACAATCCTTCTATCCCCTCGCTACCCTCAATCCTTGTGAAATTCCACATATTTTGATATAAAGCTTCTTTTTTTTGCTCTCTTAGTTCCTAGTAGCTCTTTAAAAGTGTAGTCCATATGATAGAGAATCTTCTCCTCGTCCTCGCACCACCCTTGACCTAT
This sequence comes from Hemerocallis citrina, assembly GCA_017893485.1. Classification (NCBI taxonomy): domain Eukaryota; kingdom Viridiplantae; phylum Streptophyta; class Magnoliopsida; order Asparagales; family Asphodelaceae; genus Hemerocallis; species Hemerocallis citrina. Next base: position 136,447,888 of record CM030358.1, on the reverse strand, counting down.
GTATATTCCCCCTATGCGATTGTGTCTTCTTCTACCGTTAGCGACCTTGTGAAAGAACTGTGTTGGTATCTCCCTCTTGTAGCCATTGTATTCTCGATCGCTTCCTTCAATAGAGTTCTTCCATATCTCCAAAACGATGCACCTCCTGCCTACAATTAGGGCTGCAATCGAGCCGAGCCAAGCCGAGCCAAATACCTTCAGGCGCGAGCTCGGCTCGTTTACGAAATGAGCACAATTTTGAGCTCAAGCTCGGTTCGAGCCGAGCTTTGACCAAGCTTTGACCATATTCGACCCAAATAGCTCGCGAGCTTAGCCTAAAAATAATAATAATAAAGCTCGAGTTTGGCTCGTTTACGAAACGAGCTCGGTTCGAACCGAGCTTTGACCGAGCTAGATCCGAATAGCTCTCGAACAGCTCGATTCCTTGGCAGCCCTACCTCCAATTGCCCAACTCCTTTTATTTTTATAGTTGTGATTCTTGTGAATCTTGTGAATCGGGTCGGTGCGCGGCCCTACAAAAATACGATATTCAATTGAATCAATTCCTACAGTGCAGGGACCGAAACGACTTTTCTCTGTCTGCATTCAATTTCTAGAAAAAATTTCGCCTCAAATGTACTACGATATTATTACCTACCCTCCAAACAGAGATTAATAAACTACTCTCAACTCATTAGTCAACGTCCCTCCCCTCCTCTCGTTAATCTTCTTGGTTCTTTTGATAGACACACACACACACAGAGAGAGAGAGAGAGACAATGGCTGCTTCTTCCTCTTCTTCTTCTTCTTCTTCAGAGTTGGGTGAGACTCTACAATATACTCCAACATGGGTAGTTTCAACAGTGTGCATCATCATTGTAACCATCTCTCTTTTGGTTGAGAGATTCATCCACTATCTTGGAAAGGTTATTCTTAATCTTCCTTAATTTAACCTCTCTCTTCAAATATATTTTTTTTTGGGTGTGTTTGACAAATATTATTATGCTGATGATTTTAGTAAAACCCATGAAGCTGAATTTGACTTCCCTCTAAGCTGAATTTGACTGCCCTATAAGTGTGTTCTTGGTTAACTTTATAGTTAAGTTTATAGTACTCCATTTTTCTTACTTCTTCCTAGTTGGTGGATTTAAGAAAAGTAGCCCCTTAAATTTAGCTGAAGCTTTACCTAATTTCCCACCTTCTCATTTGCTAATATGACTGTTTCAATTTTTCTTCTCTTGAATAATGAATCTGAAGGGCAGGAAAACTGAGAAGGAATAGGATTAAAGTGAAAATACTAGAAGTAGTAGGGGGGTATATACCAAACTGAAACTGAATAGGATTAAACTGAGAACGAATAGGATTTGGTCAGTAAAAGAGAAGTAAGTTTAGTGCTGGTTTAACAGAGGAGAAGACCCTTTTAAGATATATATTCATTGTGCCAAATGGTAGTGTTTGATATGAAGTTTCTCATTATGTAAAGTTCACCTTTCTGTTCTCCGAGTTGGTTAGCTATATATATGAGAATTAAGGCTAAATGTGTCAAAACGCATAGTAGTAATTCGAGTGACTTTAATGTTTTAAGATGGTGATAGGTTGATAAAAAGGAAATGCAAAGAAGAGATATAGTTCACAGCAGTGAGATAGATAGCACTTGAACGAGTTTGAATAAAAAACAATTATGGTTAATTCTTTCTGGTTGAAGAGGTTATTTGAGCAAGCTTGGTGGTGAAATTTGATGTAATAAGATATTTGTGAAATGCTCAGTGCGTAGACTGCAATCGAGATGAAGATTAATCAGAATCGAGAAACTAAAGGAGCATGTCAGTGTTGCAAATGTAGACTCTGTCCTGCTTAACAGTGAGACGAGTTCCTTGAGGTGAAGTCATAAGAATTTAGAACAGGGATCAAGATTACTGTGGAATAAACGTGGATACGAATGGATGTGAGAATTTGAATGGCTATAAAATTAAAATAGCTGTATAACAAGGAATTTACAAGATGTGCTATGTTCCACCATCAAATAATTTTGGACCTAACACAAATACGGTTAGCCCTTCTAAATCACCCATTAGTATACCCACTAACACTAAAGTTAATTACAATTTACACATTATTTTTCCTTTGGTAAACCCAATTAGTTAATCATCACTATTTTTGTCTTTTAAGTATGTTTCATTTGATAAGTTCTTAGCATCGCATGAACAAATGGATCGTCCGGGAATAATTTGAACTAATAAATAAAGTTTCAGGTATAATATAGAAAACTTAAAATTTTGACGAGTTTACATCGTCTGGTATCTATTTAGAAAGAGTGGAATGTTACCTGCTCTGTAGCAAGCACAAAGGATGTAGGGATGATTCTGAGGGGGTCGACCCTTAACCAGTTATCTGCTTGGTCTCTACCTGTGTCGTGGAAAGGAATTGATCGGTGTCAAGAATTAAACCATGGGATAATATTTTATATATGATAAGAAAATAGGACTGGAAAGCCTTATCACACTTTAAGTCAATTATCAATTGAGCATCATGATGTCTTGAAATGGTGGGTGTAGGATATTTCAAGAGAGGTGGATACAGAATTAGTTAATGAGTGCACAGTATGTGATATCCCCGTGTTGACTAAGCTTTCAGGTTAAACCAGAGTAGATTTGGTGTTTGCGTCTTGAATCTAATGAACTGATTCTGAATCCTGTAAATGTTGAATCTAGTGATGCATAGTTATAATGGAAGAACAACTGATAGGCACTTCCCTACTGGTCATGCATCTATATATATGGTTGAATCTTTTGTTACTATCGACTTCCCATACATTTTCGCCAAATAATGAAGTCTTTTTGTACTACTCAAATCTTTTTTCCTAGGGTTTTTTCATAAATAAGCGCCGTAAACCATCCTTTCATCTTGAGAACAGAAAGTATCAAATGAGAAGCAGTGCAAGACTTTGGAGCTTTCTGTCTTCAAAAGAAAAAAAAGGAAAACTTAATCTAAAAACATAAAATGTTCATTAAAACAAGATTGATAAATAACATTAAGATTTTAGATTATGATTTTCCATGTTCTTTGTGCCTGGACACACTATCCATTTATTTTACAGCAAAGAATCCTGTTCTGCATTAAGCAAGCAAACAATTACAGCACTAATTAATTTCATTACCTTTTGTTTTTTCCATTTTTAAATTGTGTTTATGAACCCCATTGCAGTTTCTGAAAAGACGACGAAATGATGCACTATATGAAGCTCTACAAAAATTAAAAGAAGGTTAGTTATGGTGAGGAAAATCTGCGTACTCTCCTGCAGATTGATTTACATGATATGCATACTTTCTAGATATTGATCATGCATATTTTATACTTCATATTTTCATAGATTTCTCCAAAACTGACATGAGATTGCTTTCCTAATTAGTTTTTACTTGCTATTGGTTGACATAAATCAATCAATCTAGATATCATACAAAGTGATAGATAAAGAAAAGAATGTCTTTCATTTCATTAAGACCATATACATTATTAGAGTACTAGATTTGCCCGTGGGCACGTACCTACGGCATGTCTTCGAAACTATACAACACACGAAAAGCCCTGTAAACATAAAACAACAATTATGTAGTTCAAGTTTGAATAGTATGACAATAATTAGTTGTAAATAAAAGTTTATGTTTCTATTAGCATATGTTAAAAATCCAACTTCGTAGAACTTTAAGGATGGAAAATGATGAAATTTAACTGTTGAAGAGATATTTGTTATTTTCAATATAACATGTGCAATAAAAAAAAAAATTCTGGAAATTTTACAAACCTGAAATCTTAAAATCTAAATTTTTAAGTAAATAAAAAAGAATGGGAGAGAAAGAGAGGGGGAGAAAGAAAGAGAAAAATATGAAAAAGTGAAGAGAGAAGAGAGAAGAGAGAGATAGTAATAAAGTAATGAGTTTTTAAGTTTTGGGGGGGGGGGGGGGGGGGGGGGGGGGAGAATTTAATTTTTGGTTTGAAATTTTGGGCGGAAAAATATGTTTTGGGAGAATCAATTTAGGCCATTGGTTTTAGGGAAGATTGAATGAGAGCCACTTGATAGCTTTCTTTGTAATTTATTATATAGATTAGTTTATTCACATTCGGGTAAAGCATGTGCCAGTAATAAAGTTATATATATGTATCTAGTGTGTATTGTAATGAAATTGAACTTGATCTCAACTTTCATGGTATCAGAGCTATAGAGCTATACTAAGCTGGTGTTGCTTCTCCTTCTCTTCCTTTTTTGTCTCAGCTGCTACAGCGGCAGGTGCTGCACCCCCGGCAGCATGTGCTGAAACAGCAATGGCGACCACAGCGGAAGTCAACACCTGATGGAACTGAGGCCAATTTCTCCCTACTGCAGGCAATGAGCTCGGTGACGTCCTTGCCCTTCACTTCCGACAATTGGAGCTCAATTCTTTCATCATCAGCATCAGCCCCAACTGATCCCAAAATGTCCTTGATGTTATCAGCTGTTGGGGTTGTGTTTCCACCAAGAACAGCAAGCAAGCAGCGACAACCTTCATCTTCTCAAACCCTAGATCGAGTGATTCGAGCAGTCACCATTTCAATCGCCCTCACCATCAATATATAGCCCTTACCATCATCATCTCCTTAAACGGAAACAAATAATCCAAGCTTTTCTGAATCTAAGCGATATTGGAGTGGAACACAGCGTACTTGATAAATTGCCACAAAGAAATCTAAACCCAAATCATAGCCGTCGCAACTTGCCCACCAAGTGTTTGGTGGAATTTCTGAACTCAACTCCGACACAATCTGAACCAAACCCAAGCCACTTCTCCCTTCAACAACCTAACTGGAAATTGAGACCATTTACTGACCTGTTTGAGGCTTGTGATCAATTATGAAAGGAAATTACCCTATCATGCACTCTCAAGGCAATCAACTACGACACATTGCACATGTAGCTTCCAATTCAATCACTGTCCAGATGACTGAGAATGAGAGGCAGCAGTTCTGGCAGTATCAAAGAAATGAGCAATATCACGCTTCCCAACAACGGTCTTCTTTCGTCACATTAGCAAAATCAGGTATCACAGGTTTAACCAGTTCACCTTCAACATCATGGATAATAGATTTTGGTGCATCGGATCTTATAACTGGGAATTCAGGTATAATGTCCTCTGTTAGTAGATCTTTTCATCCACCTGTTAGATTTACTGATGGTTCTACTTTTCCAGTTGAGGGGGGGGGGACATGTAAACCTTACTCCCACTTTATTACTTAGTATTGTTCTTCATATGCCAAAAATTTTCTTTAACCTAATGTCTGTTAGAAAATTACCAAAACACTGAATTGTTCTGTTACTTTTTATACTGAACACTGTGTGTTTCAGGAACTTGGGACGGAAAACACAATTACCACAGGTCGTGTGTCAGAGGATCTTTATCAGCTTGATAATGTCCGTACCTCATTTGCATGCTTGAGTGCACCTTTGAGTTTGCATTGTTAGTTAGGTCATCCATTGTTACAGAATCTAAAAAAGTTGAGGCTTGAATTATCTTGTCTTAAGGAGTTATCTTGTGAGTCATGCCAATTAGGTAAACATTTGCATACGTTTTACCTTCCTAGAGTCAATAAACGGTCAAGTCGACCTTTTAGTTTAGTTCATTCTTATGTGTGAGGACCTTATCCTGTCCAGTCTTAGTTCGGTGACTAGATATTTTATTACCTTTGTTGATGACTATTCTTGTGCCACATTGTTATATATAATGAAATCTTGTTCTGAAGTGTTGTCTATTTTTAAATCATTCTGCGCTGAGGTGAGAACTCGATGTTTCTGTTCAAATTTTGCGAAGTGATAATACCAAAGAGTATTTTTCTTCTGAGTTCGCTAGTTTTATGTCATCTTATGGTATTCTTCATGAGTCTTCTTGCCCTTATACCCCTCAATAAAATGGGTTGTCGAGCATAAAAATTGTTATGTCTTAGAGGTTGCAAGGACAATGTTTATCCATAGACAAGTTCTTTAGCATTTCTGGGGGGGATGCGGTTCATACTGCATGTCACCTAATTAATCGCATGCCCTCGTCTGTGTTAGATGGTCAAACACCCTTCTTCATTTTATTTTCAAATGTTGACCAATTCTCCCTTCCTCCCAAAATCTTTGGATGTGTTTTGTCCATGACCATCATCCTGGTCGCTCCAAGTTAGCTTCTCGTTCTATCCAATGTATTTTTCTAGGGTTATGTTGCTCCCAATAAGGTTATAGATGTTATAGTTCTGAGTTGCGTCATCATTTTAACTCAACTGATGTTACATTTCATGAGTGTCAACCTTCTTTATCTAACACTTCCTCTGGTTTAACCCCAATTCCCTCTGATGTGACTGAATCTGAATTTCTAACCTACTCTAGACTTGTGGTATTTATTTCTGCTGATTATGTAACACAGTGCTCTCCAACAATGTCCAAACGGTCTACAATCACTGTGTATAAATAACGTTCGAACATCACTTCCTCAGATCACGTCATTGTGTCCATTGTTCCATCACCCCAAGTTAATGAGACACGACCATCTGAGCCTGCTACTACACCCTCGGTTTCCTCCACTGCGCCCACACCCTCTGCTAATAAGCATTCTGATCTTGATCTTCCCATTGTCATACACAAAGGGAACCCCTCCACTGCACATCCTTTATATAGCTATCTTTCATATACTCACTTGTCATCTGCACATTATGCATTTGTCTCTACTTTGAACAATCACCAGGTTCTTAAGTCATTATCAGAAGCACTATCACATCCTGGTTGGAGCCAGGCTATGTTAGAAGAGATGTCTGCTCTTGAAAAACTGGTACTTGGGATCTTGTTAACCTTCCATCTGGCAAACGTTGTGTTGGTTGTAAATGGGTGTACATTGTTAAAGTAAATCCAGATGGTTCTTTGGCTCACCTAAAAGCTCGATTGGTTGCTAAAGGTTATTTGTAGATCTATGACATTCATTATGATGAGACATTCTCTCTTGTGGACAAAATATCTTTTGTTCGGATCATTGTTGCCTTAGCTGCTCGATTTCATTGGCCGCTTCACCAACTTGATGTCAAGAATGTCTTTCTCAATGACATTCTTGAGGAGGAGGTTTGTATGGAGCAGCCCCTTGCTTTTGTTAGTAAAGCTGAGTCTACTAAAGTTTGTTGCTTGAAATGGTTTTTGTATGGACTCAAACAGTCTCTCTATGTTTGATTTGGCCGTTTCACCGAGGTTTTGACGAGTTTTGAATTGAGGATGAGTGATAATGATCATTGTGTGTTCTATCAACATCATCAAGAGGAGAGAATCATTTTAGTTGTATATGTTGATGGCATTGTAATTACAGGTGATGATCAGAATGGTATTCAAGATATGGAGTTATATATTCAACAGAAGTTTCAAACTAAGGATCACGGGAGACTAAAGTATTTCTTGAGAATCGAAGTTGCTCGATCCAAGCAGAGAATTTGTTTATCACAGAGAAAGTATGTATTGGACATAATTACTGAGAGTAGTATGCTAGGATGCAGGCAATCACACACTCCTATGGACCCAAATTTCAAGTTGTTGCCAGATCAGGGTGTCCAGTTAGAGGATCCAGAGAGAGAGGAGGCTTGTGGAAAAACTGAATTATCTCACAGTTACTTGCCCTGATATCGCATACTCAGTTAGCATAGTAAGTCAGTTTATAGCCTCTCCCCGTACAACCCATTGGAATGCAAAATGAGAATTCTTCAATATTTGAAGAGCTCCCCTGCCAGAGGATTGTTGTATACTGATGGTGGATATTGCCGAATTTCTGGTTGGATAGATGCTCACTGGGCTGGCTGCCAAACGACTAGAAAGATCCACTACTGGGTATTGTGTGTTTGTTGGAGGAAACTTAGTTTCATGGAAGAGTAAGAAACAAAATGTGGTCTCTATTAAGTGCAGAATCCGAGTATCGTGCTATGGTTGACCTCACATGTGAGATGACATGGATCAAAAGATTACTTAGTGGGCAAATTTAAATGACAGTTAATTTGTTATATAATTACTTTAAAGTTTTCCTCGATTTTCTCCTATCTCACATGCCATACTACCATATGTTTTATGCCCATAAAAAATATCTACTATTTTCTCTTTAATATTTACTCTGTTTTAGTTTCTAATAATATTTTTATATTTTACATTTGTAGATAATGCACACTTATAACTTTGACTACACATTTAACTTTGAAACCTTTATTCTTTTAGCAAATTTAAATGACAGTTAGTTTGTTATATAATTACTTTAAAGTTTCACTCGATTTTCTCCTATCTCACATGCCATACTACCATATGTTTTATGCCCATAAAAAATATCTACTATTTTCTCTTTAATATTTACTCTGTTTTAGTTTCTAATAATATTTTTATATTTTACATTTGTAGATAATGCACACTTATAACTTTGACTACACATTTAACTTTGAAACCTTTATTCTTTTAATTTGCAGCACCTGTAAGATCTAGTACCTCTTATACATTTTGACTGTAAACAAGGATCCTACACAACATTGCTTCGTGAAGAGAAAGAAAAGAACCCACTCGTAGATGTCGAAATAGGATTACACTATTTCCATATCTCGTTGAAGGAAACCTATATGCATTGCTTTTGGAGGATGTTTTTGGGTCTGGAAGCTCTTTTAGGCTCAAAATATGTGTTTGACAAACTTAATTAAAAGTGTGTTATATCATAAGGACTTTTTCTAAAACTACTATTTAAAATTTTTTCCAAAGCACCTAAAATGGTGTGTTTAGCATTCCAAAAAGTGTTTTTACTAACTACAAAAATGTTAAAGTTAAACATAATTCTTTCTAATAGTACTGGTACTAGCACTTTTCAGTGAAAGCACTTTTCGTTCATAGCAATACTAAACTTAGCCTTACTCTACTGATGGAATGCTTAACTATATAAAACCATGCAGAGTTGATGCTACTTGGCTTTATATCTCTTCTATTGACTGTAACCCAAAATCTTGTCGCTCGCATCTGTATCCCCCGAAGTGTTGCATCCCACATGCTTCCGTGCAGAAAGGAAGAAGGATTGACCTCTGACCAAAAGATGCATCTCGTAAAAAACCTCTCTCTTTGGCTCACAAATAACAGGCGGAGGCTTTTATCTGAAAATGCTGGTTCTGACCATTGCACGAAACAGGTTTGTTTTTCTAAGTATGTTTTATCTTATTCCTGGATTGTGTTCAAGGTGTAAAAATAGTTAAGAGAAATGGGGAAAACCAAAAATTAAGCCCCTAATAAGGCTTTACTATATTTGCATGTGATTTTTTTTTTGAAAATAAAATATAGGTGTGGTTAGAAAGAATATGTTTTGATATTGACTGAGAAATATAATGCAGAAATATCTAGCTCTTGAACACAGATAGTATTTCGAGGATCGTATACTTCAGCCTGTAGTTACAACTTTACAATAGCATATAATTAATTAGGCTCATGAGTTGCACATTCTTGATCTAGTTACTAGTTCAATTTCCGAATTTCAGAAACATAAGTAGTCAGTAGTGGTGTTTAAAAATCCACGGCTGAGCCAAAAGGCCCAAAACCAATATGTGTTGAGCTCTTTTGTTGGATGTGTTCGAATTTAACGATGTAGGAGGATTTGGATATAGTATATTAAATGTAAATGTTAGAATTAGAGAAAAGTTGGTGACTGTTGATGGTGAGGCATGATGAGGACCGCTATAAGGATCTGATTATCCCTCGAACGTGCAGAGCCTTAGCGGCAGTCTATTTGGGGGACATGTCATGTCGGACACAGTGTGGAGTGCTTGTGTTCGACGCAAGTATCCAGCACGAGACTTCCTATATCAATGAAATTATTGAAAACCTTCTGTGCACTGTAGTGTTAGTCAGATCGCACAGCATGTCTGTGTTGGTGCTCCTTAGGTTTCCATGTGTACCACACCTGGAAGAGAGTATAACTCTCTCTATAGAATATAACTGTGCATGTGTGTGATTGATGGGAAATAAGAAACAGAAGGAGAACTTAGAGAAAAGAGGAGAAAAACTCAAGTCAGCGAGCAATTATCCATAACAACCTAGTCATTCAAATAGGCTTACATTAAATTGTCTCCAGAGAAACTCAAATAGGAAAGAAATAAAATTTCTTCAAAGTGATTCTACTCTAAAATAAATTATTCCTAATTTCCTATACTAATACCTACTATATGGTTGTCTATAATAAATAAGCTGCAATAGGAATGAAAAAATATAAAAACCCAACGAATATATTAGAATACTAGGTTTGCCCGTTGACACGTGCCTACGGCACGTCTTCGGTACGGTGCACTTGGTTTGATTATATAAAATAGTTTTGGAGGTCCAGCAAATTAATTCAAGTAGTAAACATATTATATGAGGAAGCACTATATCTACCTTTAAGCTCAATTATCGTCTTCCTGATCATTAGCTTGAACTTACCTGAAATGCATATAGTTTGTTAAAAACACTGCATAGAGTTTTTTTTTTAACTTCAGCATCAATTTTAGATGCTTGTAATAGTTATGCAAGGACATTATCATATAGGTTTTATAGAGCTTACTCTAATCCCATAATCACTATGCGCATGTCTAAATACAATGGTAATGCAAGTGCAGGTGTGAAGGTATCTACAATACCAATAATCTAAACATTTATTTTAAAATTTTAAAGTTTAATTTCTAAAATTTCAAAAAATTTTAAAAAATTATTTTTTTATAAAAATTTTAAATTAATATTTTTAAATTAAAAAAACAATTATTTTTAAAAAAATTTATAAGTTTTTGATTTTTTTTTAATTTTTTGAATTATTTTTGAAGTTTTTAAAATTTTAAATTTTTCGGTTTTAAATTTTTTTTTTAAATTAAAATTTTTATTTTCTGTATTTTTTGAATAGAAGAGAGAGAGAGGGAAAGAAATAATTAAATAAATAAATGAGTTGTTTTGGGTGGGGATTTAAATTTGAATTTTGGGGGGAAACTTTTGGGGGGGAAATATGTTTTTTGAGGTTAGATCTGGGCCTTTGATTTTGGTGGGGATTGAAGGAGAGCCACTTGATAGCTTTCTTTGTGTTTTATTATCTCCACTATTTTAATGGGAGAGTTGGGGTTGTAAACAAACAAACCCTAATTTTGTAACTGAGCAAACCCGTGCAATACACGTCCAAATTAAATTCAATTAATAGAAACTTTTATAGACAAACAAATCCGTGTATTGCCCGTGGATATCTAATCTAATATAAAGGACGTATTAGATTTAAGGCTAGACTACATTGAAGTTTTTACTATTAATAAAAATATATTTATTAGACGTGCATCGCACGTGAAAATTACTAGTATAGATAATCAAATTCTAAAACATCAACAACACTTGCAAACATTTACTGATTTTTGGCTGGTTTCTGTACAGTATTTCCCATTTCAGAAAATCCTCAATACCTCTAATTTCAGGGAAAAGTCCCACTCCTGTCTGTTGAAGCATTACATCAGCTGCACATATTTATCTTTGTACTTGCAGCTGTCCATGTTGGGTTCACTGCTTCTACAATGGTTCTAGGGGTAGCCCAGGTAAGTTACCTCTTCTAATTACATTTTTTTGGTCAGTATAATATTTCATTCATAAGGTATTCATTTTCCTTTTACGATTGCTAGTAGGTTAGAAAATGGAAGCAATGGGAGGAAGAAATTAGAGAAGAGGCTTCAGAACATGAACAAAGTTAGCTTCTCTATATCTCAATATAACTTAATTACTTAATATGTTTATACTAATGTGCCATTAGTTAGTATATGTACATAAATGATGCAGAGTCATCTTTGAAATTTATCATGTAAATCAATTTATGCATTATTGACAGACAAAAACCTGAGCCATGCTCCAAGCCGATTCGAGCTGGGTTTTCTGAGAAGCCACCAAGAGTTTCTTACGAGGCGTGTAAAAGGGGTTTGGAAAAAGTCCGCATTTGCATGCTGGATCGGTAGCTGGGTGGTAAGTTATTAGGTCCAATCATTCTTAACTGGTATTAATAGTGATAATGGTTCGACTCTTTTTCCTAATATGAGTTCTTGAATAATCGACCCTCTTAAATCTTCTTACAATGAAGAGAAGAAGATATTTTAGTACTGTTTCTAATATGAGTTCATTTTAACTGACTGTTAATATGAATTTTATTTATCTTAATGGATAATTCTTTTACCATGGGGAACTTGAAAGTTCTTTCCCTCATGTTCCTGAAAACTGGAAATCGGTTTATGTCGTTTTTATATTAATTTAGGCACACTAAGTACAGTTTCAATGCAATTGCATCTTATAAGTTTATTTTCTTAGCCATGTAACCATGAAACTGTTAATACTGATTTGGGGAAATTAGGGTTAGGGTTAATCTCTAGCCGCTTAAGATATTATACCCTGCTTATCAGTATTGGAATATCGCAGAGCACTATCTCTAGACCAGCTTATAAAGAGATTAGACTGGGTTTGGGGTACTGGGCTTTTAGCCCACTCAACCCGTTCCAATAATTAATACATAACACGTGTAAACCCGTGTTGCCCCATAGAATAATATACACAATATTATCCTATTATATTGAGAATATACATATACATCCAACAATCTCCTCCTATATTCTCAATATATTAGGCTAAGCAATGTAATAATATTGGATCACAAAGATTCAAACATTATTGAATCATAAAGAACATGGATAATAGACTAAATCAATTATAACTTGAATAGTTCAAATATGACTAAACCAAAATAATCAATAGTTCTAAAACCATATCAAAACAGAATAGTTCACAATGACTAAACCAACTAGAGAGACTGTCATAGTTTCAAAATCAACCAAAGCAAATAAACTTCAAGAACAAAATATGAGTTTTAAGCTCATAAACACAAGAGTCTTAAACTCAACAGAATTTTTATCAAGCAAGTGGCAAATTTATTCTTTCGATAAATAAACCAAAACTATATCCTTGCAAACTGCTTTATGTTTACTCCTCCATTTTGAGCAAATCATTATTCTGAAATCTATGTTGACAGATTTAACTCCTCCATCTTTGCTAGCTTATTGAAGACAAGAATATCAAGAGACATATCTCTAAGAATTCTAGCAAATTTCATAAAGTATCTAGTTCTACTAAAGAACTTAGTACAATTCAACGATAGCTTAGCAAAATGTAACGCAAGCATCACAATCAAGTTTCTTTAACAAAATAAAGAACAAGAACTATTATAGTTTCCACACAAGAACTATACTATATTTCATATTGGAATGATAGAATAGTCAAATCAATTATGGTTAATTCTGAATCATCAAAATTGGAATGAAACATGAATCCATAAAAGAGTTATATCATCAGAATTGGAATGATATAACAACCATTCTAAACATCGGAAACACATCGACAAGTTTTCATGCTTTCTTTTGGAATAATGAGATGATTCTAAGTAAATTATGAAAATATATAGCATCATCAAATTGGAATGAAATTATATATTAACAGAATTTACATAGAACTTTTCAAATTATCTAAAGCATGTCAACTGCCTAAAATTGATGCTTCAGTTTGAACTTCTCTATGGCTCCAATTGGATTCTAAATTTCAAAACAACTTGGATGCTAAAGCTTTTGACTCAATAGCTTTTAACTCCATTTCCCCCACAGTTTTGATAATTAGACCACTTTCAAGTCTCTTAGCAAGAGCATTGGCCATACTTGTCACAATTGCACTTTATCTATGAGAAAGTTCAACTAGGCTTCTTTCAGCCTTAATATACTCCTCTTACTATTATAGAGTGAGTTATGAGCTACAGTGCATTATAGCTTGATAGTCGCATAACAGAATTGAGAATTTACATTAAACTTCTCAAATGGATGATTAGCAATAAGTTATTCAATCCACTCAGCCTCGTCCCCTGCAGAGGATAACACATAGAGGTCTGATTTCTTGGATGAGAACACAACACTTGTTTGCCTATTAATCTCCATAATTTTCTGCTCCTCCTAGTGTGAACACATATCCACTAGTTGTCGACTTTCACTAAACTTTGAGTAGCACAAAGCAAACTCTTGAGTACCACTCAGGTATCTTGTTAGTCTGTTAAGGGCATTCAAATGTGTATGGGATTATTAGTGAGTCTGCAGATTATACCTACCTCAAAGGCTATGTCTTTTCAACATGTCTCATAGTTGCACCATCATTAAGTGTCAACCTTTTTATCATAATCATAAGGTGTTTCAAAACACACTTTCAATCACTATATCCCCACTTTTGAAACACATTATTGATTTATCGAGTTTGACTAAGGGTTATCCCTTGCCAACCAAAACTCACCCTTATACATAATATGGTGACCACAACACTTAGGTGTTTCATGCTAAATTTATTTGGATAGCACAATTTAACTCCATTTATGATAGAGATGTCACTTCCAATCAACAAGCATGTCAATAAAACCAAGTAAATAATAGCCATTATATTTGACACACCACAAAGTTAAAGGCACTGATCTGAATTACTTGATTCATATACTAGGCTCTTTGAGAAATTTGTCAAATTATTTATACGATAGCTATATTACATGTTTCAAAGCATACAATGATTTTACTAAATTGTAAATCTTGTTCACTAAACATATTAGTCCAAAACTTTCCAGTACAAAACTGTTCAGTACAAAATATCAAGTACAAAACTTTTAAATATCTTTTATGAATGACAAAATTTTCAATAGATGTAAGGATAAGAAGAATACTTATTGTAGCAATATGACAGACATGTGAGTAGACATCAAATAAATCTACCCCATTTTTCAGTCAATCTGTTAGCTACTAAAAAGCATTAAAGTTGCTACTGAACAATCAAAATTAAGTTTCTTCTACAATACTCCACTTACTTAATATAGTTTCAGCCTCTTTTGGCAGATCAACTAAATTGAAGTATTATTGTATGACACAAAATCATCTCATTGTCCACTAAAGACTCTTCTTAGTTCATTTGTCATTCAGGTTTTCAAGTGTCAGTAAGACTAGTTCTTGATTCCAACTGTGAATCATTGAGCATGTCTGTATGACTAAATTATTTCATACATTTATCTTTGATGAACACATCCTCAAAGAACTCTGCAAGTCTAGATTCTTCTAATACAAATTAGATAGATCAAACATCTGTCCACCGAACTACATTCTGCATTTTCTAAACTCACAAATATCTGTTGTAGGTCCTACTTTAGGCCTTCTAGGGTTATGTATTCTAACATAAGTATCACAACACAAAATCTCACTTTAACAAAACTATTTGTGTTTTCATGCCTTGATCTACAAGGTGTATTCAATTTAGAGTGTAGTAACACATTTAGAGATATGATTAACAATACAACATCAAACAACAGTCAATAATATAGAATTCAACATTTCACCAAGAGTTTGATTCTAACTTTTATCAATACTGTTTGATTGTTGTAAGTAGAGTGCAGTAAAGATTATGCCCAATGCAAACTTCTCTAAAGTTGTTAAACATATTCACCACCTCTATCAAATCTGAACCCTTGATTTTTAGCATTCAACTATAATTTTAATTCATTAAGAATAATAAGTGCTTCATTCTTCATATATATGACAGACTTATATTAATCATCTACAAAAGCGATTAAATACTTCTGACCAATAATCGTCTCATCTATTTGCAAAGCTACTGAGATCAGAAATATCAGAATGTATTGACTCAAGTAGTTGTGTGCTCCTAGGGACCATACTAAATGATTTTCTAGTGATCATAATCTGAGCACAACTTTCATATTTGTCATATTTAATGAATTGTCATTTGGTAGAGTTATGAGTTTTAACAAGAACAAACAATTTAATATATAGTTCATAGTGATTCTAAATTTCAAAACAACTTGGATGTTAAAGCTTTTGACTCAATAGCTTTTTAACTCCGTTTCCCCACAGTTTTGATAATTAGATCACATTTCCTCACAAACAATTGAATATATATTTCTCAAATCCTAGCCAATTATGCTAGTTTCAAGAACATAATTAGAACTATTATTATTAATTGTTTCATTTGTTAAACTCAACTTATACATGCGATTGACAGTGTAAGCACATTATAAGAGCTAATACAAGATTACTCTATCATATTTTACAAAGTTGTTTGCTTTCTCTAGTGATTCTAACAATATCCACGTGCTCAAACAAATTGAGCTATAATTTTCTTTATTCGTTCTTCATCATCTTCGAAACACTAAGCGAGATAATGACCCATATTTTATAATTCAATTTTGCACACACAGTACAATGAACGATAAAGAACAAAACGTAAATAATGGAGTCATATTCTGCATTACAGGATGCTCATATCTAAGTTACGGACATTTGTCATAGATCTTATACAAAAATTTTAATTATTAGAGAAGCAAATATATAATCTCACACAAACTGCAAACAATGGATTTGTCAAAATATCTATACACATAGTATGATAAAATACTTAACAACCCTAAACATGCTAGTTTTCAAAACGAGAATAACTATGATCTAAAACTCTCAATCATGTGATCAAACGTACAAAACGTTAACACATTCATCACATAAAAATTCTAAGGGGTTAAAGTAGATCATACCGACACTTCAAGTTAGAAGTGTTTTTCCAAATTCGATGGAGAAGCCTGCGTAGTGCAGACTTATCATACCATGATGCAAATCCATCGTCTCCAATACACACAATTTGTAAGTAACTTTGAAGTTCCTACATCATCAAATTGTTAAAATTAGCCAATTAAACAAATTACTAGCACTTTTTATTCTAACAATAATTTAATTGGAGATACAAATTTACAGTCAAAATCTATAATTTAACTTATCAAAATGGATATTTGATCCTTAGCACATGGTCAAAACAGTTATTCAAACTTGTATTTAATTAACCAATGATCAACACGGTTTCAGATAATTAAAATATATATGCAGGTAAAGAACTTATCTTTGATTTTATATCTGATCCAGTTTAATCATACTTGAATCTAGTCCAAACAACATCTCCATTGCTCACTGTCTCCAGCAATTATATCCACATCTCTTATTGAGCTTTTCACTTTCCAACTGTTAAATTCAGCACTTCTGAATCCCTCTCATTTAGAGAACCTTTTACGGTCGATTATGTTTTTCCATCACAAGGGAATAAACAATAGATTCCCAACAATTGAGAGTTATTTTGAATAATCACTACTTACATGATTTAGTAAAGAAAAAAAAAATAACTAAGTTTAGAATGGACCAAATCTGAAGACTGCACACAGCAGTGAATCAAGAGGAGAACTAGATCTGATCCGATCAATGCCTCCAAACAGCACCAGCAAGTCCAACCAATGAGAGAGCTCCACACACAGCGAGAGCTACCGGTGGATCAAGAGAACCAGATCTGATCTTGATTCCCATACACCAACAGCAAATCAACCAGATTTGGATCTAGCGACGCTCGATTTCGAGAACACTGTAGCAAGTCCCGTACTCGTCTCCAAATCCCAGACAGCAAGTCCAGACCAGTGTCCACACACCGGATCTGACGATGCCAAGATCGAGATCTCAACGGGCTATCTGCGACGTCTTCGAAGAGTCGCCCCTTTCGATCGCAACAGGATCTGACGATGGTCGGAGAGTCGCCCCCTTCGATCTGCGTCGTCTTCGGAGAGTCGCCCCCTTCGATCGCAACAGAATCTGACGATGGTTGGAGAGTCGCCCCCTTCGATCTGCGACGTCTTCGAAGACGAGGGCTGCGGCGCTTCTGGTTGGAGATCGCGGCGGCGCCTACTGTGGTCGGACGCAGCAGCGACGGCCACTGTGGTCGGAGGTAGCGCCGTCGGCTACTATGGTCGGAGGTGAGAGATACGTAATATCTTAAGATTGTTAATACTGATTTGGGGAAATTAGGGTTAGGGTTAATCTCTAGCCGCTTAAGATATTATACCCTGCTTATCAGTATTGGAATATCGCAGAGCACTATCTCTAGACCAGCTTATAAAGAGATTAGACTGGGTTTAGAGTACTGGGCTTTTAGCCCACTCAACCCGTTCCAATAATTAATACATAACACGTGTAAACCCGTGTTGCCCCATAGAATAATATACACAATATTATCCTATTATATTGAGAATATACATATACATCCAACAGAAACTTTACGTTGTTTCTGGGTCTAATTTTCATCTAGTTTCTACTCTTTCATTTTTCTTCTATACTAGGTAAGAAAACGAGTGACTTCATCAGTTACTCACTCCTCTAGTGTTGGTTTAGTGGAGTGGAGACCCAGGCTCGCCTACTTTAAATTTTAAATCAAGTGAAAAATCATTTGTACTGCAATATTTATAATTCATATAAATTTTTGTCTGATAAAACAACAGGCACTTTTGTTTTGTTTTGTTTTGTTTATACTTTACGTTAAGTGACTTGGAAGCTTATTGATTAAATTTCTGATAACATATAACATTTCTTTGTCTATTTTGATGTTAATGTGTTGAAGATGTCGTTCTTCAAGCAGTTCTACGGATCAATAACCAAATCAGATTATGTAGCACTGCGATGTGGGTTTATTATGGTGAGCTTTGCTTCAAAGATAAATTTGGATTTCCTTTGATTCCTTTTCGTAACTTAATGTTACCACTTCATATGTCGATTTCATTTATATCTCCCTTTAAGACATAAGGAATTATATGTTCCATCTTATGTTAATTTTCAGAAACATTGCAGTGCAAATAAAAATTTTGATTTTCACAAGTACATGATGCTTGCTATTGAAGATGATTTTAAGATGGTTGTTGGAATAAGGTATGTGAATATTACTTAATGACTGGCTAAAACACATTTTTCGATAATTCGCACTTATATTACCATGAAATTATTTGCTTGCAGCTGGTATCTGTGGCTCTTCGTCATTTTATTTCTGCTGCTTAATGTTAATGGTATGTTGGAATGAAATTGTAACTTCATTTCAGATGCAATTTCTTACCAATTGAACTCTCTATGAGACTAGGACAAGATAACCGTTTTAATTTCATCTTGTGAGAGTATACTTCTATTATAGAACTGTTATTATGAATAGAACTACTGCCTGCTTCGAATGTTTAAATAATTGAAACTGACAAATGCCCCTTCTTAAATTATTCACTATTCTTTTATCCAAATACCTGTAGTATTTGGTAATTTTAAGATTTTACTGATGCCTTTGGATGATTATATCCTATACAACAAAATCAGTGCAAGTCTCATGCACATAAATGGAGTAGTCTAATTAAGGGTTGACTTGATTAGTTTCATTCATGTAATTCTGTAAACATGCCTTTTTAACTTTCCAATATGTTTTTATAATGCAGGATGGAATTCATATTTCTGGCTGTCGTTTGTGCCACTAATTGTGAGTGTAAAGAACCATTATGCAACTTCAAACTTCAAACATGCACAAAATAACATTGATAGCCGAAACTGTACTCAAGATGGACAAAACATTTTGCTCAAGTTGAGGTATCAACTAATGTTAAAGACACTGAATCTACAAAATTTTGCAGCTTATGTTAGTTGTGGGTGCAAAGCTGGAGCATATCATAACCAGAATGGCTCAAGATTCTGCAAAGAGGGGAGAGGCTGATGAAACAAATGCACATCGGATTAGGCCATCAGATCACCATTTTTGGTTTAATCACCCAGGCACCGTCCTCCACTTAAGCCATTACATCGTATTTCAGAACTCCTTCGAGCTTGCCTTCTTCATCTGGATATGGGTATGCTCAACTTTAGGCTCGAACCTTCTTTACAGGAAAAGTTACTACCCTTCCAAGATGAATATAAAATTTTACTAATGTGACTTGCAATGAGGTCAACTCTAATCAATCTCACCAAACAAGAAATCTTTTACCCATTTCCTCTCAATGAAGTTAGCTATGGTAGTTTCTTTAGTTCACAAGAATTATTATATACATCCTCCTAATAATGGGAACCTCTACTCTCCAATCTTCTTGTAACTGACTGCTAATAAATATTTCCAGAGCACCTATGGCTTCAGATCATGCATCATGGGAGAAGTAGGCTATATAATCCCCAGACTTGTTATTTGGTAATGAAATAAAGTCTTTCTATACCTCTATTGTATCCTAGCACCTTGTAAAACTAGTTTTCATCTTATTATCTCTAGTGCTGTGGTTTAAATTTACATCAAAGAGATCTTATATTCATCTGACTAAAGTTTGAAGCGATGGCTTCTTCAGTGTGATTGTTCAGGTGCTTTGTAGCTACAGCACTCTTCCTCTGTATGCTATCGTTTCCCAGGAAAGAACTAAGAACCAACTTTATTCTGTCATTTTATAAATTTTTATCCAGAATTCTTACCTCTATCTAAAACCTATTGAGTGCAGATGGGTGACGCTTTTAAACATGAGATATTTTCCGAGCAACTACGGTTAACCTTGCATGACTGGGCTGAGAATGCAAGGAAGAGAAAGAAGCCAGATTCTACCTCTTCACTCCTCAGGACTGTAAAGGTCTTTGGTCCCAAAATCTCCGGAGTTCAGATGCAGACTTGTGTTCCTGAAACCCTTAGAACTTCTTGCGAAGAAATTGAAGCATCCACAATTCAAAAAATAGAGACGGAAGACGTCTAGTTCGATGGCTTTAACCCTGAACATTCACTGTAATAAACAGTGCGCAATAGCAAGTTCTTTTTGTTGTAAACAATGTCTATAATCAAATTTGTAAAATTTTATATTTTTTATTTGATAGACTGTTCATCATATAGTTGTTATATTATAGTGATGCATGAACCATTGTTTCTTATTTTGTGTTCTTCAAAACGTGTAAGTACATTGACAACAAAAACAATGCTCAATACCTACAAATGAAATAAAAGAAAAAACACATCTGGGTGTGGACAAGAACTTAAGAGTATATGGCAATTTTGGAAATAGCAAATAGCTGCAGTCGTCTATACTCAAAAATTGGGTTTTTTTTTTGACGAAACGAGATATGATATACCGTTTGAAGATCTGCGTAAAAAATAATAATTAAATATTGTGAAGGACAAACATGATCTGCCGTCTCAGAATTTTTTTAAAATTTTTTTAAATTTTAATTGTACTTTTTTTTTCTTTCTTCAAACGGAAGATGATCTCCCTTTTGGTTTTTTTTTTTAAAATTCATATCCCGTCCAACAATTTACCAAAAAAAAATCAGATCAGACGACATATTATCTACCGACCGAATTCTAAACGGTAAATCATGTTCCGATTTCCAAAATATGGAAAAAGCTAAATTCTCTCTCAAATTAGGCAGATTACTGTTCACTTCTTACCCAAAATATGGGTATTTGGCCAACTAGTGGAGATGATTTTTGGCCAAATTATCTATTTTTTTGGATATTTGGCCAACGACTACAAATGCTATTAAAAGGTTACATCAGATGCTACAACAGCAGAAGCAGCAGGTAAAATTCTAATTCATCTTTACTGAGAACGCATGGTGTTAACTAAGAGATGAAAGTGAGAAAGGGAAACTGAATGCCTACATTGTGAAGAGCAATCTGAATCCCCAATGAACCAATGCTTGCCTCTCAACTTTTACTGGGAGCGTTCATCAAGTTTAGACAAGCTTCATTGCATCCATTCTCATCTGTTCAATTCTTCTTCTTGAAGACACTATTTCACTATTCTCATCTGTTAAGCTTCATTGCATCCATTCTCATCTGTTAAGCTTCATTGCATCCATTCACATCTGTTAAGACAAGCTTCATTGCATCCATTCTCATCTGTTAAGCTTCATTGCATCCATTCTCGAGCCCAAAATGAAACTATTTCACTATCAGACATGTCTTACTCATTAGCATTCTTCTAGAAATCTCTTCTTCTTATTCGAACAGCATCCTTCGCCAAATCCGGCTCCGTAATCAAGTCGAACCCGGAAGCCATGGAGTTTAAAAGAAAACCAATAAACTCTCTCAGAAGCATTTAGTCGAACGGGTTCCTGGCATGCTTGAAACGCCTGGCATTCACATTAACAACATACAGAGTGCTATCATCGACCAAAACATGAATAATTTCTAGGTTGTTGGATTGGTAGCAGCGGAGTAATATACCAATATCTGTGTATTACTGTATTAGTTTTGGATTTTTTCCAAACTGACCCACTTTTTCAAAGTATTTACCAAAATGACCTACTCGGTGAAAATGCTCTCCCTGTTTGAGATGGCCAGTGTAGACTTAGGTCTTTCTCCACAACTTGAAAACATTTTCAGTAGTAAAAAGATCCCAAACTTCACTCACTATCTCCACAAGCGAGCATGGTTGTACTAAACTTTCTATTGGAGACAATGAGTGGTGTTCGGGTTTTTTTTTTAAATCGCACTCTTGACTCTCACTTCATCTTTCTCCTTCATCTCTACACTCTCACTCCTAACTCCGAAACTCAAAATCCTAGCGTCTCAAATTCGATCTCTCACCCACAAAATCCGTTCTAAATCTCAAAGTTGTTCAACTATGTAAATTTAAGCTTTTATTTCAAAATCATGTTCCGTGCTCATGTATTAATGTATTAATGGATTTATGTGATGATGGTAAACTTTTGTAATGTATTATTTTGGTTGATTGTGTTGTTTGTATGTGTTTGAGATATGACAAATTTTGAGACATGTGTTATACATATTCAGGGAAATTTGTAGCTGCAGTTTGCAGTTGAATATATCATAACTAAACTTGCTATCTGGGATAGCGAGTTTAGTTCAAAGAGGCCTGCTATCTAAGAATTTGTATCTGAATTAGCAACTGTGTGTAGAAATTTTTACAGAGACTTTGAAGTCTCTGGAAAAATCAAATAAAGTCTCTGGAAAAATCAAGTCTCTGTAAAAATCAAAAACATACACTCGCTAGCGTCATTATACCACACTCGTTATCTTAGATAGCGATTGTGTGTGTGGAGCTTTTTACAGACATTGAAGACTCTGAAAAAATAAAAAACATACACTCGATATCTCAGATAGCGAGCGTCATTATACCACACTCGCTATCTCAGATAACGACTATGTGTGTAAAGATTTTTACAGAAACTTTGAAGTCTCTGGAAAAATAAAAAACATATACTCGCTATCTCAGATAGCAAGCATCATTATATCACACTCGCTATCTCAAATAGCGACTGTGTGTAGAGACTTTTACAGAGACTTTGAAGTCTCTAGAAAAATCAAAAACCATAAATACACCACACTCGCAATCTCATTTAGCGACTGTGTGTGTACAGAATTTATAGAGACTTTCAAGTCTCTGAAAAAATCAAAAATATATACTCGCTATCCCAGATAGCGAGCGTCATTATACTACATTCACTAGTGACTATGTGTGTGGAGATTTTTACAGAGACTTTGAAGTCTCTGGAAATTTTATCAATACTAAACTCGCTATCTGAGATAGCGGACCTCTTTGAACTAAACTCGTTATCTCAGCAAGTGAGTGTAGTTATGATATTTTCAAGTGCAACATGCAGCTACAAATTTCCCTGTATACATATATGGTTCATTTCCAGATTTTCACCACAATTTCAAAACTCTTTGTGGTCATCTCACTATCATTAACCAAATTAGAAACTTAATCAAACAAACATAAAACATTCAAACATAAACAAACAAACCCAAAACATGTCTAAACGAGCGGTGCGCCACATTCAAACCAAATTATACAATACAAAATTCTAGTTATCTCACGTAAGTCCCCTTATACATGAAAATATAACATGATAATATATTAAACAATAATGATACAAAATCAAGGATCCGGGGTGAACAAGTTCGGGGGTTTCCTCTTCCGTTTAGGACGCTTTAGAGTTGCTTGAGTTAATCCCGAAAAAAGAATGTCATCACCTTCATCTTCTTGTGGTGCTTCGACATTTGGTTCTATCTCAGTTTCTTATGGACGTGTTCCTCCTCTACTCGTTGTTCTTCTAAAATTCTCTGAAGATATGGAGGTCTTGTGACCATTTTCTTGCAACGACTTGTTTGGTGCATCGGACCCGACAATAAAGCGGCCAATCTAGCTCCTTCACCAACAAGGCCAGCTTGTGTCCAACACGACTTAACCATTTCTCGTGCAAACTCCTTCATTGGTTCGGAAACATTGCTCTTTAACACACGAGCGCATTCTTTCGCTTGAATCCATGTTTGGGCCAACTAGAAAATAACATAAAACATGTTGTAATAATTTATAAAATAAAACTTACAAGTTTCTGAATCAGTGTTGCTTGCGGTTGGAACATTGGCAAAAGAACATAATGATCATCAACTGGATTCGCGGCTCGTCGCCGAATTGGTACTTATACACCTGCTGGCATTTGGGATGTCGGAGAGATATAAAGCCGAGTCATTCTCCGATATCACGTCATATACGGTTCATGTAAGGTGGCATCGAATGGGGGAATATTGATGATAACTTGATCAAAATGGTGCGCATCCACATGTCGACGTGGGTTCGCAAACAAATGACCCAATCATGACCGGCATCCGACCCATACCCGTTATAGCATGCAATTTGGCATTATATTGTTGTATGACCGGAATACTCTGAAGGATGCCAAATTGTTGAAGTACTCTATCAGAGAAATAGAACTCTACTGTCCCAAAGTTGACGAAATATGCTTTTATCAACCATAGCTCACGACTCGCTGTGCACACAGGTGGCAATCTTGCTACTCTATCATCCGTATAAGGCTCTCACTTGACACAGTCATCCATCAATGTATATAACTCGTCCCTATAGTATGTCAAGCAATGATTTAGGTTTGCCTTCCATGTGAAAGACCCATACCAGTATACACCTTGTGGAGGTAACATGTGTTGGTCCCCAGGATCATGCAACCACTTTGATGATTGTCGACTGATACAAGGCCACCAACATGTATCTGTTCCCAACTCCAAACTTGCAGCAGAAGCATCAGCCCATTCACAAACTCCTATACAGTGTAGCCAGTGCCGCACTACCCCAACTGTACGTCCCGACTTTTCGAAGATCTGCGATCAAAGGTACGTACATTAGCGGTACAGAGTGGCCAGTCGAGTTCGGAAACATGACACCTCCAAACAATGACATTACGTATGCCCTACAATAGTACTCGACTTCGAATTCGTTAGAATCATCATTTAGCTTGTCAGTGAAAGTATTCTTCAACCATTTCAGCCGAAGAGATTTCCTGATAATTGCACTAGGATCCGTCTGAATGTGGAGGTATTCTTGGATTAAAAACTCTGGATCGAAGTCCATTGTCCCAGTGATGGCTTGCCTATTGATGGAAAGACCTATGATCACTGCAACATTCTGTAGCGTGACAGACATCTCCTCGACTAGCAAGTGAAAAGTGTGCATTTTTGGATGCCATCTCTCGAGAAGGGCGGTTAGGAGAGGTTGATTAGCCTTAATGGAGCCCATCAAACCAACCGTACAACCCGCAATTCCGTAACAGCTTGTGAATTCGTGGATGCATGGGCAAGGTGGTATGCCCCCTAGCAGTACACTCCTTTGATTGTCCGTTCCACACGGATTTTGAATGATGTTGCACTTGTAAGATTAAGAGTCTTGGGTCGAGAGGACCGAGACCTTCAGGTGGAACGTAAAATGATGAAGACGGGCCTGACTCATTTGGCGAGGAAGACGGATTATGTATTTCCTACACAACAATAAACAGTAAGCATCAATTTAACAATATATCATTTTATTGGTGCAAAATCTAAATGATCGAAGAAAGAAAACTTTATCTTACATTTGCAAGCCCGGTTCCACCACCGCAACCACTACTAATCGGAGGTCGCCCGCCACGAGTTCATGATCCCTGACCTCAGTTACTTGGGGGCCTACTACTCGATCCTTCTTCACGATTACCTAACGTTCATGTCATATGTAATAACGTAGAGTACATTACAAGTATGATTGTATTTCAGTATAGTATAATTCAATACTTTAAAAAATAAAATTACCTAACAAATATAACTTACACATATTTAAGTTCAACAAGCACATGTCATTATCAACAATTTCTTATCAACAATTTAACATCAATACACTAACAAATCAACTCATTCAACACCCCTTGACAAACTAAAGCTTGAAAAATAGATCATTATGAACAATTCAACATTTGAATGAACATTTATCTAACAATGTAGATTCTACATTCAAAAAAAGTGCATTCAACGTTACAAACTAACATTCTAATAAAGTACATGCCAAACTAACTCAGTGAACAACCTAGATCATCCCACAAATCACACATTGACAACCCAATTCCGACTATACCAATCCGAAAATTCCAATTTCAACAACACTGTTTTTCAACAATTCAATCTAACAAACCCACGATCAAAATTAACCCAAAATCAAAAGGCAAACGAATGAAGACATATCGTACGATAGATGCGTGCTTTAGGAGGTAGAGAATGAGGATAAGAGGAATGAACCCACTTCTGCCGCAGTCCTCTTAACCCTTCCCGAAATCAACAAATTTGGGGACCTTTGATGATGGGTTTTGGTTTTGGGAGTGGGAGGAGAGAGGGTTGTGAGAGATGAAGTGGATTGGAAGAGATTTTGTAGGGTTTTTAGGGTAAAATGTCGAATTTGGGAGCTAGGGTTTCGGAGTTGGGAGTGGAAGTGGAAAGATGGTGGAGAGATGAAGTGAAGAAGTGAAAGAAAGAGACATCGATTCTGAGTTTAAAAAAAAAAATCAAAGTCAGACTCGCTATTTCAAACAGTGAGAAAAAAAAAATCAAAGTCAGACTCGCTATTTCAAACAGCGAGTATGGTACAACTACGCTTGCTGTTTGAGACAATGAGT
The DNA here is from genome assembly GCA_017893485.1 of Hemerocallis citrina. NCBI lineage: Eukaryota > Viridiplantae > Streptophyta > Magnoliopsida > Asparagales > Asphodelaceae > Hemerocallis > Hemerocallis citrina. Next base: position 136,421,038 of record CM030358.1, on the reverse strand, counting down.
CTTACTTTGATATTTTTCTTCAATTTTGTATCCAAGTTGTGGAGAAAAACCTAAGCCTACACTCACTATCTCAAACAGCGAGGGTATTTTCGCCAAACCCGCTATCTGGGATAGCGAGTGGGCCATTTTGGTAAATACTTTCGAAAGTGGGTAAATTTGGTAAATACTTTCAAAATTGGGTCATTTTGGAATAAATCATTAGTTTTTTTTGGTGGGAAAAGAGTTTTCTTAAAATCTATTTTTATTATAAAAGCCACAATATAAAAAAAAAAATTGTTAGGAGACGATCTTAACCGTTCATATATTATATTGATCAGACGATTAAAGGTTGAGATTAAATAATTTAATGGGAACGTGTATTACACGTGCATTTGCTTCCTTTCTCTATTCTATATATGATTTATTTATCTAAAATCCCAAATCCAAAATCCGCTCTTCTGCCTCCTCTGAGTCTCTAACCTTCTCTTGCTTCTCCTCGCTGCATTCGCCTTCTTCTTCTCCATTCTGGTAACAGGAAAGGCAACCCTACCTCTCTCTCTCAATTTATAATGCCCTGTTGAGTCACCGACTAGCGTCCAATCCCCATCCCCATCCCCCAAAGTCTCATTGCCTTTTTCCTTTCTCATCTCAAGAATTAGGGTTTTCAAATTTCGACTTCTCATTACAAATCCAGAATTAGGGGTTTTCAGTTCGACACTCAGGTTCGCGCTGTTCTTATCTAGGGTTTCGTAATTAGTAATCTTCAAAATTTTCACACTTTTCAAGGCCTATGAAGAAGCCGGTGGGGGTGGGAGAGTCGTCGAGTTCTTGTGGGAGAAACCAAGTTCAGAATCAAGTAGATGTGAGCCAGACTTTGAGTAATGGGGCAACTGGACTTCTTGGAAAGATGGGAGGTAATCCCGTAATTTCGCTGCAAGAAGGTGTGAGAACGAGCATGTTCGATGCAACCACTGTGACTTTGTCGTCTGGTGGGTCTGGATGTAGTTATGGGAGAACTACCTGGCAGCAGAGAACGGGCAATCTGACTGATAAGAGGAAGGGGAGAGATGCCGAGGATTCTGAATGTCGTAGTGAGATTGCTAATTATTATTCCTTGAGATATTTTTTTGTTGGTAACTTGGTATGTTATCAACTATATCTTGATAAATTTGACATGCAAACTTGCAGGAGGCTGAGTATGAGTCAATTGAGGCGAATATGCCGCCGACTAAACGAGCTGCATCCACCCGCAAAAGTCGTGCTGCTGAAGTGCATAATCTTTCCGAGAGGGTGAGATTCACTGAGTAACTTCGAATTTGATGTTTGGATATTCTTCAATTTTTCAAAAAATTATTTTCTTCTTTATACAGTTCTTTGCTAATACAGAGGAGAAGGGATAGAATTAATGAGAAGATGAAGGCATTGCAAGAACTCATTCCTCATTGCAACTAGTGTTCTAAATGGCGTCCGCCTCGAACGCCTAGGCGGCGCCTAGGCGCTCAAAAAGAGGAGAACGAACCGCATATGCCATAGGCGGTACTCTAGGCGTTGAGATGGCAGTCAGGCGTACAAGGCGTCGATATGGCGGCGCCTAGGCGGCCGAGGCGGACCAGGCGGCGCCTAGGCGGCCGAGGCGGCTGAGGCGGATCAGGCGGCTGACAGATTTTTTTGTAATTTTTTTTTCAAATTCTTTAAAATAGTCTCTTCATCTTCAACAGAAAAAATCATCTTCATCTTCAACAGAAAAAAGCCTCTTCATCTTTACATTAAGGTGTTACTAGTTCACGTTATATTTGAAATTTTATATGACTGATTATTGTTTATGTCATTATGAATCTAAAGTTTACACCATAATCGTTATTAAACTTCTAAAATCATTCTGGCCTAGCATCACTTGTGAATTGTGATGCATTTAATCCCATGGCCTGGCCATTTTCTTCAGAAAGATTAGTTGTCCTTGATCGCAATAACTCCAATAAATTGTTTGTTTCATCCCTGCAACCTCCATTGTCAAGATTAAGAATCATTCAATCATATTAGGATAAAGATTAAAGAATTCACAAAATAATTTAAATTACAAGCACCAAAGTTCCAACTTTACAAAAAGATTTAGACTACAAGCAAAAATAGAGAAATGTAACTTTTAAAACGTTAATATATTAATATTTAAAAAATAAAAACAAAACGCCTAGGCGCTGCTTAGGCGCCGCCTAGGCGTCCTAGGCGGTAGGCGGTCCTTGGCCGAACCGCCACCGCCTGACGCCGTTTACAACCTTGATTGCAACAAGGTATCGACTAAACCAAACAAATTTCAATTTATCGTGTTGCTCTTTTCAGTATACCTTTTGATATATTGAATTGTAGTGATAATATTCAAACCCTATCCACTTATAGGTATTGCAGTAAGTTTTATTTGTTCATAGTATAATCAAGCTTAGTCAGTTATCAGAATGACCTCTATGACAACTTGTACAATTTTCTTTGAAGGATTTATGGTGCATAAATATGAAGGGATTACTATGTTCCCTTTCAAATGAAATCAAAGGCATTATGTGGTTTAATAAATACTTGAAGTTGCAGTTGAAGTGATTTCAAATACTCAATCGCTTCGTCTAGCATTGAAGCTTTGTCAGACTGAAAAAATTATCAGTGTAGTATCAGTCATTACCTTAATGAATAAAAACTTCTGTAATTTGATTATCAACAATTATATTTCACTGAAGACTGGTACTTTTGTTTCTTAGGTGCATATATTTAACTTTTGGTTTTCAGGAATTTTATGTAGTCTAAAGATGTTGAATTCTAACTGCGGAATAAACACAACAACGACGATGAGATGCAAGAACTCTAGAATCAAAACAAGAGAAGAAAGAACAAGCAAAAGCAACACACAAGATTACACAAGATTTTTTCGAGGTTCACCCAAAATAATGGCTACTTCCCAGTGCAGAGGCACTCCTGCGATTTTCACTAGAAATATGATGATTAGGTTTACAAATCTCTCAAGAACTCACCACCAAGGTATAGGATTTCTCTCTGTCTTCCTCTCTCTTAATGACGGCTGGTAGATCTCTATTTTCTTTTCACTTAACCCTAAAATCGTACACAATACAATATATATAGGATTCCACAACTTTAATCTCAGCCGCTCATCAAAACAGCGTCGGGACGGTCAACTGCAACACCAAGTCGGTCGACCGTTCCTTCCTTCGACTACACGAGTTCCAACAGAGAGCAGGTCGGTCGACTGCGCGGTCGACCGGTCGCCTCTTCAAGTTACAGGATTGAGTCAGAGAGCGGGACGGTCAACTGCGTGGTCGACCGTACACTTGCTTGGAGCGCGGTCGGGGGGTGCGGTCGACCGCGCGGTCGATCGGAACTCTACCTGTAGCTTCAAACCACTTCTGACCTCTTGCTCCCACTTCGACTCTCCGTCTCATCTGACTTCTCCAACCCCATTATCGTGTATTGGATCCACAAACCCCAACAATCTCCTACTTGGAGACATATACACGAAATCTCTAACCTATTCTTCATTCTTCCATTGGCCTATTCTAGGCCTGTACCTCTCCGAGTCTCCTCAACAATTAACCTGGAGACAATCTGATAGCGGTATAGCAAAACCGATGTTTTCTTATGTCCACCACCTTAGTGAGCATGTCCGCTGGATTTTTAGTGCCAAGAATCTTAGTTAGCTTCAACCATTTCTTCTCAACCGCCATTCTGATAAAAAGATACCTCATTTGAATGTGCCGAGTCCTAGAGTGATATGCCGAGTTTTTTGCCAAGAAAACTACACTTTGACTGTCACACCATAGTTCACCTATGGGTTGCTTCCTACCCAACTGTTTCATAAGCTCCGAAATCCACAACATGTCTTTCGTCGCTTCTGTAAGTACCATATACTCTGACTCTGTGGTTGACTATGCTACAACCTTTTGTAACTGCGAAGCCCAACTAACAGCCGTTCCTCCAACTATAAATACATACCCTGTAGTACTTCTGCAACCATCCCGATCGCCCAAAAAATCTGCATCCACATAACTATGTATATGCAAAGAATCTCCCCCAAAACAAAGAGAGTGATCTAAAGTACCTGCTAGATATCTAAGAATCCACCTTACTGCATCCCAATATTTTTTACCTGAATTCTTCAAGTAACAGCTGACAACTCCCACTGCTTGTACGATGTCTGGTCTTGTAGATACCATCGCATACATCAAACTCCCAACGGCTGAGGCATAAGGAATAGCAGCCATTTCCTCTATCTCTGTCTCTGTATTAGGACATAAGTCCATTGATAACTTGAAGTGAACAGCCAAGGGACAAGTGACTGGCCTCGCACCATCCATATTAAATCTCTTCAACACCTTCTTCACATAGTCTGCTTGTGATAACCAAAGTTTCTTGCTACCCTTGTCTCTACTAATCTTCATGCCGAGGATTTTCTTTGCTTCACCCAAGTCCTTCATTGAAAACTCTGAAGCTAGCGCCTTTTTCACTTCCTTGATCTTTTCCATACATGAACCTGCTAACAGCATGTCATCCACATACAATGCCAAGGTAACTATATCTTTGTCCTCATATCTACGAACATACACACAATGATCCGTTCCGCATCTATCGAAACATTTTCCTTTCATGAAGCAATCAAACTTCAAGTACCATTTCTGTGGTGCTTGTTTGAGCCCATAAAGACTATTCTTCAATCGACACACCATGTTTTCCTTTCCTTTAGCTTCAAAACCTGTGGGTTGTCTCATGTACAGCTCTTCTTCGACATCACCATGGAGAAATACTGTCTTCACATCCAACTTCTCTAAGTGCAAGTCTTCAACTGCTACAATACTGAGCAGAACCCTAATAGAAGCCATCTTCACAACCGGTGCAAAGATCTCACTATAATCAACACCTTCTCTATGAGAGAATCCTTTCACAACAAGCCTTGCATTGTACCTCTTACTGCCATCTGCCTCATCTTTGACTCTGAAAACCCATTTGTTCATAAGAGCACGCTTCCCTGCAGGTAACTTGGTCAACTCCCAAGTTTGGTTCTATTCCAAGGAGCTCATTTCGTCCTTCATGGCTAACTCCCACTGAATTCGAGCCTCATCCCTCAAAGCCTCCTCATGAGTCTCTGGCTCTCCTGAATCCGTGTACAGAACATGCTCGTGAACAATACTAGCTAATGGATCAAATATCTTGGTTGGCCTCCTCTCTCATGTCGATCTCCTCAATGTGGGTACCAGTTCACCGACCGATTCAGGTTCTCCAAACTGTTCTGGCTGTATCTGTTCGTCTTGATTAACCTGCTCATTCCCAATAGGCTCACCATGAGCCTCCTGTGCTGTCTGTGGTACTTGTACCTGCTGCTGCACTGTAGGGCCCCCACCACTAGGGCCGCCTTCAAAATCTGAATCTGAGTCTGAGTCTGAACCCCAATCTGATTTTGAACTGGTTGTACTGTATTGACCTGTGTACCTGTCCTTGTATAGAACCTCTTTATTGAACACTACATTTCTGTTGCGAATGACTTTGTTATCCACAAAATTCCAAAGTCTGTAACCATACTCATCGCCACCCTAGCCAATGAACACACACCTCCTGGACTTAGAGTCCAACTTCTTTCTTTCTTCCCTGTCAATTAGTGCATATGCCATACAACCATAAACTTTCAAATGCGAATAATTAACGGTTTTACCTAGACGGGCAACAGTTAATCAAGTACACTACCATATCAACTGTAGCAGCCCAAAGATGGACCGGAAGACCCGCATGAAGTTTCATGCATCTCGCCCTTTCGAGTATCGTGCGTTTCATTCTTTCTGCTACACCATTCTCCTGTGGAGTCTTAGGAACTGTCTTGATTCCTCTGATACCTTCCCTTGCCAGATTGTTAACAAACTCTTTGCTTGTATACTTACCTCCGTTGTCTGACTTTATTACTTTCACCTTGCAACCCGTCTCATTCTCAACTCTGGCCTTCCAAGCTCTGAATGCCTCAAAAACGTTTGATTTCTCGCGAATTATATAAACCCAAACCTTTCTTGTAGCATCATCAATGAATGTGACGAAGTATCTCTTATCACCATAAGAGAATTTCTGAGCTGGGCCCCACACATCTGTATGTACCAACTCTAGCTTTCCAAGCTTCTTCTCACGCCCACTCAACTGAAAGCTAACTGCCTTCTGTTTTTCCATCACACAATTCTCACAAAAATTCATCTCAACCTTCTTCAGCCCCGGCAAAAGATCCCTATAACAAAGCTACTTGACACCCTTTTCACCAAGGTGTCCCAACATGACATGTCATAGAATTGAAGAGGAACTACCTGCTGATGCTGTAGCAATGATATCACCTGAATCACCTCCCCTCAGTAAGTATAACGTGTCACCACGCTTTCCTTTTGCCACCAACCTGACACCTGTAGTCACCTTCCATTCTCCATGCCCAAAAGTTGTTGTAAACCCTTCTTTGTCTATTTTGCTAGTTGAGATCAAGTTTTTCTTCAAGCTCAGAATATGTCTTGTATCATACAAGACCAATTGCCCACCATTGCGAGCCTTCACTCTCACAGTGCCTCTACCCATAACTGGACATATCTGCCCATTACTAACTGGAACTGCACCAAAATTACCTGTCCTGTAATCCTCAAAAACATCCCTCATGGGGGTACAACGATAAGAAGCACCTGAGTCTATACACCAATTATCTTGCAAAATATTAAATCCAGCAGATAAACATAATTCATCTAGACGGGATTCAATACTTACCACATTGGCTACCTGTGATCCTGCTTATGCTTTCTTATACTCCTCGCATTGGTCTCTCCTGTGTCCTGGCTTCTTGCAGTACAAATACTCACCTTTGCGATGTCCGGTTCTTGACTTGGACCTGTGATTCTTGCTCTGCGACCTTTCTCTGTTGTTACTTCTACCAGGGTTATCAACTGATAGCGCGGTATTGTTAGGATATGACACTGAAGTCTCTCCATGTCTTTTCCTCCTTACATCCTCATTCATAATGCTGTTTATAACATCCTTTAGGATTTTCGTATCAATCATGGTGCTAGTAATAGTCTGTTCTACTGTGTCATAACTATCGGAAAGACTGGATAGCAACAACAACGATTGTGTCATCTTCTCAAACTTTAAACCTAACAATTCCATCTGATTGTAAACTATACAAAAATTGTTGATGTGCTTAGCAATCGAACCCCTTTCCGAAAACTTCAGGTTAACCAGCTTCTTTAGGTGAAAGATCTGGTTCGCTGCATTCGACTTCTCAAACATGTCTATCAATATCTCCATTGCCTCCTTTGCGGTTCTTGCCTTATCAATATGAAATAGCGTCTTCCTACTCGGCGATAACTGAATTTGCCCAAGCACTTTCTGATCCAATCTATTCCAGGCCGCCAACACAACCGGATCGATCTCTGCCCCTTCTGGCTTCACACCAAACAACGGATCATCTAGATCCTTCTGTCGAAGATACGCAATCATTTGGTTCTTCCATATTGTGAAATCCATTCCATCGAACTCCTTGACTCTACTCGTGTCCTCTAACTCAATTAGTACTACCAACCGTACCTCTGATACCACTTTGTTGAATTCTAACTGCAGAATAAACTCAACAACGACGACGAGATGCAAGAACTATAAAATCAAAACAAGAGAAGAAAGAACAGGCAAAAACAACACACAAGAACACACAAGATTTTTTCGAGGTTCACCGAAAACAATGGCTACTTTCCCGCGCAGAGGCACTCCTACGATTTCTACTAGAAATATGAAGATTAGAAATTACAAATCTCTCAAGAACTCACTACCAAGGTGTAGGGTTTCTCTCTATCTTCTTCTCTCTTAATGATAGCTGGTAGATCTCTATTTTTTTTCACTTAACCCTAAAATCATACACAATACAATATATATAGGATTCCACAACTTCAATCTCAGCTGCTCATCAAAACAACATCGGGATGGTCGACCGCAACACTAAGTCGGTCAACCGGTTCTTTCCTTCGACTGTACAAGTTCCAACAGAGAGTAGATCGGTAGATTGCACGGTCGATCGGTTACCTCTTCAAGTTACAGGATTGAGTCAGAAAGCGGGACGGTCGACTACGTGGTCGACCGTACACTTGCTTGGAGCGCGGTTGGGGGGTGTGGTCAACCCCAACTCTGCCTGTAGCTTCAAACCACTTCTGACCTCTTGCTCCCACTTCGCCTCTCCTTCTCGTCTGACTTCTCCAACCCCATTATCGTGTATTGAATCCACAAACCCCAACAAAAGATCAGTCCAATTATTTGCATCGATAATCTAGATTGGTCTCCATGATAGTAGATCTGTATGATTTGTTCATTGTCCATTTGACAATTTGAGATTAGGTATAATCAATGCATGTGAATTACAAATGTAATGCATCCTACTTTTGTAGAGGCATTTGTATATGTGAAAGACCCTGACACTATTCTAAAACATCAAAGTTGAAGTGGGGTTGAAGAAATTGCACTTGTATTCTAACACGCCCAACCCACATGTCGAGCGCCCATTTTGTTTAATGGGTCAAAGAAATGTGATAAATTCTCAACAAATTTGGGATGGGACCTGGAATGTGTGCAACGAGATAACAATGTTTTATTAAAATTCCAAAATAAATAAAGTGCACCCAACGAGTTACGAATCTGAGGTGCTCTAATACCATGTGAAAGACCTTGGCACTAGGCTAAAACTTCAAGGTTGTAGAGGGGTTGAGGGAATTGCACTTGAATTTTAAAAGTATGCAATTTAAGTTTTGTTTCTTACAGCAGATACGGCAGTATTACCATTTTTTCATAGATGGTAACTTTAAACAGTATTTCTTTTTTCACTTTCTGTAGTTTATTGAGCAATATGTAAAATACTTGAATCTCTATGAGAAGGCACTGTTTAATTTTTATACTTTTTCATGTTACAGGGAAGGTGTACAAAGGTGTGCTTTCAAATGGTTTACCTGTTGCAATTAAGCACATAATAAAAGATGGATATGCAGAGACATTTGCAAGGGAAATTACTAGCCTCTCTCATGTGTGACACCCAAACCTTGTGATTTTACATGGATATTGTGAAGATGAAGATGATTGTTTTCTCGTATATGAGTTGTGCCCCAATGGCAATTTATCAGTGTGGCTGTTTGGTAATAATTTTGTAAATAAATCTTTGTGTGGAATTATTGTATGAGTTACTGAGATCACGTTGTCACATAATAGGAAAGGAGAAAAAGCTTGCATGGATACAGAGACTGGAAGTTGTCATTGGTAGTGCACGGGGGCTTTTGTTTCTTCACACATATCCTGCAGGGTGCATTGTTCACTGAGATATCAAGGTAAGCTGTATCATATAATAAATCTTATGTCAAAATTGTATACCCACATTCTCACATATATAATCTTCTGTATTGAGACTTGCATAATTTGATATAATAGATCTTATGTCAGAATTGTATACCCACATTCTCACATATATAATCTTCTGTACCGAGACTTGCATAATTTACTAAAGTCGAAAGTGATGATTGATCTTATGAAAAATACGATGATATCAGTTTATGATTTACTAATTTGTTTATTTAAATAACTTTTTTTAATATCAATTTTAAGTTCAAGAAAGTTCAAGTCGAAAATGATGATCAATCTTATGAAAAATACAATGCTTATATCTTTATGTTATAGACGAAACTATTACGCATATAGCTCTCTCTTACATCGTTTGAATTTTGATCCATTTGTGCTTTGTTTTGATTGGAATTTTGCTAGAATTAATTAAACTTGGGTTCTTGATGCTTGCTTCAAATCTGATTCCGATGAGCTTGTTGTCGTTGGAGTAATTTTGAAATTCATGTTTTGTTTTTTAAGATGATTGACTTAATCGAATTTGTAGTTTGAAGAATATGAGTGTGCTAAATGTAAGTATGTTTAGATAAAATTTTTAATATTTATATGCACCAAGTCACGTGTACGGTAAATTTCAACTAGTAAAATTTAAAATGAAAAAGTGGGCTATGTGAATTCATATAGATATGCTGGAAAAAACTGTACAGTTGAAACGGTATAGGATATCATACAGAGAAGAAAAGGGGGCCCTTGGATCTCCTCAACTAGTGTGTATCCTTATATGAGTAATATTTGCTTGAGTATCATTAGATCTTTATTTACCTTATTTTAATCGGTGAGATCCTTGTTCAACTAAAAATATTTTTAAGAAATAAAATGGTTGGAATTTTTTTCTGGGGAAAATAATTATATATGAAAAAGTCTTGAAATCACCAATCATTTGATCCTCCACGTTAAATTTCATTCACTTTACTCCCCCACTGTTGTTTTTTTTGGTCAGGTTAAATCCTATTTGCGGAAAGATCAAGATGCACTTATTTATCAATTTAAAACTCTTTTTAGTGTAAATTCTCAAGTAGTTTAGAGGTAGTTTGGTTGGTTGTAAAATATATGCAATTTAGAATATTACTGTTTGGAAAAGAAATATTTGGAAATAAATTCTTAAAAAGTGGTTTGCGTGGATGTAGTTTTACTGTAGTATAGAATAGAGATTAGAGATAAATAATATTAAAAAGTAGTATAAATCACTGTAGCGGAGTATGTGGAGTTGTTTTATTGGATAATGTGAAGAGAGATGAGCGAGAAATCAATTTAAAGTTCATGAATAATGTCTCCCTTCATTTTCCTCTAATTTTGAGTACAAAACGAAATGGGCAAGATTAGCTACAGTAATCTAGCGGGGAAGCCAAATTCAACATTTTTTATGCCTAAACAAAACTATGAACAGTAATGTTTCTTCAGAAATCATTTCCAACAGTAATTCCGTTGTCCATCAAACCAACCGATTGGGGGTTCAAACTCCCTGAATCCCTTACTATGAGATGATAGCCTCTTTCCTACTTTTTTTCTTTTCTATTCACTTTCCTCTTCTCCTTTCTATCAAATTGTTCCTCTAGCCTAAATACAACCTTAATTCTTACTGCTCTTACTATGAATCTCAAATTCTCATCTAGGGGTGCAAACAGATTGGATACGAATAGTATATGAGTGCTACCATATTCGTATTTGTTTTCTTTTTTAGGGTATGGTACATATATACATATTCTTGGATAGGTGTTTTTTAAATAACCTATTTTGGTAAAATCATCTTCGAATCCGAATCGAATATTTTAAATAACCTATAAGGCGGGTTGGAGGTGGCAGCGTCGGAATCGAGGAGGGCGCGTGGAGGCAGTGTGAGGCGGCTCGGAGGCGAGGAGGAGGTAGGTTGGAGTTGAAGAGGGTGCGTAGCGTGTGAGGGGGCAGCGTGGGAGGCAAAGGTTTGGGAGGATTTTGAAAGTGGGAGATGATAAGATCATGTGGTTGGGGAAGGTTTGAGATTTTTTTTATTTTTTATTTCTTTATTTTATGAAAACGTGTATAATGCACATATTAGTTTAAATGATATTCATATTTTTGTTCGTATTTCTCTATTTCAAAATAGAGGAAGGGGATAGGTGGGACACCCATTAGCATAATATTAAGTTACTATTATTATTATTATTATTATTAGTGTATGTTAGGACTTAGGAGTATTAGTTATGAGTATTTCTGTCTTCTCACTAAGAGTATTAGTTAGGAATATTAGTGTGCACACGCTAAAAGCCTGTTTGCTTAGTTATATAGTAGATATGGGCTGTATTTTTTTTATATAAAAATATATTTACCCCTTTCTTAGTTTTTAAAATATCTCCTATTATATATAAAACTTGCAGACGTTTCTTCAAAAACAAAAAACGAACACAAAAATTTTAAATAAAAATAATACATATCTCGAATAAATAAGTTATCTTCAATATATTAAAAAAAACCAATATCTACAAATTAATTTTTTTATAAGACACTTTCTAAAATATTTCCATAAAGATAACAGTTGCCAAAGTATTTGTGCTCATAGACTCAACAACTAAATTCGCCGTTCCCAACGGCGAGTTTAGTTGTTTCATCATCGCCATTGAGAAACAGCGTGTTTAGGGCTAATTTTTAGTTTAAAATTTTCAAAGAAGACTCGTTGTTCCCAACGACAATGACATTTATACTAGACTCGCTGTTGGGAACAACGAGTTTAGTTCAAAATTTTCAAAGAAGACTCGTTGTTCCCAACGGCGAGGAAATTTACACTAGACTCACTGTTGGAAATGGCTAGGATGTAGGAAATTTTACAGAGAGTGAAACATTCTGTTAGACTTAGTGAATCTTCCGAGCCCCTCTGCGTTCCTGCTTCCGAGCCGCTCCCGCTACCCAGGATCGGACCGACGCCAGTACTGCGTAAGGACTTCCACATACAAATTGAGAGAACTCATACCCGTTGCCCCCACACCCCAAAAACAAACCGCATCAATTACCATAGTTCATTTCGAAACAAGCTATTTCAAAAGAATCCAAATCTTAGGGGCATGTTCAAAACTTTTTACATTAGTCGCGGTTAAAAGTGTAATTTAAAAAGTCAATGAGATTGAAGAGAAGAAAATTTGTAGTTAGGAGCATAAAAATAATTTATCCAAAAGAATATTGTATCATGTGGAGAAGCACAAGGACTATTGGATCTCCTCGTAAATTGTCTATCCTTATTTCCTTAGAGCATATGTAGTCGTCAAGAGTCAAATTTTGGGTATTTGGCAAATGAAAATGAAAAAAATGACTTTGTGCTGCAGTCGTCGAAAGCCAAAATTTGATTTTTTTTTTTTTTTTTTTTTTTTTTTTTTTTGACTATTTACAATCTCAGACGAAAGATTATTTTTCGTCCCATGCAAAAAAAAGAAAAAATTCAAACGAATGGGGAATGATATCCCGTCCGTCTTATTTATAAGAAAATTAAAAAACTTTAAATCATAATTAATTCCATAATAAATGTTAAATTAATCATAATTATTTCTTAATTATTAATTAATTAATTTTTAAACCTAAGTTTAACCCATAGAAATCATTATGGGGTTGTTCTAAAAAAAATTTAAAGAAAGAAAAGTATGGGACGGGGCTTCATCTGCCGTCCCACTTCATTTCTGATATTTTTTTTTAAATGGAACGGACGGAGATTCATCTCCCGTCGACCGTTTTTTAATTTTTGTTTAAAAAAGTGTAGGGACGATGTATTATTTCCCATCCGAGCGTGTGTCAGGCAAAAAAGTGTAGGGACGATGCATTATTTTCCGTCTGAGCTCTCCGATGAAAGATAATTTTTCATCCGATCAGTCAGACGATAAATCATCTGCCATTAGCTATATTTTGACAATTGTCATTTCGTCTCCCAAATATAGCCAGCGACTGTTCATTCGAAACCAAAATTTGGATAAATGGCCAACGACTACAGCACAACTTTTTTCAAATTTTGAAAATTTTGGTAAAATGGTAACGACTACAAATGCTCTTATACGGTCTATTGGATCTACTTAGATATTCTGCATCTTTAATATGACCTTCTTAGTGTGTTCGGTTGTTGTGAAAGGGTGGGAGCAAAGGTGAGAGAGGTCCACGGGAAAAATATTGTTTCCATCTTTCCACTGCAACCAAACAGATGTGATCAGAGTGGGCATACATGAATTAGTTAAGGGCCCACCAAAATTTGGAAAATTGATGGTCTTTAAAATTTATTGCTTTTTTGTAACCGATTGGAGGATAACTATTGTTAGATATTATATTAGATATTTAGTCTCATATCCGAATATGTATTAATTTAGTATCTGCTTCCCTCCTATATATAGAAAATATTATAATCAATTATAATTAATCCAATAAAACATTTGTCCAACATATTTGTTAACTTTTAATGGTATCAGAGCGGTAATCTTTATCCCTAGTCTCTATTTCCATCCTTAATCCCTAATCCTAATTACTCTATCCCAAATCCACCTTCGTTGTCTTCTTCATCGACAACAGCAAACTCATCGTCAACTCCCCAACAACACATCAACAACTCCTCAACACTGCAGTGACAATAGCAACAACACATCAACACCAACAACAACAATCCCTTCCTCGTCCTTCCTCCAACATCAACATCGGCAACTCCCAAAACCCAATCTCCTCTGTCCCAACATAACACTACCTCCCATCGACCCTCCATCAATAGCAACAACTACCGAACTCCCCAATCTCGGCGAACCCAACCACAAACTCCCCAAATCCTGGTGCCCTCATTGCTGCAACTCCCGACCCCAACTGCTCCTTGAAATTCCAACAACTCCCTATCCCCCGCTGCCATTCTCTATCCCCCCGAAACCCACTCCCACAAACACCACCAGATCCCGCTCCTCTACTAACCCTAACTGTCACCCTTCTCTAACCTAACCTTAACCCTATTCTATTAATCCCAATCTAAATCCAAAATCCTTATCCTACTCCTAATACCCGTATCTCAAAAACCCTATACCTATATCCTATGCCCGACCCGTTAACCCTATACACATATCTCCCAAAAAAACCGGATTCCAAACCCAAAAAACCTAACCATAACCCTAACCCTCGCCTAACTTCTCTCTACTATTGCTTTGCCTGTTGCTGACGTCGTCGCTGCTGTTTACTGTTGTCAAAGAATATAAAAAATCAATAAAATTGTCACGCCCCGCTTCCCATTATATGGAAACACAGGCGTGTAACTGAGGCCCAGTGAATGATATAAGTATGCCAACTCATATCATCCATAAGCTGTACAATACCAGTCAACTCGCACTCCCGCTGGTTCCATAGCAAGAAGCGGTCAGGATGCAGAGACACAGAGTATGGACCCCTATGTTGTACTTCGCCTCAGTAAGAGACCGCCACCTGTACTATACCAAGGCATAGGGCCTTGTAGTCGACCGGTGCGACCACGCCGTAAGCGCACTACCGAGTACCGCGAGTACACTAATGAGAGAGGAACTACGAGCATAGGGCCTTGTAGTCGACCGGTGCGAGCACGCCGTAAGCGCACTACCGAGTACCGCGAGTACACTAATGAGTGAGGAAGACATTTCCAACAATCAACCTCCCACTTTTGATGTCCTGTTTGACAATTTTGCTGCGTCTTCAAAAAGAAAGAAAGCAAAAGGAGAAGAAGCAAGACAACAAAGCTATGAAATAAAGACAACAATACAATAATAATCAAATAAACAACAATATAATGCAATAACTGATATCTGAGATACAAGAACTTTCCAAATAGCCAGAGAATATGCAATGCAATAACAGCTCGATGAGTTCTTTCAGTAACCCATCGTCTGTACATGTATAACATAACTCAAAGAAAGACAGATGGAGTGCCCGTTAGAGCAAGTTACGGGCCGCAAATAGTACAAGCAAAAATGGGAACAAGAGACAAGATAAGCATGAAAACAAAAGAACTGAGAATTCAAATATGAAACAAACATGGTAACGAGAAACAACATGAATAACAAGCAGAAAAACTATAACTGTCGATGCAAATGTAATATAACATAATCAAGGTAATATAGGTAACAACTGGAATAGGTCTCAAAATATAACTAATCAGGAACAAGGAATAATGTAACAGTAAAATGACATATAAACGAAAGTCATGCAAACTTGTAACGGCAGTCATGTGAACTAGTAACAGGTAATAGGTAACAGGTAACAGGTAACCGGTAACCTGTAACATGTAAACTTGCAAACTTGTAAAGTTGTAAACTTGTAACAGGATCATGAAATCTTATAAACGAGAATCAAGTAACTTGTAAACAGGACATGCACGTGTTCAGAGTGTAACAACCCGAAAAATAGCATATGGCTATTTTGCATCGAAAAATGTGCGCGATTGAGAATTTCGTGCGATTATGTATTTTCTGATAACAATTATTTTTTTAATTAAGAATATCAGTTATTGTCTATTTTATATTATTATTATTTTCGAAATTAAAATTATTTTTATACGGATTATTACAAAGTAGTTTAATATATTTTGTATTGTTTGGATTATTAATGTAGAGAGTTGGGCTTTATTTGAAATGTATCAAGGCTAGGGGGCTTATACGAAACATTCCCTTAGATATTTATCTATCTATTATTATTTATTCCTCTTTTTACAAAAACCCCCTCCTCTCTCCCACCTTCTCTCCTTCTTCCCTTCTTCTTCTTCTCGTTCGTTCCCAAAACCGACCCAAAAAGAACCCCGGCCTCTTCTCCTCCCTTCCTCTCCCGTCCACGCCAGCGATCAAAGAAACCCCGGCCTCCTTCTCCATTCCCTTCTCCTTCTCCATTCACACCCAGCCAAGGAAACCCCATCCCTCCATCTTCTTCTCCTTCCTTCCATCTCCATCCCGATGCCAGAAAAAGAACCCATCGGCCGACGATCACCTCGCTCAAATCCCCTCCGATTCTCCATGGATTTCAAATTAAAGTGAGGGATAGACTAATAGAGGGACTCTCCATATGGTGGTAGCGTCGGATTTTCGAATGGATTCGGGAAGGTAAAACCCTAAATATTTTATTGTATAAAATTTAGTTGGGTTAATTTTTATTGAGTAGGAATGTTAGGGTAGAGAGATTTAGAAATATTAGAAATTGTAGATGTGAGGAATTAGCGGATTTTTAGAGAGATTGCAAGTTGTTTGTAAAATAGGGTTTTGGGTTTGTAAAGGAGAATTATAGGGATATGAATTAGTTCTCGTATGGTAGTAGAAATTATAGTTGGATTATTAGAATAATTTTGGGTGCTTTTAGTAATTGTTCGAAAATGGGAATCTTGTCGGAATTCGAATGATTACGTGCAAAGCACGTGTGCATCCTAGGCATTCAATAGAATGCCTATGTGATATTGGAGTTGGTATTATTATTTTCCTGTAACTGGTTTGGATGCTTGAGCCTTGATTGCTCTGAATTTTGATGATAGGATGTACTAGCGGCTTTGGAGGCGTAGTGGCGCTTCGAGTCTTCGCGGGACAAATTGTGAGTATGATTATGCTAAATATATGTTTACTGTTATTGATAAAATCTTAGGCGGTTTTGGAGCAATCCTGGTTTGATTCAGCCAAATGAAGTTTAAATTTAAAATACGAGAAGTTCTTATTTGTTAAAAGTTATGTGGTAAATTGGTGTGTATGTGGTGAGTTGATGGGATTTTAAATATTCAGTGTGATGGTGATGTATTGTGTAGATATACATACATGGCGTTGTGATGTATATGTGAATTCTTAGCTTGAAGGAACGTTTGGAGAATTTTGATTATCATGGTATGATAAGTGGAATGCTAAGAAGGATAGTTGTATGGTAAAAGAACAACTCATTTTTATATGAGCTTGTTAAGAAGCATGTTTATGAGGATAAGTTGAGAAATTCTTGCTCTGAAATGGTTAAGAATTTGAGAAATTGACCAACTAGAGAGTCGTAGTAGGGAGTCATAGCTTTCTAACCCATCTGGAGTTTTGTAATTCCAGTTTATAGGGTGAGAGTTATGATTTTCCAAAGATGGAACAGACCCAATCTTAATTAAAGTATTATTGGCTAAGAAAACCAGTTTCTCTCTGTTTGTACACCTGACGGAACTTGTGTTTTCGAGAACTCAAACGATAGAGTCTGAAAAAGGTGTTCAAATTAAGAAGTCGAAATAGACACTCCCACCTTCCCATAGGACCCGGAATCGAGAATTTCCGATGTGTGAGCAAACTCTTATGATATTGGAAAGGTGCAGAACGGTGGGACCGTTATCTGCCATGCGGTGGGACCGTATATCTTTATCGTCACAGCTGTTGACTGCAAAACGGTGGGACCGTTGTCTGCCATACGGTGGGACCGTATATCTTTATCGTCACGGTCGTTGACTGCAGAACGGTGGGACCATTGACTGCCAAACGGTGGGACCGTATATATTTATCGTCACGACTGTTGACTGCAGAACGGTGGGACCGTTGTCTGCCATACGGTGGGACCGTATATCTTCATCGTCATGGCTGTTGACTGCAGAACGGTGGGACCGTTGACTGCCATACGGTGGGACCGTATATATTTATCGTCACGGCTGTTGACTGCAGAACGGTGGGACCGTTGACTGCCATGCGGTGGGACCGTATATATTTATCGTCACGGCTGTTGACTGCAGAACGGTGGGACCGTTGTCTGCCATACGGTGGGGCCGTATATCTTCATCATCACGGCTGTTGACTGCAGAACGGTGGGACCGTTGACTGCCATACGGTGGGACCGTATATATTTATCGTCACAGCTGTTGACTGCAGAACGGTGGGACCGTTGACTGCCATACGGTGGGACCGTATATCTTTATTGTCACGGCTGTTGACTGCAGAACGGTGGGACCGTTGACTGCAACCTCATTGCCATGATCTATCGGGAACAGGAAGTGGACCGAATTAGAATGCATTGCGTAGCGAGGGTTCGAATCCCTAAACTTAGAGACAACGTCTTGATTTGGAAAGTATGTAGTATGGGATGCATACATTTCCAAAGTCTCGTTTGCATTAGACTAAGTACGTTAGCTTGACCTGGGTCACATGTAGTATGGGATGCATGTGCATCCTGAGTCTTGTTGACGTTAGATTAAGTGCATCTGTTCTATACTCTGCATTTTGCATTAGACTCAGGTCACGGCATACACGAACACTAGGAAATCAGGATACACGTTTATTTTCCATTCAAGCTGAATTGTGAGTGTGTTAGTTGAACTGCGTAATGAGTGCGGAAGTGATGTGTTGTGAGATGTGATGATATGTGTTGTAAGAAATGAATGAAGGCGATGTTATGTGATATGAGATTAGGAAGGATTATAAGTCGTGAGTCTGTAATTGCAATTGTATGGTAAATATGGTGCATTTTATGTGAGAGTAGAGTAATTGTGAATGTAAGGCTTTATGGGAGAATAAAGCTATAGGGGTATTTGCATAAGGCGTAAAGTGATGGGCCTTAAGCGATTAATTTGGAAATGATTCTTCCAAATTAAAGTTAAGTATGGTTGTGAGCAGGTGTGGACATGCATACAGGAAGTGATCCAGTGAGTATTTGATGTGAATTTCCATATATGACATTTACAGGTTCAGATTTATCTTGGTACTCGTAAGTTCATTCTGTTTTACTTATAAGTTTAATTTATTTGCTTATTAATATATTATACTCACACCAGAAATGGCTAACTCCTTAGTGTTTGGGGGGTTAGGGAGTCTCTGGACTACCCTAGGCCCCTACTGTTATAGGTCCTCAGCGGTGCAGAGGTGAGGTGTAGATTCTGGGGAGTGGAGCTTCATTCTACAATTTGTTACTTAAGGTTTAATTGTGTGAATAGTGAATTTTATGCTTTAAATTGTATATTTGATGTATAAGTATGTGGATGATGATGAAAAGTATAGTGTGAGGCGGCAGGATATGGTTTTGACCCGTACCCATTTCGTTGTGGAGTGTCGGGCGTCGTGGTAGGTTTTTGCAGGTTATTTTCAAAAAAAAACTTACTACGTTTTCAAAAGAATTTATGCTTTTTAATTGATAATTGTTAAACCGTCATGAGTCTGGCCCCCAGAGCATATATACATATTGCCTGTGTGATGATGCTCATTTTGGCCTGGGGAGCCCGTATTATTATTGCCTGTGATATAAGCTACGGAATTTAGAGCAGAATTCCGTAAGCTTTCTGTGTTTCGGGGCAAAAATTACAGGGGAGACTCTGCCCAAATTTTCTTTGAAGACATAACTATTTTAGTTTATGTTTAAAGTGATGTAGAAATTGAAAGAATTGATTTTGGAGTCAAAAAGAAAAGAAAAGGGGCAGACGCTACAGTTTGGTATTACAAACTGATAATGGTAATTACCGCATAGACACCCTGTGTTGAATAAAAAGTTTTAAATTTTCCAGTTTTTCCTGTGTCGTGACTAATTGAAGGAAAGATCTTAGCATGTGTCGCGGTTTCCCAGTTACGTGGAAATCGGGGCGCTACACAGAGTTACTCAAGTCTAGCAATCTTTTATAAATCATAACTAATGCATGCAATCCTGCGTTTCATACCATAGGTCGGGTGCATACAAGCATGTTAATATTCAGACTCTAATGGTGGATTCTATAGGGTCATGTACTCGGGTCTTGCAGTGACTTTAACAGGAATCATATCATGTCATGTAATCAGATAATGGATTCTAGAGGTGGCCCCCGTTGGCTTTAGACGTGGCACTTAGTTTTCAAACTAGGTCATTTCGTCAAATATTCTCAAAAAGTGGGTCATTTCGCCAATTAGCTCCAAGATAATCTCCCAATTAGCATGCATTTCATTTAAATATCATCATCACAAATTAACCACTACTCATATGTATAAACAATTTTAAATATCAATTTTTCCTACACATGCATGATACTTAATTTTAGAAAGTTCAAGAAGACACCCACCTTATTTGAAGAAAGAAAATGAACTCCTAGTAGATGGCTCATAGCTCCAAGAATGGGACTCTTTTCTCCTCCTAGCAAGCTTTCCAAGCAAGAACTCAAACAACTCTCTTTTTCTTTTTTTCTTATATTTTCTTTCTTTCCTTTTGATTCTTGGTCCATTTGTTCATGAATTAGGATGAGCTATTTATAGGGCTAAATGGGTGCATGAAGAGACACCCACTACCCAAAATAAATACCCATTAACAAAATTAATCACACACTCACCATTTACTACACACTCCCAACTCTTTCCCTTCTTATGCATGGCAAAAACCCTTTGAATTTCCCACATGTGCACACTTCTCATTTAGTTAGTTATTATTTATTTGATTATACATGTTGTTACATGACAAGTGTAGGATAAAAAGTGTTAATAAAAAATGTAGATTAACTAACGGGCTTTTTTTTAAAATAATTTTTCTAATGGGCTTTAAGATGATCGTTAGGCCTATGATTTTTAGTTAAAAATAAATAATACATTTGTGATCAGAAAATGAGAAGAAAAGTTCTCATGACTTAATAAAAATTTTGGAATAAAATGTGCATGAAATTTTAAGTGTAAAATACGTGCGAAAATAAATATTCGAATAAATTCGGGAGATTGGAAAATATTCATAAACAATAAAAATACAACATATGTAAAATATTCATATTGATAGTATTACGGATATTTCACGTAACGGAAAAATATACGCATTTGACATGTGTATCGAAAACACGTGCAATACACGTAAAACACAAGGATTAAAATAAATGTTTGAGTTGGCTAAAGATAGAATTGAAATGAGTATTGAGAAAATGGAAAATATATAAATAATCAGAATATAAGATACAAATGATATTTATATACAAATACGTTTACAATTATTATTCGTAACAGTACGAAATACACGGGTGTAACACACGTAGGCAAAATTGTCATTGCTCAATTTTGCGGGGTGTTACAGTATTACACGGTTGTATATTGTCCCAAGAACGGATGTCACGTCCCGCTTCCCAAAAATACGGAATACGAGCACGTAACATTGGCCCAGCGAATGACTAATGTCACCCATAAACTGTTTAACCGATCAACTCAACAATATAACCAATACAGAACAATTACGCAGGCAATAATAATAATCTCATGAATAATAATACTTGGAATGAAGCAATAAAAATATCCAAATACAATAATAACCAATGTCTGAAAACAAATAGCAATATTCAGGACATAAGCCCAATACAATAATAATCCAATCCAAAATAGTAACAAGTCTCAATACATTAAGTTCATTTAAGCAATAAGCAATTAGAAACTGGTAGTCTTCAGAATGTTTGTTCTCCAATTTCAGCAGACAATTCTCCATCAACACCAGTGAACATTTCATATAAAAAGAAAAGAAAAATTTTTCTTAGAGCAAGTCATGGACAGCAAGTAGAGAAAACAGGGAACAATGAAATAATGGTATAACAAAGATTTCAATGGATTAATAGGAATCAATAACATGTCACGATAATCAATAATCATTATCACAATAATCGATACAATGGCTATAAACAATATGCAATATTCGGTAACAATAATCAAAGACCAATTCGATATCAATAGGAACAATGGGGAACAATATGCAGTGTCGATGTGGTGTGATCCTTAAGTCTATTAATTAATTTAATCCTAACTAATGTAACACTTCATGCATCCCATCTATTTACCATATGGTTGCTACATACAAATAAGTTACGTTTAGACTTAGTGATAAATTTTATAGTTCATGTACTCGGCAACGATATTCAATAATGACCGATGACCGAATCAATCGTGATACTGTAGTCAGTAATCTACAATTAACGATGACCGATATGACCAATAGACTAATAAACCAATAGACCAATAGACCAATAAATAGGAAAACATGGGCCCCTCCTCCGAGTCTGGTCCTTATATTGTCCACTACTAAAGTCAATCCCTCAAACCCTGGCTTGTTAATTATTTTATCAACGTAACAATACAATATGCAATCCAGACATTTAATGGACGATGGTAACAATAGGAAAACAATAGGATGATAACATGGATAGGACGATTAGAATGGTGATAATAAGACACTAGGATTATGCAATGCAACATACACACATTAATTCATACAATACAATGAAATATGAATAATTAATTCAAGAAAATCTGAAAAGTAATAATTCTGGAAATAAAAATACAATTGTAGTAAAACGGGCATAATTTTTGCTACAAAACTCGGAATTCAAAAATTCAAGATATTCTGAAAACTAGAAAGATAAGGCTACAATTCATATTCAGAAAGTAATTCATTTTAAGACTGTTTACTGGTTCAAAAATAGCAGTCAATATACAGGTCAGCAAACAATATACAGGTTTTAGGTAATTTTCATGAATATAAATTAATAAAATATGATGGGTATCAATTCTATTAGTCGATAAACTACATAATCAGCATAATGAGTGTCAAAAAATGATAAATAAAATTAGAACACATACATACACTAATTTATCATCAATCAACCATCCATCGATCAAACAACATACAACCTAGCAATAAAATCTATGGTAGATTAATTGTGCGGTGATCATATGCATAACCTTATTAACGATACTATATGAGTGCATGAGAGATTCATTCTTTAGAGTCAAAAGTGGCACGATGTCAAGAATATTGGGGTTAGCTCGTGTTAACCCTCAATAGACCTAACGAAGATAGCCAATACAGCGATATGATAATGAATATGATCTACTTACAAGAATTTTAAAGAAACTTGAATTTGATATAATTAACAATTCAAGAGGACGGTGACTTGCCTGTTAGAAGGTGAAAACAAATATCAAGAATAACGGGTAAGAATCCCGAAGCAACGAACTCACGAACACACAATCACACGTGCACAATACGTGTAATAAACCCAAAGAATAACAGCCCACAAAGAGGCAGCAACGACAGAGCAACCCAAGGAACAGCAACGACCACGTCAGCAAGAGGGCGGCGGCTGCTTGGCGGCATCGCTGGCGGCAGTCGAGCAGCGCGGCATCACTGGTGTTGGCTGGATGGCTATCGATTGGAAGGAGAGAGGAACAGCGGGGGCTTCAGGGGTTGCTGTGTGTCGGAGGTTGGGGAAAGAGTAGGAGAGGTCAGGGGGATGTGCTGGTGGTCGACGAGGATGGCGCAAACGGAGGACGGCGACGGGGTAGGTCGTCGGAGATGAGACAGTAGTTGGGTTCAGATTTTGGGTGGGAACGACGTAGACGATGCTGCACAGAACCGGGGAGAAAGAAACAGCGAGGAGAGAATAGGGGAGAGGATAAGCTGCTGGGGCTTCAAAAAAAGTGCAATTTTTAGGGTTTGCAGTAGGGTTATATTTATAGGGTACAATTAGGGTACTGAGTTAGTGGTTTATGGTCCAATAATAGCGGATTTGGGTCAAGAACAAATCAAATTGGGTTTTAGAGTTCAATTAAGAGATAGATCAAAATCAATAGGGTTCAAATAAAAATACCCACGGTTAAATAAGAGAAAATATGTTCAACAAGAAAAGCTCAATCAAGAAGAACATAATTTTTTATTCAAAAAGAAAATAATCAAGAAAGAACAATAGGGTATTTAAAATATATATATATATATATATATATATATATATATATGTATGGATATGTATGTATGTATGTATGTATAATAACAAATATTAACACTAATAGCAATAAGAATAACAATAATAATAACAATAACAATAATGATAATGATATGCATCAAAATAGGATTTGGGTTTAACAAATTTATTAAAATCCGAAAATTAATAATATAAATAGTCAATCAATTAGGGATAGAAAACCATTATTCGAAATAAATAGAGATTTCGATTATAAAAGATTTTAATAGAAGATCCAAATCGAATCTAACACAAAATAAATTTACAAAAATTCCAATTATAGAAAATACGCGGAAAATACTAATTATCGGGAATGGGGGTTACAACGGATATCCCCGCGAGTATCCAAATGTCAATACCTAGGCACCAAGTAGAACCACCACCGGCACATTCCACGTCGCAACCTATGTATCAACCCAATGCGTCCTCATACTGACTAATGGTAAAATTTTGTTATTGTTAACTAATATGAATTTAATTTTTTTGTACACATTTTGCTTTTATTTATTTAAAAACGTTTGGTTTACTACTAATTTATTTCTTTGGTATTGTAGATTGACAACACATGGGATATTACGAGAAAATGTGCTCGTGTGTTGAAGAGCAACACTTCGAATGCTTGCAAGGAGTTAGCGAGAGAAATCCTCTGTCCATGTCGTACCTCGCTTGAAGAGGTTGGTGACGGTCCGTGCTTCGCTTCTCTTTTACCATCATCCGAACTTCCCACCTAACCGCCCCGAGTAAGTGTTAGCCGAGCTCAACCTCCACCACCACGAACAAGACAAGTTGAACCTCCCGCACCACCACAAAGACAAGCTCAATCTCCACCTAGGTCATCTACACATTCGAGAGCTTCTCCTTCACAATTACCACGACGGAAGAGTGTCTGTTTTCTTCCTTCGGAAACTCAATTAGCATCGCGAGATATTGAAGAAATACAAGCGGGGCATGAAGAAGATGTCGGGCCAAGTGTACCTGCGACACAAGAAATTGCCAAACGTAGGAGAAAAGTCTCAGCTTGGAAGAGGAGTGAGCCACAACACTATACGCTTAGTTTGTGTTGAATGTTTAAATTTGTTAATCACATCAGATACATTTGAAGTACTTGACGACTGTAAGTTTTTGTGCTTTTAACATTTGAAGCAAACTCGAAACATTCGATGCAATTCGGTTGTTGTATTATTTTGTTATATATATTATCTGGGGTTCGTAATTGCATATGTTGTTCATTGTAAAATTGAAGTCTGAAAACAATGAAAATTAGTTTTGTCTATGCCTGTGCATGTTTTAGGTGTAATTTATAAGTAACAGATGCTGCTATTGCAAATAACGTCATTTGTTACCTGTAACGTTATTAGCAACGACGGCATCGGTAAAAAAC
Source organism: Hemerocallis citrina (assembly GCA_017893485.1). Taxonomy (NCBI): domain Eukaryota; kingdom Viridiplantae; phylum Streptophyta; class Magnoliopsida; order Asparagales; family Asphodelaceae; genus Hemerocallis; species Hemerocallis citrina. The sequence goes on along the minus strand of CM030358.1, from coordinate 136,395,602 downwards.
ATGTACAACTTAGTCTATATTATAATCTAACTTGATACCGTTTTTCGGAACAACGACACCAATGGAAATGATGCCGTTATTCTAAAAAACGGCATCAGTTGAGTCTTTTATTTCGAGAGAAATGAAACTCTGCCAATACCATCTACCTTCACAGTCGTTTCTCTGAATAACGGCATCTCTTAAGGATGCTGTTATTCTGAAAAATGGCATCAACTGAGTATTTTATTTCGAGGAAAATAAATCTCTGCCAAACCATCTGCCTTCACAGTCGTTTCTCTGAATAACGGCATCTCTTAAGGATGTCGTTATTCTGAAAAATGGCATTAGTTGAGTCTTTTATTTGGAGGAAAATGAATCTCTGCCAATCCATCTGCCTTCACAGTCGTTTCTCTGAATAATGGCATCTCTTAAGGATGTTGTTATTCTGAAAAATGGCATCTCTTAAGGTAACAGTTATGCACGTTTTGTGCACTTTTTGAAGTGATGTCGTCGTTGCTAACAACGTTACAGGTAACAGATGCCGTTATTGTAAATAACATTATCTCTTACTTAGCATTTGTACCCAAAACATGCATAGGTATTCAACAAATGTACATCCATTCAAAACATGCACAGTCATCCAACAAATATTCATCACAAACATATATCTCAGACTCAAGTAATGACATTACCATATATTATATCAAATGTTCATCAAATTCAAATTCTTTAATTCGTAATAACTTACGGATAGATTTTACAAAAAAATGAGAATCAGGCATTTTATGATACGATACTAACACATTTATATCTTACAACATAAAGCCAACATTGAGATACTTCTTCAAATACCGGTAGATTGGGATGTGCCCATATTAGGTACATTCTTACATTTATGCCTATTGTGTCCACTTAATCCGCATTTTGAACAAATTTTGTCGGTACTCCCACCCTCTAGAGCATTCATATCGTTGCGAATACGAGTACTCCTAGGTCAACCTTTCAACCGACGTAGACTCACATCAACTATGAGTATCAATCCACTTTGTGTCGGCCAATAAGATTCGTCTAGAATAAGATTAAAAGTTGGTACTCACGTTAGTGCTAATGAACTTGTAGAATAAAATGCATCAATGTAAGGTTGATAATCAATTGCACGGGAGGCACAAGCGGTCAATACATGAGAACTTGGAATGTGAAAGAGTTGGAATTTTCCACAAGTACAAGTACGCCCCCTAAGGTCAACTGTGAGCCAATGTCCACCCTTTTGATATCCATTATCTATTCTAATGCCCGTTTTAACTCTAAAAACACCAGGCCAGTTATTAAACATTATTGCCTCATGCAAATTGGATTTCTCACGGCGTAAATCAATAATCTCCTGAATACGTGGTGCCCATAATTTCTCTTTATTGATAAGGGTCTGCGCCGCTTCACGACGATCATTGAAGTACATGTTTAGACGGAATAAAATCATTTCAACAATTGCGATGACTGGGAAGCTACGCACACCTTTTAAAACTGAATTGAAAATTTCCAATAGATTTGTTGTCATTATACTATATCTATGACCTCCATCGGCAGAAAGTGCCCACTTCTCAATTGGCTTCTCCTTCAACCAATTAGCCTCATCAACATTAGCCTTCAAGCTGTGCCATCTTTTTCTCAAACTTCTTCAACTAATTTTGACACGCGATCACCTTCAGCTTGTTCATCATAAACTTGCAACCAAATTTTTTAGGGAAATTACTAACAAAATGCCGCATACAATAACGATGATAAGCAAGTGGTTCCTTCCATGTTCCGAACTCATTTTCCATTGCTGATAAAATGTCTGCATGATGATCAGAAATGACACATAGAACTGCACAATCTGTGACAAAGTACCGAATACAGTTCATGAACCATGTCCACGTTTCTATGCTCTCAACTATTGCAAATGCAAATGGAAACAACATACCGTTTGCATCCAGTGAAACAGCAATTAACAAACAACCTTTGTATTTTCTGTAAAAATGAGTTCCGTTTACACTTATAACTGATCTGCATGCCTTAAACTCCTCGATGGAAAGCTCGAATGCCCAAAAAACCCTTAAAAGTTTCTTCGGCCGGACCGGTCACAATCTTTGGCCAATGTACGGTCGTCCCCAGATTTGATGCTTGAATTGGATTGAAAAGATAGGGCAATTTAGTGTAAGCTTTTTCGAAGGAACCATATAATCGCTCAATTGCTTTATGTTTTGCCGTCGAAGCTTTCGAGTATAAATTGTGTAATTGAACTGAAGCTTGACAATCTCAATTATGACTCTTAGTATTATTCCTAGTTGTGCCTTCGCAACATTCAATATGACCGTCAGTACAATCATAGAATCAATTTTCCTGTGATCTTGATTCAATATAGAATTCACACATGTGTGCCGACCTTCAAGCTTCTTTACCAGGAAATAAGTACGGCCTTTTGGAACAATTGCACTCAATCGCCAAGGATAATCCACTACATTTAAAAGTACCGGATTTTCTGTAATGTCCTCGGCTGAATGGTTAATGGGTGCGTATTTACATTTGACATAGTATAAATCGGGGGTCGATTTTACCGTCATGAATTCTCCATGGTTCTTCACGGAGTACATCTTCACTTGATGTTGTATAGAATCTTTGGTTGGAAATTTGACCTATGTAGAGTTCATCCGTGTTGGAAGAGTCGACAAAAGACTGTGCATGTTCAGGTATGGTCGCACGAGACATCCATTCACTCGATTGAACCTCATGTACAGTTGCACTAATAGACTGATTTGGCAACTACACATTGTTAACGGCACATCAACTTTGACATCATTAACCAGAGCTTCATCAGCATCCTCCTCCTCATCAACTTGAAGACCGTGATCCTCATCTTCTTCCTCTTCTACCAAATCATTATTTACAACGGTATTGTCTAAGTCTTGCATTACCATGTCGGTGCGGACAATATTTTGTGTCAATGTCAACGGATGTACCTGCTCATATTCAGTGGTAATAGGTTCTGTTGGAATTGTGCTAATGTCTTCTTCTGTATTTGGTATTCTTGCATGTGACTCAGCAGATGGTTTCAAACCCGGAGCGCGCCTTGGACTTTCAATAACAACTTGCCTAGTATTTGAAAGCCTCATTTGGTCAATATATAACTCCAATGCATTCCAACTACAATTTGGATCAAGTGTCCTACCAATCATGGACCTCAGAGAATTATCATTATCTACGGGAACCACCATAAAATATTGCCCTTTCCCTTTACCGGCAGCATAACGGGCTTTGATTTTGACACTCATTTCACCTCTATCTCAATTAGTGACTTCAAATATCTTATCTATTAGTTGTGAGTATATAAAGTTGTGGGAAGCCCAAATAATAATCGGTTCAACATCGCTATAACAATATCCAATCTTCGGATCTTTAATTATTTCACCCCCAAAATATAACCAAATAGGGATATCATATTCCATACCTAAACATAAACATTCAAAAATATTCAAGTCATTAACTACTCATAAGCATAACATGAGAATACATATCAAACATATGGTTATAATAATACCTTCAAATTAGAATGTATCTTGGATAGCTTGAAAATACGTCATGGATGAGGAATGAGAGGAGAGTGAGAGTGAGAAGGTAGGATATATGAAGTTTGAGAGCACCCCAATACTTGGGATTTTTTGTTTTAGGGATCTAGGATTTGTGGGTTTCCGGAGTGAAGAGAGAGAGAAAGGAGATCGATTGAGAAAGGGGAAGGAGAAGAGGGGGCCACTATTTATAGGCAAACAAACTAAATAACTAGTGTCATTATTCAAAATAACGGCATTAGTATTAAAAATGCTGTTCTTGGAAAGAACGTCATGTGTTATAGGATTTTCACACTTGCCATTTTTCTCAAAATTGAGACTACAAGCTGTCAAAAATTAAAATAATCTATGTCGTTACTCCAAAAAACAGCATGACAATTTTTTTTTAAATAGATGGCGTTATTGGAAAAAACGGCTTGTAAATAACCTATGTCGTTTTTCTTAATAACGTTTTTTTACTGACGTGTCCAAAACTAGGTCAGATCGCTAATTGTTTTCAAAAGTGGGTCAGTATGGCAAAAATTTTGCATTTATTTTGTTAATTTCTTATTAATAAAATATAATGGTCATAATTCATATTTTTCTATTAAAAAAAAAATACATTTGCAAGCAACCTCATCAAATTAATGTTGTGCACGCCACCCAAATAGTCGCAATCATGTACACGGCGGATGCTACTATTTTTATGAAATGCAGACCAAGCACATCGCATCTGCATGCATGATTGATAGATTTCATACTATATTTTATAATTATTGACTTTGTTTGCATACTAGAAGGGTTCATGAATTGTAGACTAGTGCTTTTCCACTATACTCAAACACTTGTACAAGTAATTACTGTACAAGTGTTTGAGTATAGTGGAACGCTTGTGACGGAGAATTGCTACAAGTAGGTGGTGTGGACGTACATCTGGGGGTCGAACCACGTTATATCGCTGCGTCACTTGTGCTATCTGTATTTGCATCTCTTATCTCTTCTCATTTACTTTTGCAACTTAGTTTTAATTTTTCTTATTTTTTTTTAATTCCGCACAATCACCCTATTCACCCCCTAGGGTGATTTACAGTGGTATCAGAGCGAGGTGCTTATCAAACGCTTAAAAGCTTGAGCAAAAGGTCTAATGGCCGAAATCCCCCTTCCGAAAACTTTTAATCATCGGAGCAATTCGTATCCAATGGGACAAGTCTTACACGCTCACCATACTTTGATGGAAAATGCTATGATGTTTGGAAAGTTCGTATGTCTCATTTTCTACAGATGCTTGGAGAAGAAGTGTGGAATGTATGCATTAATAAAACAGATATTTCGACCTGCGACGGAAAGACGGCTTTCACAAAAGCAGAGCTAGCACTCAAAGCCACAAATTCCAAAGCTATGATGGCTCTCTATGCAGGGTTGAATATTGAAGAATTAATGTGATGCGGGCGAAACTGCAAGACAGCATATGAGATCTGGAACAACATACTGAAATGGCATGAGGAAACCGCCTCTGTGTAAAAGCTAAAGTAAATCTATGTTTTTATAAGTTTAATGTGTTTCGTATGTTGCCAGGAGAAAATGAAGATCAAATGCTCGCCCGCTACGATAACATTGCACACAAGCTTGAGAGCTTAGGTAAGAGCTTGGATGATGACCGAAAGGTCGGAAAACTCATAAACTATCTCTCACCCGAGTGGGATATAAAAGCTGCTGCAATGAGGGAGACTCTTGAGGAAAAGGGATTCGACTACTACACATTCCAAGGAAAACTGAAGACATACGAGATGGAGATGACGGAAACCAAAAGATACAGATAGAAGATCGGGATTGAACCAAAAACAGAAGAGAGGACCATCGCCCTAAAAGCAGAAAAATCTCGACCATCAAAAGCAGATTCAGACCGTAAGGAGTCAGACGAAGACATCGCCCTATTGACTAAACAATTTCGTTAGTATCTCAGACATAAAAAATATGACAGGTACCAAGGAGAAAAAGAAAAAGATAAAGATGACGTATGTTATAAGTGCAAGAAGTCCGGACACATCCGTGCAAATTGTCTCGTCTCATAGGACAGGGATAGGGACTACTACCGCTCAAACCCGGGTTTGAAAAAGAAGGCATTGAAGGCAACATGGCTAGACTCGGATTCAAGTGAGGAAGAGCAAGGTTACAACGATGTCGGCTTCATAGCTCTTGGGAATGGTGCGGTGCAATCACCATCTCAAGAAGAGGTAATCGAAGAACCTACTTATGATGAGCTAGTAGACATGTGTAATGGATTAAAAGACTATGCTAAGAAATTAAGTCGTGAACTAAGGCAATATAAACAAATTTGAAATGAAACACATGACTCTTGTATCGCTAAAAATCAAAAACTGAAAAATAAAGATGCTTTGATCATAGAAAAATTCGAGTCATTTAGAAAAGATCATGATGTATTGTTAGAGGAAAATGAAATTTTAAAACAACAAATTCAAGAATCCTTAGCAACACATGATGAACACTTAAGAGAAATTAATGATAAATATGTTTATATAGCTAAACTCACAGATGATTTAAAAGAATACAAAAGAAAATTTGATGAGGTAATGAAATCATGTAATGAAGCCCTTGAACAAAATAAAATACTTGATGGTACACTAGACACTCTTCGTTGGAACACAAAAGACGATGAGATGACTTGAAAAAGACTTCGTAGAAGAGTAATTGAGCTTGAAAAAATTGTAGAAAAATATGAAGGGCCCAGTTACCTTATTACAAAAAATTCAGGATCCTATCACGATAATCGAGGGCATGGTTACGAAGAGCCAATACACTAACAAAAATTTAAATCATCATGTCATACACACTTGTACAATCACAAACCAACTCAAAACTATGCAAGTGTGCATGACTCAAGACATAGTCGTATCACATGTCATTACTGTTGTAGACTATGACATATTTATTATAATTGTCCATTTAAAAGGAATACTAATTTTGTGTAGATAAGAAATGATGTAAATGCAGGTTCAAAACGAACTTGGGCACGCAAAATTATACCTACTAATCATGATTTAGGTACCTCAGCGTATCAACACTAAAGATCGGTGGTATCTTGATAGTAAATGCTCAAATCATATGGCAGGTGACAACAGATACTTTACATCACTATCAAGGGAAAGAGGGAAGGATATCATCTTTGGAGATAATAGCACTGGTCAAACCATTGGTAAAATAAACTTTGGTTCTTCATGCTCCATTGAGGATGTTCTATTGGTAAGAGGTTTAAAACTAATTTAATTAGTGTCAGCCAATTATGTGATAACGGATACACCGTTACTTTTGATAAATATACATGACTAGACAGCAATAAATCTTGTTTACTTCTCGCTAATAGATGCAACAATGTATATGTTATAAATTCTAATAAATTAGCACAGAAAAATATGAGATACTTTATTGCTAGAATGAGGATGGTTGGTTATGGCATCGAAGACTTGGACACACGGCCATGGATAATCTCAACAAACTTGTACACAAGGAGCTTGTGAGGGGGATCCCTAAAATTAATTTTGAGAAAGATAAACCGTGTGAGTCGTGCCAGTTCGGTAAGCAAACTAAAAGTTCTCATAAACCCAAAAAAATGGTATCAACTTCTAGACCCCTTGAACTCTTGCACATGGACCTTTCTGGACCATCACGAACACGTAGTAATGGAGGTGCACAATATGCCTTTGTAATTGTTGATAATTATAGTAGATTTACTTGGGTTGCCTTTTTGCCACAAAAAGATGATATATTCTATGTTTTTCAAAAATTCTGTCGTAGAGTGGAAAATGAGAAAAGCCTTACCATTGTTACTATTAGTAGTGATCATGATGGAGAATTTCAAAACGAACTCTTCACATCATTTTGTGATAAAAAGGGAATAAAACAGGAGTTCGCTAGTCCTTGCACTCCCCAACAAAATGAGGTTGTTGAAAGAAAAAATCGATCTATTTAAAAAAAAGGCCTGAACCATGCTTAGTGAAAAAGATTTACCTAAATCATTTTGGGCAGAGGCTGTCAATACAGCATGTTATACAATTAACCAAGTAATCATTAGGAAATATCTTGAGAAAACACCTTTTGAACTATATTATGGCAAAAATCCCAACTTAAGTTACTTTCGCGTCTTTGGATGTAAAGTGTTTATCTTAAATACTCTTGATAATTTGGAAAATTTTGATCGTAAAAGTGATGAAGGCGTATTCTTAGGATACTCTCTCAGTAGCAAGGCATATCGTGTATTTAATCAAAGAAGATGCACCATCCAAGAATCAATTGATGTTATATTTGATGAAACTAAAGAAATATTGCATGTTGTTGATGATAATGAGATATGTGTTCATGTTGAAAAGAAACCGGTACACATCGACCAAGTACCAAATGAGGAGTTACAAAATCATAAGCCTCCTTGCAATGAAGATGCATCCAAATCCCAAATAGAAGAAATGCCTACACAACCAATTGATGCCATGGACGATGATCCTATATAACATCAACCTTCTACAAATGAAAGGTGTCCAGCATGGAAAATCATGTTCAGCCATCCACCAAATCTTATACGAAGCGACATGTCAGAAGGGGTAACTACTCGTACACAAGCTCAGAATTTCATATGTTTTTCCACTATCGTTTCTATACTTGAACCTAAGAGTATTAAGGAGGTCTTGCAAGATAATGATTGGATCATTGCAATGCAAGAAGAACTTAATCAATTCGAAAGGAATCAAGTATGGAGACTTATTCCTAGACCTCACAATAGGACCATACTTGGAACTAAGTGGGTGTTTAGGAACAAGTTGGATGAATCCGGCACTATCACTAGAAATAAGGCCCTTGTTGCACAAGGTTATAACCAACAAGAAGGGGTCGACTTTGATAAGACTTTTGCTTCTATTGCATGGCTTGAAGCCATTCGTATTTTACTTGCTTTTGCTTCTTATATGGATTTTACTATTTTCAAATGGATGTCAAAAGTACTTTCTTAAATGGTTTTATTTTGGAAGAAGTTTATGTTGCATAACCACCAGGATTCACTTATCTCACACACCCAAACCATGTATTCCATCTTGATAAAACTTTATATGGTTTGAAGCAAACTCCTCATGCTTGGTAAGAACGACTAAGTTCATTTCTACTTCATATAGGCTTCTCTAAAGGGAAAGTAGACACTACACTTTTTATAAAACATGTTTTCGAAGATATTTTAATTGTTCAAATTTATGTTGATGATATTATATTTTGATCTATTAATGAAAATTTTTGCAAGAAATTCTCAAAGCAAATGCAGGATGAGTTCGAAATGAGTATGATGGGTGAACTAACTTATTTTCTTGGACTTTAAATACAACAAAGAAAGGATGGCATCTTCATAAATCAATCCAAATATGCAAAGGAACTAGTCAAAAAGTTTGGGCTTGAAAATGCAAATGCGTACAAAACACCTATGACAACTACCATTAAGCTTTCCAAGGATGAATCTGGTAATAATGTTGCTATTTCTACTTATCGTGGTATGATTTGTAGTTTGCTTTATATTACTGCATCTCGTCCAGATTTACTCAAATTAAATTCTCACCTCTTCACTTTCTTAACCTCCCTAACTCCCAACTCTTCATCTCCCCACTCTCTAAAACACTAACTCTCATCTACTCACATCCTCTAACTCCTAACTCCAATCTCTTCCTCTCCCCACTACCGGTCTATCACTTCTCCCCATTAATCGAAACCGAAAGCCTTCCGTGTACACACACTCAAAGTTGTGAACCAGGACCAAAGTCAAGCAACTTTGCTGCTTATACTTCATGTGTGGGCCCCCAACTCCACATCACAATCCATTTACCATCCACTTATCAACTAATATCTTCATCAGCAACTTTCTGTTGTCAAAATCGTGGGCCCCCATTATAAAACACAACTCCATATACCAAATCCAACAGCAGCTTTGCTGCTTCTTCTCTTCCGTGGGCCCCAAAATTCAACACACTTTACATAAATTAATCCATTTCCAAACACTACTACAATCCAGTACACTTATACATTTCTAATATATACCATTTTCAATATATACTATTACACTATATAGTATGTTCCTTAAAAAAAAATTATGGGGTGTTACACACTCCAAAATTTATTTTGAAAATAAACACACTCAAATATATTCGCTTAAAACACGTGCGTTGCACGTAAAATATTAAATTGCGAAAATTGACTTTATCGATGAAAAATTATTAAATATAACCGAAAACAATATAAGAAAAATATATTTACTAATTTTGTGTATTTCATGATGAAATTGCAACACGTAGAAAACACGTGCTTTATACGTGCAGAAAATCGAAATATGCATTTTAATCAAAACAAGGGGAAAATAAATTTTCGTTTTATAAAATAGATTTAAATACATAAAAATAAATAACTTAAACCTATGGGAAATATTATACGTAGTGGTGGAAACACGTGCATCAAAAATACGTAAAAAGCACGTAAATCCCAGGGGTTGAAATATTATATTTTAGTTGACTGAAATCAATACGGAAAATGTATAAATGGTACAAATCCAAAATATGTAGTGAAACACATTACAAAATATACGTGGGTAACACCCAGGGGCAAAATTGTAATTTCAATTTTGCGGGGTGTTACACTCTCCCCCCCTTAGAGTAGTTCCGTCCCCGGAACTCGCTAAGGTAAAGACTGTATTTTGTACACGCCAAAGAAAATATTATTCTTGTATTTAGGAAACTACAAACTTTAAAATATGCAACGAGGAAAACAAAATAAACTCTATATAGGAAAATTATGAATATTAAAATATTACAAGACAGAACAAGAAAAATAGAAAAATGGCATAAGAAATGAAATGTGACAAGAGATAGAATCGGTTGAGAGAAATTTTCATATAAAAATAATATTAGGTAAGCTATTAAAAAAAATTTAGTTAAGTCGTTAATTTCGAAATAGTTTGGAAAATAATGTGGCGAAGAAAACATAGTCAATAGGTAGTTTAGAAAAATTTATCAATGTAATAAACGGTAGAAAATTCGCAAACTGTAAAACGAAATCGAATTAGCAATTTAAAACAAGACCATTGAATAAGACTTTGGAAAAAATAAATGGGAATAAGACTTTGTTGAAATCATAAAATGACTTTGTATATCAATTAATAAAATAGTTTGTAAGGGAACTATAATAATTATACACACAATTTGAAAAAGAAATAGAAAGCATACGTTGAAATACTTTGTGAATATACAAAAATTTTGTAGTGATGAAAATAATTTATAACACTAAGACAAAATAGTGTAAAGCACATACACGATATGAAAACACAATTGAAAACAATAATTATACAGTATAGCAAATTAGGACAATAGACATAAACAATTATATACAAAAATATTAATGTAGTAATTAGACCAGGGTAAAATGATATGTATAATAAGAATATTGAAATATATGATATATATATAGAGATCATTGGAAAATTATAAGTAATAACTAAGAATGTAAAGACAATTAAAATTTGAGAAAGGATACTGTATAAATAGTGAGTATGTGCCATGTAAAACTATAAAGGTAATGAGTAGCGATTAATAGTAAAAATGTATATATCAAAACAAATATGCAATAATAGTACCGAATGTAAACAAATAAAACAATAATAGGTCACATTTATATAGGTAGAAAATTTCAATCTTGTTAAAAACATATAGGATAGTATCATATAAATCAAATCATATAAAATGAGTGCACATAAGAAAATTTCATAAGAAAAATTCAAAATAATGAATGAAGAAATAGTGATTGCAATATTATTTTAATAAACAGCAATTTAAAGCTTGACAAAATACGTAAAGTAATAGTAGATATAAACGGATAAACATAAAGTGACGTAAATACATGAAAGACGAAATTTTAAGTTTGAAAAACAAGTTTAAAATATCAAGACTAAAGAAGATAGACAAATAAATATTTAAATGATTTTATAACATAAGAAAATATTTATTTGAAAAATATTGACTACGGAGAAAGTACCATGATAAAAATCTACAAAAATAATTTGAGATGGAAGTGTGTAAGGTATCATGAATGACGGTCCAAGCCAACCACGCTTCCACTGCGCCACTCTGATACCCAGGGGAAAATGTGCTCGCATACACTCTCATATTAATGTATACGAGAAAAACATCATGAATGAAAGTCAATAATTACTGCATTCACGACTCCAGCCATCCAAAAGAAAAAGAAAATATCAGTGCATAGAGCAACACAAATGTAAATCACTTACATTTAAATCTCTATAGACTGAAACTCACACTCTAGTGTCCGCAGGAATAATATTGTAACTACTCAATAAGGTGTCACGGGTTCTAGACTATAGTTAATGATCTTACTATGCTTCCTAAACAAATCTTTAGTCTATCAAGTTTCGATTTACTTGGGTTAGCCGTAAGAGTCGGTTCCCAGCTAGCGGTGGTCCGAAGACGCTTAAGTACCGTGTCGCTTAGGGTTGTTTACACCCGGTTGACAGAAGGACTCTTTTGGCTTGTTCCCAAATTTATCGTCCCTTTTTATCGTTCCTTATAAATTTGTACTACTTGTGAAGCATGCTCTGATACCATCTGTAACACCCCGAATTTCAAACAAGGATAAATTCGAGATTTCACAGGATCTTTACTTCACTTCGTACAATTTTACAAGGAATTTAAAACTTTTTATTCACAATACATCAGAGTTCCATTATAACTTGGTTTTACACAGCGGAAGAATAAAATTTACAATAAAACATTTACAACATCTTTAAAATAAAACAGCATCAGCATATCCACTTTATAGCTCCATGAATGGTCCTTTACCTGCATGTCAATCTGTGGGCACGTCAGTTATTTACAACTGACGAAATGTTATACACGGCTATCCTCTCTATGCCGGGAATAGTATAACGATCTCATACTTTAACAAATCACAAAAAGATTGAATGAATAAGTAAAGTGTCAAAAGTGATTATTCTAAACATAAGTGTATGTCATGCCTTAATGCCTAATGCACACAATTCTACACTAGGATGACACTAATGCACACTTGTTCGGATTCTATGCATCCCATACTACATAGGTCCGAGGGCAAGCGCCTACGTTCTTCACAATACAGGGCTCGATCCCTCGCCATGAAAACTACCCGGTAGCAAAACAAAGTTCAGACTATTCCACGAATGTGAATCCCAGCCTTGGAGTCCACCAACAGCTGTTATAACAGATTCCACATCGTACGAACCGTCCCGTATGTGACCCTCTAGCCCAGTATATATATATATACATTGGAGACGGTAAACACAAAATCCATCCGTCCGACTACTCAAGATCCCGGAGTCCACCGCTGACCCGTCCTCATAGTCCCGGACTAAAATATAATAATCCGTCTCCCACAGGGCAACCTCAGTCCACCAACTGGGTCTATAGTCTTGGAGTCCACCAACAACTATATAGAGCACCCCACTTACGTTTCCCTAAGTTTACTACATCTTCACTTATGTGCCTAAATTTTCCTAAGTTCAAGACATGAATAATTTCCATTCAAGAATTAGTTTTACCTCCTACCGGACTTAATCAACAAATACGAGATAGCTCCTTAGCCATATCTCCAAATCATTTCTCAAATCCTTTCTTTCAATAATGCCGGTACTGAGGTCTTACTAACTCTAAATCATAAACTTTCATGTACAAGAAACATGGGTATTCACACCCTTTCTGAATCATGTCTTAAACTTATATGATTTCATCTTTCAATTCATTTCACAAAATAATCAAATCTTGTCATCATCCATGATCTAGTCATTTATTCAAGATCTTTATAGAACAAAAGTAATTCCTTTCATATATACAATTTCTATCATAACCCAAGTTCTTGCAATGTCTCATTTAGCATTATATATGAATCTCTTATCATATATATTTCATTCACAAATCAACAACAATAATTCTTCACTCACATTTTCATTTGTAATTTCAAACTCATGTAATAATTCCAATAATCAAGTACAAGAATAATTAATTTCACATACCATATTTCTTTTATCCTTCTAAAATAGTATCATGCCTTAATAATAAATCTTAAAACCTTCCTTACTTTTTATCTCAATCTTTCTTTTTAAAGTCATAAAAATCTTAGAGCTAATTTTAGTAAGTTCTAAATCAATTATAGGAATAATAGTATTTCTTTTCATGAGTTGGTATCATAAATCCAAATCCCTTTTAGGAAATTAATCACATAAAATCCTTAACCATAAACAAACTTATTCACATAATCTCATCAAGGCAAACAAGTGATATAGTAATTCTTCCCAAAACTCTATATAAATTTTCACAAGTATTTAGTCTCAAAGGTTCATTTTAAACATTAGAATCTCACAACTTATCACATATTCTTCTCTTAAAAAAAGAGTCATTTACTCAAATAATAAATTTAGAAACAAAGCGCACTTACTATTTAAATTCTCTTTTTACTTTTGAAAATACAAGATTAAAATTTGAGAACAATTTATAATAAATCTTTATGTGAACTCATATGAAAAAATGTATTTTCCAATCCTTCTTCAAATTAGCAAGTGTTAAAACGAAGCTCAAACTCAATAAAAGGGAAAAAATATATAAAAATGGATGGCCGGTTTCGAACCCATCACATGCCCACACAATGTCCAAATCATTCACGGGTAACCACTAGCCCGAGTGGGCAAGGTGTCATATATGCAGAAAAAATCTCCTTAAACTAATTTGTTCGGGTTTGAAATAGTTAAACAAAACCGTAAAATGATTGAGACTACCAGGCTTCGAACTTGGGTCAACAAAGAGACTAGCGCACACCAGACCGCTAGGCCATGTGTAATCCACGTTATACAATATCTCTAACGACCTTTGTTCATACTCCCGTTATTTCATAAAACTCGATTATTCCAATTTGCTCAAATCTTTTATTTGACTGAAATAAAATCGTATAAAAATGGAATGAATCTATAACAGTAAATCATATGTTTCTAATTCATATTTTATAAAATAAAACTAACTTTCAACTTATTCCTTTGCATTATTCAAAAGTAGCACATTATATCTTTTATAAATAACAATTAAATGAGTTTCATAATATCAAATTTCACTTTACAAAAATTTATTTGTTTATCAAAGAGGAATTCTCAATATATAATCACATACGTATTCTAGTTCATGGCAAAATGATCCATTATTATTTTTCTCATTACCAACTAACATAATTGTTGATTAATTTTCTAAACATCGCATCTTTCATTACACCCTATGCATAGATTTGTTCTACTCTTTTTCAAAATCAAATTCTACACTACACATTTATTTTATTATTAGCATGCACATTAGAAAGTAGAGAACACCCACCTTATTGAAGCTTGAACAATGAAAGAAATGAACACATCTTCTAGCTCCAAAGTGACCTCCTAGATCTTCTCCTCCTAGCAAGAGCCTCCAAGCATAAGAACACTCTCTTCTATCTTACTTTCTTTCTTCTCTTTTCTTTTTTTTTCTTTCTCTTGATTTTCTATTCTCTTTGGTGTGTGAAATGAGAAGAAGAGAGGTGCTATTTATAGGGTTTGTAGAGGGTTCAATTTGCAAAATTACCCACCTAATAAATTACTCAAATTAAATTCTCACCTCTTCACTTTCTTAACCTCCCTAACTCCCAACTCTTCATCTCCCCACTCTCTAAAACACTAACTCTCATCTACTCACATCCTCTAACTCCCAACTCCAATCTCTTCCTCTCCCCACTATCGGTCTATCACTTCTCCCCATTAATCAAAACCGAAAGCCTTCCGTGTACACACACTCTCAAAGTTGTGAACCAGGACCAAAGTCAAGCAACTTTGCTGCTTATACTTCATGTGTGGGCCCCCAACTCCACATCACAATCCATTTACCATCCACTTATCAACTAATATCTTCATCAGCAACTTTCTGTTGTCAAAATCGTGGGCCCCCATTATAAAACACAACTCCATATACCAAATCCAACAGCAGCTTTGCTGCTTCTTCTCTTCCGTGGGCCCCAAAATTCAACACACTTTACATAAATTAATCCATTTCCAAACACTACTACAATCCAGTACACTTATACATTTCTAATATATACCATTTTCAATATATACTATTACACTATATAGTATGTTCCTTAAAAAAAATTATGGGGTGTTACACACTCCAAAATTTATTTTGAAAATAAACACACTCAAATATATTCGCTTAAAACATGTGCGTTGCACGTAAAATATTAAATTGCGAAAATTGACTTTATCGATGAAAAATTATTAAATATAATCGAAAACAATATAAGAAAAATATATTTACTAATTTTGTGTATTTCATGATGAAATTGCAACACGTAGAAAACACGTGCTTTATACGTGCAGAAAATCGAAATATGCATTTTAATCAAAACAAGGGGAAAATAAATTTTCGTTTTATAAAATAGATTTAAATACATAAAAATAAATAATTTAAACCTATGGGAAATATTATACGTAGTGGTGGAAACACGTGCATCAAAAATACGTAAAAAGCACGTAAATCCCAGGGGTTGAAATATTATATTTTAGTTGACTGAAATCAATACGGAAAATGTATAAATAGTACAAATCCAAAATATGTAGTGAAACACATTACAAAATATACGTGGGTAACACCCAGGGGCAAAATTGTAATTTCAATTTTGCGGGGTGTTACATTGCCAAGTTAGTACATTTCAAGTACCCAACTTTGGACCAATATTTCTTATTCATACAGAATTTGTTTTTGGAAAGTGAGTACACCACGGAATCATACTCGTCGAGAGGATCGCAATCCACTCATTTTCCGGCGCCGCCGGTGGCCGGAGCTTGCCGGAATCCGGCCCGAAAAATTTGCAAAAATTAATTCCAACAATCCCCCACATGAATGGAAATTAACAGACCATGTAATCCAGACACGACAGAAAAACAAAAAACATGACAGAAAAACTCTGAGAGTACAATCGAAAAATCACTGCATCAGGAATGATAGTAATTTTTCAACTTTGAACCACTCTTAGTAAGTAGCTATCGGATTCACTCGACCAGGTAGTGATCATGATGTCTTGAACTACCCGGGCTTTGATGTGAACCTAGACAATAACTATCACACAGTTTCATCTCCTCACAGAACTAAGTTCTCTTGTTGTGTTCATTTTGGCCTTGAACATCCCTGGTTAATCGTGAGTGAACTTGGAGAATGTAGCATCTCTTCATTCTCCTAAAAACGGCCCCATTTCACACTCACAAGGTGATTGCCCATAAAGAGTATCCTGCTATACCCCACTTTTATTTCAAAGCTATGAGAATCATTAAAAGCCAAGCTTATCCTAACTCTTTGCAGGTAGCACTGTTTTATCATCGTAAGAGTGGGTATGAGATTTTAATCTCTCAGTGCTCCCGTCGATTCAACATGATTTAGTTGTCCCTTTGAACCTAGATCTTGGGATCTCCAATTTCTAGGTAGGGTTTCCATCAAGTTTTCTCTTTCGTCATAGGCTTTAAACCCATTCCTCTTGATGATCTGACAACTTGCTCTCACAACAGACCTTTAGTGAATGGATCCGCTAGGTTGTCGGCCGATTTTATATATTCTATAGAGATTACTCCATTTGAGAGCAATTGTCTAATGGTTTTGTGTCGCCTTCTGATATGACGAGACTTACCATTATACATACAAATCAGTACCCGTGCTATAGGCGATTGGCTGTCACAGTGTACACATAAAGCAGGCACTAGTTTTTCCCACATAGGAATATCCTCTAAAAAGTTTCGAAGCCATTCTGCTTCCTCTGCCGCTTTGTCTAAAGCAATAAACTCAGATTCCTTGGTGGATCTGGCCAATAGTGTTTGTTTAGAGGATTTCCATGACACAGCTGCACCACCAAGTGTGAAGACATATCCACTTGTGGATTTTAAGTTCTTGGAGTCCGATATCCAGTTGGCATCACTATAGCCTTCTAGTACTGCTGGATATCTGGTGTAATGTAGCGCATAACTCTAAGTATGTCGCAAGTAGTTCAATATTCTAGTTATTCCTTTCTAGTGACTTTGTCCTAGATCTTGTGTATCGGCTCAGTACATTTACCGAATGTGCTAGGTCCGGTCTTATACAATTTGTTCGGTACATCAGACTACTGATTACACGTGCATATTCCAGTTGTGATATGCATTCGTCTGTATTTTTGAACAAGTGAAGACTGGGATCGACGGGACTTTTTACTGTCCCAATGGAGTAATTCTTGAATCTTTCAAGTACTTTCTCAGTATAATGAGCTTGAGACAAAGTAATTCCCTCAGATGTCCTGGAAACTTTGATTCCTAGTATGACATCTGCAACTCCCAAATCTTTCATGTCAAACTTGCCACTAAGCATGCTCTTAGTTTGTTTGATAATGTCGTTATTGCTTTAAATAATGAACATGTCGTCTACATACAGAAAGACCAGAATGTATCCATTTAGAGTATCTTTGATGTAGATACACTTATCGCATTTATTTATTTTGAAACTATTTGACATCATAACATTGTCAAATTTTACATGTCACTGCTTCGGAGCTTGTTTCAGGCCGTACAGAGATTTTACAAGCCTGCACACCTTGTTTTCCTATCCAGGAACTACGTAACCTTCAGGTTGTTTTATGTATATTTCTTTTTCTAAGTCCCCATTCAGAAATGCAGTTTTAACATCCATTTGATGTATTTTTAGGTTACGTAGAGCTGCAACAGCTATCAGCATTCTTATGGATGTTATTCTTGTAACTGGGAAATATGTATCAAAGAAATTTTGGCCTTCCTTTTGCCTAAATCCTTGTACCACAAGTCTTGCCTTATGCTTCTCTATTGAACCATCTGGTTTCAATTTTTGTTTGAAAATCCATTTGCATCCTGGAGCTTTACATCCAGAAGGCAAGTCGACTAACTCCCATGTATGATTTTGCATAATGGAGTCTATTTCACATTTGATTGCTTCCTTCCACATAGGAGCATCAGGCATAGATATGGCTTCCTTGAAAGTTCTGGGCTCACTCTCTAACAAAAAGGCCGTCACAAAGTCAGGACCAAATGATTTTGATGTTCTAGCCCGTTTACTTCGTCTAGGCTCATCAGTATCATGTTCTGGTTCATCTACTGAAGTGCTTGCATTTCCTTGTTTACGTGTATATTTGGGATATGTAGCATCCTTGCACGGAAACACGTGTTCAAAGAAGGAAGCATTCCTTGATTCCATTATTGTATTCACATGGATATCCGGTATATCTGATTTGTATACCAAGAACCGATATGCACTACTGTTGTGTGCATAGCCTATGAATATGCAATCAATCGTCTTAGGTCCGATGGTGACCTGTTTCGGGTTAGGTACTGCCACTTTTGCTAGATACCCCCACACTTTGAGGTATTTTATATGAAGGTGAGTTACCTTTCCACAGTTCATATGGTGTCTTGCCGGTTTTCTTGTGAGGTATTTTATTGTAAATGTAGTTGGCAGTCAGCAACGCTTCCCCCCACATGTTTTGGGGTAAGCTAGAATTCAACAACAAGGCATTCATCATCTCCTTTAGAGTTCGGTTCTTGCGCTCGGCAGTACTGTTTGATTCGGGTGAGTAAGGAGCAGTTGTCTGATGAACTATTCCATGTTCTGAGCTGAACATGTTAAATGGTGCATCATATTCTCCTCCTCTATCACCTCTAACGATTTTAATCGTTTTGCCAAGTTGATTCTTAACCTCAAGTTTATATTCTTTGAATTTATCCAAAGCCTCATTTTTGCTATGTAACAAATATATATAACAGAATTTTTTGCAATCGTCTATGAATGTCACAAAGAACTTTTTGCCACCTTTGGTCTGCACATATTTTAAATCACACAGATCTGTGTGAATTAGACCTAGATTTTCTGTGTTTCTTTCTACAGAATGTGATGGAGTTTTAGGGAATTTGGCCTCCATGCAAACTTCACATTTTTCGGAGTTATCTACCTTAAATTTTGGTAGCAGATTCATATTAATTAATCTACGCATAGAATTGATATTAACATGGCCTAGTCTTTCATGCCAAACAGAGGAAGACTCAACAACATAGGCAATAGGAGTTATTTCATTAACATTGGGAACAGCAGGAACAATAGTTTTAGGGATAACTGTCATTACATTAAACTTGAACAGTCCATCCTTTACATATCCTTTACCCAAGTATACCCTATTCTTAGACAATACAAAATTATCAGAAACAAGAACAACCTTAAACCCATTCTTGCTTAGCAAAGAACCTGATATCAAGTTCTTTCTAATATCTGGAACATACAGCACATTTGTGAGTGTTAGTTCTTTGCATGAAGTCATTTTCAGCACTATCTTCCCTGTTCCTTCAATTTTGGAGGTGGAAGAGTTTCTCATGAATAACTGTTCATCTTTGTTGCACTTTTGGTATGAAGTGAACATTTCCTTGTCCGAACAGATATGCTTGGTGGCCCCAGTATCGTACCACCATTCACGAGGATTGCTCCCCACAAGATTTACCTCTGACACTACAGCACAGAGGTCCAGGTCAGAGAGACCAATGGACAAGTTCTCAGCTATGTGTGCGTGGAATATTTCATTCCCTTTTGCATGCCCTGTTCCTGAACGATTATTGTCCTTGCTGCGGCACTCAGAAATTTTGTGCCCCACTTCACCACACTTATGGCATTTCCCAGCAAACCTCTTTACAAAAGGTTTTTTGTTTGAGGCCTGTGACAGAAACTTTCTTGTCTTGCCCTTCTGTTCGTGCTCCACCACGTTGGCCTTTTCTATGGACTGATTTCCATAGGACCTGACATTCTTGCGATTCTCCTCTTCAATCCGCAACCTGACAATTAGATCTTCAAGAGATATCTCCTTTCGCTTGTGTTTGAGGTAGTTCTTGAAGTCTTTCCATCCAGATGGAAGTTTTTCGATGAACGCTGCAACCTGGAATGGTTCGCACAGCGTCATGTTCTCTACAGCAATGTCATGCATTATTACCAGCAGTTCTTGGACTTGACTCACAACAGTTTTGGAGTCAATCATCTTGTAGTCTAGAAATTTGCCGACTACAAACTTTCTGGACCCGGCGTCTTCTGTTTTGTACTTCTTTTCCAAGGACCCCCATAGGAGTTTGGACATCTTGAAGACATAGTAGACGTTGTACAAGGGGTCTACCAAGCCATTCAGGATGTAGTTCCTGCAGAGGTAGTCTGCCTGAGTCCACGCATCAACTGCAGCAACGGAGTGTGCATCCATTGGCGCCAGCATCGGGGCAGATTCAGTGAGAAATCTGTCAAGCTTCAAGGTGGTCAGGTAGAACTGCATCTTTTCTTGCCACTTCTTGAATCCAGTTCCATTGAACTTCTCCAGTTTTTCTCCCATGGTTATGTGTGTGGGCAGAACGACCGAATGTGCCGCAACCAATTGTGCAGTCACATTTTGGGTCACCGGTGTTTCAGTACTGATAAGCCCACTGGCAATATCACTTTGTGTGTTCTCCATGTTCTTATCTGAAATAGTTTGAAATAGAACTTGTTAGTTGTTTTTTCCGAATCGATAACAGCACCTGTAAATGAAACTTCACAAAACTGTTAGAATCAGTGAGGAAAAAATTCTGCTTTAAGATTATTAGAACCCAATTTTATAAAAATGAAAAATCCCAACAGCAATTGCGAAGAACTGAAATACAGGAAATAAAAACAGTAAACGAAAGACTTTGCAAAGAGTCGAGATTGAGAATCTCTCTCCTTAAAGCAGAATTCGCTCCGTAGTGTGACAGTGGCTGGCGAATTGCTTCCCAAGATACAACTGTACCTTCTCTTAAGAGAAGCACCCTTACTTCATAGATTCAGCGAACTGCTGTCTGTGATGTACTCTCAGTTGACACAGAGGAGAAGATGAAGAAAAAGAATGAAACTTTTTCACTATGTATGGGACTCTGTCTGGATTCAGTAGTCTTTTATAAAACTAAAAACTCTGTCACGCCGCGCTTCCCAAAAGAGAATACGGAATACGGATACGCGACAAAAGTCCAGCGAATGATTTTCATCATCCATAAGCTGTTCAAGAATCTTTATAACATATCACAGTATAATCAGAGTCTGAAGCCAGAAAAGTCAACCACATGCACATATGAACCAAATACCAACAAGAATACTTGAAATAAAGTATATAAATCTCAAATAGTCATGATCTGAAATACACAAATAATCCTGGGTCACATTGCCCAAATACAAGAATAAATCCAAAAACATGAATACCATTATTGTTCAAGCACTACAAGAAATAATAATAGTAAAATTCCATCATCTAGTACATCATGTCACCAATACCGTCTGGAACCTGTTCTCCAAAATCTGCAATTCAACAGATGTAGGAAAGAGAAAAAGAGAAAACACAAGTACCCGTCAATTGCAAGTCGCGGGTCACAAATAGAGTAGGATACAAGCACATGGAATGGGAAAACTAACCAGCACATGGTATAAGTATGATGTCAACCTAGACAAACTAGCATGGTAAAAGTGTCAAGTGTACACGGTATAAATCAAGTGTCAAGTAAACAAGTATCTTATAAACATGCATCAAGTGTCAAGTGTCGTGTAATCATGTATCAAGCATCATGTTTCAAGTCTCATGTAATCATGTAGTCAAGTATCAAGCAAGCAAGTATCATGTTCAAGTATCTTATTCAAGTATTATGTTCAAGTATTAAGTTCAAGTCTTGTGTGATTACTATCTAGGTAGCACGACATGCCGCCCACACCACATGGTTGCTGCAACACAACAGTTTCGCTTTAGATTTCGTAGGGGACCATACAGGGCAGCGTACTCAGCTATTCACAGAATCACAGAACTTGATCGGTAAACTTGATCGGTAAACTTGGTCGGTAACATGTCATACAGGAAACACAAGTCTCCTTCCGAGTACACGTTTCTGCACTATCCACTACTAGATCTGTCCCATAAACCTCGGCTTGATTACTTTTATTATTGTTATCCAATGGACGTGATTGTGTGTGAAATAGTGTCAAATAAACATGGTATGATCAGGTTTAGGTTTAGGTTAACAAAATAGCATGCATGAATGATATACGTCCACATATACGAGCAAAATAGTCCAGGTTCATAATCAGGACAGCAAGACCAAGCAGTACTAAAACAGTGATTCCAAAATCTACAGACATGCAAATCAGAATATGTCAAAGGATCTGGAAACTAGACCTCCACACGCATCCAACGAGTATAATTAAGTCACATACTAGTTCACAACATCTCAACTCAAAACTGATTTCAATACAGAATTTATGTTCAGCCAGAAAACAGGGGAACGACTTCAAAAGCATAAAAACAGCATGAAAATACATCAAATAATTTCACAAAAAATCTGGGGTATTCCCCTATAGGTATAGACTCAAAATAAAAAGTTTTATAATATTACAGTATGTATAGATAGGCCATCAAAAATAAGAAGTAACACAAAATCATAGTTTGACGAATTTGGAATTTCTCAACACTGCTGTACGAAAACTAGGGTATCTCGCAATCAGTGAATTGAAATTCAATTCCGCCAAAGGGATATGAAAATAGATAGATTTTACTAGCTTTCATATTTCACAAATAATTTTCATACAGTATAAGGAATTATAGTTGTTACCGCTGATTTCGGTGTGGGGGTAAACAGATAGAATTTGTGAGCTCGAGAAAAACCTGAACAGCTGACTCAAGCCTTCTTGCTCCTGCCGCGACCTGCAAGGAAGTGCGAGACACCGGGGTTGATTCCGGCGACGCACCCTCCAACGCTCTTGTCAGTAATCAGAAGAGATTAAGAAAGAGCTTAAGGTGGAAAAAGAGTGATTAACCTGGCCACAGTGGCAGAGGGGAGGTATTTATAGTCGCCAGGGGAGTCATTAGAGGCCTGGTTCCCAGTGTAACTGCTAGGAGAAAAATCCTCACAGTCTGTTTAGGAAACTGACCCCTTGATTCCCGGTGAGAGCAAATCAGGCCCGTTGACTTGGTCAAATCATTGGCCCTGATTTGTCTCCTGCAGGTTTGGGCTCGCCTCGGGTCGGGACCCGCGCCCAATCGGTGTGGGCCCGTTCGCGGGTTATTGGGTCTCGTGCGAAGGAGATCCGGAACCCGCTTTGGATCCACCTTGCATGTGAAATTACCATTTTACCCCCGAGCTTCGAGATTCGCGCCCAATCTGGACGGTCCTGATTTAACCCCATTTTTAGCCATATCACGAGCCCCCCACTCCTAAAGACTGAGCGTGATCAGCCTTTGAGGAGTAGTTTAACTTTTTTAGTGGCTAGTGGAGTTGTATCGGAGTCCAAGCGGAGGATTTTGAATCTCGAAGGGGGTAGTGAGGTAATTTTTGATGCTATGTGCTGTTCTCTAGCCATATCGAGTATTTGACAGCTTTTATTTATTTTTTTGGACTATTTATTTAATTTTGCGATGTGTTTACTAATCGTTCGGGGGTCTTAACTGTACTTTCTAGGCGATAATTGTTCGTTCGGGGGCTCAAGAATATACCCCCGAATTTTTAATTATTTTCCAGAATTTTTAGTCAATTTCCCCGAATTTTTAGCAATTTTTTCGTAATTTTTAAATAAATAAAACGATTTCAATAAATAAAAAATGGTTTTAAATACCGATTTATGACGTGGCTCGATCCGGGACGTTGATCATGGGCGAGCGCAGATTTCTGAGAGATCCATCGGTTGTCATTGCTCGGAAGTCTTTTTTCTCCGTTTGCGAGCTCGGAGAGGCACTTGCTCGGTATCCGACCGGAGACATGGGGTCTCGGCAGGCTGAGCGACGTGGCGCAATCTGAGCCGTCGGATGATGGTGTGAATCCCAAGAAAATGCTATCTTGTCTTTTAGCGCACGTGGCGTAATCTGAGCCGCTCATCATTGGAAGTACGAATTTCTGAGTGATCCAACGGTAATTATCGCTCGGATACTTTTTTCTCCGTTTGCGAGCTCGGAAAGGCACTTGCTCGGCAGCCGACCGAAAGCATGGGTCTCGGTGGGTCGAGCGACGTGGCGCAATCTGAGCCATTGGATGATGGCGCGTATCCCAAGACGGGCACATTTCTCAAGAAAACACTATCTTGTCGTCTAGTGTCCTCGGCAAGATCTGGGCCGTCTGATCGAGATCATGCACGAAAGTTGAGGAGAAAGTGAGTTTTCTCCGTTTGCAGGGTCGGAAAGGCACTTGCTCGGTAGCCGACCGAAGGCGTGGGGTCTCGGCAGGTCGAGCGATGTGGCGCAATCTGAGCCATCGGATGATGACGCGCATCTCAAGACGGGCACATTTCTCAAGAAAACACTATCTTGTCGCCTAGTGTCCTCGGCGAGATCTGGGCCGTCTAATCGAGATCATGCGCGAAAGTTGAGGAGAAAGTGAGTTTTCTCCATTTGCAGGGTCGGAAAGGCACTTGCTCGGCAGCCGACCGAAGACAGGGGGTCTCGGTGGGTCGAGCGACGTGGCGCAATCTGAGCCATTGGATGACAACGCGCATCTCAAGACGGGCACATTTCTCAAGAAAACACTATCTTGTCGTTTAGTGTCCTTGGCAGGATCTGGGCCGTCTGATCGAGATCATGCGCGAAAGTTGAGGAGAAAGTGAGTTTTCTCCGTTTGCGAGCTCGGAAAGGCGCTTGCTCGGCAGCCGACCGAAGACAGGGGGTCTCAGCCAGGGGGAAGTCATGGTCCTCGACCCTCCTACCTCGGGTGCGCCCACACCGACCCTGAAGGGGGACGCTCCCGGTTCGTCGAGCGGTGCGTTCGGCGTGAAGGAGGTGTTGTCCCTCCAAGTTCCGTCCCTCACTGCCGAGGCGGAGAAGATCCTGACCGAGCGTCATAAGCAGATCTTCGTCCCCGACTGGCAGGTGATGAACGTCGACGGCTTCTTGGGCGACGGCAACATCTGCATGGAGGCAGTGAGGCACCTGCCGACCCCAAAGGACCGAGCGACCCTGAAGGCCGGGCTAGCAGGGGACGCCGTGATGCAGATTGCTCGGAATACTATGTCGGTAAGTAGGCCGAGCCCTCCCTCATCAAAATTTCTTCCTTAGAATTTTTCTAAGTCCTTGGGTTCGGGTTTTAATGTGCTGTTCTTTTTCAGACCCTCTGCGACTTCAATTTCCTGCTCGAGGAGTTTGCGAGCAAGGAGCAGGAGAACGAACGGGAGAGGGTGGAGCGTGTCAAGGCCACACAGCTGCTTGATGCTGAGCAGCTCCTCTCGGCGAAGAGGGCTGCCGAAGTGGCGGGGTTGGAGAAGCAGCTGGCCGACGCCGTCCAGCTGTCGAAGGACGCGGTGGCCAAGCTTGAGGCGTCGGAGAAGGAGGCGGCCGAGCTGAGGGAGGAGCTGGCCAATGCTCGGTCGGAAGCGGAGAGGGCTCGGAAGAGGGCCGAGAAGATCATGGCCAAGCACCAGAAGAAGGTGAAGAAGGTGAAGAAGGCCGTGTAGGAGGAGGCCGCGCAACACATGCTCCAGAACATGGAGGATGCCTACGGTCGAGCCTTGCTCCACGTAGCCGCGAAGAACCCAGGCTTCGACACGTCCTCCTACCGTTTTTACGACCCCGTGGAAGGGGAGGAGGAGGTTCCCGAGGGGCTGCTCGACCCTGAGGGTGAGACGGAAGGTGTCGAAGGCCCAGGAGAGACCGAGGCCGAGGCCAAGGAGGAGGACGACTCCGAGGAGGAGAGCAGAAGCGAAGGCGAAGGCGAGGGCGATGGCGAGGGCAAGACCGGGGGGTCGACGGACCCGAACAACAAAAAGGTCGACCCCTGACTCGGTTGTCTTTTTGAGTCTTTTGTTGTTTTGTTTCTTTTTGTAAGCTTCACTGCGGACTGGCCACCGCTTTTGTAAAACTTTTTCCTCGGTTTTGAATGAAAATATTGTGTTTGGCCGAAATTTATCCAAGTGTTGAGTCTCGGATTTTGTGTTTGATTTGGCGTAGAATTCTCCAAGTGTTGGGTCTCGGATTTATCTCTGCTTTTCAGGTAAGGTTCGGTACGGTTACAGAGGTCGCACACCTTCGCAAAGAGCTGGCCAAAACGAGGGGTGAGCTCTCGAATAGCCGACAGAATCGGTTTCTCCTGCTCTTGAAGCTGGAGGAGACGAAGGCAGCTGTGCGGAGGTATTGTCGCGAGCTGTGGCAACTGCGGAAGTACCCCCAAGCCCCTTGTCCCGAAGGCAAGGTCGAGCGGCTCCGTAGAGAGCTCACTGCCACCGAGCAGAAGAATGGTGAGCTTTTGGCCGAGGTCCAACACATGGAATTAGCGGAGAAAGAACGCTCGGCAGCGGAAGAGAAGCTATCCTCCGAGCTAGAGAAGGCGTCGACCGAGCGTAAGAGGTTGTTGGCCGAGGTCGACAGGCTTAGGAGGATTACTATAGATAGGGGGATCGAGGCCACCCATTACCGACGGCTTGCGACCG
This sequence comes from Hemerocallis citrina, assembly GCA_017893485.1. Classification (NCBI taxonomy): domain Eukaryota; kingdom Viridiplantae; phylum Streptophyta; class Magnoliopsida; order Asparagales; family Asphodelaceae; genus Hemerocallis; species Hemerocallis citrina. Next base: position 136,368,487 of record CM030358.1, on the reverse strand, counting down.
ATAGTGCCAACGCCTCGGGCTCGTCGAGGCTCCCTCGACCGAAGAAGTTGGCAAAGGATGATGCTTTGAGGGATAGAATCATCGAACTGGAGGAGGAGGTCGCGTCGCTCAAACCCCTGCCCGAGAGAGCCAACGTCTGGAGCACATCGTGTACCCGCGAAGAGAGCGAGAGAGGGATTACATTTTACGAACTTGCGACACGCTTGCCCACGACCAGGCGGAGTCCAGCTGACGCTCAGAGCAGTGCGGCCGTCTCGTCGAGCGGAGCCTCGGTCGGCGCCGCAGCTAGAGCCAGCAGCGAAGGGGGGTCGCGCTTTGTTGGTTTAGGATCGAGCTCGGAGGGCAGGCCTCGTCGTCCTCGCGTTTCCCTAAACCGAAGCTTTCCCCTTCTGAAGAGGCCCTAATCATGTCGTTTTTCATTTTTGTTGGTTGTTGTAAAACCTAATTGCAGGGTCGGTTCGGCCGTCTGTAACACTATTATATCTGAATGCGAATCTGAAAGTTTCTTTAGAAAATTTTCAAGTGTTGGACTTCGGCAGTGTATTGAAACTTTGCTGTTCGTTTTCCCTTCTTTTCAGCTCGTGGTGGCAGTCCATGACTCGGATTCCGACAGCACAAACGAGGGCGCTGAGACCGAGGTGATTTCAGGGGGGGACGAAGTCCAGCTCATTGAATTGCCGAGAGCGGCTTCGCGGCGTGGAGCTGAGATTGCACCGGGCTGAGAGCGAGCGGGCCCACCTTCAGTCCGTCCTCGGCCAACAGGACGCCGAGATCCAACGCCTGGAGGGCAGGATCGTCGAGGCGACTCCCGTAGGGGAGGATGAAGACTCGCAGTCTGCTTTTAGCAACGCTCTTCGGGTTCAGTGTATTCGGCATAATCAGTCGAAGATAATAACCGAGCGAGACGATTTGGTCTATGAGATCCGTCACTTGCAAACCGTGGAGGCGAAACTTCGGAAGGAGGCGGAGAGGCTAACAGCCGAAGTGGAAGGGTTAGCGACCGAAGAGTCCGGTGAAGACATTTCTGTTTGAGGGCTATGTGTAATGGGTCGGCGCTGTATTTTTTGCTTTTTGGTATTTTGTAACTGGGGAAAGACAGCTTTGTATTGTGTCACGAACATTAATAAAATTCACTTTGTTGCTTTGCGTTCTTATTTTGCTTGTGAGTGTGTGGGCCGTGCCGTGGTTTTGGAGCCGGGTGCATAGTGCCGTCGGCGAGGGTCTCGAAGTGAACGAGCTCTTGACGGGGCGTTATCCTGTCGTTTAGCGATTCTGACAAGATCTGGGCCATCTGATGTTGGCACGAATCTCGAGGCGGCTTGGCACGAATCTCGAGGCGGCTCAGTCCCCAAGAAAACACAATCTTGTCGTTTAGAGTCGGTGGCACGATCTGGACCGTTGGATGTTGGCACGAATCTCGAGGCGGCTCAGTTCCCAAGAAAATGCTATCTTGTCGTTTAGCATTGGTGGCAAGATCTGGGCCGTCTGATCGAGATCATGCACGAAAGTTGAGGAGAAAGTGAGTTTTCTCCGTTTGCGAGCTCGGGAAGGCACTTGCTCAGTAGCCGACCGAAGGCGTAGGGCCTCGGGTTTCGGATGCTAGGCAAGATTGCTCGGATCATGTGGCCGAACGTAACTTCGGTATCCCTCCACTGGCGAAGCTGAGGGGTGGACCACTCCCAGTCTGCTGCGAAGCAAGCTTGGGGGGACTAGGAGCCAAGTATTGGACTCCAGGACCATCGTTGTAGTTTGACGGTTGTGGGAGCAATTCCGAACGGCGATCAACCCCCAGTTCGACCGGAGGTGAGCCGAGGAGGTAAAGTCGAGCCGAGTGTTGGACTTCGAACCATCGGTGTAGTTCAACGGTTGTGGGAGCAATTCCGAATGGCGATCTACCCCTGGCTCATCCGGAGGCGAGCCGAGGAGGTAAAGTCGAGCCGAGTGTTGGACTCCGAACCATCGGTGTAGTTCAACGGTTGTGGGAGCAATTCCGAACGGCGATCTACCCCTGGCTCGTCCGGAGGCGGGCCGAGGAGGTAAAGTCGAGCCGAGTGTTGGACTCCGAACCATCGGTGTAGTTCAACGGTTGTGGGAGCAATTCCGAACGGCGATCTACCCCTAGTTCGTCCGGGGACGAACCGAGGAGGTAAAGTCGAGCCGAGTGTTGGACTCCGAACCATCGGTGTAGTTCAACGGTTGTGGGGGCAATTCCGAACGGCGATCTACCCCCGGTTCGTCCGGAGACGAACCGAGGAGGTAAAGTCGAACCGAGTGTTGGACTCCGAACCATCGGTGTAGTTCAACGGTTGTGGGAGCAATTCCGAACGGCGATCTACCCCTGGTTCGTCCAGGGACGAACCGAGGAGGTAAAGTCGAACCGAGTGTTGGACTCCGAACCATCGGTATAGTTCAACGGTTGTGGGAGCAGTTCCGAACGATAGTCTACCCCTGGTTCGTCCGGGGACGAACCGAGGAGGTAAAGTCGAGCCGGACGTGGACTCCGAACCATTGGTTGAAATCGAAATTTAAAAAGCAGGTGATAAGAGGGGAGAGAAGTATGCAAATTCACAAGTATGGAAGAATTTTCTTTATTGATAATCGACGGCGAACCGTTTTACATATTACAATTTATGAAGATAGGTTACAAGTCAGAGGAGAGGAATGGCTCGATATCCTATGATACTTAGAGCGGCGCCGGAGCGCTTTCTTGGTATTTTAGGAGGTGGTCGGCATTCCAGGTCCTTGGGATCTCTCTGCCCTCGAGATCTTCAAGACGATATGCTCCGGGTCGGACGACCCTCGTGATCCTGTACGGCCCTTCCCAGTTCGGAGCCAGCTTGCTCTTCTGATTGGGAAAAGATATGGCCAGTTTCCTCAAGACCAAATCCCCTTGCTTAAGGTTGGTGGGTCGGACCTTCTTGTTGTATGCCAACTCGACCCTTCTTCGGTAGCTCTGCTGCCGGATCGACGCTCTCTCCCTCAGCTCATCTATCAGATCTAAGTCTGCCCTGAGGTCCCTGGCGTTCTGCTCCTTGTTGTAGGCCGCGAGCCTAGGGGAAGGTATTCCGACCTCAAGGGGTATCACGGCCTCGGACCCATAGGTGAGGTTGAAAGGGGACTCGCCTGTGGGGGTCCGCTTGCTCGTGCAATAGTTCCACAAGATGTTGGGGAGTTGGTCGACCCATAAGCCTTTGGAACTTTTGTCCAGCCTTTTTTTGATGCCTGCGAGGATCTGCCGATTAGCATTTTCTGCCTGTCCGTTCGACTGAGGGTGGGAGACGGACGAGAAGCGCTGCTGGATGGCAAGGTCGTCGCACAGAGCTCGGAATGCTGTGCCAGTGAACTGAGTCCCGTTGTCCGTCACGAGGACACGAGGGACGCCAAATCTGCAGATGATGTTCTTCCAGAAGAATTGTACCACCTTGTTCTCGGTTATAGTGGCGAGGGGCTCGACCTCGACCCACTTTGAGAAGTAATCAATGGCTACGATCAAGAACTTGAACTGACCCGGAGCCGGAGGGAAGGGCCCTAGTAAATCCATCCCCCACATTGCGAAGGGGATAGGACTTGATAGGGAGGCGAGGTTGGCTTGAGGGAGGCGATGGATGCTGGAGTGTCTCTGGCAAGAGTTACATTGCCGAACGTGTCGCTCGGCGTCTTGAAGGAGGGTCGGCCAGAAGTACCCATAATTCAAAGCTTTTCGGGCCAAGGACCTGGACCCTGAATGTGCCCCGCCGATGCCTTCGTGGAGTTCTTGTAGGGCATATTCGGCCTGTTCTGGAGAGAGGCACCTTAGGTATGGCCGGCCGTCTATTTGGGAGAAGGAGCGTTTGTATAGGATACCCTCGATCAAGACATACCGCTCGGCCCGGGTCCTGACTCGGCGCGCCTCTTTGGGATCTACGGGCAGGACCCCGTCCCTTAAGAATTCCACCAATGGCTTCATCCAATTGTCCTGCAGCATGACCGGCAATGACTCCACCGAGCCGGGTGTTTCGTCCTCTATGCTCGGCCTACAGAGGACTTCGATCAGTACGGTCTGTTCGAGACCTTGTAGGGAGGACGAGGCCAATTTGGAGAGGGCATCGGCCTGTGAGTTCTCTTCACGAGGGACCCGTTGGATGAGCGCCTCTTCGAACCGGCTCATGAGGGCCCGAACCTTAGCGAGGTACTTCGCCATCCGCTCGTCTCTGGCCTCATACTCGCCCAAGACTTGGTTCACGATAAGCTAGGAATCGCTGTGGATTCGGAGGCGCTGTGCCCCAGCACTTCGGGCCAGTCCGAGACCAGCAATGAGTGCCTCGTACTCTGCCTCATTGTTCGAGGCTTTGAAGTTCATACGGATCGCGTACTGGAGGACAAAGTTATCAGGGCTGTTCAGGATGATTCCGGCGCCGCTTCCTTCGTTACAGGAGGAGCCGTCCACGAAGACTGTCCAAATGGGGGGTCCATTCAGGACGTGGCTAACTTCGGGGATAGTGGACTCTACGATGAAGTCGGCGAGGGCCTGTGCCTTAATTGCCGTCCGAGGCTGGTAAGAGATGTCATGCTGACTCAACTCTATGGACCACTTCATCAGCCGGCCCGAGGTCTCAGGCTTGTGGAGGATCTGCTTTAGGGGTTGGTCGATGAGGACAACGACCGAGTGGGATTGAAAGTACGGCCGAAGCTTCCTCGCTGCCATGACCAGGGCGTAGGCCATTTTCTCAATCTTCGGGTAGCGGAGTTCGGCATCCCGAAGCACCTTGCTCACGTAGTAGATAGGCCTTTGGGTCCGGTCCTCCTCTCTCACCAAGACAGCACTTAGGGTCTGCTCGGAAGCAGCCAAGTAGATGAAGAGAGTCTCGCCCGGGACCGGTTTGCTGAGCAGAGGGGGGTTCACCAAGTAGGCCTTCAGTTGGTCGAACGATTCCTGTTGTGGTTGGCCCCATTCAAAACCCTTAGCCCCCCTGAGTGCTTTGAAGAAGGGGAGGCATTTTTCTCCAGACTTCGAGAGGAACCGGTCGATTGCGGCGAGCCGACCAGTAAGCTTCTGCACCTTCTTGATGTTCCGAGGCGGGGCCATGTCTAATATGGCCTTAATCTTCTCGGGATTAGCCTCGATTCCTCGTTGGCTTACCATGAAGCCGAGGAACTTTCCCGAAGAGACCCCGAACGCACACTTGTTCGGGTTAAGCCGCATGCTGTGCCTTCTCAACACGCCGAAGGCCTCCTGGAGGTCGGCCACGTGATCAGTGCCTCGGACGCTTTTGACGAGCATGTCGTCAACGTACACCTCCATGTTCCGGCCTATCTGGCTTTGGAAAACCTTGTTGACGAGGCGCTGGTAGGTGGCGCCCGCATTCTTCAACCCGAACGGCATGACCCGGTAGCAGTAGAGGCCTTGATCGGTAACGAAGGAGGTCTTCGGAATGTCCGGGGGGAACATTCGGATTTGATTATAGCCTGAGAAGGCATCCATGAAGCTGAGGAGCTCATGGCCCGAGGTGGTGTCAATGAGGGTGTCGATGTTTGGAAGAGGGAATGGGTCCTTCGGACACGCCTTATTCAGGTCAGTGAAGTCGATGCATATTCTCCAGGAGCCGTTGGACTTCTTGACCATTACGACATTGGAGAGCCACTCGGGGTAGTTTACCTCCTGTATGAACTTGGCCTTCTGTAACTCCCTGTCCCAGTTGTACGTATTTTATTACGTGAATTTTTGTACTTCAATTTTCGGATCAATTTTATTTTTCTCTTTGGACTCTTTATCTAAAGCCAGAATATTTTTCTGATCAATTCTATAAATTTTGTGATTTTTCGATTAGAGTTTAAATACAAATTTTAAACCGTGATTAATACTAATCCTAATCCTAATCCTAATTCTAATCCTACCTAATTCTACGCCTAACTCCTCATTTTTCCTAAACCTATGATGATTTTTCTACACCTCCACCACCCTACACTCTTATTTTCCTAACCTATCCCTTGATTTTTCTACAGCCAACTACCCCCCTTTGATTTTTCTACACCTCTCCTATCCCTTCCGTCACTATCTCCTCTTTCATTTTTCTACAACCACTACAACCAACATAATACACATGCATGCATACATGCATGCTGTGCCTCTCACTTCTTTCTTTCTTTCTTTCTATATATACACCCCACCTCTTTCACATATCTACATCTCATTCTTCTTCTTTTTTTTTTCCTCATTCTCTTCCCCTGCCTTCTTCTCTTCCTCTGCCTCCTTCATACCGAGAGCAAGCAACGCCCCAGCTCCACTTCACATTCCACCTTCGAGCCAACGACTCCGCTTCTACGATCCCGTGAATCCCGAAAAATAACCCGATGCCGCGCCACCTTGTTGTTGTCGTCGCTCACTGTTGCTACCGTTAGCTACCGTCTTGCCGCCATTCTTACCGCCGTTGTACCGCCGTCCGTTGCCGACGTCGCTTCTTTCCGTGGTTAACACTACCACCGTAATCGTCACATTATAAGGCAAGTACCTTGTACACTATTTTTGTTCTCGTACAAGCATTTTCCTTTGACTCGTGGCAAGTAGTCTAGTTATCATCATATTTTATTGTCAAACTCTGTTCTAGTCACTTGTTTCATGTTATATCAACTCAAGAGTGAACCGTTAACACATTTCGAATCGTGTTATCGAATATCGAATATTCAACCTTACCATCTCTAAAATTTCTTGACCTTGCACTAAGAATTCGACCTTGTTCCCAATACTGGATTGAAGATTTTCTACATGGAAATCGTAGCCCATCGAGTCCCGAATCCAGAACATCTGACGGTTTCTCAATCGGATGTATAGATTGTGAGATATCGCGATTTTAGTACTGACATATCATGAATTTCTGAACCTGCACGGGATTACGAACGGTATCTTGTACTGAGAATTTGACCATCTTCCCGACACTGGATCGAAAAACTTTATACATAAAAATCGTAGCCCTTCGAGTCTAGATATCCGAAACATCCTACAGTTTCTCAATCCGACGTATAGATTGTGAGATATCGCAGTTTTAGTATTGTGACTCCGAATTTTCAGAATGCGCGCGAAACATCGAAACCAGCGGAGAATGAATTTGTACGCATAGCTACTGTCTTTAGAATGTATCGTGTGAATATGCGTTGGAACCGGAAGAGAGTCTACTTTCTAGAATCTCTGACGGAATCAGATTTTCTTTTCTGTAACAACGGAAAAGTGAATTTGAATGCAGATATGTCAAGTTGTCTAAAAATTCATCTCTACGGTTTTGCATATAAACCCATTACTTTTCATATTTAATGAACTGAGTGTACTATTGTTCTTGTAATAATAACTTGCATATATATAATAGGTTGATAGAATGTATTTTATACCACTTGATAATTCTATAATAACTACTCTCGATACATGTACCCGATATATCTCATGTCCATGATTACTGCCCTTAATATTTTCCTTGACTAAACTATTTGATTACACTGTTCTACTAGTCGTACCAATTGCATATTCATAATTAATTATAAAAGAATAACAAGCCGGGGTTATAAGGGTACGACTTAATTGTGGACAATATAGGGGAGTATACTCGGAAGGGGGCCCGTGTTTCCCGAAATAGTGATTCTTGATTCTTGATTCTTGATTACACAATTCTTGATTACATAATTCTCGATTACATGATTCATGATTACCTGTCTTGATACTATCACTGGAAGACCCGAGTACATGATCCTATAGAATTCACTACTTAAGTCTAAACGTCACATAATTGATATGCACCGAACTTGTGGTATGGGACACAAGATTGCGTGCATTAGATAAGTTAATAACACAGATAAACTTGAGATTTCCACTAAGCATGACTCTTGATTACATGATTCTTGATTACATGACTCATTAGATAAGTTAATAACACAGATAAACTTGAGATTTCCACTAAGCATGACTCTTGATTACATGACTCTTGATTACAAGACCCTCGTTACATGACTCTTGATTACATGACTCTTGACTATAAGACCCCCGTTACATGACTCTTGATTACATGACTCTCGATCCTTGATTACATGATTATCGATTAACTGAGCCTAGGTTATCAATTACTTATATCTTGAAGTCTAGAATACACTAGTTATAGTTATTACTTACATGATCATATTGTCCCAATTCCTTACTTACTTCCATATTGTATTTGTACTTCTACTTCTTGTTTCTTCCATGTTATATCTTGTTATATTACCCCTTTTTCTGCTTGTTGCTACTTGCTGCCCGAAACTTGCTCTAACGGGAACTTTTCTATTTTTCTTTGAGTTAATGATTATACAGGTACCGATGGACCAGATGAGCAGACTCTCTAGATGATCGTTGCTGCTTTGTTACTACTTCATGTTGTTTTTCTTTCAGTCGCTATTTTATCTAGTTGTTATAGTGAACTGTTCATCGTACTGTTTTAATTATGGCACCTTGTATTCTCGGGCATTTTGACCCGATGTTGATGTATTATCTGGATGATGGTTATTTTATTTTCAGCTCATGTGATCATTATATTTGTCTGCGTAAATGTGTTATAAATATCTTGTTGAGCTTATAATTGCACAGCTTATGGATGATGTATATCATTCGCTGGACCTCAGTTGCGTGCCAGTATTTCCGTATAGTGGGAAGCGGGGCGTGACACCTTCAGTAGTTTATCCACCTCCTCCTTGATGGCCTGCTGTCGCTCGGGGGCGAACTTTCGTCTCTTCTGCTGAACCGGTTTGCACCCCGGTTCGACACTAAGGCGGTGGACTAGCAACTCCTCGGAGATTCCGGGCATATTCGCGGCCGACCAAGCGAACGGGTCGCGGTTATCCCGGATACACTTGACCAAGTCTGAGCACAGCGCAGTCGGTAAAGACTTGCTGATGAGGAACTTCCGGCTCGGGTCCTCGTCCGAGAAGAGCACTTCTTCTAACTCGTCCGTCGGCTCGGACGTTGGTCGGACTTTCGGCTCGGGGATTTCTAGTGTCTCGAGGGAGAGCACCGGTCCCTCTGTGGAAGTCATATAGCACTTCTGAGCCATCTCTTGGCTTCCCCTGACTTTCCCTACTCCCGACCGAGTGGGGAACTTCATTTTAAGATGGTACGCCGAGGGGACAGCTTCCAAGGCGGCTAGGCCGGGTCGGTCCAGAATGACATTATACGCTGCCGGGACATCGACGACCATGAAGTCCATCAGCTCGGTTCGGGTAGTAGGGGTGCTTCCAGCAGTTACGTCTAGGGTTATCACCCCTTCGATAGTTACTGGGACCCCCGTGAACCCGTGGAGTGTGTAACCGGCCGGCTTGAGACGGTCCCGGGATAGCTGTAGGCCTCGGAAGGCCGAGAGGAAGAGGATATTGACCGAACTCCCATTGTCTACTAAGATCCTCTGCACCTTGAAGTTGGCCATGCGGAGGTTGATGACGAGGGCGTCACAATGGGGGGTTCGGACCCCTTCGAGGTCTTCGTCGGAGAAAGACACAGGCACGCCGAGACCTTTGGGAGGAGGGGCGCTGTGAACCGAGTTGACCTCTCGGACGAAGGCCTTCCGAGAGGAATTAGAGGGGCCTCCCATGGGACCTCCGTGGATCAGGTGCAGAACCCGTCCTTCCTCGAACTCGGGTGTCTCCTCGCGTCGCTCGGAGCGCTTGTTAGCCCCCCGAGGCGGAGGGGTGCTGCGATCCGCCCGATCGTTTGCCTTAACAAATTTGGCCAGTTGCCCTCTCTGGATGAGGGCCTCTATTTCATTCTTCAGCGCTCGGCAGTCGTTGGTGTCATGGCCGTGGTCCCTGTGGTAGCGGCAAAATTTCTCCTTATTCCTCCTCTTAGCTGGGGTGTTCATCCTCGGAGCTGGAGGGATTACCCCTTCCTTCTCCACTTCCATCAGGATGGTGGAGACACTAGTGGTGAGGGGAGTGAACTTCTCGAACCTATGGGAAGGCCGGCGCCGACCGCCGCTGTCCTTCTGCATCTTCTTCGACTCCTCCTCCTCCGTCGCCTTCCTCTTCGATCCGGAGGCCGATCCTCCGAAGTTCGGGAGGCACTCGGCCTCTTCCGCCCGGATATACTTCTCGCACCTTAGGAGAAGGTCGGCGAAGTTATACGGGGGCTTCTTGGCTAGGGAAGATCGGAGGTTGGCGTTGAGGACGTTCGACTGGAACGCCACGGTCGCCACTGACTGGTCTAAGGAGGCGATAGACCTGACCTCTGCGGTGAATCTCTTCACATAGTCCCGCAGCTTCTCTCCCCTTTCCTGCCGCAGGTTCAGTAGGGAGAGACTTGTCTTCTCAGCTCGCCTGCTACTCACGAAGTGAGTTATGAACAGTGTTTCAAACTGCTCGAACGAGAAGATGGAGGAGGGAGCAAGTCTGGAATACCATTCCCGAGCCGACCCCCTGAAGGTGGCGGGGAAGGTCCTGCAGAGCACGGCGTCGGAAGCTTGATGGATCAGCATCAGGGTCTTGAAGCTTTCGACGTGATCAACTGGGTCGGATTCCCCTGAGTACGTTTCAAACTGCGGAGGTTTGAAACCCCTCGGTATGTGGGCCTCCATGATCGACCGAGAGAAAGGGGGTCTGCTAGGCCGGACGGTTCCTACTCGGGACTCCTCCTCTCTGTCCATGCGACCGATGCGCCTCTCCACCTCATGAAGTCGGCGGTTGAGGGCATCGTCCCTCCGCTGGTAATCATACGATCCCCCGGACTCTTCCTTATAGGAAGGGGAGCGGGGACTGCGGCGCCGGTAGTCCTGGGATCGGCGAGGCCTGTACCGTTGCTGCTGATGGCTGGGAGCCGGGGTAGGACTTCGGGATCGGCGGCGAGGACTGAGAACCCTCGGGGGCATTGGAGCCCTCTGGGCATTTTGGTTGTTCTGCCGAAGGTTGAGGGCCTGCAGTACGGTGTCTTGAAATTGAAGGAACTCGGCACGAGTAATGGGTGCGTCACTGTTCCTCCGAGGATGCCGATCTGCGGGGGAGTGCGGCCTCCTTCTGCGGTGCTCGGGCGATGCCGCTCGGCCCCTTCAGTCCGGAGACCTTCGGCCCTCTCGGCGGTGAGGCGACCGCTCACCACGATGCTGGCGGGAGGCTTCCTCTCGAGCTCGCCTCTCATCAAGGTGGGTGCGGAGGTCTTCATCTTTTTGGCGGTTCAAGAGTGTGTTGCGGAGGTCGGGGTGATGAGAAGCCATTGAATCCGAGGATTCATTATGAACCGAGACAGGGTCCGGATTGAAGGGCTGCTTCTGCCTCCGACCGTTAGGTCCGGAAGGGCCATTGTTGGGTTGCTGTTTGGGAAGAGGAGGTTGGCCCTGCGGGGCCGGAGGAGGAAGTTCGGGCTGAGGAATAGGATTGACATGGGCTTCCTCCGTAGGATCGGCGGGATTGGTCCCGCGGTTGGACCCTCTCGAACTGACCTTCTTTGGAGGCATGGTTGGAGAGGACGACAAGGAAGGGGCTGAGGCTGTTCGTGTGGTTTTTCCCGCAGACGGCGCCAATCTGTTACCGCTGATTTCGGTGTGGGGGTAAACAGATAGAATTTGTGAGCTCGAGAAAAACCTGAACAGCTGACTCAAGCCTTCTTGCTCCTGCCGCGACCTGCAAGGAAGTGCGAGACACCGGGGTTGATTCCGGCGATGCACCCTCCGACGCTCTTGTCAGTAATCAGAAGAGATTAAGAAAGAGCTTAAGGTGGAAAAATAGTGATTAACCTGGCCACAGTGGCAGAGGGGAGGTATTTATAGTCGCCAGGGGAGTCATTAGAGGCCTGGTTCCCAGTGTAACTGCTAGGAGAAAAATCCTCACAGTCTGTTTAGGAAACTGACCCCTTGATTCCCGGTGAGAGCAAATCAGGCCCGTTAACTTGGTCAAATCAGTGGCCCTGATTTGTCTCCTGCAGGTTTGGGCTCGCCTCGGGTCGGGACCCGCGCCCAATCGGTGTGGGCCCGTTCGCGGGTTATTGGGTCTCGTGCGAAGGAGATCCAGAACCCGCTTTGGATCCACCTTGCATGTGAAATTACCATTTTACCCCCGAGCTTCGAGATTCGCGCCCAATCTGGACGGTCCCGATTTAACCCCATTTTTAGCCATATCAATAGTGAAAACAGGGTTCTTTACTGATCAGCGCGCAAATTACAGCATAAGTAGATTTTAGAAAAGAACATGAAACACCACACAAAACTTATCTTTGAAATTCATCAAAAATCTGGATCGTCCCTAATATCATAAAGAAACACTGAGAAAAATATTATACCAAGATATTATGTATAGAATAGTTTTTGAAAATAATTTGTTAACAAAATTAACCCAAAACAGAATCTGGAATCTATCGACACGTCTGCACAAAAATATTCATAACTCAGTCATACAAAATCCAAATCAAGTAAAACCAATGGGGTTTGAAAATAGACAATATTATCTAAAATTCATCTTTTATTTTGGAATCAAGAGTCGGACTGTAGCATGGACGAAAATAGCAATCAAAACAAAGCAAGCAGCAAATACAGATTTCACACCTCTAATCAAGAACATCATAACTTCAAGAATATTGATCCAAACACATCCAAACTTGAAATAAAACCTACCAAACATCTAAACATCGTGTTTTAGGGTTACTAACAAGTCTTCACCTATTATTTCACATGGGTCTTAGTCCAAACACAAATTCACACAAATAATCACATACACGCCTAAAAATCAAGATTGGGCAAAACCTAGGTCATTATCCTATCAAGATTGGTGTCATAAGTCATCTATGGCCAATTTATCACAATAGAGACAAAACCCATCAAGGAAAAATAAGTCTTTGGTTGTCTCTAGACCCAACTACACTAGATGTGAACTTTTTGACTTGTATCAACCTTATGAATTGTAGTACAAGTTACTTGCCTCTTAATGAAGATGAATGCGAAGAAATTAGTCATAGCAAAAAAACCCACGAGCGAAATCCTTCCAAGCGCGAACCCAAGCGAACCCACGAACAAAAATGCCTTACGATCAACTCCTTGATGCAACGAACCAAAGTGGATAATACCCACTTGAAAAATCACCAAAGGGGAGAGTTTTGTGAGGTGTTTGCTGGTACCGGTTATGTATCTACGATTGCTCGCCGACCTAGGCGTAGCCGGCCGGTAGAGTTGGGGAAGTTGCGCATTAGCAACGTTGTACAAGACGTTGTGTTCAGTAGCGCTAGATGGAACTGAGATTGTCGGTCCGATGGTCTTGTTACAGATTTGGTAATGGAAGCATCTACACTTGGGTCATCCCAGAATTACGAGATCGGCGGACAGTTGGATGGCTGATGCACCAAATGTGCATATGTTGGCACCTTTAGGAGTATATTGGGCAGGTAAACGAAGTTATAAAGATAACCCAAAAGGTGTACTAACTTACTACTGAGATGAGCTCGATCAACTACGATAAGAGTTCGTGATTTGGGAGCTGTATACACCCGAGTGGGTGGGAAGGCTACCACCGGTGTACATGACCGAGTGGAAGTTGTGGTTGACGACGGCTCCACTCATCAACTTTGGTACAGTGGAGCATCAGTGGCCGCATAGAGTCCTACAGAAATTCAGTCTTCAACAAGATTATCCCGATGGAAAAATATCCCGATACAACATTGAGTTACATGCTACTAAGGGTTCCGGTCGTATGCCTATCCATGATTGGGCAGATTTCCATTGTGCTCATGTTGCAAATTAGAATGAGCGACAGTTTGAACTCGTACTTGATGAAATTCCCCCGTACGATGACATTAAACAAATTTTGTATATGGCTTGGTGCAAGAATATAACGCGTTTGTACATCTCTCCGCATACACAACTACCTGTTAGGATTCAACTACCAATTGAGGAGAGAGAGTGTAACCCCAGTATTTTCTTTTCTTGTATTTTTGTATGTATTTATTTTTTCTGAGTATCTATTCGGATGGTATTCTTTTGCCCTTTCTAAACCGTGTGATTGTTTCTTCGTTCTCAATAAAATCCATCTATTTTATCGTCAATTCAGTTATGTGATTTTCAATCTTCTTGATTCAAATTCTTCTGCCAATTCTTAATTTTGGATGAATTGTTTAATTCTAATTCATTTGCTTCATGGCCTAATTATCTATTAATTGAGTTCCTACCCTGTTAGATCCATATTCTAACCTAATCTACCCTATTTAGACCCAAAACCCTATTATTCGCCTTATTGGATCCTAAACCCGCTACCCAGTACCCTCTTTTACCCAGTATCCCTAAAATTTCTCCCTCACGTTCTTCATATCTGTCTAACAAGCTGATCTTGCTCCCCATTATCTCCCCTTGATTCCTTAATCTTAACTTACCAAAAATCCCATTATAATCCCAACCAAATTCGTTCTCTTTCCCCTGCAGTCATTATCTCCTAATGAACCACTCTCTCTCTCTCTCTCTCTCTCTCTCTCTCTCTCTCTCTCTCCAAACCTCTCTCCCTCTCTCCCTGTGCACACCTACCTACCCCGCCGTCCGTCAACTGCCCTTCCGGCCATCGCACCCTGACCGCCAGTCGCCCCTCCCGTCGCGTGCTCCTCGCGCCACCTCGACGACCGCACCGCCGGTGCAGTGCCACCTCCCTAGCACAGCCTCCACCCGAACACCCCGCATCTCATTCTCCTCACGTCGTCATCCCTGTCGACTGCCTCACATCGACCGCTGCCCCGTCCTCCTGTTGCTCCGCCGTCCCACCATCCGATCCCCTCCGTCGTCAAGCTTCATCCCGCAACGCCTCTTCGCATTCTTGGATCGTCGTATTCGTGTTCGCCGCCCGGGATCCATTCTCGTTATTCTTTTGTCGGATTCATCTTCTACATCCAAGGTAAGTAACTTGCATATTATTTTGTTTGTATACAAGTACAAAATACCGCATGTAGTCTTACTCTCGTTTTTGTGTTCGTTCTCATGATGATCTCTTGATAAATCTTGATCTCGTTTGTTTGATCCATTCGTAGTCTTGACCCATCATAATAAGTTGTCACACACACTACATGAAAATAAATTAGTTCTAGATAGACTCTTGATACATGTATATATTCTTCGTGATCTATGGTATGTTGTGTATTTTGTTACATGATTGATGTGATAGATGTGTTATCTCGTTGTAGACTTGTTATTACGCATGCCATGTTGATTTGAATATCTAATATATCATGTTTTACATCATGCTCAAATTTGGATCAATTGTAAATGAGTTGTTTGATTAAATGCATGAAAGAATTTCTTTTTTTGTTGCTGCCCTGATTTAGTACAGCAAGTTAAACCCTGTTAAGGTCATTAAAATGAATTATTTTGTGAATATGATTCGTAGGCCTCGATGTCTATTTTTCAAAAATTTTAACGGATCTTAATTTCGATTTTTGACGTGTAAGATGTCACTGTTTTACTGTAGCTGTGTCGTAATTTCCAGATTCTGAATTATAAGATCGTTACACGATCTATTATTTTAAAACCAATGTTAAAAGTAAAATTTGGACTTAATATTTTTTTGGGTATGTCTAGACATGAATTGTATAAACCCCTAATTTTTGTGGAATTGTTTAATAATTTTTATAACTTATTTCATGCTTGTAAAACTAATCATATAATTGTCAAACTGCATGTTGTTCAGTAAAGAACTCTATTTTCAACCTGATTCCAGTCACTTTTGATTAAAAATTTCTGAACATGAAATATAGCCTGGTATGTATATTTTACATTCCTTTTGATGGATTTAAATTTCGAGTTGTATTTTGTGATTTAGCGCTGTTTGGTACTGCTGTGTCTAAAATTTCATATTCATAAATTTTCTGCATCGTTCTGTTTTCCAAATTAAATTGACATGCGATCTGTAATGGAATTTTATGAAATTTTATATGCTGATACTAGACATGCCAAGGATCCTCCCAGATTTTTCCTAGAATTAATTAGTGTGTTTTAATACTATTTTCATGCCTATAAATAAAACTTTGCGATTTTTGGCCGAACATGAATTCTGTGTAAAACTCTGTTTTGAACCATGTTTCTGTAATTGTTATATGACTTGTGAATATGCGCTGGATTTGGCTAAGAGTCTAGTTTTTAGATTTTTAACGGATTCAGATTGGCATTCTTGTGGCAACAAGAATCTCAGATTTGGTGCAGTAATGTCTTGCTGTCCAGAATTGGAAGTCTCATTGTCCTAACTATTATAAGTTATTTGTCACCTCATCATGTCTTCTATCCAACCTGAGCTTTTTTCTTATTTTTTCCATGCTTTTCTTGCCCTTTTTGTGCACGTATATACCTGCTTTAATAATCATGACAAGTAATCAAGCCGGGATTAAGGAAAAAATCTAGTAGTGGAAAATATAAAAATATGTACTTGTAAGGGGCCCCGTGTTTCCTACCTGTTACATGTTACATGATTACATGATACATGATCCTGATTACCTATTTACCTGATTACCTAGCTACATACTTTCCTATAGGAAGGTGTACTCAGAAGGGAACCCATAGGTCCTACCTGATACCTGATTACCTATTATATGATTATATGATTACATGATATATGATCTTGTTTATCTGTTTACCTGATACCTGAGTACACGGCCCTATATAATCTACTACGAAATCTAAATGCAACTTATTTGAATTTAGAAACCATGTGGTAAAATTTGGGACGCATGAAGTGCTACCTAGATAGGATTAAATATAAGACTTGAGAATACCTGATCACTTGCACATCCCTATTACATGTTTACATGTACATGCTACCTGTCACATGTTACTTGTTTACCTGCTTGTATGCTACTTGATACCTATTACATTTTACTTGTAACCTGTTATCTAATCATGTCGCTTAATTCTGTTCCTTGGTTTTAGAGTTAGTTGCTCTGTTTTTCTGTCACATTCCTTCCATGCTTACTTCAGTACTTGCTTCTTGTTGCTACTCTGTATCTTGTTTATCTGTTTTTCGTACTTGTTACCTGCACTAAATGCGGCCCGTAACTTACACTGACGGGCGTGTTGTTTCTTTTTCCTTTTCCCGCAAATTGTCAAATTTGTAGATTCTGGTGATCAGCTGCCCGAGGGAGTAAGTGACCAAGTGTTATAGGCTTGGATAGATTTCCTGTTTGAATTATTTTTCCAGCTTGAATAAATTTGTGTTTATTAGCTATTTGGATCTTGTATTGGGCATGTTGTCCCAGAACTTATAACTTGTTGTTTCCAGATCTGGTTTATTTGATATTAAGTATTCTTGTTTTCAAGTAATTCTGTTGGTTATATTAATTTGTTTCATGCATGCGTGGATGGTTATTCAAGTTTATTTTTTTGTTTATTCCTGTGTATTGTTGTAAAGATCCTTACAGCTCATGAATGGTAAAAACCATTCGTTGGACTTTGTCGCGTATCCTTTTTGGGAAGCAGGGCATGACAGAGAGAGAAAACCACCACCCACATATTCTAGTGCATAACCCATGTTCCAACCGAAGGCATCATTTGTACGTGTGTTGGTGAGTAAACTTTGATTCGCATTTTCCATGGCATTATGTTATTTTTAAAATGATTGAATTTATTACAAACCGGATTGTGTTTAATATACTTGTTTTTTGTGTTTTAGATCGATAATACATGAGATATGGCAAAAGAATGTGCACGGATAATTAATAGTAACACAGCTGATATGGCTAAAAATGGGATTAAATCGGGACCGTTCAAATCGGACATGAATCTTAAAGCTCAGGGGTAAAACGGTAATTTCATCTATAAACGGGTCTGAAATGGGAATTGGGTCTTTCTTCAAAGCCCAATAACCCATAAATGGATTTGCCTTACTGGGTATGGATCTCAACCCGTTACAAACCAGTTCAGAAGGATAAAGAAGAATTCAGATTCATAATTATCCCTAAGAAGTGATCTTAACCGCTTCTATCCATTCACACTGGGAAGTAGAGATATGTTCTTATCTCGAAACGGATCCCTAAGGCGACTATAAAAACCCCTCTCCCCCCACCATAACAAGGTAATCAATCTTTTTCCAGTTAAAACTCTTTCTTAATCATTTAGATTACTGAAAAGAGCGTCAGAGGGTGCGTCGTCGGGATCCATCCCGGTGTTTCGCACTTTTTACAGGTCAACGGCAGCGGCAAGAAACCAGTCAACACATTGGTGAAGGTCAATAGGTTTGCTTTATTGTTTTCTCCAAGAATCCACAAATTCATCTGTTTGCTCCCACACCAAAATCAGCAGCAACAGATTGGCGCCGTCTGTGGGGACCGAAAAAGCAACCCGACCTAACTTCATCAGCGAGACAAGTTTCAAGCCATGCATCCAAAAGAGAAGGGGAAGGCAGCGGTGTCCAGCCGAAGAACCACTTCTCTTCCTCCTCCCCCTCCTCCAGCTCAAGGCTCCTCCTCAACAGGCCCCTCCAGGGTCTCGGGGGGCTGCCCAAGGGGGCTCCCATCGGAGTCGTCCGAAGCAACATCCTCTTCAGGACCATGTCGCGGTTCGCAATCCTTTAGTTGGCTCTATGGCTTCTCAAAGTCCTCCCGAGCGGGATCTCCGTCAAGTGATTGCCGACTGCCAAAAGGGGGTCGACCTCCAAACTTGCCTGAATGGATGGCGAGCTTTTGGGGGATTCCATCAACATGAGCACCCAGGGGTCTCAAGAGTCCGGACCCCCCGCTGACTGAGGACCAGAAGATCCCCTCCCCCGAGGAGGCGATGAGAGTCCCCTCATCGTCATCGGCGGAGAACTCATTCTCCAGTAAGCCGAGCCACACATAGGAACCGCCAAGCTGGAGAGGCAACAGTCACAAGGGCGGAGCTCCAAGATTTTCAAGAGGCCGTTCTGCGGGCCCTCAATGCCGCTCCCAACCACGAGCAACGGGCACCTAGTCCTGAACCTGCCCCAAGCCGCCTTCACACTCCCAGTCCTCGTCTATCTCTAAGCTACCATCGCCGCAGCCCCAGTCCACCCTCGTACGAAGATGAGTCCCGGGGCTCGGCAAGATATGATCAAAGAGAAGACTCGGTCTACTGCCGTCTCCACGAGATGGCGAGGCGCCTCGGCTGGATTGACAGGGAAGAAGAGCAACGGGAGATAAACCTCCGCCCGAGCAGGCCTCCATTCTCCCGCACTATCATGGAGGCCCCCGTCCCAGAAAACTTCAAGCTGCCTCACTTCGAGTCGTATACCGGGGAGTCGGACCCTGCGGATTACATAGAGAGTTTCAAAACTCTCATGATGATACACCATGCTTCAGACGCCCTCCTCTGCAAGATCTTCCCTACCATGCTGAAGGGGCCTGCGAGAGAATAGTACACTCGACTCGCCCCGACCTCCATCTTCTCATTCGACCAGTTCGAATGGCTCTTCCTTACTCATTTCGTGAGTAGCCGCCGGGCCGTGAAAACAAGTGTTTTGCTGGTAACCCTCAACCAAGAAAAGGGTGAACGCCTAAGGGATTACATTCGACGCTTCAGCGCCGAAGCCCAGTCCATTCCCTCCCTCAACCAATCAGTAGCCTGTGCCGCATTCGAGCGCAACGTCACTAACGCTCGCCTCAAGGCGTCCCTTGCTAAGAAGCCTCCTCGGGACTTTTCAGAACTCCTACTTAGGGTGGAGAAGTACATACGAGTGGAAGAGGCTCTCAACCACCTACTCTTGAGGAATCATCTTTCGGGAACAAACGGAAGAATACGAGTGAAGAGGGATCCCAAAAATTCCAGAGGGACGGCAATGGCCAGCGCCGCCCAACTCCTCGTTTTGAGAAATTCACCCCCTCATTGCTAATATATCAAAAGTTCTTATGGAGGTGGACAAGGAAGGGCTACTCCGCGCTCACCCTAGAATGAATACCCCTAGCAAGAAGAGAAACAAGGATAAGTGGTGTCGCTTTAACAGGGACCAGGGCCACGACACGGATGATTGTCGAGCTCTTAAGGAGGAGATCGAAGAACTCATACAGCGGGGACACCTGACCAAGTTCGTCCAAAAAGATGGGGCCAAGCTTCTCCCTGAGGAGCCTACAAACGAACAGAGAGGCCCGCCGAGCTTCAAGTCTCAGAACCTGGGGCCGTCTTCCACCTCATCCAAGGAGGTCCAATGGAGGGAGAACCCAGCTCCTCTTAAGAGGTCTTCACCTTATCGTAGAAGTAGGATCTTGATTTTCAATAAGGCCGATGCTTGTAACTCGGCCAATAACATGTAATAATGGCTCGCCCTATTGAAGTGGCCACTTAGTTTATCTTAATAAAACTCTAAATTTTTTCATTGAAAATTATTGCTCTTGCTTCATCTCTATCTCTCCGAGTCACATCTACAACTCGTTAAATGGTGAGTTCAGAGTCTAGCTTCTTCTACGTGGCTGCTCCCACAACTTACTAAGCTCAAAAAACGAGTTTGGAGTCCAACACTTGGTTCGACGTTGCTTTAGCCGCTTGCAAACAAGCAAGGGCGGGGCAGCTCACTATTCGGAATTTCTCCTATAACTCGTTAACCCCCTCTAACAACAAGTTCGGAGTCCAACACTTGGCTCGATTCTGCTTCAAATTACTCGCTCATAAGCGGGTAAGAAGTGGTTCGTCATTCGGAACTACTCCCACAACCGTTGAATCTCTCTTAAATGACGAGTTCGGAGTCCAACACTTAGCTCGATTCCGCTTCAAATTACTCGCTCATAAGCAGGTAAGAAGTGGTTCGCCATTCGGAATTGCTCCCACAACCGTTGAATCTCTCTTAAACGACGAGTTCGGAGTCCAACACTTGGCTCGATTCTGCTTCAAATTACTCGCTCATAAGCGGGTAAGAAGTGGTTCGTCATTCGGAACTGCTCCCACAACCGTTGATTCTATCCCTTAAGCAACAAGTTCGGAGCTCAACTCTCTCCTAGAGTTGCTCCTCAAACTTGTCTCCCAAATGGCTCTCTCCTAAAGCCAAGCCCTTCATTCCGCTCGCCTCCAAAGCGGTCCTCGTCTCAACGAGTTCGGAGTGTAACTCTCCCTTAGAGTTGCTCCTCAAACTTGTCTCCCAAATGGCTCTCTCCTAGAGCCAAGCCCTTCGTTCCGCTCGGCTCCAAAGCTTACCTCTTCACAACGAGTTCTGAGCACGACTCTCCCCTAGAGTTGCTCCTCAAACTCGTCTCTTAAATGGCTCTCTCTTAGAGCCAAGCCCTTCGCTCCGCTCGCCTCCAAAGCGGACTTCTTCTCAACGAGTTCGGAGCACAACTCTCTCCTAGAGTTGCTCCTCAAACTCGTCTCCCAAATGGCTCTCTCCTAGAGCCAAGCCCTTCCCTCCGCTCGCCTCCAAAGCAGACTTCTTCTCCACGAGTTCGGAGCACAACTCTCTCCTAGAGTTGCTCCTCAAACTTGTCTCCCAAATGGCTCTCTCCTAGAGTCAAGCTCTTTGCTTCGCTCGCCTCCAAAGTGGACATCTTCTCAACGAGTTCGGAGCTAAAACTCTCCCCGAGAGGTACTCCTCAAACTTGTCCTCCAAGAACGGACTTCCCCTAGAGCCATGCAAAGCTCTTCTCAACTTCGCGAAGACGAAGATGTTGCGAGACTATCTTGACCTTGAAGAAGGAGGATTCTCCAACTCATCTCTGAATAGAACTTGTAAATCTTCGAAATAGCTTCGAAACAAGGGGTCATGCGCCCCGATCCGACCTTCGTAGCAATGGGAACATCGGTTACAATACAAATGTGAGAAAAAACTCTCACTTGGACTTCGGCACACTTCGCCGAGCGTTCTTGGCACCGATGCTCAAACGTGAGAAAAACATCTCACTTGGACTTCGACACACCTCGCCGAGCGTTCTTGCCACCGACGCTCAAACGTGAGAAAAATATCTCACTTGGACTTCGGCACACCTCGTCGAGCGTTCTTGCCACCGATGCTCAAACGTGAGAAAAACATCTCACTTGGACTTCGGCACACCTCGCCGAGCGTTCTTGCCACCGACGCTCAAACGTGAGAAAAATACCTCACTTGGACTTTGGCACACCTCGCTAAGCATTCTTTCCACCGAAGCTCAAGTTGGAGAAAGAATCGACCTCAAGATCCGCACTCAAATCAAGATCAACGGTGGTGATTGGAGCAAAAAGAAAAAGTCAACAGTCAATGTTGACTGAGTCAACGGTCAGCCGTTGACCGCCACGTGTCAAGTTGCTGAAGCCATCTCCTGGTTCGAAAATGCAATCCCAGCATTCTTGCCACCGATCATGTAATGAGAGAAAAATTTATCAAGAAAAGTCAACGGTCAATGTTGACTGCCACTGTCACGCCCAGCTTCCCAAAAAGGAATACGGAATACGGATACATAACAAAAGCCCAGCGAATGATTTTCATCATCCTTAAATTGTTCAAGAATCTCTGCAACACATCACAAAAATAATCAGAGTCTGAAGCAAAAGGCACAACCATTCATGCATAATTGAAACAAATTACCAACAGAAATTTACTTGAAACCAAATACAGTATTCTCAAATAAATCATAGTCTGGAGAAAACAATATCCTGGGTCACATCGCCCAAATACAAATAATCTCCAAATAACCAAATACACTTTATTCAAGTTCAAGCAACAATGAATAATAATAATAAAGCAGGAACTCGAGTACTAATCCATCATCTCGCCAATACCTTTTGGCAGCTGACCAACCTGATCTGCAATTAGTAAATTTGCAGGAGAGGAAATGAGAAAAATAAGTACCCGTCAACTGCAAGTTGCGGGTCACAAATAATGTAGGATATAAGCACAGGGGTTAGAAAACTCTAAGTAACATGCTTAGCATGGTAAAAGTGTGTCAACAGAAAGATAATATCTAACCTGAATCAGGAAAGGTAGAACTAAGTAGTATGGTATACTAACAGGTACAGGTAACAAGTATCAAGTGTCAAGTTATCAGGTATACAGGTACACATGTATCAGGTATCAGGTAATCAGGTAAACAGTAACAAGTAATCATGTTACAAGATAATCAGGTAACAGGTATACAGGTAACAGGTTATGTCATGTCAAATCTTGTTATTTTATTATCTAGGTAGCACTTCATGCATCCCGGTTTTTACTACATGGTTGCTACAACAAATAATTTCGCTTTAGATTTCATAGTGAAGTCCATAGGGCAGTGTACTTACGTATAGGAAACAGGAACAGGTAGAACCTAGTGGTTCTCTTCCGAGTACATCTTCCCAATGGAAGTATGCAGTTAGGTACAGGAAATAGGCATAACCTAGTGGTTATCTTCCGAGTACATCTTCCTATAGGGAAGCATGCAATCAGGTACAGGTAAACAGGATCGTGAAGCATGTAGTCATGAACATGTAACAGGCAGGCAGGACACAGGTCCTCTTCCAAGTACACGTTTCTATATTTTCCACTACTAGATCTTTTCCCTCAACCCCGGCTTGGTTACTTTTATTATGGTCATCAAACAGGCAAAAATATGTACGAAATAGTGCCAAACTAACATGGTATAATCAGTATTAGGTTCAGGGAAATAAATATACAAGCATGGATGATATACATTCATATAAACGAGCAAAACAGTGTATGTTCATAATCAGATCAGCATGACAGATCAGTACTAAAACAGTGAATCCCGTCCCTACAGAAATGCAAATCTAGATCCGTCGAAGGATCTGGAAACAAGACATCCACACAAATCCAACGAGTATAATTAAGTCATATAGTTCAGAAAATCACAACTCAAAACTGATTTGAAAACAGAAAACACGTTCAGTCAGAAATCAGGAAAATGAATTCTCAGTCAGGAAAACAGCATTAAAACCTCTCAAATAAATTCAGGAAAAATCTGGGGTATTCTCCTATAAGTCTAATATCAAAATATAAAATTTCATAATATTCTAGTAATAATAGATCAGTCATTAAAAATACGAAAGCATCAAGAAAACATAGTTTAGCAAATCTGGAAATCCCAACACTGCTGTACGAAAACTCAGATATCTCGCAACCAGTGAAACGAAATCCAATTCCGCCAAAGGGATATGAAAATAGATAGAATTTACTAACTTTCATATTTCACAAAAAATTTTCATACAGTTAAAAGAATCATAGTGAAAATAGAGTTCTTTACAGAACAGCGAGCAAAATACAGTATGTATAGATTTTAGAAACGAGCATGAAACACCATATAAAACTTATCAATAAAATTCATCAAAATTCTGGGTAATCCCTAAATTCATAAAGAAACACTGACCAAAATATTAGATCAAGGTAATATGTATAGAATAGTTCTTGAAAATAGTTTTTTAACAAAATCAACCAAAAACTGAATCTGGAATAGATCGACACCTCTGTACTAAAATAGCCATAACTCAGTCATACGAAATCCAAATCAAGCAAAACCAGTGGGGTTATCTAAAACTCATATTTTATACAGGAATCAAGATACTGGCTGTAGTATAGACGAAAACAGCAATCAAAACAGAACATCCAAAAAATACAGATTTCACACTTCAAAACAAGAACATCATAAGTTCAAGAATATTGATCCAAACACATCCAAACTTGAAATACAACCTACCAAGCATCTAAACATCATGATTTAGAGTTATTAACATGTCCACACCTATTATTTCTCATGGGTCTTAATCCAAACATAAATTCACACAATTATTCACATACATGACTAAAAATCAAGAATTGGGCAATTCCTAAGTTATCACATATCAAGATTTGTGTCAAGAGTCATCTATGGCCAAATTATCACAATAGAAACAAAACCCATCAAGGAAATCACAATCTTTGGTTGTCTCTAGACCCATCTACACTATAGGTAAACTTTTTGACTTGTATCAAATAAATGAATTGGAGTACAAGTTACTTGCCTTAATTTGGAGATGAAGAACGATGCAACCACGAAGAGAAGTCAAACCCACCAACGAAATCCGCTATAAGCAACGAATCCAAGCCCAATGAGCGAAATCCACCCACGAACGATCTCCTTGAAGCAACGACGATCAAAGTGGCAAACACCCACTTTGAGAACACCACAAAGAGAGTATGGGGTTCAAGAATTGCAAGTTTGATGATGGTGTTGTTGGTCTTGGTGGTCGGCAAGCAAGAAGGGGATGGGGGTTTGTGTATGGAGGCCAAAGTGGAGAAGTGGTGGCCGGTCATGGGGGCTCGGCCTAGGGAAGATGGTGTCGGGTTTGGGGGTTGATGCAGGTCGGGAGCACACAAAGGAAGGGGAGGCCAGGATTAGGAGAGGGAGAGAAAGATTTAGGGTTAGGGTTTAGGGTTTTAGGATTAGGGGTTTATATATAGGAGTTTAATGTGGGTTAATGAGTTGTGGGTATTAGTATGTAGTAATAGGTATACAAATGGGTAATGGATATTGGGTCAATAACAAATAGGAATACAATTATGAGTGAATTCTATGGCTTTTGAAAAATCTTATTAGGAGTCAAAATCATAGGTTTGGGAAAACACCACCAAAACACCAAGAGAAAAATAAAATAAAGGGGACGAGACCAAAAAAAGAGGAAAAGATCAAAATGATGCAAAACGAGATAAAAGAGACAATCAATCAGATACAAGAAGCTCAAAATGAAATAAAATGAATATATATTGAAAACAATTCCAATATACGGTTCAGAAAAATACAAGAGAGATAAAATACACCAAAATGAAAAATACACTCCAAAATACATAAAATGAAAAACAGGGGTTACACCACGTGTCAAGTTGCCGAAGCCCTCTCCTAGTTCGGAAATACAATCTGAGCGTTCTTGCCACCGGAGCTCAAATGAGAGAAAATTTTGCCTCGAAATTCGTGCTCAAACACGATCTGCGGCTCGGATCCAATCAAGCAAAAGGGGGGGGAGGGGGGGCTACAGGGTCGGGTCTGAACCCGATGGGGATCCAAACCCAAACCCTTTCTCTCTCCTCCCCTTCTTCTCCAACGGATTTGGCGCCAAAAAACTGAAAAAAAACCAACACTCCAACCTCTCTCTCTCCGAACTCACAAGCTTTGAACCCCGTCTCCAACCCGACCTCTGCAACCGAGCTCTCCCCTACCTCGACGAGCTCAAGAAGCTGAGCTCCGAACCCAAGCTTCGAGCTCGCCACCGCCACTATCAAGCTCAACTCTCAACCCATCGAGCTCCTCGTCAACTATTTCCTTCACGAGAACTCGTCGACGAACTCTGCGGTGCCAAGCTCTCCTCCTCGCCGAAATTGCTCAATAACGAGCTCCATCTTCGAGCTCCACACCATCGCCGCCGAGCACCGACGAGCTCTTCGCCACCGCAGTTGAGGTTCTCCGCTGCCGGAGTTGCGAAGCTCGCCATCAAAATCCGAGCGTTCGTGGCACCGGAGCTCAAACGAGAGAAAAGCTCCCCTCCACATTGTGAGCACCAACCGCAACCAAACTCCTTGTCGAGCTGCCTTCACTGCCGAACTTCCCCCTCGCCAAGCTCGAGTCCCCTCGTCGTCATCTATCAAGCTCGTGACCAAGCTTCCCCATGGCCTCATCAACCTCCAAAGCATTGAGCTCCCCCTTGAGCGAAGCTCCAAGTCGAACGTCTCCTTCATTCACCAACTGTCGCCACGTTCACCAACTCCTCAACGACCGTTCGCCGAGCTCCACCTACAGTGAGTGTCGAGCTCTTCTCCTGCTCGCCCAATGCCGTCAACGAGACCCACTCCTCGTGCTCAGTCATCACCAAGCCGCTCGCCAACCTCTAATGTCGAGCTTGGACGTTCACCGACCACCTCCAGACCAAAGCTCCAAGCTTCGCCGAACTCCCTCCTCGACAAACCCGCTCGACGAGTCCACTGTCGAGCTCTCCTTTACGAGCCCCTTCGTTCGACGAGCTTGGCGAACATCGAAGGGTGGAGTCCACGTCTAAGCTCGTTGAAGGAGAAGGAGTCGATGACAGACGAAGAGGGAAGAAAGAAGACGTAGAAGAGGAAAAGAGAAAAGTGCAACAGCAAAGAAAAAGAAAAAGGAAAAAAAGTCAACAGGAGTCGTTGACTTTGCCACATGGTGTCGACCTGGACTTCGGCAACCCTTGTTGACAATTCTTGCCACCGGAGCTCACATTGGAGAAAAAAAGACCTCTTCCCGATGCGCGCTCGCTTGATCGTGATCAACGCACACGATCGCGCCATGTCACCAGGTATTTATTTATTTATTTATGTAATCGAATTAATTATTTAAAAAATCTGAAAAATATTTAAAAATCGAAAAAAATTAATTAAAAATTCTAAAAATAATTATTAATTCAGAAAATAAATTTTAAATTCTGAAAATAATTAAAACTTAAATCAGAATAATTAATTAAATTTTTCGATAATTAATTATTTAATTCGAAAATTAAATAAAAAATTCAAAAAAATTCAGAAAAATCTGGAAAAATCACAAAAAATCCAAAAAATTTTGAGAATAATTTTGGGCATTTTACAAGCCCAGAATAACACCGTTACACCCCGAGTCAGATCCAACTCCCCCGAGAACTCCGATAAAATCTCGTGCGCCATTTGAACAACAAACTACTTCTCAAAGGCTATTAAACTCAGTCTTCAGGAGTGGGGGGCTCGTGATATGGCTAAAAATAGGATTAAATCGGGACCGTTCAAATCGGACACGAATCATAAAGCTCAGGGGTAAAACGGTAATTTCACCTACAAGCGGGTCTGAAATGGGAACTGGGTCTTTTTTCAAAGCCCAATAACCCATAAACGGATCTGTCTTACTGGGTACGGGTCCCAACCTGTTACAAACCAGTTCAGAAGGATAAAGAAGAATTCAGATTCATAATTATCCCTAAAAAGTGATCTTAACCGCTTCTATCCATTCACACCGGGAAGTAGAGATATGTTCTTATCTTAAAATGGATCCCTAAGGCGACTATAAAAACCCCTCTCCCCCCACCATAACAAGGTAATCAATCTTTTTCTAGTTAAAGCTCTTTCTTAATCATTCAGATTATTAACAAGAGCATCGGAGGGTGCATCGTAGAGATCCATCCTGGTGTTTCGCACTTTTTGAAGGTCAACGACAGCGGGAAAGAAACCAGTCAACACATTGGTGAAGATCAACAGGTCAACAGGTTTGCTTTATTGTTTTCTCTAAGAATCCACAAATTCATCTGTTTGCTCCCACACCAAAATCAGCAGCAACAACAGCCAAACCAATGAAGAAGTTCGCTCGGAAGATGCTCTCTTCATGTCGGGACTCATTAGAAGAGGTAGGAGAAGGCACGGTGTTGAACCGTTATTTAAATACGACCGTATGTTCACAGCGCCGTAAGAGCGTGAAGGATAGGCTATCTCGCCCGGTGCAACAATGACAATATCATTCTCCATCTCCACCACAAGAAGAAGAGCAAGAAGAAAAGCATCCTGAAACTGTTGTCCCAGAAAGACAAGAATCGTAAGAAGAAGAAGAAATTGTCGCGGAGTCACAATTTCGGCGGCGACAACCGATTCGGAATAGGTAACCACTACAAACTTACACGCCCGGTGGTTGAGTGTTTCCCGATACAATTATTTTAGAAATTAAATTTTTTGTTGTTGTTGTTGATTGTAATTGAAAAAAAGTGTTGTGGTTATTGTTGATATATGGTTAGTTTTGTTGTTGTTATTAATGTTACTGGTGTTAATTTTGTTGTTGTTGATGATAGTTTTGTTGTTAATTATACATGTTGTATTGTTTCTCAAGTGTTATTGTTTTGTTGAGCTATTGATGGTATTGTGTATATATCAGTAACATCCCGAAATTATTTTTAGTATAAAATACATTTTTACATTTTTGCACGTGCAATTTTATTTCGTTTTGGCCCTAAAGATTTTTCTATGTTATGCACACATTTCTTTTAATTATTCTAGCTTCATTTGCTTTCTTTTCTAAATTAAAATTCCATAGACCTAAAAGATGAATTTAAACCCATTAGAAATAAATAAATAAATAATAATAGAAGGCCCAATGAGAAGCCCACAAATAAAAATCCTATATTTATTTTCCTACACTTGTCATATAACAAACACCTAGGGTATAACTAAAAACAATTAATTAAATAAATGAGAAGTGTACATGTGTACTATACGTGCATGTGTGTTTGTGCATGCCTAGTGGGAGGCCGGCCTAAGAGAGAGGAGAGGGTGAGTGGGGGTGTGAGTTGAGGATTGGGGTGGTTATTTGAGTAGTGGGATCATTTTCCACCAAAAAAATGTCCTATAAATCCTAGACTCTTTCATTCACATTTGCACTTAATACTAATCACAATCAAGAGAGAAAAGAAAGAGTGTTGAGAAAGGAGGCCGAAATCTTTCTTTGGAGTTTTGGAGGGCTAGTGGTGAATTCAAGGAGGAGAAGAGCATTGGAGCTAGAAGCTTTTTCTAGGAGTTTTTTTCTACATTTGCATCAAATTAAGGTGGGTGTTCTTAATTGCCTTCTAATTTAGTAGTATTATGCATGCTAGTTTGACATATGTTTAGCTGTTAGATTTTGATTGGTATGATGAATGTAGATTGCACAATACTAGTATAATTATATCATGGCTTATAGAAATGTTGTTGTGTTTCAATTTAATAGCTAGAATTCATGTTAATTAAAAAGGAAAAGGATGTAGCATCTTGTAGGATGTGAGAATGGAAATCTTCTAATTAGTGCACATTAGAATGTTCATATAGAAGTCAAAATAATGCATCATGTATGAAAAACTTTAAAACTTCTATTATAGTGAAGAAATATTGAAATAGTCTCACTAGTATTTATTTTGGCATTATATTGGTATAAATTTTTATAAAGATGTTTTGAAGATGGACAATATTTTATTCAAAATTAAAGTTTGGTAGTAGGAGTACATTAATACAATTTGGAGGAAAATTCTATTATATTGTCAAAAAATAAGAGTTTTATAAGTTTAAATACGTGCTAATATACAATATATTGGAAAGAATGTATTCTGGAAGAGATTAAATTTTATGGTACAAAACAAATTAGAAATCGAAGTTTATAAAAATGAGTTATAAGCAGAGAAGTAAGATAAAGAGATTTTAAACCCTTCTTATATCAGGGATCGACCTTGGGCACACTAGTGCACGCTGCAGTTTCGAGTGCTGTGCATAGTGCACCTGGTCGTGGGTTCGAGTCTTGTTGGGGCTCTGTCTTTATTTAAAATTTCATTTTCACTCGATACCCAGTAGGGTTATATGAATGTAATTTGAAATGGGTTCTTTCACTAGCCGCTATTGGGCCTACTGGTCCTTGGGTGTGGCCTTGGGCGCTGTTTCTTTGTGGCTGCATGTGGTCGTGGGTTCGAACCCGGCCATGCTCTTATTAAATATTTTTGGTTTTCCTTGTATATTTGGAGTTTTTATGAGTAAAAAATTGGGAAATTTTTTTACTCTAAAATATTATCTAGACTTTATAAAATATTTCCACCATATTTTGATATATATTTTGTGAGAATTAGAAGTAGAATTCACATTTAAACAATGTGTTGAAGAACTTGAAATTTTAATTAAAAATGTGATTCGTGTATGATTAAGAAAAATAAAATTTGGGATACAATTCGATTCATCTTGATGAGATTTTATAGTAATTAATCCCTTTGATTAAGAGAATAGTTGGTTTGCCTACAAGGCTATAATTGATTAACTCGACAATTTGAGTGGTAATTGATTACTTCATGGTTTATGGATATAAATAAATGAATTATCCTGATGAGGTTAGATGTAACCTGTGTGTCTCCTTTGAGACGGTTGCTATTCTAGGGTGAGCGAGGCTCAGATTACCAGTAATTGAAATTTATGAAATTGTGAGAAGTAACCAGTATGGGTCGACTGTCTCAATATTGTGTTTAAGATCGGTGGGTAAGCTAAACTCTAGTTCTTAATAACCATAACTTAAACTTAAGGACATACACTAATTGGTGATATGACGAAATGAGTGAAACGTGAGTTATGGACTCCAAAATGATCCTTGGAGAGATACAGTCCCCAGCATTTCGAGATGATGGACGTAAGGGCCACAGAATGATCCACGGAGTAGGAACGATATCCAGTATTTCGGGACGAGAGCGATGCTCGTGGGATACTTGTGCAATGAGGGCTCTAGAATGACCTACGAAGTGAGAGAATCCCTAATATTCCGGGACGATGGACGTAATGGCCACAGAATGATCCACGGAGAGGGATCGATCTCCAGTATTCCAAGGGCGAAAGCCAATACTTGCAAAGTATCTAAATCTTGTAGTATTCATCGTAATAGGTTACATAGTGAGGGATCTAACCCTACAATGTGGAGTACGCATGTGCTTGCCCTCGGACCTATGTAGTATAGGATGCATAGAATCCGAACAAGTATGCATTAGTGTCATCCTAGTATAAACTTCTGTATTGGGCATTAAGGCATAGCATACACTGACATGTTTAGGATAACCACTCTTTTACACTTTGTAATGCATTCAAGTTTGTGATTGCTAAGTCAATGAGATCGCTGTTACATAGCATTGCGTCAGTTGTATGTAACTGACGTGCCAACAACTTCACATGCATGACGTGAAAATTGCAAGAAGATATAAAGATGATTCGATGCCGATGATTATTTAAATGTTAAAGTTACATTTGTATTTATATCATGTTGTATTGCATTTGATTTCCGCTGCGTTGTTGTAAAAGAAATTGATGTAATAAAAGTTTTTTTTCAAAATTCCTTGTAAAATTGCACAAAATGAAGTAAAGATCGTGTTGTGCCACGAATTACCGTATTTTGGAATTCGGGGCGTTACAATATCTGTGGTTGGGATTGAAGTGTAGCAGCTATAGATGCTGTTTAAACTTATAATTATATATATATATATATATATATATATATATATATACACACACACACACACACACTTAGGTCGTTGTCTCCAACAACGACCTAGGTTCAATGAAAAAATTGAAGACTTGAACACTCACTCTCTGTTTTGGTCAAGGCATAATGAGCATCAGCATCGGTTGATTTTTTTTGGTAATTATAACCTTGGCCGTTGTCTTCAACAACGGCCTAGGTTATATTAAAGAAATGACATTTTGAAGAGTTGTTGTTGGGTATTTTTTAAAGATAACATAGGGAGACAACGACCTAGGTTTTATGAAAAAATTGAGACGGTATACACTTGCTCTCTGTCTTGGCCTAGGTTTTATAAGGAGCAACAACTCAGCAATTTTTTTTTTATGCCTAGGTTATATTTATAAAATTGGATTTTGATAAGTTGCTCTCTGTCTTGGCTAAGCCATAAGGAGCAGCAGCTCTTCAAAATCAAAATTTTAGTCTTTTATCCGTATTTGACACAGAACGGTTTTGGAAAAAAGATCCCTTCTACCGGGTGAGGTGAATTCATGATTATGTGCTTCATGAAATGAATATAACACCCACGTATTACTTGCTTCGTTCAGTTTTACACGAACTAAAGCCCTGCAACCCGTTCTAGAGGTTGTTCTATGTTGACTCGGCGACGACCCGACTTTATTACACAAATAGGACTTATCTACTTCTACTCCTCCCTTTAATTTATTTCCACCCTTATGCATTGTAAAACCCCCACATCGAGCATATGGCGTATAAAATTTTTTGGCCTCAACTAAAGTAGGAAACGTCATACCTAACTTTGGTTTTAGGTACTCTTTGACTTACGCCATGGAATCAACGATTGGTTCTAACCGCAAAAAATTATTGCCGACAACCGAACTTTCCGTATCGTTGTTCGCCTAAAAAAAGGAAAAAATTATTATTACACACATCATATATAAAAATTTGTTAACAAAAAATTGGCATATATATATAGATACGAAACAAAATAAGTGAGAAAACCGCACAAACGACGTTAAAAAAAACGAAACTTTGCGATTGGGTCAGGCTTGCCGCACACAAGACAATGCAACTTGTAGAAGCGAGTTCCGACTCACAGTTTGCAACATGCGGCCGTATATCGCTTTCATTCTTGAAAAAAGAGCAGAATGTGATACACTGATGCATATAGAAAATCGTGGGTGAGAACTCACAACTACAAGTTGCTTTGGCTTGTGAATGGCAAGACCGACCTACTCGCAAAATTTTGTATTTTTTAGTGAGTTCTCTATTGAAAACTTGCTTAAAACATATCAAAATACGTGAGAAAACTGCACATTGTTGAGCAAATGAATTCATTTGCCCATCCATCAAGTCAGTATAAAAACAAACAATATTCAGCTATACAATTTTGTAACACTTCAATTGATGGGCAAATGAATTCCAAATGACTTGATTTTACATATTTAGACTAATTAGATGTGTAGATCAATGTGAACTGTTCAGACCATCCATGTGCACTCTGTATAAAAAGTTCACACAGAGTGCACACGGAGGGTAGTGCACAACGGAAGGGCCCTCTATATACGGGCAATGCTCAATTGCAAACGGATCCGTACAAACGGGTATGCAAACCACTGAAGTTGTTCTTCCTAACAATGACTTAAGTTATAACCTAAGGCATTGTTCGGAACAATAGCTTAGGTTATATTAAGCGTGATGCCGTTTGTAACCCCTGTTTCCGATTATACGGATTTCTATTTCTTTTCTTTCTTCTCCATGTATTCTTGTAATTCAATTTCCGTATAAATTCTTTCCGATGCATTTAAATCATTTTGAATCTCCTATTGAAACCCAAATTTATATTCCAAACTAGAATCTTGTCTCTCTTCTTTTTCTTTATTTACTTTGAAGCCCAAGTTATTCCATACTATCATTTTATTGATTATTTTGAATTCATGAGAAGCCCAACAATTATTATTAAATTTATTATATTTAATTGAAGTCGAAACCCAAGCTCATCTCCTATTGGACTCTAACCCTAAACCCAAACCCACAAACCCATATACTCATCCGTATACAATTTGTCCACATCCACCCAATCTTCACATCCCCGCAACTTCTCCTCCTCCACATCGACGGCTTCGCTTGGCCTCCCTTTCCTGGCCACCCGCCGCTTGCCATTGCACTCCTCATCGTCAACACCCCGAGCCCCCTACCGCGTCATCACCGCAATCACAGTCGAGCTCCGTTGCCGCCTCCTCACGAACAACCCCCACATCCCACTTCATCTTCCTCACTCATCTCCTCGCCCCTTTGTGACACCATCGAGGCCCCTAGACCCACCACTGCCTTCTCCTCCTCATCGTTAAACCCCACCGCCATGGCTGCTCCTCAACACCACCTTGACCGCTTGACATTTAGTCGTCATCCACCTCCGAATCGATCGTCTTCAACCTCAAGCTCCTTGTCTTCTTCAACTTCACAGTTGTCATCCTCCCGTCGCTCACCTTCGAGCCTACCGCTCGACCCACGCCGTCTTCAATTTCCACAACAGAGCCTCCTATCGCTGCTCGCCCTCCATTGAAGAACTCCGAGAACCCATCGAAGCTCCACCACTACTGCTTCGAACTCCGTCGTCCCCTGTTCTCCTTGCCTGCACCATCGAGCTGCCGTCGAGTCACCAGAGTCCCCTCCTAGCATTGCAGCATCACTGTTAGTCCCCGAGGTCGTCGCCGTCATCTCCTCTGTTTTTGACCGAAAACAGAGCTTGCCTTCGTCGAAGCTGTCGTCGCCGCCGTCGCTTCCCGATCGCAGCGTCATCGTCGCGCCGCTCCGCCATCATCCAGAGTCGCACTGCAGTCACACCGTGCTCTCTCTCTCATTGCCGAAGGTTGAAGGAGATCACCGATTGGTCGATTTCGGTGTTCTGTGTTTTGGTGTAGCGGATCCCCTACCGCTGTTTGCTGTTCGGTCTCGATCCGGTGTGGAGATTTCGCTGAGTTACTACTGTTACTTTGTTTGCTGTTGATTATTCGCACGTTTTTCACACGTGTCCTTTGGGATTTTTGCCTGGGATTCTGATCCGGTTATTCCTTTTTGCATACTCGAATCATTAACAAAAGGCAAGTCCACTTGAACTTGTTTAATTTTTCTAGTTCAAGTTTATTGATCTCCCACAAGTAGTTCCCTTCAATTATCGTAATACTGCTTTGTGCACTTCTGTTGGGGGTATCGAGGGTTTACACGAGCTAACCCGACGTAATTTGGACATCGTGCTATTATCCATTGACTCAAACCCAAACCTATATACACACACGACATGAACAAATTGACTAGAACTTGCATAAGAGAAAAATATATTGTGATTGAAGACATGTTAATTGATTGAGATCTTGTGACTTGAACTATGACACGATAAATTGACTTGTACACTGTAAGAATCCATTCTAATTGCTGTACATTAATGTTAATACATTTCATGATACAATAACATGTTGATTATCCACTTTGATGAACATATATGTGATAACATTTTATGAATTCCTGCTGCCTGTTCTATTTTGTACAGAGATTTCGACCCTGTTACCATAAGAATTAACACAAGTTATGTAAAAATGAATTGTAGCCCTAAGTGTCTAGTTGCCGAAAACATCCAAAATTTTCGAATTCCGAATTGTAGTCTATGAGTTATCGCTGTTTTAGTGTTACTGTGTCGGCTATTTTCAGATTCACTACTTCGTGTATATTATTATGCATTGTATCATGTTGCTGCATTCTTATCATCCCTTGACATTCTTATACACACTTGCATGAACATAAATGATTGTTAATAAAAATACTAAATAAACCGGGGTTAATAAGGGTTGACTTAGTAGTGGATAATCTCATAAAAAATACTCGGTAAGGCCTTATCGTTATATCATATTGTCATGGAAGGAGGAGTATCGATTGTGAATTATTGAATGTTAATTGTAAATGATTGTTATTGACACCGAGTATACGCTTTGTAGATCCCACTACTATGTATAAAACGTACACTGTTTTGTGTGTACCGAACCTGTGGTATGGGACGCAGTAGTACGTACATTAGATAGGAGGAACAACATACTAATGAACTTAAGTTGACACGTATATACTTGATCGTGACTATTTTTTATTGATACCGTTATTGCTTTTGTAATTTGATCTTGATTCATATTCCTTGATGAACCTTGTTCCTTTACCCTCTGCTTTTCACTACTTATTGTCCGTACTTGTTCTAAGGACAAATTATTATTCTTTTTAGATAACAAGTACAGGTGCACAAGGAGCTTGCCAGAAGGTATTTGCTGTTTATTTCCAATTGTTGATTATTAAATTGGACTATTGCATGTTTACTCTAAGTATTTGTTTATGTGATTATGTTTTCTACGTGGTTGTGATTATTTTCTTGTCATGTTGTTGAGTTAAGACAGGTACGGCTTATGGATGATATAAGTTGACGTACTTATATCATTCGCAGGGCCTCAGCTACGTGCCTGCGTTCCTGTACTCTGGGAAGCGGGGCGCGACACCGTTCTTCTCCAACAACGGTTTTAGTGGTTTGCAATTGAGTATTGCTCATATATATATTTTAAATGCAATGGAAGATTTAAATGGATATATCTCTCCCCCCCTCCCCCCCTATATATATATATATACACACACACACGAATTTAGATTTCAAGGTTTGTAAATTTTCATATTTTTCAGATTTTTTATGCTTCTTTTGATTGTTCATTTAGAAAATTCCACTAGTTCTTAGATCATTTAATATCCATTTCAATGGAATATTAAATGGATATTCGCTTGGGTCAATTTCAACATCTAAAGTTACACTGAAAATAGCAAATATCTCTTCAAAAGTTAAATTTCAATATTTTGCACCCTCAAAGTTCTAAAAAGTTGGATTTTACACCACATTTATAATTATTTTTCAAAATATGCTGTTGGAAACATGGTTTTTTTATTTACAACTAATTGTTGTCCTACTATTCAAACCTGAGCTGCATAAATTCCATAATGGAAGTTTCAGATTCATGCATCTGAAATGCTGGAAAGTAAATATATCCCATAGTCTTTGAAACTGTCAAGAGTTGTATGATATATTTTACTGTTTATAGAGCTTTTCATATGTTGCATCGTTCGAAGACGTGCCGTAGGCACGTGCACACAGGCAAACTTAATATAAAAAAAACCCAAAATAAAAATACACCCAATAAGCCGACAATGCCTACGGATGTCTGCATGCCCTTGTAAACCATCCAATCCGAGTTATAACAATATGGACAAATAATACGGAGAAAATCAAGAAACCCCATACAATTATTTTCCAATCAATACGTCCTTTACTTCGTTAACTTTCTTTATTTCTGTTAATTCTAACTTGAAAAATAATGAAATTATTATTTTTTTAAAATCAAGAAACTCCATAACATTTACATTTTTAATCAAGAATCCTCTAGAGTTTGTACTTTTAATCAAGAAATCTTATGCTCTTAATAGAGTAGGGTTTTTTTTTTTGTTTTTTTTGAGAAAAAGGTAGGAGTCTGGCCACCAAAAGAGTAGGGGTTTATTGATCGATGATTTCTTGATTTAAAATGCAAACATTAGGAGGTTTGATCTTAAGGATCCGACCGGTTAGAGCATCCACAGTCGTTTGCTTATTTGCCATTTTGCCATTTTTTTGATACTGTAGCGCTCACAGTCGTTTGCTATTTTGCCATTTTTTGGCAAAAGCGCTACAGTAGAAAGGGAGAAATAGCAAAATGCATATTATAGCTGACGAAACATCATGTTTCGTCTGGATTATTTAATTATATTTTTAATTGATCGGACGAAACATGATGTTTCGTCCGAATTAAAATAAATATAAAAACCGAATTAAATAACTTTTTAGAATGGGAATAAACATGATGTTTCGTTCCATGGAATGGGAATAACTTTTTGGAATGGGACGAAACATCCATTCATAAAAAAAAAAAATTTAAACAAAAAAAAAAATAAACAAGAAAATAAAGAAAAATTCCAACTCTCTGTCTATATATTGCCTATATATTGGCTGTTTGAGCTCTTGGTTTGAACCAGGCATACTATATAGAAAGATCAAAGGGTAAACTAGACATTTCCAATAGCATTAATAACTTAAAAAAAAAGAAAAAAGTGAAAAAAGAATCCCCCACCCGGACGACACATGATGTGTCGTCCCAACCATTCTTTTGCTTTTTTTTTTTTAATGTCGGAATGAACATCATGCTTCATCTCACCTATTTTTTTTATTTTTTATATATTCTTTTTTTGGAACGAAACATCATGTTTCGTCCCGTATTTTTTATTAATATTTTCTAACTTTCGGCCCGTATAAATTAATTTTTTATTATGAGACGAAACATCATGCATTGTCTGATTTTTTTTTAACTAACTTATGCATTTTATACCATTTGATGACTGTAGCAAAACGAAGAAATGGATCGCTATAAAATGCATTTTGCCATTTTCTCACTGTGGATGCTCTTAACACCCCCATCCGACCGTATATCAACCTCTACCATCCTACATACGCCGTATCCTAACCGTAGGTTTCCCTTCCCCATCGAAGAGAGAGAGAGAGACGAGAGAGACGAAGTAAGTGAGAGAAAGAACTCCCCGAAAAACACCACCTCTCTCTCTCCCTCTCTTCCTCTTTCGCTTCCCTCCCTTTTTCCGCCCTTTCAAAACCCTAGAAATCAAAATTCCCCCATCTAAACCCCCCAACCCCCCTTCCCCGAACCCTAATTCCACCCCCCCTTTCAAAACCCTAGCTTTTCCAAAACCCCCAATTTTCACAGTTCCCCTAACCCTAGTTTTAAAATCCCCCATTGATCCTCATTTCCCTCCCAAATCCCCAAATTGATTTAGCGCTATTCTTAAATTCCTCACCTTTAACCGTTCCCCTCTTCAAATTTTGAATTTTGGCCTGTAACGCCAATTCTAGGGCACCCCTGAACAGAGCAAAAGTTGCATTTTTTCAAAATTTTTGATTTTTTGGGGTTTTGTTGTGATATAGTGTGAATGAAGTGTAAGTTTTTGAAGGGAAGGGGAGATGAGTTGAGGGGACAATGAGTAGGCTTTCGATCCGGCCGCGGCCGCTTGATATACACAAGAAGCTGCCCATTGTGAAATCAGTGAAGGAGTTTGAGGATGACGAGAGTATGCGGAACTTGCAGTGGGTGGGGATTAATGCGGAGAACGATAGCGAGGTAATGTATTCAGATAATGCTGGTTTGTAAAGGGTGAAGTGAGTGTGTGGGTGAGGTTGGGTTTGCTTTTTTGGAAGTTGGTTAATTGGTTAGTAGTGTTTCTTTTATGATTATGTGATACTCTGTATTATGCGTGGTGGTTGTATGATATGTTTCATTCAGTTGCTGCATTCATGGATGGTAGTCTGCCTTTAATGAAAGTAATATACTATCAATTTACATTTGTTTATTTCTCATTATGGTATAATGAATTTGAGCTTCATAATTAATGTTTTAACATTGCCCTCATCACGATAGCTGCATTAATACTCTGCTCATTATCCTAATTGAGTAAGGGTTAACTGTGAGTTCTTCTTAGGGCAGAGGAATGTTGAGATCAATCGGGGAGATTGCATGGGTAAAAAGTTGGTTTGATTAGAGGTGTTTGGGAATTGAAGGGAAGTGCTTAGAATTGTCTTTGGTACTGCTTTGAGACTTGCAGTTCTATAGAATTCTGATTAGGCTTTTTGGTTGAAGCTTACTATGGTTATGTCAATGTGATGAGAGGTCATGGCAAAAACAACGTACTTGGATATTGGTTTGGGTAAAGGATGCAGTTTAGGAATTGATTATTTTCATTGTCAGTACAATGTTCTAACAAGTAAAGGCATTAGCTTTCTGTAGATGTGTGTGAGTGCGAAAATAAACATTTTGAATTGCACACTGTTGTGAATGGAGGCTTGCTTCTCATTTTTGAGCCCTTTTACTTTTATAATAGGAACTTATGTGCACCTACAGTTATTATTTTTGTTGAGTTCATATGTTTCTGCTCTTCAAGCAACATGACTGGTTTTCATGTTGGACACAGTTGAAACCTGTGGTAGTTAACTTGTCCTAATGCTCTATCGTTAATAATCTTGGTATTTCTGTTAAGTTGCTCAAGGCTGAACGTGGAAGTTTTCATAGTTTTGGTCCTCAGAGACTTAAAAATTTTGTAAGAGTTGTGTTTGGCATCGTTCTGTATGCTTGTGCAATGTGCCTTGTGGGCAGTTACAAAACTTTGTTGGGCTATTAGATTATGTTCTTGTTTAAGCTTGTCCCTCTGTGTTGGTATTTTAGTAATTTTGATAGGTTCAAGTGGTATTGTAGTGAGTCCTAACTTAAGGTTACTGAAGGGTGACTTCAATTAAATGAAGCACATGTACCCTACATGACTAATCTGACTTGCAGCTAAACTATTATGATGGATAGTAATTGAAAAGGAAATCATTATCATGGTATTTTGAACTGTGCCTCTATCTTGTTGAATGCTCCTTTAATCTGGAAGCTAATACCGCCATTACCTGACTGTTATGTTTGTTTCTACATGCAAATTATACTTGGTACATAAGTAGTGCAGTGCTGTTGCAGTATGTACCTGATGTTAATAATGTCGACACTATCATTTGTTATATCTTCCAGGTTCATCCAATCGCTAGCAAGAAAAATTCATCAGAAATACCTACGCCGCAGTATAACGTGGTAGATACATATGAACGGGACTATACCTGCACGTTCGCCCAACCTACATCATATTTACGTGGTAGAGGAGGTTGGTTACAACATACTTTTTTTTAATGAGTTTCGTTTCCTGTTG
Organism: Hemerocallis citrina; assembly: GCA_017893485.1. Lineage (NCBI taxonomy): Eukaryota > Viridiplantae > Streptophyta > Magnoliopsida > Asparagales > Asphodelaceae > Hemerocallis > Hemerocallis citrina. The sequence continues at coordinate 136,327,827 of CM030358.1, read as the reverse complement.
TGTGTAACTTTATTAATCCAATCCTGTACATCTTTCTCTATGCAGCCAGGGGTGAGATTGGAGAGTTTGTTGAGTATGATCTTGACAATGAGGACGAGGATTGGCTTCAAGAGTTCAACAATGATAAGAAGATTCTTCCACCTGACAAGTAACATCCGAACCCTTGAGTTTAATATGTTTAAAGCATCATTTCTGCTTTTCTGAAACATCTATACTTCCATTTTTCTTTTGTAGTTTTCTTATATGTTGGTGGGTTTCAAAATGTTAAATCTTTAAATTGATTACTAATTTCACGATAAATTTGCTTTTAATTTCGATATATCCCGTAATATAAGAAATAGAATATTTATGTATAGAGTGTAACAGATGGGAAGCAAGAGATGTTGGATGACTTGAGGTTGGTAATTGAGCCTGTTTGAGGAAACAATGATGATTACGAGAGTGGATAATTATTAGGATACTTAATAGGCTTGCCTGTGTGAGATTAGCATTTACTAGGTCCTGTAGATATTTGTAGGGCTAAATGTTCATTTCATACAATGATCTGTAGAGCTTATGGTTTAGATTCAAAAGTTGAAGAGTTTGGTGGGTACCCTGATGGTGGGAAGTATTTTTTTGTTCTAGTTACTGTATGCATACCTCTATTGCATTGTTTGGATCGATGTTTGTAAAGTCTAAAGGCGAGTCACGACAGAGCCATTTACTGCCTGGTGCTAGAGGTGCCAAAAAAGGCAAGCACCTGAGCAAAACAAGGCATCAAAATTTAAATTTTAACTAATAACTATTATAACCCAAGTACCCAACTACCATTTGTGAAGCTAACCTCTATTTTGGAAAAATTGGTGACATCAATTAATGTTATATACTTATATACATCAATACTCCCATATGTTAATAGTTGTGAACAATTTTAGATAGTAAAACAATACATGCATTGCACGTGCAAATAAATCTGGTAGTAAATAAAACATCACATGAATTGTAATTTACGAAATAATCAGGGTCGAAATTATCAACTTCTTTTTTATTATTTATTTTTGCTGTATTGAATTTTGTTCTGGAACCCGTCAAAGAAAGGACTTTACTCAATTAGGCAAGACTTAATAAGAACTAGACCAATAAAAACATGATTAATACAGGTAAACAAAGTGGGATTTTTCTTCTGTTTTTTTATATATGGTAAACTATAACTTATTCTGTGAATCAAAAGTTAATTCAAGTATTCAACAGAGCAATGACTTCAATTAGTCTCGACTCAAGTCATTCTCTATTAGCTTGGGTTTCCACCCTGTCTTTTTTATCAAGAAACTTCATTTAAAAAAAAAATTTAAGTGGACTAAGATATTCAACATAAATTATATTGTAATATGAACTGAAAATTACGAAAAAATTCAAAAAAATAGAAGGATAAAAAAAAACTATACACTGGATTCTGATGGTTTCTTCAGGAGTGGTCCTTGAGCGTACCACCTCTGGTTGTGAGGGTCATTTGTGGTAAGAGTTGTGGATAGAAGACATGACTGGTTGATGCAGAAAAAGATATCACAAACCGTAAAAAAACTTTAGTATCTTTTGTTTTGTTTTTTTTCTTTTTCTTTGGTTGTTGGTATTCAATAGTTGTGGTGATCAGACTACCTAGATATCGAATAGAATTGTTAGAGATCAACGAGGCCATAAGAGAGAAGTTGACACAAAGTGACAAAGGAAACGAGGATTTCTTTCAGTTGATAAGAGATAAGGGAAAAAGAAGTAGAATTCCATGATTTTCTCCATCTTCTTTTCCAAATTTACATTTTGGTATTGGATTCAACATATGAAATCAAATAACAATTCATGAACTCATAGGATTTTTCACCACCATTGCCTTTTAATGAAGTGCTTTGTGCATATGTGGGGAAGAAACTACTTAGGACTGAAAAGTGCATAAATTAAATATTTCTTTTCAACTCCTAATACTACAAGATACTTTTGGTTTTAAACACTCTATGGTGCTTGTTATGACACTGTTTTTCAGCATCTAGAGCTGGAATAAATAATTGAAGATGGCTTTTCATTGGATCATCCCATATTAACTTTGTAACCTTTAATATATATATATATATATATAGAGAGAGAGAGAGAGAGAGAGAGAGAGAGAGAGAGAGATGTTCCGTTATGCACTCGGCCTTTCCGTCTTCGTATCAACGATCCGAACCGTTCACATTGATCTACACATCTAAATTAGTCTAAATATGTAAAATTAAATTATTTGAAATTTATTTGCCCATCCATCATGTGACTATAAGAAACAACGATTTTCAGCCATGCAATTTTGTAACACTTCAATGGATGGGCAAATGAATTTCAAATGATTTGATTTTACATATTTAGACTAATTTAGATGTGTAGATCAATGTGAACGGTTCGGATCGTCGATACGAAAACGGGAATGCGAAGTGCACACAATGGCCTAGTGCACAACGGAACATTACTCTCTCTCTCTCTCTCTCTCTCTCTATATATATATATATATATATATATATATAACAAGTCTATAGCCACACGCACACACACTCATAATAATCTCATAATAAGGGATGATGCAAGCGAGAATTGAACCTACGACCTCTTGCTAACTAGTTAAGAGGCTACCACCTGACCACAGTGGCACTTGGAACTTTGTAATCTATTGTGTAATATATAGACTATAATTCTCTTTAAATTTTGAAATAAGCAATACAATGATTGTTCTTAGCTTATCTTTTTGGCATTTTTGCAATTGTTTGGTGGTATTGGATATTCACATATAGTTGTTAATCCAGGTTTGAGGCTATTCTGTTTAAGTTGGAGGTTTTGGATCATAAAGCTCGAGAAAGGGCAGGAATTATCCAACCTACTTTTGGTTCTCCTGTACCTGTTATTTTACAGCTTGATTCTGCGGCTGAGGTAATCCTCTGAATGATTTACAGCTTTCTGGTTTTCATCTGATATAACTTATATATATCCTCTGAATGGTTTACAGCTTTCTGGTTTTCATCTGATATAACTTTTATATATATATATATATATATATAGGAAAAGCTTCCATTGTGCACCACCCCTCCGTGTGCACTCGTGTGCACTCGGCCTTCCCGCCTTCGTATCGACGATCCGAACCGTTCACATTGATCTACACATCTAAATTTGTCTAAATATGTAAAATCAAATTATTTGAAATTCATTTGTCCATCCATCATGTGACTATAAAAAACAATGATTTTCAGCCATACAATTTTGTAACACTTCAATGGATGGGCAAATGAATTTCAAATGATTTGATTTTACATATTTAGACTAATTTAGATGCGTAGATCAATGTGAACAGTTCGGATCGTCGATACGAAGGCAGGAAGGCCGAGTGCACACACCGTGTGCACTACCTATGGTGCACAACAGAAGACTTCCCTATATATATGTATGTATGTATGTATGTATGTATGTATGATCTACTTCACTTAGTTGTTAAGACCAATTCCGTTACCAAGTAACAACAAATAGTATAGTTTATCTGTTTTCTGTTACCTTTGGTGTGCATAGTTTATCTGTTTTCTGTTACCTTTGGTGTGCACAGATATACTTTAATTTCCAAGTTTGCAAGACGAACTACTGCTACTTTCATGCCCCTGACCATTTCTTAAAAATTTCATTTTGTTTAGTTTGTAGCAATTTGCTCATTAACGCTACTCTGGACTAATACTTAATAGTTATTTGGAGTTTTCTCAAACATATTTTTTATTGTTGAATAGATAACTGTGCATCTCTTCTGTTTCGATTAATTATATAATTCTGTCAATAAAATTGAAAAGATAGGTTTAAATCCATGACCTCCGGACTATTTAAGGCATCATCAAAATGCATGTGCACCCAGATCGTCCAAATCCCAACATATATACATGCTTGGTAGGATACCCTTGTACTCATAGAACAACCTACACAACCCAAAGGCAAAGTGCCATCCATCTGTTTGTTCATTCCTTGCTTACTATCCTCTTGTGTCCCAAGCCTATCTAATTGGAGTCTTCATTGAACTTGTTTTGTGTTTTGGAAGCTTCCTTATCATTTGATGATGTTTAAAAGTGCCCCATATCTCTACCAGTCTCTAGTATTACATGTTTTTTATTTTTTATTTTTTGATAAACACTCTAGTAGTAAATAATGTTAGGAGGGGTGTGTGTCATTGGCCTCCTTACTCCTTTTCATTACTCATTGATTTTCTTATTTATAACATGCATTTGTGTTTATACGATTTTATCTTTTCAAAGTAACCATAAGGAAAGTATTGAAGATTATATATGTATTATGCTTCATAATAATCACTCAATTCCTAAATGATTTTGAAATTATTAGCAAAGACAAACTTGCTAATCGATCTAGTATGCATGAATGTATAGAAGGTATAGGTTACTGACCTCTCTTACTTTCCATTAATTTTGCTACGAAAATTTTTCATTTTTTATTTCCTGATCAGTTTTGAATGTAATTTTGTGCTGAACCACTTTTTCCATTCCATTTTTGATATTTAACAATTATATCTTTTGCAGTCCATTCCATTTTTGGTATTTAACAATTATTTCTTTTTGCAGGCCTTGCAAGCTCAACTATCTATAAGATTTGTCGTTTTTCACTCTGTGTATAGTTACTGGAAAGGAAAGGTACATTACATTGTTACAATGAAAATTGTAAAATATAATTAGAAGTAAATATATTACACGCTTTGTGTTCTTCATAACCTGACTGCTGATTTTCTGAATCATATGCTACTTTTGTCTGTTCTGCTCTTATTCAAAGGTTGTATTCCTGGTTTTCTAAATTTCCTTGTTCCAGTGTACTACTTCTTATGCATAACTTTTTAAAAAAATCTTTTTAACAGCGGGAGCAGTGGCAAAAACCAATCTTGCGTCGGTTGCAGGTCAGTTTACTCGCATTTTGGAAATAAAATTGTATAATTGGCCAGCGGTTTCCATGTCCAGTTGTATAAATTAATTTCTGTTTTCTAATAGTAAAATGCTGTTTGGGTATAAATAAAAAGAGAGAAATGTTGTGCATCTTGTTGTCTGTAAAATAAGAAAACCTACTTTTATCCTACGTTGGGGATGACTTATCAGAAAATACCATAAAATTTACTGTGTTTTATTGTAAAAAACCTTGATTTATAATTTTTTATCAGCAACTAGCCTAAATCAAATTCCAACCTTCATTGTTAGACAAATCTAATGGATGATGCTAAAAACTAAGATCTTCCTTTAATATCATTGTCTTTTCATCTCAAAGAATTCCAAACTCTTAAATTGAGAGGCTTTAGGGTAAATTGCAAATAACAAAATGCAGTTTAGGGTATTTTACAATAAAAAGTACTAAACTTTATGGTATTTTCTAATAAATTAGCCCTTACATTGCTGTAGAGCTACAGGAATTTTGTAGAAAGAGTTGTGGATGATATTATATGCTCTTTGTTTTTTTTGAGAAATGATGTACATGCTTTCATCTATTTTACTCACTATTATAACCCAAATAAGTTGTGTGAAACCAACCACAAAGCCAACCTATCTCACCCACCCTTCATTGATAGGTGAAACATCATTAGATGCCCCATGCAACTGTACTCTCATATCAATAGTGTTAATAAATTTTCTTTCTTTGGATGTTTTAAGAGTAAATATGTGCATTATGTGTGCAAATTAATCTAGTAGGATTATAATCAGTCTCCATGGGTTAGAAGATGATATAGTTAATTAATATCTATTTCACAACCCTCTGACGATACTATCTAGTACCGGACATTGTTTATACTGGTTCCAGTTAATAAGTTAACTGATGAAAAATGTGAGATAAACGTTTCGTTGTTAGAATCTTTGGGACGATTTGTCGAGTAAAATGGAAAAATAAGTATTTCTTTGTTATAATTTTGGTGATATATCTGCCATTTTTATATGCTACTAAAGTAGCTACATTTCTTAATAAAAATATATCAGAAAACTGGTCTTTATGAGTGTTATTTGTTGACTATTTTAATCTCCCATTAAGCAATTATGGATCTAACTTTTATCAGCTCTATGTTTGTGTTCGAAAGTTGGTGCATATTCAGATCACGTTTAGTGGCTGCCTCCATTTCCGTTTTGCTAAATTTATTCTACCTGAGGTTTCTCTCTTCTTCCGCTCTGTCAAAGGGCAGCATTAAGGACTGAAAAGCAATATTCTAAGGTGGTATGCATGATTTCAAATTTTGCATTGAATGACCAGTCGTTTATTATAAGAAACTATTTCTTCCTCCTTTCAGTTGTACATTTGGGATACAAACTATTTGTAAATCCATACAAATAATCCATTTCGTCTAAATTTTCCTAATTCATTATTTTATAATATGGTTAATATCCTTTCTCTTTATGTTATCTACAGTTATAGATAGTTAAAGCTATGTATAATTTCCAAATAGATTGCCTACTGTCTGCAAGTTTATCTGACTATACACGAACATGGAGTTCGAGGTTAACTGTAATATCACTGAAATGATTATGTAAACTGTTATTTGTGGTTGTTTTCCATTATCGTTCATCCTTATGTTCCTGTTTTGTTCTGTGTTCAGCCTGCTGTTTGCTACCTAAATATTTTTCCTTATGTTTCATTTTCTCAATACGTATGCATCCTTTTTTTTCGATGAACTGCCCCTGAAAGTTATATGTTTTTGCAGCCACCACCTCCTGTCAATGATACAAATCCGTACAATGTATTCAGACCAAGAGAAAAAGCTCATCGTCTTCACACAAGAAGGGTAGGTGGAATAGTAAATGTCAGAAATATATACTGTTTTACCTTGTAGTAGTTTCTTTGTAGTACATTGTTTAGATGGGATTTAATAATAGAAAGGTACTTTTCTATTGTTATTGATGAATACTCGGTTACTTCAGATGCAAAGGCGGGAGAATAACGTCCAGTCTTTTGACAAACTTCGTCAGGTAGGCACTAGCTCATTAAAATAAATTTGTGTTGATAATTTTACCTTTTAGCAAATTATCTTTAGTTTCTAGTGCTTTAAATTTTTTCAGTAAGGAAATAATTTTTTTATTTTTTACTTTTATTTTGTTCATTCAGGTCAGGCGTAATTTGGACCAGGCCAAATCAGTTTTGGAGGCCTTGATCAAGGTTCTTTTTAACTATTATCATCAAGTTTCTTTCTTTCTTTGTTAATTATTATGAAAACAAGCTCTTGCATGTTAGGCTCTAAATGCTCATAAATATGGTTTTTCAGAGGGAAGAAAAGAAGCGAGAGGTCATGGAATGCGAAGTTAGCCTTCAGCGAATTCAGATCAAATATAAGGTACTAGTTGTTGTATTCCTGTTTGCTTTGTCTTATTTCTCCTTATTTTATTTGTTACACAGATTCTCTTACATTTGCACAAATGATGTAGTCAGAATCCTTTGAATTGTATTGTTTTTAGGTTTGACTTGTTTGATGATTATGCTCTAATTATAAAAATCATCATTACTGAAGCTATAAATTTACTTTGCACTATTTCATGTGCTCGGCTTAGCCGGATTGCTAGTTCACCATATCTAATATGGAAGCCTTTTTTTGGGTTAGAAAATCTATTCATTTAGATCCCTAAATGATAGAAAAGTTTCGGAGTCAAACAGTTCTTTGATGATCAGTATGATCTCATAGTTTTCTGTAGATATAATCTTCCAAGACAGGCTATTGATTGTATAACTTAAGCATGGAGACCTCGGAAAGAGAATATATAATTGATATATTTGACAATAATTTTTTTTGTGAAGATCTAGTGTATTCTGTGAGATTGACAGACGTGCAACTTCATCAAGGTCTATATTTACACTATTTTGAGGATTATAAAATTATATCTGGCTCTATGTTCCTGTTCTTGTATACTTTTTTTTGGGTCAAAGGTTTAATATAGCCTTTTATTAACAATATAACACATTAAATTGCAAGTTTGTATGCTTTGGGTGCATCTTTCTGTTTGGCATTTTGGCTTGCCTCAAAGATGCAATTGCTTAGGGAAGATTTGTTATGTTCAACCCCTTTATCTAATTTCTAAGTCTAGTCGTAGAAGAATTGTAGAGGGTTGCTATATGGGTTCAATTTTGATCGCATGACTGAATAGTAAGTTTTTAGTTTTCTTGCCCAAAGCCTTCAAACATTTGTGGTAAGTCTTCCCTTGTTGATACTGTTCATCAAGGATTTTGGCACAGTTACTACTTTACTGGGAATTTTCTTACCTTTTAGTGACTTAAATTATGTTTTCAGCATGAAGCGCAGCTTGTTGAAGACAGACTTGCACTTCCGGGCTTTCCATCAACTTCAAGCAAATTTGAATCAAGTGAAGATGATCTCACAGACTCGGATGATGCTACTGATGTATATGCACGTGCACGTACAGCTGCAACTCCGAAGTCCCCATTTGTAGATTCCAGATTGGTAGTGGTCCCCACAGGACGCTTGAAAAGAGAGTTAAATCAGAGAAGATTGCAACATAGATGGCCTCACAGAAGGGTATGTGTGTGTGTGTGTGTGTGTATATATATATCTCACTGTTCTATTTACACCTGTTCACATTGTTTCAAATGCATAGTAGTTCAGATGGAAGATATGGTGATAATTCTTCCCACAATTTTCATTTCAAGATTCATGTAGTGGAAAAAAAATTTGTGCACCCCATGGGGTATATGTTTCCATATAGGGCAACAGGTGGGCTTTGGATCTCTTCGCGATTTGTGCACCAAGCATGATCTTCTTACTTTTTGAGAGAGATCATGCATGGGGGCAGGGCTGCAGGAGTTCCAATGGGTGTCCTGCCGCCTTATATGATATCATATATCCATGATATATATGATCCTTTTCCACATAGGATAAATTTCAGTAAACCTACCACCTACCCGAGGTTTCACGAGTTTGCAGATAACCTACCCCATATTTTTTGTGTGGTTTGGTTACCTATTTGCCAAACTTGGTTGTGGTTTGGCCACCTCGGCTTTAAAAATATCACGTGACCACACGTGATAGTTTCTGTCGCCTTTGTGAGGTGTTTTTTTAATTAAAATGCCCTTAGTTATTAATGAAATAATCTGTCCTAATTAAAGGATTAATCTAACCTAATTTTTCTGACCGTATCCTAATTAAAGGATTAATCCATCTTAGTTTTGTGTAATTTTTTATTGTGTATAAATATTAACAGTTTTAGTGAGATATATTAGGTAAAAGAGATAGAATCTATAATTAAATCAGTAAATGTAATGGTAAAATGGTCAGAAAAGGAAAAATAAGGAGTATTTTGGTAGAGGTAGCCAAACCGCAACCAAGTTTGGCAAATAGGTAGCCAAACCACACAAAAAAATATATGGGGTGGGTTATCTGCAAACTTGTGAAACCCGCTGTAGGTTTAATAAAATTTAGCCTACCACATATCTTTGCCTAGATAATGGAAATTTTAAATAATTTTTGGGTTTTTTTAGATATTACCCCTATAAAACTTTTATGTATTTATGTATAACCCCTAACAAACTTTGTAATTCTATATAGCTCCCATTAGAGGCTAAATTTGAAAAAACCTCTTGAACTATCCCCTTGATGCAGAACCTATCACTGAACTTTTTTTTGCGCAGAAAACCACACTTAAGTATGGCTGCAACCCCCCCCCCCCCCCCCCCCCCCCCCCCGGGAAGTATATTTTGAAAAAACCACATCTAACTTTTCTGCTTGTATTAGATAACCTCATTCATCTTTGCAAGTTGGTTCAGAAAACATCATGCATCTTTCTCATTTTTTTCAAAAAACCTCACTCAATTTAGCAGAAAGCTCATGCCATCATTCTCATTTTTTTCAAAAAACCTCACCCAATTTAGCAGAAAGCTCATGCCATCAGAGTGAATTTTTTTGCAATTATACTTAGAGTGATTTTCTGCGCAAAAAAAAGTTCAGTGAGGTTTTCTACATAAAGGGAATAGTTCAAGGTTTTTTTTTTTTTCAAATTTAGCCCCCATTAAAACATTAAGTTCCTTAAAAATCTCCCTAGCCTAAAATATAATTGTGTAATACCTAATCTGTCCTCGCTTTTATCATCTTCCTCAATTAAAACACTCCTATTGAACCCAATTTGTCCTTCTTTCTCCCTTCTTCAACCTTCTTCCGTTCTCCTTTGAGTATCTTACCATGATTAATGCCAATATTTCAAAAGTATAAATAAAGTTTGAAAATATTGAAGATCTCAAATTTTCTTATTTTTTGGATAAGATTGTAATTGGTTGGGTTTGACTGACTGAGATTGAGGCAAGAGTCTATCCAATATGGAATTGGGAATAGATCCGTGAGGGAGTTTGGTGACATGGAAGAGTATGTGGTGGTCGAGGGAATTTAGGGCGGTTTAGTGTTTGCTGTATATCAGCATGTGAGAGAGATATTTTGAGGAGATATATATAAGAATTCATGAGGATGAGAGCAAGAAGTGAAGGGAGGTACTTGGGACATAAAGAAGCAGGATTGGAGGAAAAGGGGGTTGGAATAGAAAATGAGGGAAATTTTGGGTTCAATAGGAGTATTTTAGTTGGGAAAGATAATAAGAAAGAGACAGTTTAGGCATTATTGTAATTTATTTTATTTTAGTTTAGTTTTTGGGTGATTTTGAAGTAAGTTAATACTAGTTATTTACACGTGCGATGCACGTCTTAAATAAATGTATTTTTTTAAAAGTAAAAAACTTCGCCGTAGTGAGGACTCGAACCTGACCTTCATATTAGTTTTGTACGCGCGATACACGTAAGTTGGAATGTTTACAAACGACACTCCAACTCTCCCATTAAAATATTATAATGGTGGTTACAAAGAATTTCAAAGTTTGTTGGCCGTTAAACATAACTACCTATGTTTAATGGGGGTAATATCCAAAAAACCTTAATTTTTTATTTTTTTTAAAAAGCTTACATGAAATAAGGAAAATTAACTTCTTAAATTCATATATATATATATATATACATACAAGGTTTCTACCTTTTACATCATTGTTAGTTTGATTTCTTCCCCCTAGTAGTTTCTTGTTAATATATTCTCACCATTTTTTGAAATTCTAAATTTCTTATTTTTATTTTTGTTGTGCCAATCCAACATAAATCTTTAACTTGGTATATAGCATGGGCTACCATGTACCATCCAAAAACACAAGGATCATAGATTTTACATAAATTAACTTGAAGTGATAACGTGTCAATGTACTGTTTGCAGGATCCAGATGAACCTGTATTTCTATTTACTGAACCACTGGATTCAGGGAAATTGGCTGCCTCCGGCATAGTGCAGCCACCTACACCCCCCATCGGGAATGGTGCAGCGGCCCCACCATACCGCTTCCATGGAAGAATGGGTCGAGGAGGGAGGATCGTTTTTGATCGGTGGGTCCCAGAAAGTTCTTATTTGCCCCCAGCATTCCTGCATTCCCAACCCAATGGCTAAAGAATTGAGTAGCTATCATTCTGGTTTTCTTCCATGCTTTTTCCCCCGAGGAATCCACCAGGTCCCGTCTCTTCTCAGGGCCGCGCACAGAGCTCGGGGTTAATATTCTTTTGACAGTCCAACCTGTGTGCGCATTGGTGGAGTCGGTATGAAGCCCTAATCTTTGACCACCAAACAGGTGAATTGGGTCTGGCTTCTCGGGCATCTACATTGTTTAGTTGGGTAAAATTCAAAACTTATTATCCCTTTGTTGTTACTAATGTATGCCTTTGCCTCCTTTCTTTCTCCACATTTGTAAAATTACTCCAATAGAAAAGTGAAGAAGCTGCAGGCATTGTTTATTTTGACAATTGCCCTGTTTGGGCTTTATTACGTTAGCGGTGCAAAATATGATCTTCCCCATGAAGATCTTGCGTATTGACTTGGATTGATATCATTCTATTGCAATGGACTTCTCATAATTTCTTGGTGTATTTGAAGAATTGACGAGATTCAACACTGTCACATGGCAGTTTTTGTACAAATGTTCTCTGTGCAATTTAGGAATTTCATTCTTCATTTTTTACTGTTTTACTTTATTGTCTCTTTTCAGTCTCATGAAAGTGGGATATGATCCCCACGCTTTTGCTCACTGCAAATAAGCTTTACCACAAACTTGCACGAATTCCATCATGCTGTGTCTTGTATGTTTGTCTATAACGAGGTGTAAGGTGAAAATATGCACAATAAAGGACATATCTGTAGCCTAATGAAAGCGGTACTGGAACAGGTGATAGGGACCATGAATTATGCTTCAATAATTGGAGATCCATGCATGCATAAGTAGCCACTTCTTTCATTTTTGTTTATTGGGAGAGAGATTCCACACGGCATTTGATTTTGTGTTCTACCCTAACATATCGCTGTAGATTAGTCAATAACTTTTACATTGAAAAGGGCAGGGAATAAGCATCCACTTTGGATAGAAAAGAGGTCAATGCTATCACAATTTTGATAGAAAAGACGAGGCGATTATGTACACGTTTGAAGATATGGGTAAAACAAGAATTCGGCCAGATTAAAAGAAGGGAGGAACTAGAAGACAGTGTAACTCTCTGGGGTCTGGGTCCCGCTCAAACAAATTCTAACAACTATCCACCATAGGTTGCCTCACAAAAGGTGTCTAGATTATTTGGTACCCTTTGATCTCTTAGGCAATCCGATATATACATACACAATTCTAACTCACATTCCATATGGAACTAAGTCACCATCAACTACCATGAACACCATGGCCCCATGGTAATTAATTCATTCTTTCCATAGGCTCTATACATACACTATTAAATCTATAGACCCATCTAACCATGAATTAATTACTATGTTCGCCATGAAGGCCCATCTCATATGGGATATTATGGATAAAGTCCAAGAACTGGAAGAGCTTTAGGAGGAGAGGGATCTACATGCCACAAAGACGAAAGAGTTAACTAATCTTAGACTCGTGATTGTACGGATTAGTGATATGGAAGAGCAATATTGGAGATAAAGATCAAGAGTTCAATAGTTAAAAGAGGGTGACGCAAATACAATTTTTTCCCACATAGTGGCAAATGGAAGGAGGCAAAACAAGATAACATGGTTGTTTGTTAGGGGAACTTGGAGTGAGATTGTAGGTGCGATTAGACAACACATAGATAGAAGGTTCATGGAGCTTCTGGGGAGCAGTAATAGTAGTAGATGCAAGCTTATTGCTGACATGTGAAATGCATCCAGGATAGATGGAAGTTATGAAATCGAGGGTATGTTTACAGAGGAAGAAATCAAACTTGCTATTAAATGTTTGGGTCAAGACAGGGCCCTAAGACCTGATGGATTCCCTCTTTTTTTCTATAGGATTTACTAGAACATCATCCAAGTGGATCTAATGAAGATTTTCTCTCAGCTCTATGACGGAGTTGCGGATCTAGTCGTTTGAACTATGCGAACATCATTCTTATTCCAAAAAAGAAGGAGGTCCTCAATGTTGACGACTTAAGACCTATCAGTCTATTGAACGGATCTTTCAAGATCATTACTAAGGTGTTGGCACATTGGTTGGCACCGCATCTGAATGATATGGTATGTGATTCGCAGAGCGGCTTCATTAACGGTAGAGATATTATGGACAGCGTCACGTCAGCATATGAGATCATGTTCAAAGGAAACAATGATAAAACATATGGTTTCCTTCTTAAGTTGGATTTCCATAAAGCATATGACACTGTGGACTGGGACTGTGTCGATGAGGCTCTTCAACTCAAAGGATTTAGGGAGAGATGGAGATCATGGATTAAGACATTTGTCAGAGGAGGGAAATCATTTGTCCACTTGAACGGGATCAGTGGTAAAGAAATCAGATGTCGTAGAGGCCTCAGGCAAGGAGATCCATTCTCCTCCCTCCTATTTACCTTAGTGGCAGACGAGATGATTAAGAGGGGAAGAGAGGAACGAGCTATCCAAAGATTGGCAATCAGGGGGATCCCGGACACGGTCTCAATTCTTCAATATGCGGACGACACTCTATTGTTTGGAACAGCTAGAGAAGACAAAGTGACAACTGTTAGCATGGTCCTGAAATGCTTCGAGGCCTGGGCTGAGATGAAAGTAAATTTGAAAAAAGTTGTGTTATCCCTATCAGCGAAGACCTAAACACCCCAATTGAGATGATCAAAAGTATTATTTACTGTGATGTTGGTCAATTTCCTATGTTATATCTCGGAACGCCGATCAGACTGGGTTCTATGCTTAGAGAGGATTAGCCTTCGGTTATAGAGAAGATTGAGAGGAGATTAGCAGGATGGAAGGGTCGTTTTCTATTGTTAGGTGGAAGAATCACACTACTCAACTCGGTACTCAGTAGTATCCCGACATATCTGATGTCTATTTTCGAACTCCAGAGCTGGGTCATCAATAGCATAGACAAATGTAGAAGAAGATTCCTATGGAAAGGAGCAGACGAGACTAACAAAGGAATTCATCTAGTCTATTTTCTGTAAGAGGAAAGATAATGGGGGAATTGGTATTATAGATCTTAGAAATATGAATGAAGCACTACTGAGTAAGTGGTGGAGGAGAATGAAAAGGAGACACACCAATTAGTGGTGTAAATCCTTTCAAGCTTACAAAGCTAGGAAGAAATTTAGATATGGAGGAAGAAGTCATCATAGCAAGGTATCTTATCTGTGGAAAAACGTTGCAAAAGCAGGAGAGATTTATCATACTAATACCAGATGCAGGATTGGGAATGGAAAAGATACTAGATTTTGGAAGAACAAATGGTGCGGAAACAATACTCTCCTTTCCCTATTTTCGGAAGCTGTTGCAGCTACGATAAATACTGACACGCTTGTGGCTAATGTCTAGCGGAGTGAGAAATTGAGGTTAGAAGTTTATGGTGAACTGTCGCAGGATAGTACGACCCAATTGCAAAACCTCAACAACTTCATTCGGATTGAAGGATTATACATTAACAACTCGAAGGATGAGAGGACATGAAACCTAGACACTAGTCACACTTATTCCGTGAAATCAATGTACAAATGGCTTAATGATGATGAGACTAGATGTAAGGAGGCGGATTCGATTTGGAGTACTAAGGCACGCCGAAAGTCAAGGTCTTCCTCTGGTTGGTGAAGAACGATGCAATATTATCCAAGATTAATATCCAAAAACGAAATATGCTTAGTGACGTTAGATGTTCGAGATGTAATAATGACAATGAAGATACTAATCATATCATGTTATTCTGCCCTAAGGCTAGATTAGCTTGGGAGGTTGTGTCTAGGGTTTGCCTTAGGTTGAGTCTTGAGGTTTGGGGTCATTGGAGCGTAGTTAGAATTAAAAAAAGAGGATAAATTAGCGTGGGCTATCTCAGTGGCAGCCACGATGTGGGGACTGTGGCTAGACTGCAATGACTTGTGTTTCCACAGTATTAACAACATATTTTCTGTATTGATGCATAAAATATTTGGCTTTATTCATGCGTGGGCAGGTCAGGCAGACACGAAGAAGAGGCTTCAAATGGAGGAGTAGCTCAGTACATGATACTTGGGTGACGATATGCGGGTGTCACTGGGCTTCACTGTACCTGTATCTTTATCTTTAATTTCCTTTTATGTACTAGTTTGTTACTTTGAGTGTTGTTCAGATCCTGTACACTAGAGGTTTTATATGTAATATGCACTACTCTGTTTCGTTAATTATCATTAATGAATCGATAACGATGTCATCTTTCATTAAAAAAAAAAGAAGCATCCACTTTGCATCTTCTTTTTCATACGGTCAGAAAGTGAAGGATATAAAGATGGTGTAGAAAGAACATATGCATATCCGACATCCAAACAATTGTAAAAGGAAAGGATTGAAAGAGTTAATCATCCCTGAAGGGAGGCTCTTTAGTCCCATCCCGACTGGCAGTTTCGTGGAGCTCATCTGTTGCTGCTTATTTCGGTGTGGGAGCAAACATATGATATGTGAATTCTTATAGAAACAATAAAAGCAAACCTGCTGATTTCTTACCGATGTTTACCGTTTCTTGATGCTGCCGCTGACTTGCAAAAAGTTCGAAACACTGGGATTTTTTCTGCCGACGAACCCTCCGATAGTCAAGTCAGTAATCAAGAAGATTATGAAAGAGTTTTTGTGGAGAAATACTGTTTACCTTTTTTATGGTGGGGGTAGAGGGGTATTTATTGTCGCCTTTGGAAATAATTTCGAGATAATTATTTATTTCTACTTCCTGGTGTTTTTGGATAAGAAACAAAGTTTAAATCGTTTCATGATAAGATATTTGGTTTAAACCCTCTCTTAAATATAATCATGAATTTGAATTACTCTTTAAATGTCTTGGGTTTGTTCATAATGAGCTGTCACCCTGACCCAGTAAGACATACCCATTTTTGGGTGATTGGGCTTGAAGAAGACCCAGATCCCATTTTCGGACCCGTTTGTAGCGAAAATTACAGTTTTACCCCTGATAGCTTTGAGATTCGTGCCTAATTTGAACGGTCCTAATTTAGTTCTATTTTTAGCCATATCACAAGCCTCCCACTCCCAAAGACTGAGTTTCACAGCCTTTGAGGAGTTGTTCACCCATATTTAATGGCTCATAGAATTTATCGGCGTTCTCGGGGATGTTTAGAGCTCGTTTGGAGTGTAATGATGCTTTCCTGAGTTTGTAAATTACTCAGAATTATTTTTAGAATTTTTTGGGTTTTTTTTGTGAATTTTCCAATTTTTTGAATTTTTTTTCAATTTTTGATCATTTTTTGAATTTTCTATTCAATTTCTGAATTTTAATAATTAATTTTCAATTTATTAATATTAATTATTCTATATTAATAATTATCTTTTTCGGAATTTAAAAATACTTTTCCTAATTAATAATAATTTTTAGAAATTTTAATTATTTTTTTTCGAATTTTAATTATTTTTCAGAATTTTTAAATAATTAATTCAATTTAATAATTAAATAAAAAAAATTACCTTGATTTAATCACGACCGTTGATCACGAGATGGCTCGCTCGCTGATGAGATTGGGTGGCCATGATGAGAAGATCTGATGATTAGCACTAGTATAAATACCCGATACCCGGACTCGATTCGGACCCGACCCGGACCTGACATTGGACCGAAACCGACCCGGTCTATACGGGTCCGGGTCATAAAATAGGACCCGTTGTACTTCCGAGCCTGGGTCCGCTTGTAATAGACCCGACCCGGACCCGTTAAAAAAACATAAATATACATAATAACCGGGAAAGATATGGACTTTGAAAACTTGGTTTTCTGCTTTGTTTACATATTAGAGTTAGTGTGTGGATTGTGGATTGTTTACATATCAGACTTTGAAATCCGGGAGTGTGTGGATTGTCAAAAATATGTGCTTATATTAGAGTTAGTGTGTGAACAATTTCCTTTGTTTCTGAGCAATATAATCTTTTCTAGTTTATGTTCAATCTTATTATTACTAATATGCTTAATTTTCAAATCTCTTTCCTCTTACTAATATGATACTAAGTTTCTCGAATCATGATATTGATGACTGAGTGTTTGATATTTAGTGGTTTATGCATACAAATCTATTGTAGGTGTATTTCTCTATGTAGATGTACGTAATGTTTAGGAGAAATTTTTTTGTCCACAAGAAGAAACTGAACTCGTCTGAGATGGAAGTAACTAGTTTTGGACCTGAACGGGTATAACAATTTTAATAGGACCCAGACCCGTGCCAGACCCGGAACCGGACTCGGTTCTCACGGGACCGGGTCCGGGTCCGGGTCCAATTTTTGGACCCGTAGGGGACTGGGTTCGGGTCCTGGTCCGAGTAGTGAAGGAAGGACCTAACCCGACCCGACCCGATACCATTGCTATTGATGATAAGGCAACGTGGCTCGATATGGGGCATCGATCACGCCCTGGTTCGCATGTTGTGCGCCTGGGAAGAGAAGAGGGCGACGTGGCTCGATCTGGGGCGTTGATCATGCCCTGGCTTGCGCGCTGATGAGATTAAGTGGTCTTGATGAGAGGATCTGATGATAAGGTGATGTAGCTCGATCTGGGGCATCGATCACGCATTTGGCTCACGCGCTGATGCGCCTGGGAAGAGAAAGGAAGCATGTGACGTGACGAAATCTGGGCCGCTGATCACGATCTAGCGCGCATCGGGAGGCAGAGCTTTTCTCTCATTTCTCGATCAGGGGCAGCTTTGTTCGGCACGCGCCACCGATCGATCACAATGGTTCGCCATGCTGACACATGGCATTGACCGTTGACTGGTCACTGTTGACCGTTGATTTTTTTTGCTTTGGGCGAAGCTCAGCCGTTGTTCAAGATCGAGCACGGATCGGAAAGAGAAAATTTTTCGCCATTTTTGGTTTGGAGACACGTTTGCTCGGTGTTGCACGTGCTGTACACATGCTTTTTTAAGCTTATAATCTGGCCCGTTGATCAAGATCAGGCGCGGATCAGGAGGTGATTGTTTTTTGTCATTTTCAGCCTGGAGACACGTTTGTTCGGCGTAGCACGTGCAGTACACATGTTTTTTTGATCGAATCTCGGCTGTTGATCGAGATCGGGAGGAAAAATCTTTTCGCCATTTTTAGCTCGGGGACACGTTTTCTCGGCGTAGCACGTGCCGTACACATGCTTTTTTTAAGCTTGACGTAACACGTGCGGTGCACGTGATTTTTCTTTTGATCGAATCTCGGTCGTTGATCGAGATTGGGCGCGGATCGGGAGGAGAATTTTTTTGGCCATTTTCAGTTCGGGGCACGTTTGCTCGGTGTAGCACGTGCCGAACACGTGCTTTTTCGAGGCTTGGCGTAACACATGCTATGCACGTGCTTTTTCTTTTGAACGAATCTCGGGCGTTGATCGAGATCGGGCGCGGATCGGGCGGAGAATTTTTTTTGCCATTTTCAGCTCGGGGGCACGTTTTCTAGGCATAGTACATGCCATTCACGTGCTTTTTCGAAGCTTGGCATAACACGTGCGGTGCACGTGCTTTTTTTCTTCTTTTGATCGAATCTCGGCCGTTGATTGAGATCGGGCGCGGATCGGGAGGAGAAATCTTTTAGCCATTTTTAGTTCGGGGGCACGTTTTCTCGGCGTAGCACATGTCGTACACGTGCTTTTTCGAAACTCGGCATAACACGTGTGGTGCATGTGCTTTTTCTTTTGATCGAATCTCAGGTGTTGATCGAGATCATGCGCGGATCGTGAGGATTTTTTTTTGCCATTTTTAGCTCGGGGGCATGTTTGCTTGGCGTAGTACATGCCATCCACGTGCTTTATCGAAGCTCGGTGTAACACGTGCGGTGCACGTGCCTTTTCTTTTGATCAAAACTCATGCGTTTATCTCAATCTGGCACGAATTTTGAAGAGAATTTTGCACCATTTTCTGTTCGGGGGCATGTTTGCTCGACATAGCACGTGCCATACCCGTGCTTTTTCGAAGCTTGGCGTAACACGTGCGGTGCACGTGCTTTTTCGAAGCTCGGTGTAACACGTGCGGTGCACGTGCCTTTTCTTTTGATCAAATCTCATGCATTTATCGCAATCTGGCACGAATTTTGAAGAGAATTTTGCACCATTTTCTGTACGGGGGCATGTTTGCTTGGTGTAGCACGTGCCAGACCCGTGCTTTTTCAAAGCTTGGCATAACACGTGCGGTGCACGTGCTTTTTCAAAGCTGATAATTTGGTGAAATCTAAACCGTCGATCCTGCGAACATGGATGATGAGGTGATCCGACCATTTTTTCTCTTTTGCAGCGTCTCTTTTTTTTTTGTTCTTTAATAGCACGTGCAGCGCATGTGTAACATGTAGCTCGGCTGCAAAATAAGTTGCCGAAGATGGAATTGTTCGGAATTGAACCTAGGCTCTTTGAGAAGGGGGATGAGCAACCTAACCACTTGACCAACTTACTTTTTTGTAGAAGTTAGCTATCACACTTTATTTAACTTGGTATCGCACTTTTAAGAGATCTACATTGTGTTGCGGTATAACGAACTTTTTCGGTGCTACAGAAGTTCGATTGGAGCGTGTGACCCCTCTTTTCGAAGCTGATTCGAAGATATACAATTTTTCTTCAAAAGTCAGCAGAAGAATCACTCATCTTTAGGGTCAAAACAGGCCTACAATGTCTTTGCCTCCATGTAGTTGAGAAGAGTCCGAGTGTCGGGGATCTACGAGGAGGAGTTTCGCCATGGAGGAGTTATGAAGAAGAGCTTGGCAAGGAGCTCGGCAAGGATTCGAGCTCTAGCGGACATGGGTCGGAGCTCGAAGAGGAGCTTTGGCAAGTTAGTCGAGAGTAGAGGTGGTTCGGCAAGTTCGGCAAATTTCGAATGTTAGAGATGGTTCGGCTGCGCAACACGTGTCCGTTGACCATTGAATGTTGATCGTTGACCGTTGGCAATTTTTTGCATTTTCACGATCATGGGCACGTTTGCTCGGCACGTGACTCTGAACTGCCTCAAAGCTTCAACGTGCCGACACATGGCACTTTTACCATTGACCGTTGACTCGGTCAACTTTTTGTTGGCTCGTCCCAGCTGTGTTGTAACCAGCTTTACCAGAGTTACATAGGTCCGATCGGAAAGTTTGACCCCTCGTTTCGAAGCTGACTCAAAGATCTACAATTTCTCTTCAGAAGTCACTTGAAGAATCATCCTTCTTCATGGTCAAAATAGACCCGCAATATCTTTGCCTCCATAAAGTTTGAGAAGAGCTTTGTATGACTCTGGGGGAGATCCGTTCTTGGAGGCGAGTTTTAAGGAGCGTCTCTAGATGAGTTAGGCTCCAAACTCTTTTGGAAAAAGGGCGCTCGGGAGGCGAGTGGAGCGAAGAGCATCACCAGGCTCTAAAAGAGAGTCGTTCGAGAGGCAAGTTTGAGTAGCAACTATAGGGTGAGTTGAGCTCCAAACTCGTTTAGAAGAAGGCCGCTCCAGAGGCGAGTTTGAGGAGCAACTCTAGGGGTGATTGGGCTCTGAAATCGTTTGGAAGAAGATTGCTCAGGAGGTGAGTGATGACGAAGAGCATCACCAGGCTCTAGGAGAGAGTCGTTCGGTAGACAAGTTTGAGGTGTAACTCTAGGGGTGAGTTGTGCTCCGGATTCGCTTGAAAGAAGGCCGCTCGGGAGGCGAGCGGAGCGAAGAGCATCACCAGGCTCTGGGAGAGAGTCGTTCGGGAGGCGAGTTTGAGGAGCAACTCTAGGAGAGAGTTAAGCTTCGAACTTGACGTTTGAGGCCGACAAATTATTAGAAGAAACTAGAGGAGGGGGTTGATGCCATATCCAATGCTTGAAGCAAAACTGGTTGCAGTAGAAGCTCTTCGGAAGAGCTGGGCTCCAATACCATCGTATGGAGTTAGGGAGTTGCTGGTGTGGCTCGGAAGAGGAGCTAAGCAAGGAACTCATTGATGAGAATTGTCTAGTCGAGGGAGCAGCTCCAAGGGCGAGCTAGGCCCTAGATTCAGTATGGTCAAGTAAAATTTTGGGGATAGCCCTGGGAAAGAGCTGGTATTCGAAA
Organism: Hemerocallis citrina; assembly: GCA_017893485.1. Classification (NCBI taxonomy): domain Eukaryota; kingdom Viridiplantae; phylum Streptophyta; class Magnoliopsida; order Asparagales; family Asphodelaceae; genus Hemerocallis; species Hemerocallis citrina. The sequence continues at coordinate 136,306,302 of CM030358.1, read as the reverse complement.
TTGCTTGTTGCAAAATTTAACCAATAGTGGGAGTAGTATGAATGGTCGTTTCGATCCCCGAAACCGCATACTTGCAAGTTGTGAGGAAAATTTCGAACCATGATTGTGGACTTCGAACTAGTTGTTTTGGAGTTATCAAAAAGTCGTAGGAGCACTTCCGAATGGTGAGCTGCTCTGCACTTGCTTATTTGCAGGTGGCTAAAGCGGCGTCGAACCAAGTGTTGGCTCCAAACTTGTTGTTTGGGGATTTTAACGAGTTGTAGGAGTAATTCTGAATGGTGAGCTGCTCCGCACTTGTTTGTTTGCAAGCAGCTATAGCAGCGTCAAACTAAGTGTTGGACTCTAAACTCGTCTTTTGGGGGTTTCAACAAGTTGTAGGTGCAATTCTGAATGGGGAGCTGCTCTGCACTTGCCTGTTTGTAAGCGGTGACACTCCCCGCTTCCCAAAAAGAAGATACAGAATACGGATACGTGACTAAGTCCAGCGAATGGCTTGCACCATTCATAAGATGTCAGGATCTTTACAACAAGCATAAGTATGAACAAGAGATATACAAGAGAAATAGTCAACCACGCATACATAACTGAATCAATATAGTCAACAAGATTACTTGAAACAAGAAGCAAGAATACTAGATTTCAAATAATCACGTCTGGAACAAAACACAAGTCTGGAACAAAAATGCCTAATACAAATATCCCTGTAACAAATTACAATTATTCAAGATAAACTACAAGAGATAATTAAATATAGCAATAACTCCATCCAACTAGAATCTCAGATCACCTACTCCATCGGCAGCTGATCGTCATAATCTGCAATTTAACAAATTGCAGGAAGAAGGAAAGAGAAACAAAATGCCCGTCAATGCAAGTTACGGGCCGCTTGTAGTGCAGACAACAAGTACAAGAAAGATAAACAAGAATAGAGTAACAGCGGAAGCAAGTATAGCATGGAAAGATGCAACAGCAAAATAGAGCAACTAACTCTAATCGAGAACAGAAACAACTCGCATGACAAGATAAACAGATGCAAGTGACATGTAACAAGTGTCAAGTAAACAAGTATCATATAAATGAGTAACGAGTAACAAGTATCAAGTATCATGTACAAGTAACAAGTAGCAAGTGTCAATTGATCATGTTGTTTCAAGTCTTGTATCTAGTCCTATCTATGTAGCACTTCATGCGTCCCAAATTTTACCACATAGTTGCTACATTCAAACAAATTACGTTTTAGATTTTATAGTGGATCATAGATGGCAGTGTACTTAGGGATAAGTATCAAGTAATCAAGTATCAAGTAATCAATTATCAAGTATCAAGTATCATGTGTCAAGTGTGCAAGTGTCAAGTAATCACGTGTCAAGCTTCAAGTATCAAGTATCAAGTAATCACATAAGATTTATAGATCCCCTTCCGAGTACACATTTCTGTATTTTCCACTATTAGATCTTTTCCGTTAAACCCTGGCTTAATTTCTTGTTATTATTATTCAAGTCAAGAAACATGGTAAGATGACAAGGAACAAGTACAAGTTGAGCAAAGGACATGAACGGGTGACGAAAGACTCAAAATAGACTAAGACAACGAAAATTCTAGTTTCCGACAGCAAGACAGTACTATACCAAATCTGAGATTCCCTTTGCCACGGACATGCAAATCTGGATCCTTCAGAAAATCAAGAAAATAGACTCCCGGCCGAATCCAACAAATATATATAAGTCATGTGGTATTCCACAAAATCAGGACTCAAAACAGAATTGTAGCCAAAAAACATGTTCAGTAGGAAATCACAAGGTTGTATTCATAAACAGGCAAACGGCATAAAACTCACTGATTAAATCCAAGAAAAGTCTTGGGTACTCCCTAGTATGTCTAGTATCAGTAAATATAATTTCATAATTTTCCAACATAGATAGTATGGTCAAATAAAATCAGAAAACAACAAGATGCAGCAAATTTGTAAATCTGAAACTCTTAACACAGTAGTACTAAAACATCAATATTTCACAAAATATAAATCGAAATTCAGATCCGTCGAAAGGGTAATAAAATAGATACAGTAGGCTACAATTCATATTCACAAAGGTTTTTATAAAAAACAAATAGAATCAGGTCGAAATTTAGGTTCTTTACTGAACAGTATGAAAATTCTACAAGTATAGTAGTTGTTTGCAAGCATAGAATAGTTTGTAAAAGTCATCAATTAAATTCACAAAAATTAGGGGTTAATCCCAATTAGGTCTAGTTGTACTCAGCAAAATATTGGATCAAAATATTATCTTTAACATCAGTATAAAAATAAATAACCATACAGAATTCATATAAAACAGAATCTGGAATTTCCTACACATCTGTAGTAAAACAACAATAACTTGCAACTCACAAATCGAAACTGAGATCTGTCAGAAATTCTGGAAAGTAGACAGAATTATCTATAATTCATATTCACAAATAATTTTTATTTACTGACCTTAATAAGGTCTAAAATACTGAACAAAACAAGGTCACAATAAAAAACAGAGATCTTCTTTATGTATAAAATCAACTAGTTCATATGTAATACATCCAAATCATAACACAAAGCGAAATATGGTATACTAGATGTCCAAGCAACATGGTATAGGGTATTTAATAAGTCTACAATAAGTTATACTATTACTAACACAATCAAGCATACGACATCATACGAACAACATGCATGTATACATCAAGAATTTAGTATTCCTAAGTTATTTAATGTCGTTTGTGTAATGAGAAAACTATGGGCAATTCAACATGTATGGCAAGATCTAAAAGGGTTTTCATGATCATAGATCTTGAAGCAACTACACTACAGGCGGTATTTAGTACTTATATATGCAAACAGAAATTATACAAGTTACTTGCCTTATAGTCGACGACGGAAACGATGCAAAGAGCGAGAATAACGGGAACGGACTCCTGGGCACGAACTCAACGAACGAACGACTCACGAACAATGAACCCACGAGATCCAACACACGCACACAAGAAAGGCAGTGAAGGGGTGTGCGCGCTCGAGAGAAACGGCGACGGCAAGCGGCGAGACGACAATAGTTCTTATTGTCGAATGCTGTTGATGTTGTTGCTGATGTGGGGTTGCGTCGCGACGGGGAGAGAGGACTGGGGAGGCGCTGATCTGGGGTTACGGTCTGGAGCATAGTGCCATGGATGTCAGGAGGTGTAAGGGGATGCAGGGAGCGCTATAGGAGGGGAGACGACCTGGGGTTGCTGTCGAGGAGATGACAACACCGGGGTAGGGCTGAAGGGCGAGCAAGAGGATCAGGCTTGGGTTTCACAGGTAGGGGGTGAGTTAGAGAAGAGCGGTTGTAGGGTTAGAAGATGAACAGGGTGTACACAGGTATGTATATATGGGGTAGAATTAGGGTTTAGGTGTATATGGGTTTCGGGTTAATATGGGTAATGGGGTAGGAGTTAATGGGTCCAATAGAGTATAAGGTAGGGTTTTAAACAGGATTTTAGGTATAATTAGATCCAAAATAATGAGATGGGAACAAAAATGAATAATTAAAATAGGGCATGAATAATTTAAAATGAGAAAAAAAAGCTCGATCAATCAGACACAAAACAGTAGGCTGACAATTGAATCAAGAAGATCAAATAAAAAGACGACAAATCAAATGGATGAATATATAGGTAATGAAGATCAATTACAGGGTTCAAAAAGTGTCAGAGAATACAAGATGAATAAATGATCAAGAAGAAAGAAAAAATACATCCAAAAATACAGAAAATAGAAAACAGGGGTTACAAGCGGCTAAAGCGGCGTCGAACCAAGTGTTGAACTCCAAACTCGTCTTTTGAGCCTAACAAGTTGTGGGAGCAGCCCTGGGGGACAAGCTGAACTCCGAACTTACCATTTAACAAAACCTAGATGTGACTTACAGAGATAGATATGAGGCCAATGCAATAATTTTCAAAAGAAAAAAGCTAAGTTTTATTGAAACAAACTAAGTGGCTGCTTCAATGCGAGCCTTTATTACATGCTTTGGCCATATCGTGAGTGTGCCTTATTGAAAAATGAAAACCTACTTCTATGAGAGGGTGTTAGGCACCATCGTGGTACTTTATTTGATGCTCAATATCCCATGTCCGCCTTCTCCGGAGAGGGGGATCTCCTTGAGTTCATTAACTAGTTCGGAAAGGACTTGACTGTTCCCTTGGGAGAGCTCTAATACTTCAATTGGGAGGACCGAGCCACCATTGTGGTTGTATAACACCTCCGAGCTGTCTCTTGGTTTCCTTTGACTTCTCCTACCCCTCTGCATTTTCATGTGAAAGGCTGAGGGTACGGTAAGAAAAACTACTAGGCCTAGTAGGCCCAGGATAGCATTGTAACCGACCTTCATATTGTCGTCCATGAAGTCCATTACCTCTGTCCGGGTAGTCGGGGTTTTTCATGTGGTCACATCAATAGTGACTATTCCTTCAATTAGGACTGGAGCCCCAGATAACCCGTGGAGTATGTATCCGCCAGGCTTGAGACGATCTCGAGAAAGTTTGAGTCCTTAGAAGGCTTCCAGGAAGAGGATATGGAAGGAACTGCCATTGTCGACCATGATTCGGTGCACCTCGTGGTTGTCCATGTGGAGACTAATTACGAGCGCGTCACAGTGGGGCGTTCGGATGCCTTCCAGGTCTTTGTTTGAGAATGTCACCGAGACCCTAGGATTCTTGGTCAGGGGAAAGTTCTGGACCGAACTCACCTATCGGATGAAGGCCTTTCGGGAGGAGTTTGATTCTCCCCCTATTGGACCCCCATGGATAAGATGGAGGATGGCCCCAGGTTCGGAGTCTTGGAACTCGGCGAGCCTTTTGGTTCGTTTGTTGGCTCCTCGGGGTGGAGGATCAGCCCCATCCTTTTTGACGAACTTGGCCAGGTGTCCCTGCTGTATGGGTTCTTCGATCTCCTCATTGAGAGTCTGACAATCAACCATTTCGTGGCCGTGGTCCCTATGAAAGTGGCACCACTGTTTTATGTCCCTCCTCTTCGCTGGGGTATTCATTCTAGGAGAAGTGCGGAGTAGCCATTTCTTATCCACCTCCATAAGAACTACTGATATACTGGTATTGAGGGGGGTGAACTTTTCAAAATGAGGAGTTGGGCGGCACTGGCCATTGTCATCTTTCTTGAATTTCTGGGACCCTTCTTCATTTGTATTCTTCCGTTTTCTCCCGAAAGATGGCTCCTCTCGACTGGGGGGGGGGGGGGGGGGTTGAGAGCCTTTTCCTCTCGGATATACTTCTCACTCCTAAGCAGGAGTTTTGAGAAGTCCCGAGGAGGCTTCTTGGCAAGGGACGCCTTGAGGTCGGCGTTATTGACGTTGTGTCTGAATGCTGCAGAGGTTACTGATTGGTTGAGAGAGGCAATAGACCGGGCTTCGGCGGTAAAGTAACGAACATAATCTCTTAGGCGTTCACATTTTCTTTGGCTGAGGGCTAGCAAAGATGCACTCATTTTCTCGGCTCGGCGGCTGCTAACGAAGTGGGTGAGAAAGGGATCCTCAAACTGGTCAAATGAGAAGATGGAGGCTGGGGATAAATGGGAGTACCATTCTCTCGCTGGTCCCCTCAACGTTGTTGGGACGGCCTTGTAGAGGAGCACATTCGAGGCTTGATGGATCATCATGCGGGTTTTAAAACTCTCAATATGATCAGCTGGGTCAGACTCCCCGTTGTAGGTTAGAAGCGGCTTGAAGGTTTCAGGGACACGAGCTTCCATGATGGTCCTGGAGAAGAGGGGTCTACTCGGGTGGAAGTTCTTGGTCTGTTGACCCTCTTCAGGATTGATCTTTCTGAGGCGCCTCTCCATTTCTCGAAGGCGACGGTGAACTAAGTCGTTTCTCTTGTCGGATCTAGTCGACCATCGGGACTCTCCTTCATGAGTGGTGGCATGGCGAGGGTTGTGTGCTTGTTGGTCGTGATTTAGGGTGATGTTAAGGGCTCGCAGGATGTCATCTTTGAAGTTTCGGAATTCTGCCTTGGTGACTAGTGCCCTTCCATCATGGTGAACCCTTGGTGGTGATCAGCTCACAGCTATGTGGTTCCTTCATTGTCGACGGGGAGGAGACCCCCTTCACCCTCTTGGGGAGGCGAACCTTCTGGATCTCGGCCTTCGGAAAGAACGGCTCCTCTGACTTCTCTGGTATTCTAGATGAAAGACCTCGTCACGAGCTCGTCTCTCATTCAAGAGGGTTCAGAGGTCGATCCCCTATGGACGGTTGATGATGATTTGATGGAGGTCTCTTGACCCTAAGGACCTCACGAGGCCATCGAGTCTTGTGGACGGAGATATGGTCATGAAGATGATGCTATTCTTGACGGTATCTACGGGAGCCCCTCGGCGCAGCTCTGGGCATAAGGTGAGCCAGTTGGGGAGGCGTCTGCTCAGGTTGAGGCTGCTGAACTTGTTGATCTTGTTGAGGGGGAACCTTCTCAAGAGGAGGAGGTGGAGGAAGAGGGGGTGGCTCTTCGGCTGGACGCCTCAACCTTCCTTTTTTCCTTCGGAGGCATGGCTGGAAACTACTTTCACCGGTGAAATATGGTTGGATTACTTTTTCTGATTCCCACAGACGGCGCCAATCTGTTGTTGCTAATTTCGGTGTAGGAGCAAACAGATGATATGTGAATTCTTCTAGAAACAATAAAAGCAAACATGCTGACTTCTTGCCGTTGTTGACCGTGTCTTGATGTTGTCGCTGATCTGCAAAAAGTTCGAAACACCGGGATTGTTCCCGGCGACGAACCCTCCGACGCTCAAGTTATTAATTAAGAAGATTATGAAAGAACTTTTGTGGAGAAAATACTGATTACATTTTTTATGGTGGGGGTAGAGGGGTATTTATTGTCGCTTTTGGAAGCAGTCTCGAGATAATTATTTATCTCTACTTCCTGGTATTTTTGGATAAGAAACAGAGTTTACATCGTTTCATGGTAAGAGATTTGGTTTAAACCGTCTCTTAGAGATAATCATGAATTTGAATTATTCTTCAAATGTCGTGGGTTTGTTCATAATGGGCTGTCACCATGTCCTAGTATGACAAACCCTTTTTTGGGTTGTTGGGCTTAGAGAAGACCCAGTTCCCATTTTCGGGCCTGTTTGTAGTGGAAATTATCATTTTACCCCTGAGAGCTTTGAGATTCGTGTCAGATTTGAACGGTCCTGATTTAGTTCTATTTTTAGCCATATCATCATCCAAGCTTGTCGGGTTCTGTAATTCCTAAAAAGGAAGCAAGCATAGTTATGAATTCGTTTGAATTGAAGGGCCACTGAAGAGACAACTGAACAGAAACAAGGTTCGGCTTTCAGGGTTTTAATAGAAGCAGAGAAAGAAACATGTTAAGAGGCATGCAAATGAACTTTGTTCTTCAAGTAATAGATGAACTTCCTTCCCAAATTCAAAAATAAAAAAAATGTAATAGATGAACTTGGAATCGGAAAATTTAAATAGTTCGATTCAGATATTAATGTAGGATAATGGCTCGATTCTGGTTCGTATCTACAGCGATCGAAAGTTCCAGTACATCAGTCGACTGGGTTGGAGGATCAGGCGACTGTCCAGAGAGGAGTTTTCAAAGGCTAAGGATACAGCAGTAGTCAGTCGACTGCATGTGGGTTCAGTCGACTGTCCCGAAGTATTTATCAGTCGACTGGTAAGATGATCAGTCGACTGTAGGCGGGTTTTTAATCCAGAATAGGCCCATTTCGAAAGGCCCAATAGTTTCCCTATAAATACAACCCGTTAGGGTTTTGTAAGGAGTGACGAAAATTAGAGACCTCTATTCGGTTTTGTAGCCGTCATCTTTTGTAAGGGTTTGTTTTCGCCCATTGGTGATTATTTGAAGAAGAAGAGAACCCCAACCGCCTCGTGGATGTAGGCACTTGTTTGCCGAACCACATTAAATCTGTGTATCCTTGTGTTTGCTTGTTTTTCTGTTTTCTCGCTGTTTCTCTTGTTTGATTGTTGGTTGTTTGATTCGTATTCCGCACAACAAGTGGTATCAGAGCTTTCGGTTAGACCTAGAGGGAGATGGCGAGTGATGCAGATGCAACCAAGGATGTTGTGGGATCAAGTTCGTCCAGAACAACGATTCACAACGCAAAATTTGAAGTTGAAAATTTTGATGGAACAAACAATTTCGGGATGTGGCAGTGTGAGGTGTTGGATGTTCTTGTTCAACAAGAACAAGATGTTGCTTTGGAGGTAGAAAAACCAAAGAATATGTCCGATGTAGATTGGAAGAAGTTGAATCGAGTTGCGTGTGGGACTATTCGGCTCTTTATTGCGAAGGCTCAGAAGTATGATTTGATGAGGGATACCGTTGCTGCGGTGTTGTGGAAGAAACTCGAAGACAAATACATGAGGAAAAGTTTGGAGAATCGGCTGTATTTGAAGAAGAGGCTTTTTCGCTTCACCTATACTGAAGGTATGTCTATGAATGCTCATGTTGAATCATTTAATAAATTATTGGCTGATTTGTTAAATTTGGATGAGCAAATTAAAGATGAAGATAAAGCCCTAATTCTGTTGAATTCATTACCTGAAAGTTATGATCATTTAGCAACAACGTTAATATATGGAAAAGATACTGTGAAATATGAAGATGTTGCAAATGCTCTGTTGAATAATGAAACTAGGAGAAGGGATAAAATGGTTGATAGAGAAACTTCTGAGGCATTGATTGTAAGGGGCAGAACTGAAACCAGATCTGAGACCAAATCTGGGAAAAAGGGAAACAAATCTCGTTCCAAATCGAGAGGAGTTTCAAAGGACAGAAAGATACCAGCCAAAGATGAATGTGCTTTCTGTCATGAAAGGGGGCATTGGAAAAAGGATTGTCCTAAGCTACGAAATAAGGGAAATTCGACTGCAAATGTGATTGTTGATAATGTAGATAGTGATGTTGTTTTTTCTTATGCACTTGCAACTAGTCCCTCACTTTATCAAGAGGTATGGTTCCTTGATACAGCAGCATCCTATCATATGTCTTGGAGAAAGGAGTTGTTTACTTCTTTAGAGTATATGGATGGTGGGTAGTTTTGATGGAAAATGATGCACCTTGTAAGAAGGTAGGAATCGGGAAGATTGAATTACTAATGCACGATGGTCTTATTAGGGAGCTTTCAGATGTATGGTATGTTCCAGATTTGAAAAAGAATTTGATTTTACTTGGTGCTTTGGAGGCCAGTGGATTGAAATTTGCTAGTGAAGGTGGCATTCTGAAGGTGACTAGCGGATCACTCGTGGTGATGAAAGGGCAAAGAAAAAGGAACTTGTTTTTCTTGCAGGGAAAAACATATTTGGGTCAGGCTGCCAGTGTAACTGAAAGGCCTAAACAGGTTGTTCCCGACTCTACTAAGTTGTGGCATATGCGACTCGGGCATGCAGGAGAAAAGGCCTTGCAGGGGCTTGTGAAGCAAGGGTTGCTTAAAGATGCTAAAGGGTGCAAGTTGGAATTTTGTGAACATTGTGTTTTGGGTAAGCAAACTAGGGTGAAATTTGGTACAGCTGTACATCAGACAAAGGGTATCCTCGATTATGTGCACACAGATGTTTGGGACCCTCGCAGACACCTTCTATGAGTGGTAGACACTGGTTTGTTACATTTGTTGATGACTACTCCAGACGAGTTTGGGTATATACCATGAAGCACAAAGATGAAGTTTTGACATTGTTCACAAGTTGGAAGAAGAAAGTTGAAAATCAGACTGGTAGGAAGATTAAGGTTCTGAGGTCAGATAATGGAGGGGAATACAAGAACGATCCGTTTCTGAAATTGTGTGAAGATGAAGGGATCCAGAGGCACTTCACAGTTAGGAAGACTCCACAGCAAAATGGGGTTGCAGAACGGATGAACAGAACCTTACTTGAGAAGGTGAGATGTATGCTAGCACAGTCTGGATTGAAGAAGACATTTTGGGCAGAAGCTGTTATATATGCAAGCCACATTGTCAACCGTTTACCATCAGCAGCACTTGAAGGCAAAACACCTATTGAGGTATGGAGTGGTAAACCTGCATCTGATTATAGTTTTTTGCATATATTTGGTTGTCCTGCTTATTTTCATGTAACTGAAACTAAACTTGATGCAAGAGCCAAAAAGGCTATATTTGTTGGTTTTAGTACTGGTGTCAAAGGTTACAGGTTGTGGTGTCCAGAACAGAAAAAATTAGTAATCAGCAGGGATGTCACCTTTGATGAGACCAGCATGATTAGCTCGGGACAGTCGACTGGTGGACGAGAACAGTCGACTGGTGAGCAGCAGAAGAGTGGGACAGTTCTCCAACAGGTGAACAGTAGAAGCTCGGGACAGTCGACTGGTGTAAAGGATCAGTCGACTGGTGATCTACAGCAGCAGAAGAATGGGAGAGTTCTCCAACAGGTGGAGTTAGAAAAGCTTTCAGTTGAAAATCCTGCCCAAAATGAAGATGATGTGGTTGATACTGAGGATGAGGAAGAAGTTCCTAACCCTCCCCAGCACGAAGAATCAATTGCAGCAAGAAGGCAAAGACGAGATATCAAACGACCATCTCGTTTTACAGATACAGTTGCATTTGCTCTTCCGATGATGAAGTTCCCTCCAACTTCAAAGAAGCTACTAGAAGTTCTGAAAATACAGATTGGAAAGTTGCTATGGATGAAGAGATGAACTCTCTTCATAAGAACAAGACTTGGGATCTAGTGCAATTGCCAAAAGGGAAGAAAGCTATCGGTTGCAAGTGGGTGTATACGAAGAAAGAAGGTCCAAAAGGCAGTGTTCGGTTCAAGGCTAGACTCGTTGCAAAGGGGTATGCTCAACAGGAAGGTATTGACTATAATGAAGTGTTCTCTCCAGTTGTGAAGCATCCTTCTATTCGGATTTTGTTGGCATTGGTAGCACAGTTTGATCTTGAATTGACACAGATGGATGTGAAGACCGCGTTCTTACATGGGGATCTAGATGAAGAAATTTATATGTTGCAGCCAGATGGGTTTAAGACAGCTGGGAAGGAAAATTATGTTTGCAGGTTGAAGAAGTCTCTCTATGGGTTGAAGCAATCTCCAAGGCAGTGGTATTTGAGGTTTGATCAGTTTATGAAAGTGCAGGGATATTCCAGAAGTGAGTATGATCATTGTGTCTATTTCAGAAAATTGCAGGATGGTTCTTTCATATATCTGTTATTATATGTGGATGACATGTTGATTGCCTCTAGAAATGCTAAGGAGATTCAAAATTTGAAGAATCAGCTGAGTTCTGAATTCGAGATGAAGGATCTTGGTGAAGCCAAGAAGATACTTGGGATGGAGATAGCTAGAGACAGAGCAAAGGGCATAGTGAGTTTGACACAGAAGCAATATCTTTTGAAGGTGCTGAAACGGTTTGGTATAGATGAGAAAACTAAACCAGTCAGTACACCCTTAGCCACTCATTTTAGAATTAGTGCTTCTCAGTCTCCAAGTACAGATGAAGAGAGACAGTATATGGCTAATGTACCTTACACTAGTGTGGTTGGCAGTTTGATGTATGCCATGGTCTGTACTCGACCAGACATCTCTCAGGCGGTGAGTATGGTTAGTCGATATATGCATGATCCAGGCAGAGAGCATTGGCAAGCAGCTAAATGGATTTTGAGGTACATAAGTGGCACCACAGATGTGGGTTTGAAGTTTGAAAGGGATGACAATATTAGCAGGTTATTGGTGGGTTATGTTGATTCTGACTATGCAGGTGATCTAGATAAGAGGCGGTCTACTACAGGCTATTTGTTTACTATGGCTAGAGCACCTATAAGTTGGAGGTCCAATTTGCAGTCCACTGTAGCGTTGTCTACTACTGAGGCTGAATACATGGCAGTTGCTGAGGCCATGAAGGAAGCTATTTGGATTCATGGACTTTTGAAGAGCTTGGGAATTCATCGGGAGAAGGTGGAGGTACACTGTGACAGTCAGAGTGCTATTCATTTAGCGAAGAACCAAGTTCATCATTCGAGGACCAAACATATTGATGTCCGTTATCATTTTGTGCGTGATTTGATAAATGATGGTGATATTCATTTGGTGAAGATTGGAACAGCTGATAATCCTGCTGATATGTTGACCAAAGTTGTTGGGGCAGCCAAGTTCAAGCATTGCATGAACCTGGCTAATATTTTGCATGCTTGATGATTTGGCATGGGCGGTTGGGATGGTGCTTCGCTATTTGTTTGCCTAGTATGTGATATCATACTAAGGTGGAGTTTGGAATTTGTTACATTGGGTGATGAGCATTTGTTTTGGAGTATTTATTGGAGATTGCTCGGGCTACATGGAAGACCTCGCCAAGGTGGAGATTGTTGGATACTTGGAAGATCTCGCCAAGGTGGAGATTGTAGGATAATGACTCGATTCTAGTTCGTATCTACAGCGATCGAAAGTTCCAGTACATCAGTCGACTGGGTTGGAGGATCAGGCGACTGTCCAGAGAGGAGTTTTCAAAGGCTAAGGATACAGCAGTAGTCAGTCGACTGCATGTGGGTTCAGTCGACTGTCCCGAAGTATTTATCAGTCGACTGGTAAGATGATCAGTCGACTGTAGGCGGGTTTTTAATCCAGAATAGGCCCATTTCGAAAGGCCCAATAGTTTTCCTATAAATACAACCCGTTAGGGTTTTGTAAGGAGTGACGAAAATTAGAGACCTCTATTCGGTTTTGTAGCCGTCATCTTTTGTAAGGGTTTGTTTTCGCCCATTGGTGATTATTTGAAGAAGAAGAGAACCCCAACCGCCCCGTGGATGTAGGCACTTGTTTGCCGAACCACATTAAATCTGTGTGTCCTTGTGTTTGCTTGTTTTTCTGTTTTCTCGTTGTTTCTCTCGTTTGATTGTTGGTTGTTTGATTCGTATTCCGCACAACAATTAACACACCCAGCCTTCAATAAATTAGAGATAGATTACATCCAAGAATGACCAGCATAACTTGAATTTTCGCCACGGTACATCTATCGTACGTGATGTATATTTCTGCACTAGTAAGGAGTGACCATACCTTTTATACTTGTGCATTAATCCTGTGATGTTCCTTCAAAGTTCGAATGGTGCATCTGTATGTAAGAGATAAACCCCATTTTTTGTACTAGAAGGTCAGTTAGCAGGAACAGCGAACATCCCTATAGGTGATGCAGTAATGCTTGAAATTAAGGTTCAAGTCTGATGAGAAAAAATATTGAAAAAAGGAAAATTATGGTGTTTATCCTCTAACTGTATGTTTATTCAAACGAAATTGGTCTCGTGAACATCTTTAATACAAGTACTGTACTGCATCGAACTCAGAACAGAACTTGTACCACCGAATAAAGCTTCTGTACTCCTGCTTACATTACACAGCATAGTTCATATTATAGCTGACCGCTGTTATCGTCATGATTCAACCTGATAATAAGAAAATGAAATGAAAGGGTATGACGATAGCAGTATTAGATAGACAAAGGGTTACCATCTAGAATTATATGGCTTCAGTTTGAATTCATTTATTCAACAAATAATGTATCTCGGTCAGTCATGCTATAGAGCTAGGTATATTTATCAGACTCGAACCATGTCTGTGCTATCATATACTATGTGTTTTGCTTTATTTAAAACATGGAAGATAGTCACAGCTGAAGGGTTCAACCAATACTACTGGTTATCAAAGGATATTTCAGTTTATCAAGTTATCAGGCATCCCTTACGGTGTTGCATATCAATTAACTACATGGGCAAGGAAAGGCAAGCAGGCAAGCAGGCAAGCAAACCATCAAGTAATCGGAAATGTAGAAAATCAAATGCATGACTATCAATACAAGAAATTCATAACTGAAAGAAAATAATGTAACCCTTACGATCTGGATTTGGAATAAACATTCCATATTCTGGTGCATAAGGGATCTGGATCGATGCTGTAAATCACCCTGGGGGTGAGGGGTGAATAGAGTGATTGTGCAGAAATTAAAAAATTAAATAAAATGCATAAAGTAAAAGGATAGAGTAAGAGAAAGCAACAGATCAACGAGCAAGACACAGCGATATAACGTGTTCGACCCCCAGGTCTACGTCCACACTACCTACTTGTAGCAATTCTCCGCCACAAGTTTTCCACTATACTTTAAATCCTTGTACAATGATTTTCGGAATTTAGGCCGAGAGACCTATTACACCCGCATGACTTCTTCAACTAAGCCCCACAAAACTCACCGAAGTGGAAAAGAAAAAAAAAAACTCTCAAGATCTAAAAAGACCTTGACTGAAGAAAATAATAAAATCTATCACACTAGGAGTATTGATTGAATGATAAGTTCAAAAGAGTTATGGTTGCAAGGGATGCAGAATACACTGTGAATTCGCCTCAATATATAGAGAGGGAAAATGTATCTTTCCGAAAAAGAAAAGATATTTCCAAAATAGTCCGACCTGCACTAGGACGGTCGACCGTAATGATAGACAGTCGACTATTCATCTTTTAACTCGTAAGTCGAGCGATGACCGGTCGACTGACTCATCTTTTCCACAGAGATAAGCGGTCGACTGTTGTGACGGTCGATTGTAATTTCGTACGGTCGACCGCTGTCGTGCAGGTTCAACTTTTATTTAGCGATTTCACTTTATATTCTTTCCAAAACTAATTTATCAATCAGTACTACTTTACATATATTCTCCTCACATAAGCAGAAATAAATCAGCTATTTTTGCTGGCTTTCTTGATGATTTGAAGCACATATTTCTTTTGAAACACTCTTCCTTAATTCTCCCTTTTTTTCTTATTCATGCTTCTTTTGCTTGTTTTTTGAATCTTTTGAATCTTTTATTTTGATTTTCCTTTTCCTGTTTTTCCTGCAAATCTTAACTAAAGATATTAGTTGTAAATGATACGTTTTGTGTACACCAAACTTAAGTCAATAATCTCTCCCTTTTGGTGTGGACAAAAAATATCTTAGAATTTTTAAAAGTGTAAAACAAAATAGATTAGAAGAGATTTAATTACTCCCCCTAAATTCATGCATGGAAGATGTTAATAAATGAGAGTACATAATACAATCCATATGTAAAGACCAAAACTTGTTTGGAGAACATGCATACGTATATTTTGAGAAACAAACAACTTTTGGTGAATATTACATTTTTGAAAATCAAAGGGAAATCTACTTACATGATCCCGTTGATCGCGAAACTATTTGATATACAGTGAGAGCTCTACATGGTATCATACATTTGAGATTTTGCCAATACACATAAATAAGAGCGATATAAGTTAAAAGATTCAAAAAAAACATTAAAAGATTCAAATTTGTAAAACAGAAGACAGAGACATAGATAAAAATTCTAAGAAAATACTTCTCCCCCTTTTTTGAACAAACCAAAAGATACAAAAATACAACAGCCAGAAATTCGAAAAACAGAAACGAGTCTGGTCGACCGCACAGTTGACCGGTGAAAAATAGTAGGCGACTGTGGAGAAAAACAGAAAGCAAGACAGTCGACCGCACGGTTGATCGAAGAAAAACAAAACTGGCGTGTGTTTGATTGTACGAAAACAGAGAGGGGACCAGTCGACCGCCCGGTCGACTGTACACCTTTGCAGGATGATAATCGACCACACAATCGACCGAAAAACCAATTATGCTGAAATATCAATAACATTTAATTCACCTTTCCAAAAATGAAAACGTTTTTCATTTAAAGTTTTGGTAAAAATATTAGCAAGGTGGGAATCAGTTGAAACATACTCAAGAATGACATCTCTCTTTTGAAAGTGAGCTTTAATGAAGTGATATCGAATTTCTATATGTTTAGTACGACTATGTTGATCAAAATTCTTAGTCATGTGAACAGTGCTAGTATTATTGCATTTAATTGGAATGTGATCAAAGAATACCTTGTATTCCTCTATTATATGTTTCATCCATAATACCTGCGCACAACAGGATCCGGCGACTATGTATTCGGCTTCAGTAGTAGACAAGGTTACAGAGTTCTGTTTCTTGGATGCCCATGAGACAAGACAATCTCCCAAGAAATGGCATTACCACTAGTGCTTTTTCTATCTGTCAAACTCCCAGCATAATCGACATCAGAATAGCCTACAAGAGAAAATTTTCTATTTTTCGGGTACCACAGACCAGTATTTGGTGTGCCTTTAAGATATCAAATGATACGCTTAACTGCAACCAAATGAGATTCTTTGGGACACGATTGCAAACGAGCACACAAACATACACTAAACATAATATATGGACGAGAAGCAGTAATATAAAGCAAGTTACCAATCATACCACGATAAGTAGAAATATCAACAGTTTTACCAGATTTGTCTTTGGATAGTTTAGTGATAGTTGCCATAGGAGTCTTGTATGTGTTTGCATTGTCAAGACCAAACTTTTTGACGAATTTTTTCGCATACTTGGATTGGTTTATGAAGATGTCGTCCTTTCGTTGTTGTATTTAGAGCCCAAGAAAGTAGGTTAAATTCACCCATCATACTCATTTCAAATTCATCCTGCATTTGCTTAGAGAATTCCTTGCAAAGATTTTCATTAGTAAATCCAAATATAATATCATCAACATAAATTTGAACAATTAAAATATCTTTAGAAACATGTTTGATAAACAGTGTAGCGTCTACTTTCCCTTTAGAGAAACCTATGTGAATTAGAAATGAGCTTAGTCTTTCATACCAAGTACGAGGAGCTTGCTTCAAACCATACAAAGCTTTAACAAGACGGAATACATGGTTTGGGTGTGTGAGGTCAGTGAACCCAGGTGGTTGTTTAACATAAACTTCTTCCGAAATAAAACCATTTAAAAAAGCACTTTTAGCATCCATTTGAAAAGGCGTGAAATCCATGTAAGTGGCAAAAGCAAGTAAAATACGAATTTCTTCAAGCCGTGCAACAAGTGCAAATGTTTCATCAAAATCAACTCCTTCTTATTGGTTATATATCCTTGCGCAACAAGACAGACCTTATTTCTAATAATAGTGCTAGATTCGTCCAACTTGTTCCTAAACACCTATTTCGTTCCAAGTACGGTTCTACCATGTGGTCTAGGTACAAGTCCCCATACTTGATTCCTTTCAAATTAATTAAGTTCTTCTTGCATGAAAATGATCCAGTCATTATCTTGCAAGACCTCTTTAATGTTTTTGGGTTCAATATGGATACGAATGTGGAAAAAAACACATAAAATTTTGAGTTTGAGTTCGAATAGTTACCCCTTTTGACATATCACTTCGGATAAGATTTGGTGGATGGCTAGACATGATTTTCCAGGCATGGCGCTTTTCGATGGTGGAAGGTCGAAGTTGTGCTTGTGGCGGAGGGTGATCATCTTCCATGGCATCAATTTGTTGTGTATGCATCTCGTATATCAAGGGGTTGTTGCTACTTTGGTTGATAGATGTGTTTCCATCTTGATGTGGCACGTTGTTTTGACAGTCTATATTTGGTCCCTTTTCAGTACGTACCTGGTTTTTTTCAAAGTGAACACCTGTCTCATCATCATCAACAACATGTAATATTTCTTTTGTGAAAGGATTAGTTTCATCAAATATAATATCAATAGAATATTGAATTGTGCATCTTCTTTTATTAAATGCATGATATGTCTTGCTATTTAGAGAATATCTTAATAATATGCCTTTGTCACTTTTACCATCAATTTTTTTCAAGTTATCTAGAGTATTTAAAATAAACACTTTCCATCCAAATACACTAAAATGACTCAAGTTATGAATTTTTCCATAATATAGTACCAAAGGCATTTTCTCAAGATATTTCCTAATGATTACTTGGTTAATGGTATAACACGTTGTATTGACAACTTCGGTCCAAAACGACTTTGGTAAATCATTCTCATTAAGCATGGTGCGGGCCATTTCTTGAAGAGATCGATTTTTTCTTTCAACAACCCCATTTTGTTGGGGAGTACGAGGACAAGCAAACTCATGTTTTATTTCCTTTTGTCGCAAAATGATGAAAATAGTTCATTTTGAAATTTCCTACCATGATCACTACGAATAGTAACAATGGTGAGGTTTTTTTTCATTTTCTACTCTACAACAGAATTTTTGAAAAATATATGATGTGTCATCCTTTTGTGAAGGCAACCCAAGTGAATCTGCTGTAGTCATCTAAAATTACAAAGGCATATCGTGCACCTCCATTACTATGTGTTCGTGATGGTTCAAACAGATCCATGTGCAAGAGTTCAAGAGGTATAGATGTAACCCCCATTCTCGATAATAAGTATTTTCCATGTATTTTCTATAATTTGATTTTTATAAAGTTATTTTGTGATAAATTCATTTCAGATTTTATTAAAGTATTTTCAAATCGAAAATCTTATTCATTTCGAATAGTGGTGTATTTTGATCTTATTTTCTATATCTTATTGATCGGCTATTTGTGTTTGAGCTCAATTTAAATGTATTATTGATATTTGGGTTATTTTAATAAATTTATATTTTGTTATATAATCTTATTAGCATTATTATTATTATTATTATTAAGCCCGAATATGCTCAATTTTATATACATTTCACCGTTTGATTCAATGTGTGTATGTATGTATATATATATATATATATATATATATATATATATATGAATATTTTAAATACTCTATTTTTCTTTTTTGATTATTTTCTTTTTGATCGAATTTGTTCATGAAATTTTTCGTTCTTTTGATCGGGCTATGCTTGTTGATCCTATTGTTCTCTTATTAATTGTGGGTATTTTGAATTGAACTCTATTGATTTTGACATATCTCTTAATTGAACCCTAAAATCCAATTTCATTTGTTCTTGATCCAAATCCGCTATTATTGGATCCTAATTCACTAACCCGGTACCCTAATTGTACCATATAAATACAACCCTAGTACAAACCTTAAAATTGCACTTTTTTTGAAACCCTAGTCGCTTAATCTCTCTCCTATTCTCTCTTTATCTTTGCAGTTTTCTTCCCAATTACTGTAAACCATCTTCCCCAACCTCCTTCTCTGGCGAGCCTCAACCTCGGCGACCCCCACTCCCGTCGACGCACCTCCTGAGTGTCGCTCCCGTTGCCCCGCGCTTAGCCTGTAGAACCCCGTATTTTCAAATATTATTTTTATATTTGAAAATGAATTTAAATTGATTTTTGGATAATTTAATGAATATTTTCAGAAAAATTTATCTTTTGTACACGTGCAAAACACGTGCAAATACTTTTATGAGAAGGTTGAAAATTTAGTTTTCTTCATGAAAAATTATTATTTAATATTTGAGATTTATTTAGTATTTTTCCAGCTTTTTCAGAAATTAATTGGAACCATTTACAATTTTTGAGAAAAGAAGGACCTTTTTGCAAAATTGACATTTTTAGGGGTTAAAGTGCAAAATGTACATTCTGGACGTTTTGAACAGTATTGATTGAGATTTAGAGTGTATATTTTCTTTTAAATCCTAATTTAAATGAGTTTTGATGGAATTCCCAAGGATAGGACTATATATGTAAAATTGTATTTTGGAAAGGATTGTCTTGCAAAAGTGTGGGTAAAACCCTAATATTCATCCCGGATATTTAAGAGAATTTTTCTCCAGCCGTCATTTCTGAAATACAGAATTTTGTGGAGATTAGTTTGGTGGAGAAAGGAGTTTTTGGATCTAGCAAAAGGGGAAAACTTTTTCGTGGACTTTTCTCAATTCAAGGTGAGATATATAAAAATTGTTTTTGTTGTTTGATTCATGTGAGTGACCTTGTTTGTTTGTTCGATTTTGTGAATATTGAAATTTGTCTTGTTGTTGATCTATGTGTGCAAGTATCATTGATGTATTGATTTGATGTTGTGAACGATTTAGATCTTGTATTGTGGTCTGAATCATGTGAATAATTGTGGATGGAATAGTAGATCTTTATTATTAAAATGTGTTGCTAAAGGCATGTTAAGTTTTGAGTATGAACACCTGGACATTGAATTTACAAATCAGGTTCTGATTCAGATTTGTGAAAGAGAGTTAGATCTTGTAAAACCCTAATGAAAGAATTTGCGATTTAGAGCATGAGAACTTGATTTTGATATATTTGAGGTTTTGAGTAACATAAATATACATATCTGATGAGGATTTGTTGAGATTTATCATTCTTCCTGAATACGAACTATTTTTCGTGAATAATGAAACATTAGAAACCCCAGACTTGACTTTGTAATCAGACCTAATTTTTGAAATCTGTAGGCCGACAGTCGACTGGCCTACTGTGCAGTCGACTGGTACGAGCCTGATACTGTATTTTTTAGAATCTTTGAAATAGTCGTTCTGGACAGTCGACCTAGCCAGTAGGCAGTCGACTGGTCCACTGAGGAATATATTTTTGTAAAATTATTAGTCCTTTCTGGACAGTCGACCTATGACTCCTTTAAGTCGACTTATATACTTAGAATAATTTTGAGAGGATTATTGGAAATTACCTCGGGTAAGTCGACTGGTCCCTTTCTTAAGTCGACTGTTATATGACTTAGTTTATTTTAGTAAAATTTTGGAAATTCGTCTTCTGGACAGTCGACTTACTAAAGTATAAGTCGACTGGTACTGAAGGATCTTTGTAAACCTTAATGCTATTTCGAATGATTGGTTTCCAGATAATTCAGTATATACCTGACGTTCAGTTCAGTATTTGATTAAGCATTTGACTTTGAGATATTCAGTTAAGTATTTGATTTAAGACATTCAGTTGAGCCACTTTGTTTAGTGGGACTTTGGGTTAGACTTTTGTGTTTGAGTCTCTAGAGGTGTGTGACCCTAGTATACCGGTGTTGAGTTAATTTGTTGAGGCCCAGTGAGGCATTTCAATTATTTAGATTTGAATTTAGACCGGTAGGGTATACCACTCTAGGAGATTCGTTAAGCAATCACAGGCACTAGTGGTGATATGATGAACGGGAACATGAGTCAAGAACCTCAGTATGGCTTTCGGTGTGGGATTTAATCTCCGAAATTATCACAGTAGATTATTAGTGGTGTGGGATATGTCTCCGGAATTATCACAGTCTTGTGGTGTGGGACAATCTCCGGAATTATCACAGTAACTACTTGTGGTGTGGGATTGATCTCCGGAATTATCGGAGTCGAGGTGAAGCACATGTGGTATTCGTTTGGTGACGTGTCAATGTTTCGGTGTGGGATGATCTCCGGAATTATTCAAGTGAAATATCTTGGGTGTGGGATCCATCTCCGGAATTATCGGGCATGAGATACTATCCATAGTTTATCTTTATCTCGTAGTAGTCATCGTGTTAGGATTAGTTCATAACGCGGGGATTGAACCTTACAAAGTGAAGACATTAAGGGCTTGCACCGAACCTATGTAGAATGGGATGCATAGACTTCGACAAGTACGCATTAGAGAGTCTGCATATAGAAATTGTGTAATCTTGGCTTGATTTTATGTATTTGGTTTTCCTGTTTCCTACACCTGACACTTAGTTTAGTGCCACTTGATGTTTTTATGTTATCTGTCATTTTGTACGTTCCATATTCTTATTTAGTACCTGTCGTTTGAGAATTTATGAGGTATGATTTTTATGTTATATTTGTTTTTATATCTCTCACACCATTTATGGCTGACCCCTTTAGTTTGGGGGTTAGGGATCCTCTCTAGCCTCACATGTTGCAGGTTGTTGCTTAGAGTTGGAGGTTTGGATGCTAGAGGCATATTTGAGATAAATTGATTCTTAAGTGCTTTGTGTAAACTTGTAATATCAGTTTTGAGATAAATTTTGGTTGTAAATAGAAAAAAAAATATTGAGTTGAGTTGTTTTGAATTCCGCTGTGATTTGTAAACGATTTGTTGTAATAAATGTTGAAAATTCTAGTGGTATTTGTTATGTTTAATATTGTATTGAAGTGGATCGCTGGGAATGTGCCACGTATTTTCTAAGATATCTTATTAGAAATTCGGGGCGCTACATAGCCACCAACGCCACCACCTAAAAACCCCAATCCCGAACACCCCCTGTCTCCCTTTCATGTTCCTCGACGACAACAGACCAGACTCTGACACCGCTCGCCAGTGACGCCACCACAGTTAGCGACGCCCTCTGCGAGGCCATCCGTCGCCAGTTGACCTCGCCAGAGTCGACGCCGCCTACCCCAGCCGCCAGGGACAAAGCCCCTTCACTGTTGCTGCTTTGTCTCTTGTGTACTGTTGCAGTGCTTTCTCTTTGTGCTGTGTTTTATTGGGTTCTCTTTTGCACGTATTGTGCATGTGCGATCTTGTGCTGGTTCGTGTGTTCGTTGCTTCGGGATCCTTATCCCGTTATTCTTGGTATTCGTTTTCACCATCTAACAGGAAAGTCACCGTCCACTTGAATTGTTAATTATATCAGATTCAAGTTTCATTGAAATTCTTGCAAGTAGATCTCTTTGTTATCGTATTATCCATTGTTCATCTATTCGTTGGGTCTATTGAGTGTTTACACGAGCTAACCCCAATATTCTTGACATTGTGCCATTTTTGACTCTAAAGTTTGGATCTTTCATGAGTGCATATAGAATTGATACTAGGGTTGTTCATATAATTGACACTCAAATAAACTATTGTAGAGACAATTGCTAGGTTGTATGTTGTTTGATCGATTGATGATTGATTGATGATAAATTAATGTATGAGCGTATTCTAGTTTATTTATCATGTTTTGACACTCATCATGTTGGTTATATAGTTTATTGACTAAAGAATCGATACCCATCATGTTTAATTAATCTATTTTCAAGAAAAATACCCTAAAAACTGTATATGCTTGCTGACCTAAATATTAACCGTTGTTTTCGAACCAGTAAACGACCTTGAAATGAAATACTTTCTGAATATGAATTGTAACCTTATCTTTCTAGTTTCCAGATCATCTTGAATTTTTGAATTCTTAGTTTTGTAGCAAAAGTTATGCTCGTTTTACTACAACTGTATTTTTACTTTCAGATTTTCAGATTCTCGTACCGTTCATGTTTAAACAGTGAAAATGCTGATCAAATGATAAAATTTTAATTTGAAAATTTCCAGATTGTTGCTTAACATGTTTAGGAGTCCAGAAAATATTTTTACTGAATCTAATATTGAGTTTTTGCTGATTCAAAAATTAAAACAACAAGATGTTGAAATTCTGCCTGAACATAAAACCTGTAAAGAACCATGTGGTTGACCTAGCTACTGTGTTTGGATTTTGAACTTTAAATATGCGTTCGAACCGTGTGGAAGTATAGTTTCCATATTTTCTGACGGATTCAACTTTTGATTTATGAGTCAGTAGAAAACTGCATTTTTGTACAGATTGCGCTTGCTGTCCAGAATTTTAGATACCTTTTTTTAATGAATTAATTATTCTTATATCGTATATTGCATGAATTGACGTATGTGTGTTGCATTGCATGACCCTAATACCTTATTTTTATTGTTCTAACTGTCCTATTTCATGTTACCATCCAATTATTTCCCTATTGTTATTATCATTCATCTTAATGTCCATTAATTGCATATTGTATTATTGCATTGATAAATGATTAACAAGTCGAGGTTTAAGGGTTGACTTTTATTAGTGGAAAATATAGGGACTGTACTCGGAGGAGGGGCCTGTGTTTTCCTATTTATCGGTCTATCGATCTATCAGTCTATCGGTCTATCGGTCATATTGGTCATCAATTAATTGTAAATTACTGACTATAGTATCTCGATTGATTCGGTCATCGGTCATTATTGAATATTATTGCCGAGTACATGAACTATAGAATCTACCGCTTGGGTCTAAACGAAATTGATTGTATGCATCGAACCTGTAATATAGGATGCAGTAGTACATGCATTAGTTAGGATTAAAATGATTAATAGACATAATGATTGACACATCACCGACACTGCATATTGTCCATCATTGTTTCTATTGATATTGAATATTAGCTAAGTGTTACCGTTATTGATCATTAATTATTGTTACCAAATATTGCATCATTGTTTATAGCCAATTGCATCGATTATCATGTTTGTCCCATGTTATTGATTCCTATTGATCCATTGACTTCATTGTTATACCATTATTCCATTGTTCCCTGCTTTCTTTACTTGCTGTCCATGACTTGCTCTAAAGATAATTTTTTTCCTCTTTTTAGATGAAGTGTTTACAGGTGTTGATGGAGAATTGCCCAATAGATTGGAAGAACAACATTGGTGAAGAAATTGATTGCATCGCCGCTTAATAAATATTTATTACTTTTTTATGAAGACTTAATTATTGGATTATTGTTATTTCATTGTATTGGGCTTATGACCCGAATATGGCTATTTATTTCCAGACGTTAGATTATTATTGTAATTGGATATTTTTATTGCTTCATTCCAAGTATTATTGTTCATGAGATTATTATTATTAACTGCGCAATTGTTTTGTATTGGTTATATTGTTGAGTTAATTAAATAAACAGCTTATGGGTGACGTTAGTCATTCGCTGGGCCAATGTTACGTGCTCGTATACCGCATTTTTGGAAAGCAAGGCATGACAATAGAAGTTGATACCATTTTCTTGGGCTTGTGAGAACTTTTAGATTGTTTACCGAACTGGCATGACTCACATGGTTTATCTTTCTCAAATTTGATTTTGGGAATTCCCCGTACAAGTTCTTTAGTGATAAGTTTGTTGAGATTATCAATGGCTGTGTGTCCATGTCGCCGATGGCATAACCAACCATCTTCGTTTCTAGCAACAAAGCATATCATATTTTCCTGTGCTAATTCATTAGAATTTATAACATATACATTATTACATCTGTTAGCAAGGAGTAAACATGATTTATTGCTATCTAGTACAGTACATACATTTTTAATCAAAAGTAACAGTATAACCTTTATCGCATAACTAACTGACGCTAAGTAAACTGTGTTTCAAACCGCTTACTAATAAAACATCCTCAATGGAGCATGGTGGACCAATGTTTATTTTACCTATACTGATGGTTTGACCATTGCTATTATCTCTAAAGATGATGTCCTTCCCTCTTTCCCTTGATAGTGATGCAAAGTATTTATTGTGACCTGTCATATGGTTTGAGTATCCACTATCAAGGTACCACTGATCTTTAGTCTTGATACGTTGATGTACCTACATCAAGATTAGTATGTATAATTTTGGGTGCCCAAATTTGTATTGAACCTGTATTTACATTCTTTCTCACCCAAACAAAATTAGTACTCCTTTTCAATGAAATTATAAGAGATATGTCCTAAAATTACAGCAATAGTGACATGTAATACAATTATGCCTCGGATCATGCACACGTGCATAGTTTTGTGTTGATTTGTAATTATTTTGGTGACTATGCATATGTGTATGACAGGGTTGCTTAGAATTGTGATATTGTATTGGCACATTGTAACCAAGTCCTCGATTATCATGATATGATCTTGAATTCTTTGTAATAAGATAACTGGGCCCTTCATATTTTTCAACAATTTTTTTGAGCTCAATTATTCTATTACAATCATTTAAATCATCAGTGAGTTTAGCAATATAAACAGATTTCTCATGAATTTCTCTTAGATTTTCATCATGTGTTGCTAAGGATTATTGAATCGATTGTTTTAAATACTCATTTTCCTCTACCAACGCATCATGGTCTTTTTCTAAATGACTCGAATTTTTCAATAATCAAAGAATTTTTATTTTTCAACTTTTGATTTTTAGCAATACAAGTCATGTGATTCATTTGACATTTGTTTATATTGTCTTAATTCACAACTTAATTTCTTTGCATAATCTTTTAAACTATTACACATGTCAACTAAATCAACATAGGTGGGTTCTTCGATTACCTCTTCTTGGTGTAACATATGTCATCTTTGTTCTTTTCTCTTCCTCCTTGAGACCTGCCATATTTTTTGTGTTTGAGATACTTACAAAATTGTTTGGTCAATAGCGCGATATCTTCATATGATTCTTCATGATCTGACTCTACTTTTGATGATCGCGAAGTTTGTGCTTTCAATGCAATGGTCTTTTCTTCATTTTTTGGTTCAATCCCAATGTTCTGCTGGTATCTCTTGGTTTCGATCATCTCCATCTCATACGTCTTCAATTTTTTTAGAAAGTGTAATAGTCAAACCCTTTTTCTTCAAGCGTCTCCTCTTTGCGGTGGCTTTTACGTCTCATTCAGGTGTGAGACAACTTATGAGTTTTCCGACCTTTCGATCATCATCCAACCCCTTACCTAAGCTCTCAAGCGCATGTGTGATAATTTCGAAGCGGGCAAGCATCTGATCTATATTCTCTCCTGGCAAGATACGAAAAACATCAAACTTATAAAACCATAAATTAATTTTTGCTTTTACCTCAGATGCGGTTCCTTCATGCCGTTTTAGCACGTTGTTCCAAATTTCATAAGCCATCTTGCAATTTTACCCACACCGCATCAACTCTTCATTGTTTAGGCCTGCATAGAGTGCTGTCATAGTTTTGGAGTTTGGGTTTTTAGTGCTAGTTCAACTTTTGTGAAAGCCATCTTTCCATCACTGACAGGAATATCTGTTTTGTTTATGCATACGTTCCATACTTCTTCTCCAAGCTTCTGCAAAATGTGAGACATACGAACTTTCCAAACATCATAGCATTTTCCATGAAAATCAGGTGAACATGTTAGACTTGTCCCATTGGAGATAAATGGCTCCAACGAGTACAAGTTTTCGGGAGGAGGGATTTCGGCCATTGAACCTTTTGCTCAAGCTTTTAAGCCTTTAATAAGCACCTCGCTCTGATACCACAGTAAATCACTCTGGGGGAGGGGGGTGAATAGGTGATTATGCGAAAATTAAAAAATTAAATAAAATGTGTAAAGTAAAAGGATATAGTAAGAGAAAGCAAACAGAGCAACGAGCAAGACACAACGATATAACGTGGTTCGACCACTAGGTCTACGTCCACACTACCTACTTGTAGCAATTCTCCGCCACAAGCGTTCCACTATACTTTAAACCCTTGTACAGTGATTCTTGGAATTTAGGTCGAGAGACCTATTACACCCGCAGGGCTTCTTCAACTAAGCCCCACAAAACTCACCGAAGTGGAAAAGAAAGAAAAACTCTCAAGATCTAAAAAGACCTTGACTGAAGAAAATAATAAAATCTCTCACACTCGGAGTATTGATTGAATGATTAGTTCAAAAGAGTTATGATTGCAAGGGATGCAGAATACAGTGTGAATTCGCCTCAATATATAGAGAGGGGAAATGTATCTTCCGAAAAAGAAAAGATATTTTTGAAATAGTCAGATCTGCACTAGGACGGTTGACCGTTCATCTTTTAACTCGTAAGTCGAGCAATGAGCGGTCAACTGACTCATCTTTTCCACAGAGATGAGCGGTCGACTGTCATTTCGTACGGTCGACCGCTGTCGTGCAGATTCGACTTTTATTTAGCGATTTCACTTTATATTCTTTCCAAAACTAATTTATTAATCAGTACTACTTTACATATATTCTTTTCATATAAGCAGAAAAAAATCAGCTATTTTTGTTGCTTTCTTGATGATTTGAAGCGCATGTTTCTTGTGAAACACTCTGTCTTGATTCTCCAATTTTTTCTTATTCATGCCTCTTTTGCTTGTTTTTTAAATCTTTTGAATTTTTTATTTTGATTTTTCTTTTCCTGTTTTTCCTGCAAATCTTAACTAAAGATATTAGTTGTAAATAATACGTTTTGTGCACACCAAACTTAGATCAACAAATACATCATTATCTATGAATTTTACCAACTCTTCATAGGATATGCACGTATGCAATTATTTGACCTGTGTTTATTCCATTGTAAAATTGGTGTAGTGGAATACACATACATGATCAAACTGTAATATCGATTCAGCTTTAGAAATCAAGTTAGTCAAACTAACTGTAACACAGAATCAAACTTCTTACCACTCACCATTGCAGTGAGGCAGCATCAATTAGAATCACTTGTGGAATATGTGCAGCCATTTTTGAACCATTTGTAGAAATTTGGTGAAGAAAGAGCAAACAAGAAAGCAAAAAACAAAAAAGCTGGTTGATAGAAGTGAAGAATATTTATTCATCACAATCAAGATAAATGGACTTACAGACTCCTGCACAGTAACATGCACGGATCATATTACAAAAAGGTTCGGATGAATGATCAGAAGGTGAACTTTCTTCCTGTTTTTGCCTACTATAAAGGCAATAACATGAGACTTTCATTAAAAAAAAATACCAAAATCCTACAGAAAGTATATATGTATATAGCTACATGTACCGAACAGCCACAGGTATTAATTTCTCGCAATCAATGATCAGCTCTAGTTTCTCAAGTTATAGTGAAGTACCTGCAATCTCTTTGCCTTTTACGTACACGATCTACTTAAAAGTTTATCCTCATCGGCACTGGAGAGTTGTTTATGTGGGGAAGGAGAGCCATGTTGCAGCCCACTGAGAAACCCTTGTGTGTAATTAGAATTATGTTCACTCCATCCTCTTACTTTTATTTTTACAGTCTTTGCTTTCCTTCTTTGATTAAAATCCTTTTTGTTTGGTACAATGGATGGTGGTGTAACTGACTCAAAAACATCGAGCTTCTTCTGTGCTTTCTTCCGTCTGTAAGTTATCGGGAAAATGATCTCTGTTTCAACCCCCGATACAACTGTCGATGTCGATGTGGTGCTAAATTTGCTGATGTGATCTTCATGCCGATGCTCTAAATCATCCAAATGGTGAGGAAACATGTCAAGAGTCAGGATCTGTGGAATTTCATGAGATTGCATTTTTGATCTCTGGGGATTTTTTGATGGAATGTTTTCTTCTTGCAGTTCAGCAGCATTATGCAACCTATTCCTCAACAAATTAAAATTATTGACCGATGATCCTACACTAATGCCCGCAAATTCTTCCCTCTGTTGGGCCAGACTTCTCGTTGGGTTTTCATCACCGATTCTATGATGGAGATATGATAGTGGAGGAGAGGATATCGATGAATAAGTGCCCACCATTGCCCTTTCTTGCTGACCAAAAGGATCAAATTTAGGCTTAATTTTCAAAACGCCCTTAGGTTGCTGTTTACCTGTTTCACGGAAGTGATTCTGCAACTGCAGTATTCTTGAATCGTTGCTTGAATTTGTTGTATTGGGCCTTACTTTTAAGACCCCCTTACCTTTCGGCTTATTAGTGTTGATTGTGAGACTATTCAAATCAATAGCAGGAGTGTCAGGCTCGATCTCTTCTTCTTGCATGTACCTAGTCTTCTTCAACAAAGGAAATTCTTCCTTTCTGACACCCTTATTTACGGTGTCTTCATCTGCAGGAATTGCATTAAGGTCAACTAGTAGGACCGGCTTCTGATCTTTTCTCTTATTCCAAATTCGAACTTTTCCCTCAACAGAACTGCACGGAAGGCAACCGCTCCAAACCTGTTTCATGTCCGCAAATTTCTGCAACATACACTCATGATACAATCTTAAGGAATGATAATGCCCTGGTTTTTGTAGTAACAGCAGTCCTTCCCTAAGTGGAGCCACTTGCACTGAATAAAACCCTCCTTTTAATCCATGAAAAACTTTCTCCATTGGACTTCCAAAGAAAAAATTATTGCCTTTGAGCAAATCCTTTATTGTAAAATCAAATGTCACTTGGTCCATATCGGGCAGGTAAGCTGAAAGATGAAACCTCTCTTCTTCAGTTAAACGAGAATTCCAAGTTTCTACAGAAAGGATGTCTTTGAGATCGGAAAGATCATATAGATCATATGGAATGTTGCAAATTTGGTCTCCAACAATGGCCAACTCACAACCCATCTGAGCAAGCTCGGGACCGTCCAAATCCCCATCGAGAGGATGTCCTTTCTCGCTAGAACTTCGCCATTCATGATTTGTATTCAATGCCCCCCGGTGCCCAATCTTTACAATGGTCATTGGCACAAGGGGGCTGGCAAGAACTGAAACTGGTCATACAAGTGACAGGAAGTTCCGGCATAAAACCTTGAATCTCAACAAGTGAGTATCTGTAAATTAGAAGAAATTCATTCAAAACTCTTCTCCTAAAATGCATACACTAACAAAATTATGAGATTTCTAATTACTTTGCAAGGAGTTTGCAAGAAATGATGATAGGCAAAGGCCATAAAAAGAGGAGGGGGCAAGATTTTCACAATGAGCAGTTGCACTAAAGACATGCTATTACAATTAGCACTAGTATAACCCTATGCAATATATTGCATAAAATATTTTTTAAATGATAAAATAACAAAACCATTTTGAAAAAATTCTGTAATAACATCTATGCAATATTGCACGATTTTTTAGGTTTGATTAAGAGATATGATTCCAGTTTAAAATTTGGATGGAGAAATAGTGGGGGTTGCCTCCTACATTTACTCTTTCTTTTTTGTTTTAAAAAGCAAAAAGAGAAAAATCCTTGGACCAAAAGTTATCTTAGCATAATATATTGTATAGATATTATGAATCATAAAAAATTCAAAATTTTCCCCGTACTAAGTCACTTTCCAAACTATTTTCGTGAGTGAGCTGGTCGATGCCACGTAAGCTTAAGCCCCAGTTAAAAACTACGGATACAGCTCTTTTGAAGCCGTAGTTGCTTCTTTCTTGTTGTTTTTTTTTTTAACTCTACAGTTCCCAACTGCGGCAAAGAGGGAAAAATCGAAAAATACTTGAGATACAAAGAACCAAGCAGTGGAGACTTAGAAAAAATTTCAAAGTTTTTAATGTTAAAAAGAGACTGCAGTTGGGAATTGCCCCAATTGCGGCCTCTCTAAGAATCAAATCTCTGACTTGCTCTTTGACTTGCTCTCTGATTCGAGAAAAAAATTGGAAATATAGTTAAGGCCGCAGTTCCCAACTAAGGTCTTTCTATAAATCGAATTTCTTCAATGCTCTTAGACTAAAATTTTAAATCAGACAGCAAAATTTGAAGTATAGTTAATGTCGCAGTTCCCAACCGTGGCCCCGATGATACGTAAGCCACAGTTGCAAACTGCGGCCTTAAGAGGGGACCCGCAGTTAACATATCTGGTTCTTGACCAACGGAAATAAAAAGGGTGTGAGGCGTCGCCGATTGAGAACACCTGAGCCTTGTTCACTAATAAATCGACTAATTAAACCTTCCATTCCCTTCACATCTACCAACTCTCCTTCCTTCAACTCCGAAACTCAAATCTCAAAACCCTAACCTCAAATTCGTCCAACTTCTTTGATTCCTTCAACTGTGTCAAATCTCTTCTAACTCCTCCGACTCCTCCACTTCCGTCAAAACTCATCGTCATCCCTAACATCATCTCTGCCGTGAAATTTAGAAAATTTTCAAGGTATTCATGAAACCCTAAATTATATTTCTTGTTTTCCTTAGAAAATTTCATTTAATATGCTTATTTGAAGATATATTAACGAAATTTAAGCTAAGGTACTGTGAATGATTGATTCATAAAAATTTGCACAGGTTTTCATATTTCATATTTGGTTAATAAGATTAATGTAATTATGCTATGTTTGTGATTGGATAGTGAACCACAAATTCGTCTTTTTATGTATAGGTATGAATTACAAAATTTCTATTTGGTTGTATTATGGGAAAAAATTCTTCGAGACCCAAAGCTATGAGCTTGTTAGAGAGGTGTTGAACTAGAAATAATTTGGGCTCATAGTAATATCATGACAAGAACTAGTAGAGAAGGTCTACAAAATTACTAACTCGGATATAGGTGAATGGAATGTTAAAATCTTAGCTCGGATGCAGTTGAAAAGGGAGAAGGTCAATATTTCATAGCGGTGCCTATAGTTGATGATGACGCTCTTATATCCATGATTACAAAATCACTTGATCTGAACTCTAGTTGGACTGCGTTGGAGTTATATATTGTGCAAATCAAGATTCCTCATGGTCGGCCACATGTACCCGTATGTGAAGTGTCGACCCATGAGATGAGTCACAATCCTCCTAAATCACATGCAAGATTGTCGCATTTACCAAAAAACATGTTCATAATTCCAACACGACCAAATCCCATAGAATATAAGTTGTCACGTCCTTCTAGTTTATATGAGCTCTTGTTGATATTGAAAATATTATTCAATCCTTCAATCATGCTATTGTTAACAATGAGTTGTTAGAAGATGAAAAAGATAAAGAAGACGTACAAGATGAAGAAGATGAAGAAGATGAAGAAGACGTGGAAGACTTAAAAGATGAAGAAGATGAAGAAGACGTGGAAGATGTAGCAGACGATGAAGATGAAGAAGATGTGCAGAAGTTGAGAACTTGCAACATGACGTCCAATATGTGGTCCCCCTGACTCAATTCATTAGTGCAACCATACCCATGTTTAAATAGGCAATGCGAGGGTATATCAATTTGGTCAAGAGTCATGTGGCTCATCCGATGCAGGTGAATTGTACACTAGGCAAAAGTTTTCAGCTAAAGATAATGTGCAACATATGGTGAACATGTTCTCTATTAAGGAACATCGAGTATTCGTCATAGTAAAAAAGTGCATATTCCGTGAAATGTAAATTGGCATCAAAGGTACATATAAAAGAGGAAAGGGTAGCAAATCCCGAAGTGGTAGATGAGGCAGCTGTGAAGATTTCGTGCAATCATTCCAAAAGGGCAAACATATTTCACGGTGAAGAAATTGCAAGGGCCACATACGTGTCTCAATCCCACATTGAATCAAGACCACAACAAAGTTGATTCTAAGCTTGTTTCAAATTTGGTTTTGAATGTTGTGAAGGTACAATTAGGAATAACACCGAAGGCAATTGTTAAGATAGTCTTGCTTTAAGGCAATTATAAGATTTCTTACAAGAAGGCTTGATTTGCAAAACAGAAAACTATTGGGAGGTTATTCGGAGGGTTTGAGGAAACATATACAAAGTTGCCTGCTCTTTTATCAATACTACAAACATCAAATCCAGGAACTTATGTCCATTGGGATAAGGTTGCGTCTGGTCCCAACGAGGAAATATTCAAGATAGTATTTGGGCATTTGGGGCTTAGATTGAAGGATTGAAGTCTTGTAGACCTATTATTAGTATTGATGATACTCATTTGTATGGAATGCAAGAGTTGTTTATTGATAGCCATTTCACCCGATGCAAATGATCAGCTATTTCCATTTGCTTTTGCAATAGTAGATGGAGAGAGTATATAAAGTTGGACTTGGTTCATGAGTTGTATTCGATATTGTCACTGATCGCCAGAGGTTGTGTCTTATTTCTGATCGTCATGCGAGTATCTTGTCTGTCATAGACATGCAAAACGGATCATGGAACGAGCCACATGCATATCGTCATTATTATATGCGATATTTTGCTACCAATTTTTTAAGCAAATTTGGTAACAAGACTTTGAGGAATAAGGTGAAGATGGTTGCATGTCAAAATTAGTCGACAAAGTTTGAGAAATAAATGGCAGAGGTTGAAAAGTAAAAAATCGAGGTTGTCAATTGGCTCAAGGAGAAACCAATCGAGAAGTGAGTACTTGCTGCAGATGGAGGACGTCGATATGGCATGATGACTACAAATTTATCATAAAACTTAAATTTTATTTTGAAGGGGGTTCGTAGTTTTCCCCATGACGACTTATGAAGATGATATTTTATCGTTTCAATTCTTACTTTACCGAACATCGCCAATCGGCACAAAATCTTATAAGTGAAGGGCATATTTGGGCTCCACGAGTTAAAAAAATTCTCGATATACGGTGTCAGAGAGCTAATATGCATGAGGCTATAATATTTCATCATAATCCTCGTGTATTTTCAAGTAAGAACAGGTATTCGAGTTGATGGTGACATCAAAATAGTGAAAATTTGCATACTGTTGATTTGGGAGAGCGCACTTATACTTGTCAGAAATTCCAGCTCTATCATATACTGGCGGCATGTGCAGCTCGGGCTATTGATTACCAAACTTATGTTGACCCATTCTTTTCTACCAATTCCTTAGCACTTACTTGGATGCCCATCTTTCATCCTACTCAAGACCAAGCATATTGGCATGTCCAAATTGGACTGAAACTCGTAGCGGATGTGAGACTTAGACGATGTAGGAAAGGTCAGCCGAGAACTACGCGCATTCACAATGACATGGATGTCAGAGATGGCTCGCGCATGGAGCTAACTTGTTCAAAATATAGTGAAAGAGGACACAACATGCGTTGTTACTCGAGTGGAAGACCCTCAGGTTGTACTACTAGGCCACAAGTAATTTGTATGCTTTTTTATGTTTAAAGAATATGTTTATTTTCATGCATTTAACAAAAGTCGTTTATTTATGTAGAACGAGACAAATGAAGCTGCTGCTGCTGATACAAGTGGTTGAGGACGGGGACCACAAACGCGTTGTGGACAACCCCCAAGAAGTTCCACTGAGCCTTCCACTATCGGTGGTGGAAGACGCGGATATACAACTGCATAAATAAACTGTGATCTTGTTAAAATAGTTGATATTGTCATAATATTGTAATAATTTGTGATATATTTTGATGTCTTGGAGTTATGATCTTTTAGACTAGTGATAGGTTTCTCATTTTATGAAAATTGTGATATATTTGTGAATTTTGTATTTTTAATGACTTGTGATATTTTGTGAATTTGGGATTGTGATAATTTGCATACTGTTGATTTATAATTCAATGAACTTCTGATATTGTTGCAAATTCTATTTCCAGAAGTCGGCACGTATGTTATGAACCGAATTTTGGTGCGATTGTGATTATTTTGTGAAATATTGTGAAAGTGTGGTATATTGTTGATAAGGATAACAGGGAGATTGGAAAATATTATTCGATTGATTATAACTGAGTACAATGACTCATATATATAGGAGGGAACCAAATACTAAACTGATGCATAACCCGATATAGGACTAAGTATATATTACAATATCTAACACCCCCTCTCAAACTCACGGTGGGTCGAACATTGTGAGTTTGCCCACCAAGTAACAAAATCTCTGAACAATATGGGATTTGGTAAAGAAATCTGCTGTCTGCTATGGAGAGGTAACAGAATAAAGGAAAATGGTCCCTACTTCAAAGCGCTCACGAACATTGTAGCAATCTATCGCTATGTCCTTCGTTCGCTCATGAAAGACCGGGTTGCTTGCAATGTGCAATGTACTCCGGTTATTACAATGAAGAGGAGTAGCTCCTGTAAGAGTGATACTCATATCTGATAACAGTCAATGAACATGAACAATTTCTCTTGTAATAGCTGTCATTGTTCTATACTCAGCTTCGGTGGAAGAACATATAACAATTGTTTATTTCTTACATCTCCATGAGATCAGCAAATCACCAAGAAATAGACAGAAACCTGTGGTAGACCGTCTAGTGATAGGATCACCCACTCAATTCTAAATTGGAATATTTACTGAGCTCCAGTTTGAATGTATTATACATGAATAATGAGCGAGTGATAGTGCCCCAAAGATATCTGAGGATCCAAAGAAGAGCACCGTAGTGACTTGATGTAGGAGCGTAAATAAACTGACTAACAATACTAACTGCATGGCAGCATGAGCGATATTGGGTCGAGTCATGCATAAGTAGACAAACTATCCAACAATCTTCCTGTATCTAGTGGGATCAGGAAGAAGCTCACCATCTGTAGGACAAAGATTCATATGACGCTCTAAGGGAGTATCGGCTTATCTACTGACAGAGAGACATGCAGCAGAGATAATATATGATAAGTATTTCAGTTGAGAAATAAGTATCCCCCGAGATCCATGGATAATCTCTAGACCCAGAAAGTAGCATAATCTGCCAAGATCTTTCATATGAAATTGCTAGTGAAGGTATTTCTGGGTAGAAGCAATGCCTGCAAAATCATCTCCAGTAATAATCATGTCATCAACATATAATAATAGAAGGACTCTCCCCTGCGGTGATGAACGCATAAACATAGAGTGGTCATATGAACTCTGACTAAAATCAACTTGGGTGATGACACTGCAAAAACACTCAAACCAGGCTCGAGAGGCCTATTTCAGACTATATATAGCTCAACGCAGACGGCAAACATGTCGAGGATGAGTGGAAAGGCCAGGAGGAGGATACATGTAAATAACCTCAGATAAGGTGTCATGAAGAAAGGCATTCTTCACGTCCATCTGCTATAACAGCCATTAACGATCATCGGCAATGGCAAGGAGAGTGCGAACTATAATTATCTGTGCAACCGGGGCAAAAGTCTCATCATAATCAATGTCATGCGCCTGAGTAAATCCGCAGGCAACAAGACGAGCCTTGTGTCACTCAATGAAACCATTAGGTCGATATTTGACCTTGAAGATCCACTTACAGCTAACAGTTTGAACGCCCACAGGCAGTGGAACAATATTCCAAGTGCCAGTCTAATCAAATGCATTGAACTCCACCGCAATAGCTTTCTGCCACTCGGGATATTGAATAGTTTCCTGATATGTTCTGGGCTCATGTATGGAATGTATAGCAGTGAGATACATATAAAACTATGGCGAGTAGGAGGCTAAGGTGGCAAAACCAAATTGGTCAAGACTAGTGGCATCAGGTGTGTAACATGTCGGTGAGATGCCTGACGTAGAACATGTAGACTGATGAACTGGTGTTGGATGGACAGTGTGTAAGGGTGAGATAAGTGGTGTGTGCACATGCAGTTGTGGGGATGCAGGTGGTGAGGGTGCATAATGTTGTGGGGATGCAGGTGGTGTCTCCGTAGGAGGAGTAATTGTTGCAACATCAGTATGAGATGAAAAAAGACTCAAAGGAGTGGGATCAAATGGAATGCGTGAAGGTATGGCCCGAGAGATAGGCCTAACAACTAGGGAGTCGAGTAAACTAGCATCCTCAGGAGAGGTCAAGTAGTAGGGAGAGTCTTCCACAAAAGGAGACGTGGCAGGAAATACGAATACAACCAGCCACAGGATCAAAATAAAATCCTCTATGCTCAGGATTGAGACCAAGGTGAACGCACTTGGTAGATCGGGCGGTGAGCTTCGTGCGCTCAACGGGAGGGAGAAGAACATAATAGGTGTACCCAAAAGTACAAAGCATATTTTAGTCCGGTGATGAGTGACGAAGAGCCTCATAAGGAGATGTGCCAGATAGGGCAAACAGAGGAGTGATGTTAATAAACTAACAAACGTCATGACAACTTCAGCCCAGAAAGAATAAGAAACAGAAGAGAAGGGTAAAAGAGTGCGAGTCGTCTCAAGAATGTGATGATGATTGCGTTCAGCTACACCATTCTGCTCATGCGTGTGAGAGCGTGATTGCTGAAAGAGTGTACCATGAGATTGAAGGATCGATCTCATAGCAGCGAATGTGTACTCACGAGCACCGTCAGAGAGAAAGATTTTGATCCGCACATCAAACTAAGTGTAAACCATGTTCGTAAAGAACAGGTAAATGTCAGGTATTTCTGAGCGTTGGCGCATAAGAAATACCTGTGTATCTAGTAAAGTCGTCAATAAAACTAACATAATAGAGATAACCTCTGTGAGAAGGTGTAGGAGATGGTCCTCATATGTCAGAGTGAATAAGTTGAAAAGAATGGGCAGTTTGAGAAGTGCTTTTGTTATTAAAAGGAAGTGCTAGTGTCTGGCCAAATGACAACCCTGACAATCAGACAAATGGGCAAAAGAAAAGAGGACCAAGAGCACCACTACGGGCTAAAGTTTTGAGTCGAGACTCACTAATATGTCCTAAACATTTGTACCACAGATCAACATCAGATGACACATCACCAGCAAAATAAGGATGAAATTTATGTCCATAAAGAATATCTAGATGATATAGACGACCCTGTCAACTAGCACGCTCAAACTCCTGACCAGTATGTGAATCGGTAATAGAACAACCTAAGGAATCAAATATAACGACAAGACCACTATCGCACAATGCACTAATGGAAATAAGGTTCATAGATAAATGAGGAGCATAAAGAACATAAGGCAAAGTGAGAGTGAAGAGCTAATCGACCCTGAGTATGTAGTGAGAAGTTGTGATCCATCGGCAGTGTAGAGATGGAGAGTAAGAATGAAGTGCAGTACTAGTGGTGAGCGGCGTATAATTAATAGTGAGATGATGTGATGCATCAGAATCTAAAATCCAGGAAGAATTCATACCAGGAGTGACAGAGAATGTAAGGGCAGAGGGACTAGCAGTGACAGACTGACCTAAGAACTGGAGTTCCAGCTGAGCGAGGCAGTGCTGAAGATTAGCCCAATCAGCAGATGTCGGTAAGGCTGAAGTAACAGTCATGGCCGAGGATACGAGGGAAGCAGTACTGCGAGGAGGAATGAGACTATTGTTGTTGTCGCAGGGATCAAAATGAGGTCGAAAATGTTGCTGGTGTCGGGATCGGGAGCTAGATGGTGCTACCGGTGGCGGAAGAAAGGGTGGGGCAGGATTAGGGATGATGCTGGGAGGAAGAGGGATGAGGCCGGAATCAGGATGATGGTGGCATTGCTTCTGTCTGTATCGGGATGTGAGGGAGAGTGAAAAGTAAGGTGTAGCAGCGGTGAAGTCGGTGGAGAATGAAGGAGACTGGTGAGACTGAGGTTCCAATTGAGAAGAACGAGTACGTGCAAAATTTTTGTTTTTTTTTTGTTTGTTTATTTATTTATTTATTTTGATTTTTTTGATTTTTTTTGAACGACAGTTAACAGTGGCTGAAGCGACGACAGCAACAGACCAGCAACAATAGAGAGATGAAGGGTTAGGTTAGGGTTATGGATTTGGGTTTGGGTTACGGATTTGGGTATGGGTGTGGTTTTTTTTTCTTTCCAGAAATAGGTTTCGGGTGTGAGAGGGATGGTTTTGAATATTGGGTTTGGATAGTAGGTAAACGGGTCAGATTTTTAGAGGTAATTAAGAGTAATAGAATACGATTATGGTTGAGATATGAAGATAAAGAGAATGGCGGCTAGGGTTTCAATGGGTGTCGGGTAGAGTAGAGGGTGAAGATGGTGGTGGGGATTTCAATGGGTTTGGGTCGCCAGGTGGTTGGGGATTTGGGTTCGAAGGGTGAGGGGAGATTTGGGTTGAGTTGTTTGGGTGTTTTGGTTTGGATTGCAAGGGGACGATGAGGGTTTCGGGAGATTTGGAGGTTGAAGATGTTGCTCGGATTCGAGGGGTTGTTGTCGACCGGAGGAGAAGCTGCTGAAGCCGGCGCCGGAGGTGATGTTGCTCGGGTTAGGAGAAAGTGGGAGAAGGCAGTTGTTGTTGCCTGCCCTTGTTGTTGATGCTGATGCCTGTTCTTGTTTTTGCATTTGGAAGAAGGACATGAGTTGGGTTTCTTGCTTTGTTGTTGTTATGATGACGACTGTTGAAGATAGAGTTGATGGTTAGAGTATGTGTAATTTGTGTGATTAGGGTTAGAAATTGAGGGAGAAATAAATTTTGGAACCTGACTCTAATACCATGATAAGGTTAACAGAGAGATTGAGAAATATTATTGGACTGATTATAACTGAGTACAATGACTCCTATATATAGAGGAGGGAACCAAATACTAAACTGATGCATAACCCGATATGGGACTAAGTATATATTACAATATCTAACAATTGTGATTTATTCGTGATTTATTGTGATATTTGGGTGTCAATTAAGATAGTCGGTCTACATGGGGACACTATGATATTGAAAAAAAATTGTGACAAATTGAGAAAAATATATATATCATGCTTATTTTGAGATGTAAATGGGATGCAGTGATATCTTATTTTCATATATCACTGTTTCAACTGAAGCCGCTGTTGGGAACAACGACATCTCTATATTTAGGCCGCAATTTGGAACTGCGACCTTAACTATACTTTAAATTGTGTTCTTTGATTCAGAAAGCAAGTCAGACAACATTAAAGAAATTTGAATTTGATTCATAGAGAGACCACAATTGGGAACTGTGGCCTCTCTATGTTTAGGCTGTAGCTGGGAATGCGGCCTTAACTATACTTCAAATTTTGCTCTCTGATTCAGAGAGCATGTCAGAGAGCATTGAATAAATTTGATTCACAGAGGACTGTGACCTCTCTATGTTTAGACCGTAGTTGGCTATACTTCAAATTTTGCTCTCTGAATCAAAGAGCAAGTCAGAGAGCATTGACGAAATTTGATTCATAGATCTTTAAAACAAAAAATTTAGAAATTTTTTCTAAGTATTCAACATTTGACTCTCAGTCTCAAATATTTTCGACTTTTTACTTTAGGCGAGGTTGAGTACTGCGACGTTCAAAAAAATAATAAAAAAGTAGCCACATGCTTAAGCTTATGTGGCATCGACTAGCTCGAAAATAGTTTGGAAAGTGGCTCAGTTTGGAAAATAGTTTCAACAAGTGGCTTAGTAAGGGAAAAAATTCATCATCTTATTCAAGGCTAAATTTGAAAAAAAAAAAAAAACTCTTGAACTATGATCTTTATGCAGAAAACTCCCTGATCTTTTTTTTTAATGCAAGAAACCTCCTGAAGTATGGTTGTTGCAAAAAATGAAGTATGGTTGTTGCAAAAAAAACCCTGAAGTATTTTTAAAAAACACATCTAACTTTTCTACTTGTATCAGATAACCTCATTCAACTTTGCAAGTTGTTTCAAAAAACATCATACATCTTTCTTATTATTGTCAAAAATCTCCCTCAAGTTTAGCAGAAGTCTCACACTAGCGAGGTGGTTTTTTTGCAACAATACTTCAGGGATTTCTACATAAAAAAAGTTCAGGAGGATTTCTGCATAAAGGCCATAGTTCAAGGGTTTCGTTTTTTTTTTTGGGTGCAAATTTAGCCCTTATTTAATTATGCAATAATTAAACAAAAATGGTTTGATGTCATGCATCTTACACAGACATAAAGCAATCACAATCTAAAGTTAGCAAATTGTTGCATAATTCAAGAACACTGCCTACTTGATACAATTCAAGAGCTCAGCCAGTGCTTGCTTAATTACTCAAAATTCGGTAGGCTACTCTGTGTAACAAAGCACCAGAAACAACACGTCTGCCAACACAAATAGAAATTACTTAGATCTACATCCAGTTCCAACATCAATCAAAACCAAACATAACAAGAATAATCTCACAAAACCCGTTTCACAAAATCGTTCAAATCCCATGCAAACTCACCACAAAATTAGCCAATTCAAGAAGACCCATCAACCAATATCAGCATAGAAACAACCCAAATAACACAACATACACTAAAGAGACATAGGGATCTATAACTAGATATCAGATTATAATCATGATAATAATTAATTTAATTTAATTTAATTAATTAATTAATTAATTACCTGAGAGTGGTAGAGGAGATTGAGGAGGGCAGGTGAGGTTCAAGTTGAGGAGTTGAAGAAAGGACAGCTGCAGAGAAAAGAGATCTACACAGGTTACTGTACTCCTACAACAACACATCATCATATTTTTTCTTTCCTCCCACAGATAGATACACAACAAAACTGAGGGGAAAAAACAGCACTCTTTCTCTCTCTAGGATTATCTCTCTCTCTCTAAATTATTTGTCACTAGAGGCAGAAGAATAATATAACCACATCTCATTCTACTGCAAACTTTGAATTTTCCTGCACTGCACATTTGGCTGCTGCTGCTGCTGCTGCTGCTTCTGTGTGTATGTGAGAAGTTAGTAAAAGTTGGAGTCATTGTCTTCTTTTATTTTAGTAGGGTCTAACCAACAAGCCATCATGTGAACAGATAACTGGATTGGGATTTTCTGAGATCTAGTAATGATATTGGTGGCATAAGTAGTATGATTTTTCTCAGAATAGTTTTAGTAGTATAACTCTAGAATTAGACACAAAAAGAAAATGAAAGATTCTGGTTTGGTTTTTTGAACTATTTGAAACTGCAGTTTTGATTCTGCAACGAAAATAGAGATGAGAAATTTATAACATGAAACTCCAATTTAAATGTAGTTTTGGATGAATTATTTTGGTGGTAGAAGTTGAGGTTGTATTGGCGTTGTTCATTTGTTCCGATACTGAGGGGATTGATTCTGTGGCAGTATATTATTTACAAATCACTGTATTCAAGACAACATTTCGTAAGCCAACTCATGAAAATTTGAGAGGAAGAATAAAACTTTCACAGAATGATAAGTTAATTATAAATACTCCTATCTGTTAAAAATTTAAAACTTTCACAGAACTTGTCCTCGAAATTTGGGAGGAAGAAATAAAACTTTCACAGTTACGATAAGTTAATTATCAATACGTCTATCTATTCATGTTTCAAAGAATTGGCATTTATTGTAACAAATAGAATGCACACTCGGATGATATAATGAATTAGTGAAATTGGTAGTGGCTGAAGCATTACTCATTAGAGTAATGCTAGAGCCACTACCAATTTCACTACATTTCTCTTCACTACCTTAGGTGGCACACTCCAATAGGTAGAGGAAGATAGAGTAGGTGGGAGAACCCTCCAATAGGAGTGTGCCACCTAAGGTAGTGAAGAGAATGGTAGTGAAATTGGTAGTGGCTGAAGCATTACTCAATGAATTATAGCCGCTTGTTGGGTTTATGTCTTGCATACTATATTGGATAAGAAGACGATGAGACGATGGAGGGATCAAGACGATCGAAGACGGAGTGGAAGCAAGGGGAAACAGGCAGCAGGCAGCAGGCAGCAGGCAGCAGCAGTAGCAGCAGTATGTTGCGGTCGACCGACCCTGCGTGCGGTCGACTGCCCTACTATGCAAGAGGTCCCGAGAGGGGGACGGTCGATCGACCTTGAGGTGCGGTCGACCGAACGCGGCACTGATGTATTATTTGGGTTGGGTCTTGGTGATTCGTGAGAAACTCAACTTGCTTTTCAAGTCGGATCGTATAGCTCTTATCGTAGGGTTATCTCTTTAGGAATATCCAATGGTTATTGTATCAAAATATCAAACTAAGAATTCTCTAGAACTTTATATATTGTTGTTATTGGCCTCCATTGAGAACCAAGAGAGAAAATACTTCATTAAAGGCGGAGTTTGATAGGTTCTCCAATTGTAAACAACTAATATTTGCTGGTGAGGCTTGAAAGAGAGTCGTGGTGAGTATTATAATATTCTTGTATCTTCTCTAGTTGAATAACATCTCGGGTTTCTTCTCCTCCGGATTAAGGCGAAAGCCTCAACCGGGACAAACTTGTGTGTGCTTTGGTGTGTTTGGTATGATCTCATATGTGCTTGGTGGTTTGTGTTGATTGCATCGAATAAATCAACAAGATCCTCAGTCAGGTTTTTCTTGAGAAATCCTAACAATTGGTATCAGAGCTTCGAGTTAAAGGGTTTGTTCGAGTTCCATGGAGAAGATAGCAGATCAGATCACGAAGATTAAGTGGTTCAAAGGCAAGATCAACTTTGATCTCTTGAAGATGGACATGCATGAAGCATCTGTTCAATAGGACTTGGATCTAGTCCTAGAAGGAGATAGAAATGTTAGGAATTTGAGGATCTTGTTGAGTTTTTGACACAATCAACACAAACCACCAAGCAAGACTAGATCGCACCGATCACACAAAGCACACAAGAATTGTCCTGGTTGGGGGCTTTCGCCTTAATCTGGGGAAGTAAGAACCGAGATATTAATTCAACTAGGGAAAATATAAGAATATTACAATTCTCACCATGACCCTCTCTCAAGCCTAATGGAACTTGATTCTACCTACAATGGAGAAAATCTCTCACCCTTCTCTATGAAGTACTCTCTTCTTCTATTCGGCACTCAAATTGAATCATGTGAATCTATGAGCCGTTAAAATTGTTTATATAGACCTAGAGACAAACCCTAAGTTAATATCTTGTTATAATATCCATTGGATATTACATAAGAGATAACCCTACGATAAGAGCCACACGATCTAACTTGAATAGAAGGTTGGGCCTTTCACGAATCTGCTAGACTCAAGCCCGAAACCCATCAGCGCTGCAAACGGTCGACCGCACCACCAAGTCGGTCGACTGTCCTCCTCTCTGGAAGACTTCGTGCAGGGGTCAGTCGCTGCACATGAGTTGCGATCGATCGAAATTTCTGCTGTTGCTGCCACTGACTATTTCTTGCCTCCACTTTGTTTCCAATCATCTTGATCCCTCCAATGCCTTATCGTCTTCTTATCCAACATCGTATTCAAGACATAAACCCAACAGTCTCCACATTGGATTGCATACGCATGAATCCATACCTGTGTGATTTAAAACTCGTTTACACCTTTCTTCTCTGCTTTGTAAACAACATGTTTCTATGGCTTCTCCTACTAGTTGAACAAACCTCTACCTGTTTTCCTCCAGCTGTATGCCCCCTCAAGGGCACACCCCTGTAGATGTAATCATGGAGGTGTCACCCTCCACATGAACTCCACCTATATCAAGGCTCTCTCCACCTTCCAACGGTATTCGAACATTGCAATCTCGATCCGGT
The DNA here is from genome assembly GCA_017893485.1 of Hemerocallis citrina. Lineage (NCBI taxonomy): Eukaryota > Viridiplantae > Streptophyta > Magnoliopsida > Asparagales > Asphodelaceae > Hemerocallis > Hemerocallis citrina. Next base: position 136,261,839 of record CM030358.1, on the reverse strand, counting down.
AATTTTAGTGACGGCTTACTAGATGATGCTTTAGGAATAATGGACTTCCATACACTCGGTCGAATTTTTCTGCTCCCACAAAGTTGGTAGAGGCTGTGCTGATCTTGCCCATCCTCCTCTTACCCTTCATTACCTTACGACGACTCTCCGAAACTGTCAAAACTTCACCTCGAGCTGTGTACCTGCAACCACGAGCATCAAGAGTACCCAAGGTTATCAGATTATGCTCTATCAAAGGAATATGCATGACCTCTTCTAGTGTGAATCCTTTACCATCTGGCATCTCCAATTCAACTGTTTCCTCACCCACTACTTTACAAATATCACCACTCCTCGTTCTCACACTACGGCCTGTTGATGACTTGTAAGTAGAAAACATCTCCCTCTCGGAGAAAATATGAGAAGAACTTTCCGAATCAAGATACCAACTTGAATCCACATCTAAAGAACTTGAAACAAAAAGACAATAATCGTCATTATTACCTGACTCAGTTGCGCTGACTATATGGGCTTGTTCCCCTTCTTTAGTAGCACTCTTCTGACTCAACCACTTGCGATGGTCTCTTGTAATGCCCAACTCCTCAACAGTAATGACAACGAATCTTATCCTTGTGTGCCACATCCCTTCCAATTGAAGTATCACCATCCACCGCAAAACACCCTAAAGAAATAAACCATCCTTTATGAGTCTTCTTTCTTAGTTCATCTTCCTTCAGACCCTTAATCACCCACTACAAAAGATACTCGATTTACCGGCGAATATTTCCTGGCGTTTTACTAGTAGCGCCGGGGTAGGGAGCGAATAGGAATGGAGCGCCAGATGGGGAGGTTATACACCGGCGGTCGCTTTAAACCGCCGGGCAATATTCGTATTCACCGGCGTTTTATTTAAAAACGCCGGTGAATATATCGACACGTTCACCGACGTGTCTAATTGAAATGCCGGTGAATAAGCTGCGATAAATTCTGCCAACCCTAATCTTTCGCTCGATATTTCCCAAACCCCAAAAAAAGGGGGGCGCTTCGTTTTCCCTCCTTCATCACTCTACTTCCGCGCGTTTGCCTCCGCCGCTTCGTCCTCTTCGACAGCCTTCGACCTTTCGTCATCGTCCCTTCTTCCCTTCGTCATTTTCGATTTCCCTCCTCCCTCTCTCTATTTGGAGGTGAATCGGCGATCGGAAACCACCGTGTCGCCCCACTCTCTCTCTATCTCCTACGCCCCCGCGCTCGTCGTCCCGCTCTCTCTCTCTCTCTCTCTTCGGTATCATCTCTTGATTTCCCTTATTTTTCAAAAAAAGCATGTTTTTTTAGATTATGCATCTTGATTTCCTTAACATGAATGGTTTAGTTGGGATGAAGAATGAATAGAAAAATATATGCTTAGATACTAGAAATTTTCATCTTCTTTTACTGTTAATGAAGCTTATTTTCATGCATCTGATTGTCATCTTGGCATGTTTTTTTGACAAAAATGGGTTCACTGTGAACTGAGGATGGTATAGCTGTATGCCAAAATCCTCCGGATATGTACAACAATTGGGTTTTAGATTTAGTTGGGCTAAAGAATTAGTAGAGCAACATATATGCTCAGATAATGGGTGTTTTCATTTTCAGATACTGTTAGAGAAGCTGATTTCCATCTTTGGCATGATTTTTTAACATAAAATGGGTACACTTCCAAACTAAGTATGCTGCTAGCATCCTCATTTTCTTTTACTGTTAATGAAGCTTATCTCATGCATCTGATTGTCATCTTGGCATATTTTTTTGACCAAAATGGGTTCACTGTGAACTGAGGATGCTATAGGTACGTATGCCAAAATCCTCCGGATATGTACAACAATTGGGTTTTAGATTTAGTTGGGCTAAAGAATTAGTAGAGCAACATATATGCTCAGATAATGGATATTTTCATTTTCAGATACTGTTTGAGAAGGTGATTGCCATCTTAGGCATGATTTATTAACATAAAATGGGTTCACTTCCAAACTAAGTATGCTGCTAGCATCCTCTTCTTCTTTTACTGTTAATGAAGCTTATTTCATGCATCTGATTGTCAGCTTGGCATGTTTTTTTGACCAAAATGGGTTCACTGTGAACTGAGGATGGTATAGCTGTATGCCAAAATCCTCCGGATATGTACAACAATTGAGTTTTAGATTTAGTTGGGCAGTCGAATTAATAGAGCAACATATATGCTCAGATAATGGAAATTTTCATTTTCAGATACTGTTAGAGAACCTGATTGCCATCCTAGGCATGATTTTTTAACAAAAAATGGGTACACTTCCAAACTAAGTATGCTGCTAGCATCCTCATATTCTTTTACTGTTAATGAAGCTTATCTCATGCATCTGATTGTCATCTTGGCATGTTTTTTTGACCAAAATGGGTTCACTGTGAACTGAGGATGCTATAGGTACGTATGCCAAAATCCTCCAGATATGCACAACAATTGGGTTTTAGATTTAGTTGGGCTAAAGAATTAGTAGAGCAACATATATGCTCAGATAATGGATATTTTCATTTTCAGATACTGTTAGAGAAGCTGATTGCCATCTTAGGCATGATTTTTTAACATAAAATGGGTTCACTTCCAAACTAAGTATGCTGCTAGCATCCTCTTCTTCTTTTACTGTTAATGAAGCTTATTTTCATTTATCTGATTGTCATCTTGGCATGTTTTTTTGACCAAAATGGGTTTACTGTGAACTGAGGATGGTATAGCTGTATGCCAAAATCCTCCGGATATGTACAACAATTGGGTTTTAGATTTAGTTGGGCTAAAGAATTAGTAGAGCAACATATATGCTCAGATAATGGATGTTTTCATTTTCAGATACTGTTAGAGAACCTGATTGCCATCCTAGGCATGATTTTTTAACAAAAAATGGCTACACTTCCAAACTAAGTATGCTGCTAGCATCCTCATTTTCTAAGCTTATCCCATGCATCTGATTGTCATCTTGGCATGTTTTTTTGACCAAAATGGGTTCACTGTGAACTGAGGTTGCTATAGCTGTATACCAAAATCCTCCGGATATGTACAACAATTGGTTCACTGTGGAAAATATATGCTTACATACTGGACATTATCATTTTTCTTTTACTATTAATGAAGCTGATTTCATGCATCTGATTGGCATCTTGGCATGTTTTTTACCAAAATCCTCCAAATCTGTACAAGAATTGGGCTGAACAAACCTTGTGCAGGTTTCTTTTGGCGCTACAAACATCAATGATTTAGTTAGGATGAAGAATTATTTTAGAAAAACTTATTAGTAGCCATATTAGTTTCTTTTGTTTAGTATTATTATTATTATTATTATTATTATTATTATTATTATTATTATTATGAGATAAGTAAGTGATTATTAGTAGCCATGAACAGAATAGTTCATGAGTCATCAGATCTTCTTGTTACCGTAGTTACAGCACGACGCGCTCATATTCGTCCTCTTCCTCTTCCTCAGAAAAATATCCTTTACCATCATCATCTCCTTGAACGGAAAGCCAAATACAGGGGAGACTATAGTCGAATTTTTTTTACACTCGAACACAGATTGTGCGATAAAATACCACTAAGGTGGTTGTGATAATTTCCACAAAAGGTAGTTTAGGGTTATGTGAATAGAGTAGATTGTGTTAAGACTTTATTTTTTTTTGTACATTTTTTGGAACCACAATTTCTTTATTTTACAGTTAAAGATTATATCGTTTATTTATTTGTAGCTAGGGATGGTTTTCAAAAAGGTGAAATTTAATATACAAAATGCCTTTTACTGTTATTACTATTTAATATATCAAATTTTAATTTCAGATTGTGTGCTATTGTTATAATGGATAGAAGTTGGATTAGTAAACCACGATTATCCAAGGAGTACCGTGATGGTATTAAAGATTTTATTATCTTTGCCAAACGACATTCCCGTGATCCCAACCTAATCCTTTGTCCATGCCTCCGGTGTACAAATTGTAATTTGAGGACATGTGACATAGTACATACACACTTGGTTGTCAACGGTTTTCTTCAAGGGTACACAAGGTGGTTTTGTCATGGAGAGGATCATACGTCAGATCCTGTTCATCCGGTTGTATTAGAAAATGAAGATGAGCCCTTAGTGAACGAAGACTTAAGCGTTTCCGATGAGATGCATGCTTTGTTGCAAGATGCCATGGGGATTCATAATGTTCCTATCCACACCAATAATCCAACAACCCAAGTTCACAATGAGTCAACAGAAACATCACACATTGGTGGTGGGGTGGACGAGGAAATGCCTGGCCCCGTCCCTGAAAATAATAAGCAGCAAGAATCCTTCGCTAAGTTACTTGAAGATGCTAGTATTCCGTTGTACCGCGATTGCACCAAATTCTCTAAATTCTCATTCATAATCAGACTATTTCAGATTAAATGTTTAAACGGGTGGTCTGCTAAGTCCTTCACTATTCTACTTGAATTGTTGAATGAAGCATTTCCTGAAATCTGTATTCCAAACTCAGCCTATAAAATCAAAAAATTCCTAAGTTCTTTCGATCTAGGGTATGAGAAGATAGCAGCATGTCCAAATGACTGTATGCTTTTCACGAGTGGTAAGGAAAGTCTGGAGAATTGCGAAGTGTGTGGTTCTTCGAAATGGATAGAAAGACAAAATCAAGACGAGGGAGCCAGTGGATCTACTAAGCGAAGTAGGAAAAAGAAGCCTGCCAAAATACTGCGTTACTTTCCTCTGATTCCTAGGCTACAAAGGTTGTTTATGTCTACGAAAACTTCTTCTGATATGAAATGGCATGCTGAAGATCGCACTAATGATGGGATTCTTAGACATCCTGCTGATTCTCAATCTTGGAAAAAATTTGATGAAAGATATCCTGATTTTGTGGAAGATCCTCGGAATGTGAGACTTGGACTAGCTAGTGATGGATTCAACCCTTTCAGGCAACAGCATATGGCCGGTTGTGTTAATACCATACAATTTGCCGCCTTGGAAATGCATGAAACAATCCTCATTTATTTTGTCCATGATAGTTCCTGGACCGAAAGGTCCTGGAAATGATATAGATGTGTACCTACAACCGTTAATAGATGAACTTCAGAAATTGTGGGTGGGTGTTCCAACCTATGATGCTGTGGCTAAAGAAACATTTTCTCTTCGGACCATGTTGTCTTGGACAATCAATGATTTTCCAGTATATGCAAATTTATCTGGATATAGTACTAAAGGACGTTATGCATGTCCATGTTGTGCTGACTAAACTAGTTCAAGATGGTTGTACAATGGCAGAAAGTTTTGCTATATGGGTCATAGGAGATGGTTGCCTGACACACATATATTTCGGGCAGAGACAGTGACATTTGATGGTACCGACGAGTGGGAACATGCTCCTGGATCTTCTTCTGGTTCAGATATTTTGAGGCTGGTAGATGGTCATCAATTCAAATATGGAAAAGAACCAGAAGTCAGGACAAAGGGCAAGAAAAGGGCAAGGCCAGAGCAAGGTGAGGAGACCGATCTATGTGGCGAAGATGAGGATCAAAACATGACGAGTTTAGGTGCATGGAAGAAGAAGAGTATTTTCTTCAAGTTGCCGTATTGGGAATTCAATTTATTGCAACATAATTTAGATGTGATGCATATCGGAAAAAATATTGGTGAAAATTGTATAGGAACAGTTGTGTGTGGCTCTCGCTATTTGTGTTTCCATCCCAAGTGCAACAAGTGTTCTACATTGAAGATCCAACCCTGCCAAAATCGTATGTGGCTCTCGCTATGCAACCAAGAGATGTATTCCAACTGGGCAATATTTCAGAAGATGAAGACGGTGAAGTCATGAACAGTTACATTGCTTCTGAGTTTCATGTGTTTGATGTAAACACAACCGACGGTGGAATTTTCGGGACTTGGCTCCGCAAGGATGGAGAAGAGGGCGATGTATTGGAAGATGTCGTATTGTAGTTTACTTGATTTTCAATCTCAATATTATATGTCTGTAATTTTTGTGTCTTAAATCTTGTTGTAATATTATGTCTGTAATTCCGAACATGTTCATTGTGAATTTAATACACCGGTTTAATTATCTTTCTATTTTCTACTGCTTGGTGTTATTTACATTAAACTATGCTTAGTGTCATTTGAACCAAACTATCAGTGTAATTTAATTTGTTACAAATCTCATTTAATTAATTTTTTTATAATTATGTTGGTTTGTTAATCCTACTAAAGTACAAATTTTATGATAGTTATTATAAACATGTTATTAATTAAATTTGCATCTCTAAGGAAGTTATTGAATCATTGACAGGTACAACATGCCGAGGCGTGGAAAGAGGGTAAATATAAATGATGGCAACGAGAGCCATGGGGATGAGCAGCCACTACATAATAGTGGCAGTCAAACAGATGAGGGTGAGGGTAGCACTCCGCCCACTGTCAAAAAACATCGGTAAGTCTTTAAATTGGTATTTTTAAAGAGATTATGGTCTTGAATGCATGAAAGACACGTACTAGTGTTTGTGAGTCTGCATTGTGGCTGTCGTCTATAAGCATTTCGTCTATATTTCTTAAGTGGGCTGTGATTAGAAAGAAATGGCTGGAGTGGAGATCTGGAAACCCAAATAGAGACATCTCGTTTATTATAATCTATACTTATTGTTGGACCAACCCCCTCTTGCTGTTGTTGCTGATGTCTCTTTGTGTGCGTGTGTTGAAGAGAATGAAGGGATGAGAGAGAGTTGAGGAAAATGCCGCTATGTTAGCCTGGCGTATCCTCATTCTCTACCATCCCTCTTTCTAGCTCCATATATGGATTCTATATTAAATTGGTTTCCTTCCACGATGACAGCCCATAATACTACACTTGATATGAGCCCTGCTCATAGCTGCACTCTATTGCATACTCACAAACAACTAATACGTGTCGTTCATGCATTGTATGACCAACCCCACTTTGGCACATAACATGGTATAGATGACATTGTATGACTTGCAAACAAGGTTTGTTCAGCCGTGTTGTTGTACTGATTTGGAGGATTTTGGTATGCTAGCAGCATACTTAGTTTGGAAGTGAACCCATTTTGGTAAAAAAATCATGCCAAAGATGGCAATCAGATGCATGAAATCAACTTCTTTAACAGTATATGAAAATAAAAATTTCCATTATCTGAGCATATATGTTTCTTTAACAGTGACTGTGAACAATTGTTCTTAATTGGGCTGTGATTAGAAAGAGACGAGTTGGAGTGGAGATCTGAAAACCCATATAGAGACATCTTGTTCATAATAATTTATTATTATTGTTGTTCTTGTCGCTCTTGCTGTTGTTGCTGATGTCTCTATGTGTTCGTGTGCTGAAGGGAAAGAAGGGATGAGAGAGAGAGATGAGGAAAATGCCGCTATGTTAGCCTGGTGTATCCTCATTCTCTACCATTCCTCTTTCTGGCTTCTATATTTGGCTTCCTTCCACGATGACAATTCCTTAAAACTACACTTGATATGAGCCCTATTCGTATTTTTCTTCAATGAAGAATTGATCTATGACTACAATCTCCATTCAAAGCCCAATCAAAATTTGTTTTGGAGCCACAAACATCAATGAAGAATTAATAGAGAAACATAAATGATTATATGCTGGAAATTTTCATTTTCTTTTACTGTTAAAGAAGCTTATTTCATGCATATGATTGTCTTCTTGGCACATTTTTTTACCAAATGGGTTAACTGAATTAGTAGAGCAGCATATATGCTCAAATAATGGATATTTTCATTTTCAGATACTGTTAGAGAACCTGATTGCCATCTTTGGCATGATTTTTTAACATAAAATGGGTTCACTTCCAAACTAAGTATGCTGCTAGCATCCTCATCTTCTTTTACTGTTAATGAAGCTTATTTCATGCATCTGATTGTCAGCTTGGCCTATTTTTTTGACCAAATGGGTTCACTGTGAACTGAGGATGGTATAGCTGTATGCCAAAATCCTCCGGATATGTACAACAATTGGGTTTTAGATTTAGTTGGGCTAAAGAATTAGTAGAGCAACATATATGCTCAGATAATGGATGTTTTCATTTTCAGATACTGTTAGAGAACCTGATTGCCATCTTTGGCATGAATTTTTAACATAAAATGGGTTCACTTCCAAACTAAGTATGCTGCTAGCATCCTCATCTTCTTTTACTGTTAATGAAGCTTATTTCATGCATCTGATTGTCAGCTTGGCTTGTTTTTTTGACCAAAATGGGTTCACTATGAACTGAGGATGGTATAGCTGTATGCCAAAATCCTCCGGATATGTACAACAATTGGGTTTTAGATTTAGTTGGGCTAAAGAATTAGTAGAGCAACATATATGCTCAGATAATGAATGTTTTCATTTTCAGATACTGTTAGAGAACCTGATTGCCATCTTTGGCATGATTTTTTAACATAAAATGGGTTCACTTCCAAACTAAGTATGCTGCTAGCATCCTCATCTTCTTTTACTGTTAGTGAAGCTTATTTCATGCATCTGATTGACATCTTGGCATGTTTTTTTGACCAAAATGAGTTCACTGTAAACTGAGGATGGTATAGCTGTATGCCAAAATCCTCCGGATATGTACAACAATTGGGTTTTAGATTTAGTTGGGCTAAAAAATTAATAGAGCAACATATATGCTCAGATAATGGAAATTTTCATTTTCAGATACTGTTAATGAAGCTGATTGCCATCTTTGGCATGATTTTTTAACAAAAAATGGGTTCACTTCCAAACTAAGTATGCTGCTAGCATCCTCCTCTTCTTTTACTATTAATGAAGCTTATTTCATGCATCTGATTGTCATCTTGGCATGTTTTTTTGACCAAAATGGGTTCACTGTGAACTGAGGATGCTATAGGTACGTATGCCAAAATCCTCCGGATATGTACAACAATTGGGTTTTAGATTTAGTTGGGCTAAAGAATTAGTAGAGCAACATATATGCTCAGATAATGGATATTTTCATTTTCAGATACTGTTAGAGAACCTGATTGCCATCCTTGGCATGATTTTTTAACATAAAATGGGTTCACTTCCAAACTAAGTATGCTGCTAACATCCTCATCTTCTTTTACTGTTAGTGAAGCTTATTTCATGCATCTGATTGTCATCTTGGCATGTTTTTTTGACCAAAATGGGTTCACTGTGAACTGAGGATGCTATAGGTACGTATGCCAAAATCCTCCGGATATGTACAACAATTGGGTTTTAGATTTAGTTGGGCTAAAGAATTAGTAGAGCAACATATATGCTCAGAAAATGGATATTTTCATTTTCAGATACTGTTAGAGAAGCTGATTGCCATCTCAGGCATGATTTTTTAACATAAAATGGGTTCACTTCCAAACTAAGTATGCTGCTAGCATCCTCATCTTCTTTTACTGTTAATGAAGCTTATTTTCATGCATCTGATTGTCATCTTGGCATGTTTTTTTGACCAAAATGGGTTTACTGTGAACTGAGGATGGTATAGCTGTATGCCAAAATCCTCCGGATATGCACAACAATTGGGTTTTAGATTTAGTTGGGCTAAAAAATTAGTTGAGCAACATATATGCTCAGATAATGGATATTTTCATTTTCAGATACTGTTAATGAAGCTGATTGCCATCTTTGGCAAATTTTGATTGGGCTGTGATTGGATTGTTTAGTGGTTGTTGTCTATGTTCTTAATTGGGCTGTGATTAGAAAGAGAGGGCTCGAGTGGAGATCTGGAAACCCATATAGAGACATCTTGTTCATAATAATTTATTATTGTTGTTGTTCTTGTCGCTCTTGCTATTGTTGCTGATGTCTCTTTGTGTTCGTGTGCTGAAGGGAAACAAGGGATGAGAGAGAGATGAGGAAAATGCCGCTATGTTAGCCTGGTGTATCCAAAGTCTCTACCATTCTTCTTTCTGTTTCCATTTCTGGCTTCTATATTTGGTTTCCTTCCACGATGACAGTTCCCTAAAAATACACTTGATATGAGCCCTATCTTATTTTTCTTATTTTTCTTATATTTGGTTTCCTTCCACGATGTACAGTTTCATGGATTGTCTGAACAATCCATGAAAGACATGCTTAGATACTGAATTTTCATTTGTTTTACTGTTTTAAATAGTGGATATTCCCAATCAGAGGAGAATATTAAGGTTTCAAGTTAGATACTGAATTTTCATTTGTTTTGTTGTTTTAGATATATTTAAAAACAAAATTAAGTACTAGATTTTAAGCATTGCAATGTAATTATTTTACCTCTGTATATATCATTAACAATTCCATTTGCAATTGGCACTTTGATCTTATAATTTACGATACAGGTAGATCTTTTTGCAAGTTCAAAAAATATGTATATTCTGTATTGTGGTCTACTGTTGAATTAAACTATTGTTTTTTTTCACAGAGCGGTCGCCCAGATGAAGGAAATTCTAATGATCAGAACTGAAGCTACTCGAGGGGTATGAATCTGCGGTCCTCCTTGCTGTTCTTATGTCCTCCTCGCTGTATGGTTGTTGTTCTTATGTCCTCCTTGCTATTGTTATGTCAGACTGGTTTTTTTTATGAGAGTTATGTCAGACTTTTAATTTGGGATATTTGGGATATTTGTCAGACTGGTTTGTTTGGATATTTGGGATGTTAGTCACTATATTAATTTGTTAATTATGACACTGTTAATTAATCAATGAATTTGGACGTTGATATGACACGTGTGAAACTTTATTATCTTTAATTATTCTTGTGTTTGGTTGTGATTTGCGCAGTAATATGCAACGAAATTGGTTGAATCAGTTGTGGATTAGTTTACAGGTTTTGTAACTGAAACTGTGAATTGAAATCGAACGGAAAACCGGAGCATGAAAACAAATGGGCATAGCTAGACCGGCGTTTTAAAAAATGCCGGTCTATCTAATGAATTTGTTGCAGTGTGCGATATACCGGCGTTCCCACACACGCCGGTGTATGCCGCTAGCTGTAACGACGTTTTATAAAACGCCAGTGAACCTAACTACACCGGTGTTTTTTGGTCACGCCGGTGCTTGTAAGTAGGGAAAACCGGGCACTCATAAACGCACATACACCGGCGGTCAACGACCGCTGGTATACTTACATTCTACACCGGCGTTTACAGAAATGCCGGTGAATTGATAAATACCGGCGGTTTATGGCCGCCGGTGAATGTATATTGGGGGTAAAAGAACGGCACTCAGAGACCCCCATACACCGGCATTTTTCTGACCGCCGGTGTAGTTATAATATTTACCGGCGTCCAGTAGAACCGCCGGTGTAGACCCCTTCCTTTCCGCGACGCTCGCTTCGGCGGCATTTGGACCGGCGCTATTATAAACGCCGGTGAAAGTTTCACCGGCGTAAAAAAACGCCGGCAAATACGTAAAAAAATGCCGGGAAATCGAGTCTGTTTTGTAGTGAGCCCGGCTACAGTAAGTGTCTCCTTGGTTGATTTCCCATGTAGCATGGTAGTTATCAAGTGATCATAAGAAGTTAGCAGCGAATAAATCAAATTGAAAGCTTTATCCTCTTCGCTAAGATCATCAGCGTTAATCGACTTCAGTTTAGATATTACCTTATTGAACTCCACAATATGATCTTGAAGATGGGTACCTTCCTTCATTGAGAACCTAAACAGCTTCCTCTTCCAATACATCCGATCTAGCAACGACGATCCCGAGTAGTCAAATTTGAGTCTCGCCCACAGACTCGCCGCACTTTTCTCTTCAAGAATATTACACTTGACTTCGTCCGCCAATTGCAACCGGATTAAACTCAGTACGTTCAAACGATCTCATCCCACTTCTCCTGCTTCATGTCGGTTGTCTTCTTCTCTTCTAAGGCAAGGAGCAAGTCCTTCTGAACCAAAACATCATATACGTCCACCTTCCATAGATTGAAGTTTATCTTACCGTTAAACCGCTTGATCTTCGTCTTTTGATTTGCCATCTCCAAGGAACTCGAACAAACTCACGAACCTGATTGCTCTGATACCACTTGTTAGGAATTTGAGGATCTTGTTGAGTCTTTGACATAATCAACACAAACCACAAAGCATGACTAGATCGCACCAATCACACAAACCACACAAGAATTGTCCTGATTGGGGCTTTTGCCTTAATCCGAGGGAGGAAGAACCGAGATATTATTTCAACTAGAGAAGATACAAGAATATTACAATTCTCACCACGACCCTCTCTCAAGCCTAATGGAACTTGATGCTGCCTACAATGGAGAAAATCACTCTCCTTTCTCTATGAAGTACTCTCTTCTTCTATTCGACACTCTAATGGAATCATGTGGATCTACGAGCTGTTACAATTGTTTATATAGATCTAGAGACAAACCCTAAGTTAATATCTTGTTACAATAGCCATTGGATATTACATAAGAGATAACCCTACGATAAGAGCCACATAATCTAACTTGAAGAGCAAGTTGGGCCTTTCACGAATCTGCCAGACTCAAGCCCAAAATCCATCAGTGCCACGAACGGTCGACCGCACCAACAAGTCGGTCGACTATCCTCCTCTCTGGAAGACTTCGTGCAGGGGTCTGCCGACCGCACATGAGTTGCGGTCGACCGCAACTTCTGTTGTTGCTGCTGCTGACTGTTTCTTGCATCCACTCCATTTCCAATTGTCTCGATCCCTCCATCGTCTAATCGTCTTATCGTCTTCTTATCCAACATCGTATGCAAGACATAAACCCAACAAAAGGGAGACCAACCGGCACAAAGCAGGAGAATTTGGAGGAGATTTATTCAGAATCATTGGGTTTAATCTGTATGTATTCGATGAGCGAAGTCAGGTGTAAGAGAAGCACGGCGAGTCTTTGGGCAAGATTCATAACTGACTACTCGGGATCGTTATTACAGGGTCAGATGCATCAGAAAGGAGAATTGTGGGATTTCTCAAAGAAGGAAAGTACTGCTCTTTTAGATCATGTAGTGGAGTTCAATATGGAGTTATCTAAACTGAGGGGGTTCAACGCAGATGATCTAAAGGTTTCCAACTTGATATATTTACCACCAAATCCATCTAATATGATAACCGTGTTAGATGAGAAATCTACCAAGGAGAAGTTTTTCATAGCAGGTATGATCGAGGGATTGGAGGAGGATGCACTTAGGAAGGAGAGTAAGAAATCGGCGTCAACTTCTGTGAGTTGCTTGGAGGTGGATTTTAATTCGAATGAAAGAAAAAGTGTATGTAGGGGTAATGTCCATGGCCACCAGTGCAAAGGGATTGAGCATTACATGAGAGACTGTTGTAAGCGGTTGAGTCAGAGGGAAGCCAAATCCTGTGCCGCTGAATCAGGTGATGGCTTAAACAGTGTAACTCCCCGAATTCCATTTACATGTAATTCGTAGCACAACATGATCTTTTACTTTATTTCGTACAATTTTACAAGGAAATTTAAAAAAACTTTCATTATACACATTGTTTGTTTCAAAATTACACAGCGGAAGTTGAATAAAATACAACATGAAATATTTACAACTCTAACATCATCAGCTTTGAAATTGATCTTTAGCATCAATCTCCTTTAACTCCTTGCCAAACTGAGTCATGCACTAAAAAATCTGTGGGCACATTAGTTGCTTACAACCGACACAATGTTATAAACGACGATCATCTCTATGCCGTAATATAACGAAATCTCTTACTTTAGCAACCACAAACTTGAATGCATAAATAGAGTGTAAAGAGTGACTATCTTAAACATATCAGTGTATGATATAACTTAATACCTAATACAGATGTTATCCTACAATGATACTAATGCATATTTATTCGGATTCTATGCATCCCATTCTACATAGGTCCGAGGGCAAGTACCTACGTACTCCACATCATAGGGTTTAATCCCTCGCCATGAAAAACTACTCGGTAAAAAAATCAATGTTTAGACACTCCACGAGTACGGATTCCAGCACTGGAATCCACCGTCAAGCTTATACGGAAATCCTCGTCGTGCAAACATCACGCAAGTGCCGCTTTAGCCCCGGAATATATTGGAGATCTGCCTCCTACCCGCCCGACTAATCATGATCCCAGAATCCACCACTCAATCAATCATAATTCCGGATTTAATTGAGGCTCGTCTCGCTCCGCAAGCAACCACAGTCCCGGAATCCACCGCCCGACTATATAGGCACGCCCACTTATGTTTGCCTAAATTTTATTACATCTCCCCTTAGTGCCTATTCTTAATTTTAAACATGAATAAATTATACCACCTAGAGTTAGCTTACCCTCCTATCGGTCTTACAAAAAAATACCGAGAACGACAGTCCATATTGGCCACTTCTCAAATCAACACTTGCGGGTAACTGGGTCTCACTAAGCCTCTAGAATCAACATCTTTTCATGTTCCACAATTTGGGGTTCTCATACCCTTATAACTCATGTTCTCATTTTCATGTATTCACATCTCAATCAATCTTTTCATTCATTCTTATTTACCAACTATGAAGTAAACATTTCTTGGTTGATCACACAACCAAAAATTCACTTTAAATAAATTACCAAGTCTCTTTGGTTAACAAAAACTTCTTTTCACATATATTTATTCTTCAAGAATATTTTCCAAATACAAAATTCTTTTGATTAATAAAACCCCTTTCATATTCATATATATTTCAATTATAAATCTCAATTCTATTCAAAGGATAGATTTATTAGTTTTATACATGAATCTACCATATCTTTGTAGTGAAAATCATCTAAAATCATCCTCAATTACTTTGTCTAAATTCATTTACAAAATAGTAAGATCAAAACCAAAAAATTGCAGTTCATGCTTCTTGTAAAAATCATAGAAAATTATATATTTCATAAAACTGTGTGTTCTTTTGATCAAAATAAAGTTATAAAAGTCTACTACAATTTCTTAGTTATAAGTTTCTCCAAAATATTGAATCTATAATCCTGAATTCTTCGAAATCTACAGTAGGGTCGAAATATCGAAATACTACCACTTGTTCAGTCTTGAAAAAAATCATTATAAATTCAATTCTCTATGAAATATTGACTTCTTATACTTTATAGAAAGTTTAACGAGTCTACTTCAAGTTCTTAGTTTTGACTTTTCTCAAATTACTTCATTTAAGATGTTGAAATGATCAAAATGAGAAATGTGTACAGATTTCCAGCAACTAGTCAAATGCCAACCAGTACTAAGTTTGGATTTTATTAAAATAGTAAACGACATCCAAAAATTATGAAATTTTAAAGAGATAATCCTGACACATACGAGATTCTCCTATAAAAGTTTCAGCTCTAGATTCAATCTAGTTTATTAGACATGATTTTCTGCAGTGCAAGCAAAACTCAAAACAGCAACTTTCCTTGCTTAAATTAACAACTTTGTGTATGAATTCATCTCGAATTCCTTTAACCTAATCATGATGTATTACCATGCACCCAAACAACATCATTTCAACTTATCTACATGACAATCTTTCAACTAGCATGTATTTTCTTTCATAATCATATCTATTAAACATTCTAAATAACATCATCACAAAAATTAACTACAACTCATATGTATAATCAATTTTATACATCAATTTTCCTACACATGCATGTTACTACATTTTAGAAAGTTTAAGAAGTCACTCACCTTATAGTTGCAAAAGAAATAGGAACTCCTACTAGGTTGCTCCTAGCTCCGACAAGAATGAGACTTCCTTCTCCTCCTTAGCAAGCACCGAAAGCTCTCCTTCCTCCAAGCAAGAACTCAAGCCATTCTTTCTTTCTTTTCTCTTTCTTTTCTTCTCTTTAGTTTCTTTTATTTTTTGTGCATTGTTCATGAAATAGGAGGGACTATTTATAGGATAATTTGGGTAGATAAAAGGATCCCCACTACCTCAAATATGCCCACTCACACAATTTAACACCCACTCCCCATATTTTCCCTTTCCTAACATATATCTGGCCAAACTCCCACCCTTTGGTTTTTCCCCACATGTGCACACTAGCAAAGGAAGAAAAGGAAGCCATCGAGGCTGAAGAAAAAACAGGTGGAGATAGATTTAACTAGCAAAGGAAGCCATCGAAATGAGTTGTTTGCAAGAAGAGAAGGAAAAGAGTCTAGAAGTTTTTAAATCACATAGGTGTGGATTCATGAGTATACAATCCATGGTGGAGATTGTTGGGTTTATGTCTAGCATACTATGTTGGATAAGAAGACGATGAGACGATGGAGGAATCGAGACGATCGAAGACGAAGTGGAAGCAAGGGGAAACAGTCAGCAGCAGTAGCAGCAGCAGATTGCGGTCGACCGACCCTGGGGCGCGGTCGACCGCCTTACTATGCAGGAGTTCCTGAGAGGGATACGGTCGACCAACCTTGGGGTGCGATCGAACGAACGCGACGCTGATGTATTATTTGGGTCGGGTCGTGGTGATTCGTGAGAAGCCCAACTTTCTCTTCAAGTCAGATCGTACGGCTCTTATTGTAGGGTTATCTCTTCAAGAATATCCAATAGTTATTGTATCAAGATATCAAACTAGGGTTTCTCTAGATCTCTATATATTATTGTTATTGGCCTCCATTGAGAGCCAAGAGAGAGAGTACTTCATTGAAGGCGGAGTTTGATAGGTTCTCCAATTGTAAACAACTAGTACTTGCTGGTGAGGCTTGAAGAGGTCGTGGTGAGAATTGTAATATTCTTGTATCTTTTCTAGTTGAATAACATCCCGGGTTTCTTTTTCCCCGGATTAAGGTAAAAGCCCCAACCGAGATAAACTTTTGTGTACTTTGATGTATTTGGTATGATCTCATATGTATTTGGTAGTTTGTGCTGATTGTATTAAATAACTCAACAAGATCCTCAGTCAGATTTTCCTCGAGAAATCCTAACACTGCTCCCATAAATTGTATAAGGTATATTATTGCATTCCTGAAGTTTTATACCTGGAAACTATACATACTTACCTACATTATGTTCTGGGGTCCCAGGCCTTTGTATTGTCAACTTTTGAAAATAACAAAACTAGAATAAGGATAACAACAAAGATGAGTCGCAATACCAATATTAATGTGAAGTAGACCTCATCTCTTTGGGTTTTGGTTCATTGTTTCTTTCCCTTATTTTTCTAAGTTAAATTTGAGTATCCCCACTTGACCACTCCACTTTTGTTGCTAATCTCTTTGTGGCTTCTGCTCTAATTTGCTTGGGATAGTGACAAGTAGAGTTCTAAATTTCCTGACAGTTCCAAGGATAGATGACAAAGTAGTCATCAATGAACTTCATTAAGCATCTAAATCTCTATTCCTCAGGATTTGTGCTCTTTGTATAAATTTTCTTCTTGGCCTATATCATATCATATCATGTATAATCAGTGCCGGGCCCTGAGTATCCGGGGTTTCCGAGGCCGAGGCGAAAGTCCTAAATAATTATTTTTGGGCTTCTAATAACAATATTTTTTTGCGCACAAAATACCTATATATTTATAAGGGGAATACAAATTTGGGATCTCTAAAATTGCAAAAAATCAGAGGCCTGAGGCGGCCCCCTCAAATACCTCAAGGTGGGGGCCGGCCTTGTATATAATGTAGACTATGTAATCTTTTTCCTTCACCTTATACTAGTATTTTTTACGTGCGATGCACGTTTTGATAAGAGTTGAAGGATTTTTCCATGCAATGTATGTGTTAAGAAATAGTTTGAGTTGGACGTACGTTGTACATAATTGAGAAAAATATTTTGAAGGAAAAGCTGTGACTTGTACGTGCGATGCACGTGTTCATAAGTAGATTGGAGTTGTATATGTAACATATGTGTTTGTTTAGTGTTGAAAAAATATTGAAATTTTGTTTTGCACGTGCATTGCACGTTTAAATAGGTGGAAACTTTTCGTTTGTTTGTTTTTGTTATAACTAATGGGAGAGTTGAAGTTGCACGTGCAATGCACGAGTTTGTGTGTTGACAAATTCCAACTCCAACTCTTTCATTATATATTGAGAAATAGTGCAACTCTATACATTGTGATTGGTCTTTCTGTTTCTATTTTATTTATTTATTTTTATTTTAATTTTTATGTGCTAGTATAAGAATGTACATTTTTTAATCTCGGCATGCAACATGAATGTATTCACTTTCAAATTGAAAAAGAAAATCCAAAGCAGTAGAATAACTTTTTTATAGACACCGATCTTGTTTTTTTCTTGTTGCTAATGTAGACACCGATCTATGGTTTTCTCTAATTGAATTGAAAATGTAGGAATGATATGTAGCGCTACAGTCAGCCCATGGGGAGCCTAACTCGGCCCCACAAAAAGTCCTACCTCGATCCCAACCCTCTTACGAAAAAATAGGGTAGTCTCTTAGAGCATCCACAATCGTTTTTCTCATTTGCTATAATATGACAGCTACAGTAATAGCAAATACGATCGTTCACTACAGTTGTCGTTTGCTATATTTTTTCTATTTTTTAGAGAGACGGGGTATCATACCCTGTCCGATCGTTTCAAATAAATTAAAGAAAGTTAATTACTTATTAACTATTAAACTATATTAATTAACTATATTAAATAATATAAAACTAACTAAACCTAACTAATATACTAACTAAACCTATTAATATGCTAAACTAATCCTAAAAGTACCCTGCACACAGCATTAAATTTTCCCTTCAAAGCTGGACGGGGTATCATACCCCGGACGGGGTATGTGTCCCCGTCCCACATTTTTTTTTTTCCTATCGCTCAATCCTGAGCGTTCGTTTTATAAAAAAAAAAACAAATTAAAAAAAAGGGAGAGACGGGGTTTGATACCCCGTCCGAGGTATCATTCCCCGTCCGACCTTTTAAAAAAAAAAATTTAAGAAAATAGGAGAGACGGTATATGATCCTCCGTCTCAGTCGATTAAAAAATATTAAAATTCTTCAGACGGTATATGATTCCCCGTCTTCTATATTTGAGAATTCTTACTTTCGTTTCTCAAATTTGAGAAACATATTTGAGAGGAATGGGAAAAATGGCAATTATAGCAAACGAGTGCAGCGCACCGTTTGCTATAATATGAAAAAATGGGAGAAATAGAAAACGACTGTGGATGCTCTTAAAATAAGGTCTTTCTAAATGTAGGATTGAGGCCGGTGCTTAACTTAGTTCTATTAGAAAATGGGTATTTTAACATTATTTTACGAACCAGTTTTTAGTAAGATCCACTATAAATTAGTGAAAGATCTTCATATATTTGTATTCTTCTGCGTGAGTACATCAACATCATATATCTACTTGCTCAAAAATGGTTATGGGTAAATGAAGAATTGTCTTCCAAAGTGAGACACTTGCTGTTTGAAAATGAGTTAAGGGACTTTACTTCAATATCGGAAAAATCATAAGAATTCAAAGGATATATATAATAAACCCTTTTTGGCTTGGCAACGAATGCCTCTTCGAACATGTTGGGCTCTACTTGGGGCGGTACAATAGCAGCTACAATTGCCACTATGCGAGACTAGATTGATCCTTTTTTTTTTGGTAGACGACTTGATCTTTATCTTTGGTGAACTATAAGTGGCGTTTTTCTCTTATTTTTGTGTCCTTATAAGTGTTGAACTGAACAGTCAAAAAGGTCAACACATTAATAGGCCCATTGAGTGGTTGGATTGTTACCAATCCATCCATCAATTAGTGAATTAAATGGGTCAATAAAATATTGGGCTGTCTCTCTATTTAATATAGCATTTAATTCTCTTGATGAGCCAAATCATTATAACCTTTATCGGCTTAACAGCTAGGAAGCTCAACAATCATTTTCATTTATTATTTAGTCCAGCTACTAGCACACGTTAAGCCAAAGCCCACATAATATTGCCCAAACCCGTGCATGCATGAATACCTTTTCATTTATTATTTAGTCCAGCTACTAGCACAGGTTCAACCAAAGCCCCACATAATATTGCCCAAACCCGTGCATGCATGAATACACTTTCTAGTTTACAAGTGGAGAAATATATTATAATTAAGATATTAGATTTGATAGTAGGTGTAGCATTACCCAATAATTAATTAATTAATTCTTGCATATGACAAGAACCGAAACTATCACCTTTGGATTATCCAATAAATGTAATCAACCAATGAGCTATTAAACACTTGTAAAATAAATTGAGATACTTTAATTAATAAAGTAGGTTGAAACTTTGGCCAATAGATTTTGACAAAAATAAACATATTTTCTAAAGATTATTTTATTTAGCCATATTGCCATAAATGTATAAATCATTTCAATCAGGCAAAAAATCTAAAATACACAGAGACTAGCAATCCCCAATAAGTTCCAAACTATACATACATGTCAGAGAACACATGTCTCTACTCGTAGTGAAGATGTCCGAAGACTTAAATCTTCATTTAAACCAATTAATTAGCCGGTATGAATGCATGGCGAACCAAGTCTTGAACCAAAATTTCACTTAGCTGACTAGCGATCACTTGAGACATTGTCCAAGTGAGTACACATACTGGACAACACCTTGAACTATTGCATCAACTTGAATTTTGCCAGTTGCATAGCGCTTTTGATGGCCCTGTGCATGTCCTGGTTTTTGCGGAGGCTCTAGGAGCTTCAACTCCATAGAAGACGGCCACATCCCCACCTCAACATGGAGCACAAGCCTGCATCGGAGTAGCCCTCGAATAACCAGAATATATTACTTAAATTAGTTTTGAGATATCTCATCAATTGTTGAACTGCATCCCAATGACCCCTCATGGGATTGCTAGTGAATTTGCTTAGCATTCACATGGTGAAGGCAATATATGGCCTGGTGCAACTCATGGGGTACATCAAACTTTCAATGACCCTTCTGTAACACTCCGAATTTCATTTACATATAATTCGTAACACAACAGGATCTTTTACTTCAAATTCGTATAATCTTACAAGGAAATTAAAAGTTTTTATTATACAATACGAGTCTTTACATCAACGCAGCGGAAAAAACAAGAATACAACATGATAAATACAACATTAACATCAATAACTTAAATCAGGATAATAGTCTTTAGCATCAATTCATCTTCATGCCCTCTTGCTAATCCAAATCCTGCACTGAAAAACTGTGGGCATGTCAGTTGCTCACAACCGACGCAATGTTATAAAACAGCGATCCTCACTATGTTTTAATATAACGATTCTCTTACTTTAGTAAACACAAACTTGAATGCATATTATAGTGTAAAAGAGTGATTATCCTAAACATGTTAGTGTATGATATGACTTAATGCCTAATGCAAATGTTTACGCTATGATGACACCAATGCATACTTGTTCGGATTCTATGCATCCCATTCTACATAGGTCCGAGGGCAAGCACCTACGTACTCCACATTATAGGGTTAAATCCCTCGCCATGCATCCTACTACTATGACTACTACACAATTTAGACACTCTGCGAATATTGGTTACCGCCCCGGAATACTGGAGATCAATCCCGCTCCGTGGATCATTATGTGGCCCTTTCGTCCATCATCCGGGAATACTGGGGATTGTCTCTTTCTGCGAGTCATTCTGTAACCCTCATCGCACAAATGTCCTATGAGCATTTCTCCTGTCTCGGAATACTGGAGATCATTCCCGCTCCGTGGATCATTTTGTGGCCCTTACATTCATCGTCCCAGAATACTGGGGATTGTCTCTCTCTAAGGATCATTCTAGAGTCCATAACTCACGTTTGCTCTTGTTTCATCATGTCACCAACTAGTGCATGTTCTTAAGTTTGAAACATGAATAAATAATACTACCTAGAGCTAGCTTACCCTCCCACCGGTCTTACACAAAAATACCGAGAACGACAGTCCATATTGGCCACTTCTCAAATCGATTAATCATTATCATTATTTGTCGGCACCTGGATCTCACTAAGCCTCTAGAATCAACATCTTTTCATGTTCAAAAATCATGGGGTACTCATACCCTTATAATTCATATTTTCAATTTCATTTATTCACATCTCAATCAATCCTTTCATTCATTTTTATTTACCAACTATGAAGTAAATACTTCTTGGTTGATCACACAACCAACAATTCACTTTAATAAGCTACAAAGTTTCTTCGATTAAGTAAACCCTTTTCATATTTATCTAAATTTCAATTATAAATCTCAATTCTATTCAAAAGATAGATTTATTAGTTTCATAAAAGAGTATACTATATCTTTGTAGTTAAAATCACCTAAAATCATCCTCAATTATTTCGTCTAAATTCATTTACAAAACAGTAAGTTCAAAACCAAAAAATTGCAGTTCATGTTTCTTGTAAAAATCATAGAAAATTATATACTTCATAAAACTTTGTGTTCTTTAGATCAAAATAAAGGTATACAAGTCTACTGCAACTTATTAGTTATAAGTTTCTCCAAAATATTGTATCTATGTCCCTGAATTCTTTGAAATCTACAGTAGGGTCGAAATATCGAAATACTACCACTTGTTCAGTCTTGAAAAAATCATTATAAATTCAATTCTCTATGAAATATTGACTTCTTATACTTTACAGAAAGTTTAATGAATCTACTTCAAGTTCTTAGTTTTGACTTTTCTCAAATTACTTCATCTAAGAAGTTGAAATGATCAAAATCCGAAATGTGTACAAATTTTCAGTAACTAGTTAACTGTCAACCAGTCCTAAGTTTTAATTTTATTGAAATAGTCAACGACAACCAAAAATTATGAAATTTTAAATAGATGTTCCTGACATATATGAGGTATTCCTATAAAAAATTTAGCTCTAGATTCCATCTAGTTTATTAGACATGATTTTCTGAAATGAAACTAAAACTTAAAACAATAACTTTCTTTGCATAAATTAACAACTTGTGTATGAATTTAAACCCAATTCATTTAATCTAAACATGATGTATTACTATGCACCCGGCCAACAACACCACAACAACTCTTCCTAAAAATTCTATCTTATCTATATGACAATCTTTCAACTAGCATGCATTTCTTTTTATATTTCATATTTATTAAAACTCTATTTATCAAAACACTAAGCAACATAACAAGTTTATAATCTAAGAACACATGCCACATTTTCATTTCACTCATAAAGCAATTAAACATGCATACTACAATCTCTAGAAAGCAAAGAAATCACCCACCTTAATTTGATGAACAAGTGAAAGAAAACTCCTAGAAATTGCTCATAGCTCTAGCACAAAAGCTCTTCCTTCTCCTCCTTAGTAAGCAATGCAAAACGGAAAGCTCCCCTTCCTCCAAGTAAGAACCCGAGCCACTCTTTCGCACTTTTCTTTTGATTCTTATGAAAAATAATCATACAATAGGAGGTATTTATAGGTCTAAATGGGTGAATGAAGTGACCCCCATTAATCCAAAATAAATACCCACTACCACAAACCCCCATCTCTTCAAATGGAATTTGAGTGTTACGTGCAACATATGGATATGTTTAGTGTTAAAAAATTATTGTAAACTTGTTTTGCACGTGTGTTGCATGTTTTAAATAGGTGGGATTTATTTTATTTGTTTATTTTGGTGGTAATTAATAGGAGAGTTGGAGTTGCACGTGCAACACACAGATTTGTATGTTGACAAATGATAACCCCAACTCTCTCATTATAATATTAAAGATTTAATGGTTTAAAAATATTTTTTTGTACTTCCTTTATTACCCTTTCTAAGAACAATGTTGAGTAGGGGTGGACAACTATTATCCGAACCGACCAATCCGAACCAACCGGTTTTTAACCGAACCAATTGGGGATTTGGATTGGTCCGGTTCTGGATCTCCAAAAACCAACTAGACCGGTTCGGATGTTGGATGAGGCTTTCAAATAACCGATGAAACCGAACCAACCGTACCTCTATGCATATGTCCATAAAAAATATAGTTCTTCTTTAATTTCTTGAATATACAAATAGTCATTTCTAATTTTTTTGAAGATACAAACAGTCTTCTTTAATTTTTTTTAATACAAACCGAGCAGTTGTTCTACCTATGTTTTGATTGTCCATAATCTTGTGTGTTATTTTGTTGAGAAAGGCTTGATTCATAGTGTGGCTCAGCTTAATAGAATCATAAAGTTAATGTAACATTTAGTAGTTACTTTAATCAAGTCAAACAGAAATTGTTTTCTAAATCTTTTTTTATTGTACTTGAAATTCAATTAGCTATGGTTATTGATGTTTCTTTTATGATAATAAACTAAGATTACAGAAGTATGCAGGTGAAAAAACAGTTTATCTCACCCATTTAAACGTCATCATCTCAAACAATTAATGTAAAATTCATTAATAACTTGTGGTTTTATGAATCTTCATTTTAAATTCATTTCTGAATAACAAGTAGCAGATTGTTTCTTAAGTTTGATTGAAGTTGATCTTTTAAATTTCAACAAAATTATGAATGATGTTGAAGGTGAAAAGTAACACGCCAAACCGACCATCCAATCCAATCCAAACCGAGCTTAATCGGCTTGGATGGAAACCGATCCAATTAAAGTTCGGATTGGTTGCGGATGAAAAAATTAAAAAACCGATCTTCTTTGAATCGGTGGTGGACGGTCCATATTAGGTCGAATACCGACCGATGCCCACTCCTAATGTTGAGGTATGATAAAACTGAAATCTATATCCAATTAGGAGGTAAGAAAAGTTAAATTCCCAAACCCTTTTGTAAATATAATCATACTAAATTTTTTTACCAAGTCAAAAGAAAATAAAGTATTATTTTTCATCAGTGATATGGCATTTAAACCATCGAATTTAGAAATTTGAAAACTATCAAGTAAATAACACGATGAGGGTGCCGGGGTGAAATTGGAATGAGAGGATGTTGCTGGTGGACTCTTCGATGGTGGTTTCCGCTTGATCAATCTTCTTGTATTTTGTTTTTTGGACGATTAGGAATTGAGGTTTGATGGACTCGAGATTTGCAGGCTTGGAGAGATTGAGGCGCTCAATTGGGGATATTGAAATTTGATATATTCGATGAGAAATTGGAGGTTCAATTAAGGATCATATTATAGTTTCAACATAGAGTCGTGAATATGGGTTTTTAGCTTGAGTAGTTTCATGGAAGCAATGTTAGAGATGAGAGATACCATCTGTTTTCTCTTTACTTACGAAAAAGGAAAATATCGTTAGAGCATCCATAGTTGTGATTGTTTAAAAAATGCATAAATGTATAAATACATATAGTATTTTGTCTCTTTGCTGTAATCGTCGAATGGTATTTTTTTACCAATTTAATTTAAAATAATAAAAATTTCAAATCAGACGGAGCACGAAATTACATCGGAGAAATTTAATCATTTTTTAAAAGGTAGATGAAACTTCACATTGCGTCGGAAGAGGAAAAAAAACCAACATTGAACAGACGCAACTTCACATTGTGTCCCACGATTTTTAGAAATTTTTTTATTAATTAAAAACATAAAGTATATAAAAAACAACCCCTCCTTGGACGCAACATCACCTTGCGGCCAAGGAGTGGCCAGAAGTCCAACACATTTAAAATTCCATTTTTTTTATAAAAACGCCGAACACAATGTGAAGTTGCGTCTGACGATTTTAAAAAATATTTTTTTCGTGGGACGCAAAGTGAAGTTGCATTCGACAAATTAAGAAAATATTTTTTTTTGTGGGACGCAAAGTGAAGCTACATCCTGTATAATATGCATTTCTCTAAAACCTCCATTGCTATTGTCGCTATTTATTTTAGGCATAAATAGCAAACGACTGAAGCTGGTCGTTTGCTATAAAATGCATAAATAGCACACGACCGTGGATGCTCTTATGTTTATGTTTAGGAAATTTACTTTCTCTCACCTTCTAATTGGATCCACAATTCAATTTTATCATACACCAATATTCTTTTTAGAAATGGTAATATAGAAAATACAAAAAAATATATTTAAATCAGTAAATAATTATAATAAAAAATTATTAACTTTGGGATGATGGGGGTTTTTGGTATTTATAAAATTTATTGGGTTTAAAAATAAGTCAAGATGTAGCTTTGGGTCTGAAAGTAATTTTCCCTAGAATTAATTAATTAATGACTTTTGGATTATCCAAAAAATCTCTACTATATTAATGGGAGAGTTGGGGTTCAAACAAATAAACAATTTTTTATTCCTTAGTGTGTGTGTGTCAACACGTGCAGCGCACGTGTTGGTAGTTTTTTTTTGTCCTTTTCATTTCCCTCATTTTCCCCACGCGCATCGCACGTGCATTACACTAGTATAATTAACCAACGAACTACTAAACACTTTTGTAGTAAATAAAGACCAGTAATTTCCACGTGCGATGCACATTTTAATAATTTCAAAAAATAAAAATAAAAACTCTGACATAGGAAAAATTTGAACTGAAAACCTCCTTTATATTAGTTATGTACGTGCGTTGTACATGTTGGTAGAATGACATATTGCAAAAGATTATTTATTTAGGCATATTGCTAAAAATATATAAATCATTTTATTTTGGCAAAAAGTTAAAAATACACAAAACCTCTAACATTGGTTAGGTCTTATAGTCAAAATAATTTATTCATGTAGAATAAAATCTATGGTTGTATGAAGACCCAGGATCGGTCCTAAGTTTTGACATATCAAAATTAAAGTTTAAATTAAAAGTACGGCCATAATTCCCTACTCAATCCCAATCATTAACATCTTTGTTTGAAACTAGTTGGAATTTGCTGTGCACCAAGTGCATGTTGCTTGGTGAATATGCCAATTGAATAATTTAACAATGTTTTATTTTGAACTCCAAAGCCATTTTAGGGTAAAATTAAGTCCACCCAGATAGACCCTATGTCACTTTACATTTTGTTCATCCTTAGCTAAGGATCACCTACACACTACTATTATCAATATGGTCACAATATCAATTTACATAATAAGTTTTTTAGTTTAGCATCATATTATCATAACACACTAAATCCCTTAAGGCTCATTTGCATTCACAGTCATCTGGAAGCTATCTTCTCAGTGAAAACTCCCTCCTAGTATTATGGTTCACAAAACTCGCATCCTAGATCATTGCAAGCCTCTCCAAGAAATATATAACATCTAACATAATAATTTTAGTTTGCATCATAGAAAATTGTTACTTATAGCATAATTGAGTGAATTATGTATTTAGCTATCTTCCATATTGGGTTCATTGTACTCAATGTACTCTCTTTCTGCCTCCTCTAAGCTTAGTGTTCGTTGCTATAGGCTTCATTTGTGGGAACATCTCCACATTGCAAGCTTTCCCACCAATTGTTTCACATACTTCTATAGGAAACACATATAGACTATGTGATCCAAGACTCCAAGTGTATATCTCTTCTTTCTCCTTTATCATGATGTTTTATGTAGGCGATTCACCAAATGCATTTGTTTCTTCTTAGTTTGGTCACTGTCATATTTATGGAAGCCATTGGTGTTAAGGCTCTCTTCATCGCACACTTTGCTCATGTACTCAGATACTGTGGGCTATCTCATAGTGATGGTTGTTACTTCTTTCGACCTTTCATGGAAAGTGAAAGTTGTACCATTTTGCTCTGTGTAATCTCTTTGGTTGTAGTTAGCTTGGGTTGTAGCTGATACTGTGCTGCTGTTTCTATCAAGGATAAGAATTTGCTGTGTAAGAATCACTGGAAAGTTTCAATTTGCATGCAAAAGGTCGAAGAAATAAATAAACAACACATAAGAGTATTGTTGTGCTCGAATGTGATTAAGGTTGAAGAAATCAGAATAACTTGAATCAGAGGTGTTTCTTGTAAATCTATATAATAAAACACAAAGAAAGCTATCAAGTGGCTCTCCTTCAATCCCCCCAAAATCAAAGGCCCAGATCTAACCTCACAAAACAAATTTCCCCCCAAAACTCGAACTCAAATTCCCTCAAAACAACTCCTTTATTTATTTAATTATTTCTCTCTCTCTCTCTCTCTCTCTCTCTCTCTCTCTCTCTCTCTCTCTCTATATATATATATATATATATATATATATATATATATATATATATATATGTCTAAAAATCTATTGAAGTGTTACAAAATTGTATGGCTGAAAATCATTATTTTTTATAGTCACATGATGGACGGGAAAATGAATTTCAAATGATTTGATTTTACATATTTATACTAATTTAGATGTGTAGATCAATGTGAACAGTTTGGATTGTCGATACGAAGGCGGGAAGGCCACCACCACAATGGAAGATTTTCCTATATATATATATATATATATATATATATATACACACACACACACACACACACACACACACACACACACACACACACACACACACACACTTATGGAAACATGGACTTTTATTTACAACTAATTATTGTCATACTATTCAAACTTAAGCTGCATAATTGTTGATTTACTGTTTACAAGGCTTTTCATATGCTGTATCATTCTGAAAACGTGCCGTAGGCACGTGCCCACTGGCAAATATAGTTATATTATACATACGCTTTCTGTGTACTTTCCTCAGGGGTATAGTCGATAGTTATTAGAATTTGTGCAAATTCATTCATTAGTATAAAAAGGTAGTAGAATGCTTTGTACTGTCCTGCAATCTTCACTATTGATTAGAGAACTTATGACAGGTTCTGAAACTGGATGCTTCTGATTACTGTCACTTTGGTTAATTCCAGAGGATCCACAAACAAATGCAATTGCTTGGTCTAACGTCCTCAAAGCAAATTCCACCTCAGCACTAAAATGATTGTTGAACTTGTTGAAGAACTGGTCTGGCTTTGTTCAGCTTCCTCTTCCATAATTGAACTGGTCTGGTTTTGATCAGTATCCTCTACCACAATCTTAGTGACTGCAGTTTCAACAAAATTTGGGGCAGAGTTATTGTGTTCATCAAGGATTAAGGCTTTGTGTTTCTCACCATCTGAGACTTCTACTTTTGGTTTATTTTGGAAATTCAAGCCTTCACGAATACGAGCATACATTGGTTCCTCCAAAGCTCAACAGTAATCATCATCACTCGAAGCTACAGTACCAATTGCCTGCAATGGTTATAATTAATATAAAATATATATTAGTAGCTGTTTAGGAGAAAGGCTTTATTTTTGTTGTTCTAGCTGTTTACGATAAATATTCATTATTACATTATGAGAGCCAGGCAGATACAGATCTTACTTGACATATAGCTAAAGCAGATTATATATGTAATCTTTTACTGTATAATTTCCCCCCTAAAATGTACGGTCAATCTCAGCGCATGTTAAAGGATGAGGGTGATGAAGTTTTGGTGCATGGGAAGGGATTTTTACAATAACAATTAACAAAACTTGAAATTTTTTTATCTTCAAACTAAATATTTGAAATTTATGGTAATTCTATTATTTCTAACATATAAGAACATAGTAACAAAGTTCGCGAATATTTCGTTAAATTCGTGCGAAGAAATCATCAGCCGAACAGACGCGTTTAATCCCCACAGTTCACGAATTATTCACGAAAATCGAGAATTAAACGAATGTTTCACGAATAATTCGTGAATTATACAAGAAATATGTATGGATTTAAAAATATTTTTACTTAGGTGATAAGTATTAACTACTAAGATGCGTTAAATTTTGTATTTCTTTCTTCCTGAACCTTTGCCGAGTTTTTCCCAAATTCACGGGAAATTTTGGCGAATTCCAAATATTAAATCTTGCTGAATTATTCCCGAATGCCGAATTTGTGACTATGTATAAAAATATATTATATTTCAGTATTTCTATCATTTCGAGATTATGTGATATTGCTCGTTTTTTCTTTGTGTTCGGCCCAGATTATGGTATGCATCATCTGCTCATGCTTCCCTTAAATGGACTTCCAAATTTCTCGCGGCGAAAGCCCGGGATTTATTGGAACCCCCTCATCTCTCTCTATTTGAGTCTGTTAATCGCAGCTCCACAATTTCTGTTGGAACGGTTAAGGACTCTGCCCTATCATCTTCTTCTGACGATTTGGAGGAATCGCACGGGCGATCCTCTCCTAATCAGGAGAAGGATGTCCCCCCCCCCCACCTTTATTGTCCAATCCTCTCGCTTAAAACAACGATACATTAGGTCGAGCGCGCGTCTTAAGGCTAAAAAATCTCCTCTTTCCGTGATATCGGATTCGCCTGTTAAATATAGCAATCCCTGTTTTGAACAGTGGCTCTCGCCATCTGCCCACTCTTCTCTTATCCCAACCAACCAGTTAGGATCCATTTACGTTCCCATTTTTGACTCGCTCTCCAACTCTGAGTTAGCATCTTCTGCTCAAGATCTTGGGTTTCTGATTGACCCAGTAGATACTCCCCGTATCCTTTCTCTTAGGAGGCAGGAATATTCTAGAGTCTTGGAGTTCCGTCTTTTTAATGATTAGTGTCTCCTGGAACATCCGCAGTTTGCACTGCCCTACTAAGCATAGGGCGATTTTTGATTTAATTTCTTCGTCTCACTGTGATCTTATCTCCATCCAAGAATCCAAACTGGAATCTCCCTCTCCTGCGATCTTTCGTTCCTTAGGTGGGTCCATTATCTCTAAATGGATCTCACTGGACGCGATTGGATCTAAAGGAGGTATCCTCTTTGGGTTCAAGGAGGCACATTTCTCACTTATTTCATTTCAACGACTGAACTTTTTCTTAATCGTCAAACTCCAATGGACTACTTTCAATTGCCCGCTTACCGTCATTTCGGTCTACGGCCCCTCCTCCTCTGATAGACGTCCTTTATTTTGGAACGAGTTCTCTTTGTTACAGCAGTTCTCCTCAGAACTCTGTTTCTTTTGTGGGGATTTTAATGTCACCCGTTTTGCTTCTGAAAAATCGAATCAGGTCTTTTCTATATCACAATCTTTTCTGTTTAATGATTGTATCCGTGATTAACAATTATCGGACTTACCTATTTCCGGTAGGTCGTTCACGTGGTCTAATCAACGTGATCTCCCGACCTTTGCCAAACTTGACCGTTTTTTAGTCTCGCAAAATTGGTTGACGAGATTTCATCAATCTTTCACCCAGGCTCTCCCCAATCCTTCGTCTGATCATGTTCCAATTTTGCTCCATTCTAATTTCCGTTTCAATTTCCAGCACAAATTCCGCTTTGAAAAGCTCTGGCTGCAAGACCAGCTTTTCGTTAATCTCGTATCTGAATGTCTTGCTTCGGTTACCGGTTCATCCGGTTTGGGCAACATCCTGCTTAAGCTACACGCCATCAGACACGGTTGCAAAATCTGGCATTCTGAGAGACAAAGCAACACCAACTTCCTTAAAAATTTTCTTTTCCAAACCATTGCTTCCATCGATAAGATGGAAGAGTTAGGCCCTTTATCCGAATCTTGTAGATCGGAACGCCGATCTTGCAAGCAAGAATATGCAGACATCCTTCACCAGGATCATATTAAATGGGCTCAAAGAGCTCGTGTCAACTGGATCAGGGAGGGTGATGCGAATACTGCTTTCTTTCATTTCGCATCCCATAAACAACGTTGCAATCGCATTTCCTCCATCTCTGCTCAAGGGGTGGAACTGACTTCCGATGAATCCATTCATCGGGAATTCCTTTCTTTCTACAAAAATCTTATTGGCTCGAAGAAGCATCGAATGATTGAGCTCGATTGGGTCCAACTTTATGGTCACCAACAGCATGATCTCTCTTCCCTCGAAGCCCCATTCTCCCTTGAGGAGATCAAATCGGCCGTCTTCTCTTTAAAAAGTGATTCGGCTCCAGGGCTCGACGGTTTTTCTGCTTTCTTTTTTCAAAAATTTTGGGATCTGCTTAAGGCAGACCTTCTCAAAATGTTTCAAGACCTTCACCAAGGGTTCTTTTCTTTTGACCGTATCAATTACGCCCACATTGTTCTCATCCCGAAGTTAGTGGGGGCACATCTAGTCTCTGAATTCAGACCCATCAGCCTCATCAATACTTCTTTCAAAATCATTATGAAAGTTCTTTCTTCCAGATTGAGTGCTATCATCTCTCCCATGATCGACTCGGCTCAGTCGGGGTTTATCAAAGACCATTTCATTCTTGATAGTGTTGCATCGGCTCAGGAAATCATTTCCCATTGTCATAGATCCCAATCGGAGGGCATTCTCCTTAAGCTTGATTTTCAAAAAGCCTATGACAATGTTAATTGGGACTTCCTCATAGACATTCTAATTTACCGAGGCTTCGGTCCCAAATGGATTTCTTGGATTAAATCCAGTTTATACTCTGGGACCTCATCTATTTTTATCAATGGATCGGAAGGTCACAAATTCAAACTCAGATGTGGACTCTGCCAAGGAGACCCCTATCTTTGCTGCTTTTTTTCTCTTGTAGCAGATGTTTTTAGCAAACTACTCAGGAATGCTTGGAACTTGAATATGATTGAAGGTCTCGGCAGCTCCCCCATCTTTGAGGGAGTGCTCAACCTTCAATATGCGAACGATACTATTATTTTCACCAAACCTAACTCCCACTCTCTTCATAATCTCAAACTTCTCCTTTACTGTTTTGAAATGGCTTCTGGTTTATCGATTAATTTCCAAAAATCCTCCGTTCTCTGGTTAGGTGGATCTCCCAATCGCCAAGAGGAGGTTTCCAATTTTTTTAATTGTCCCGTCGCTTCATTCTCGATTTCTTACCTAGGCATTCCCCTTCGCTGGGGTAAGCTGCATAGATCGGACTGGCTCCCTCTTATTGATAAAGTTGAGGCCAGGCTCAATGTTTGGTCGAGCAAACTTTTGTCTAGAGCTGGCAGGCTTACTCTTATTAACTCAGTGATTTCGGCCATGCCTCTTTATCTTATGTCTTTCTACTATTTACCCTCCTGGGTGATTAAAAGGATTGATCAAATTCGAAGTAACTTTTTTGGAATGGTTCTTCATCCTTTAAACCAAAATCCCATCTGTGTCAGTGGAAACTGATCTGTACTTCCAAGGAGGAAGGGGGTCTCGGTGTTTTGGACATTCGTAATCATAACATTGCTCTTTTAGGTAAATGGTTGTGGAAACTCCATAACGTTGATCATTTACCATGGGTTAGGTGCGTTAGAGGTTATCGATCCAGCTCTTTCAAATGGTGGGAGTTTCCCGAGGCGACTTATCGCCACGCCTCTCCCTTTTGGAAGGGTATATGGAAGGCAGCTTCCGCTTTTCAGTGTGGTATTTATCGTAAATGCTATGACGGATCAAGAGCCAAATTATGGACTGATCTGTGAATTGGTAATACCACGCTTGCCACGGCTTTCCCTTCTCTCTTTAATTTGGCAGTCTATCTGACGGTGTCTATAGCGGACTCTTTTGCTTTGATCGACAATACTCGTTTCTGGTTTATACCTTTCACAATTGATCTTCCCAGATCGTTGGCTGAGGCCTTTGATGAGCTCATCTCATCTCTCAATAATTACGAATGGAAACCTTCCGAGGGCATCGGTTGGCGCTGGTCGGCAGTGGGCACTTTTTCAGTTAAATCTTTTTATAACTTCCTTAATTCGAGGGGAGTACGATCTCCGGTAGCTAAATACTTCGGGATAATTAGGCTCCTCTCAAGGTGAAAATCACTTCTTGACTTGCCTTTAATAACAAGTTGCTCACTGTTGATATTCTTAACAAAAGAAATTTAGCCTGGGGACAGCTCTGTGCGCTGTGCGCACAGCACGCTGAAGATGTTAACCATCTCTTTACTCAATGCTCCATTATCTTACCGTTGTGGAAGATCTGTTCCCTGGCTTGGGACACTGGATCAATTCCCTCTGACTTAACCTCTTGCTGGGACGCTAAGCCTTCGAACTCCCTGTTTAGTAAGGTTTGAATTTTTTCGATTCATATCATTATTTGGATTATTTGGAAGAAGAGGAATTCCATTTTGTTCCAGCATCGTAGACACTCTATGGCTGCGATGATTGATGAGTTTTTGTTTCTTTTCAAACTCTGGTCGTCGGAGTTGAAAACTACTGAATTAGTCACTTCTGCTAACCATAAATTAGTAGATGCTTATCTTTGTCTTCGTACTCTTCAAAGCTTATAATTTTCCTTTGGTTTACTGTTTTGATTATTATCTTTTACATTCTTCGTCACCCTTCTTATGCAGGCTTGAATCATCTAGTAGAGTGCGGCTGCCAGATCAGTTTTTTGCTTTTCCCGGTGTTCATGGTACTTGACTGGGACGCTTACTATGGGTTTTGGTTTTAAGTTTTGAATGCTCTGGCAGCAGTTTTACTCTTTTCTTCTTCTATTAAGTTTCTGATGGTCCTCTTTTGTTTCTGATGTTATCTATCATCAGCATATTTAGCTTCTGTTTTGATCATCCAGTCTTATTGTATCCACTTTACTGGGAAGGTTTGTCATCAGATGTTTTGATCCGTTCAAGGATTTAAGCATCTAGTTTTTTGGGAGGACTATGTTTTTTTGATGCTCTGAGCTTTATTATTAAGTTATCTGTGGATCTGATCATAGCTTACTTATTGTCGCTCTATGTGTGATGATTACTGCACTATCTGTTATACTGTTCCTTCAGATGGATTTTATTTAGGCTGCGTCTTTTCGGAGATTGCATTTGATTCTGAGATGTTCTTGGGTATTTTCTTCCTAGTCAGTTGCTTTTCTGCGGTTTTTCTCTATTTGCTTGCATTGCGATGTTATCTCAGGTTCTCTTCCAGCAGCTTGGTCCTGGCCTTGTGGGTTTTTTTACCTTCTTTTGGCTAGCGGATTCATCCATGCGGACAGTGGCTTGGGAGATCAGTTTGATGCTTCTTCATAGTTTTGGGGGCGGCTGGTGCTCCAACTTCTTCGATGCGGGCACTGTTCTGTTGATTGCGTTTGCTGTTCTGGACCTGATGCAGCATCAGAGCTCTCCTTCGCTTCTCGCTGCTGTGTCTTTGTTATCCATGTTATTATTGTTATCTTTGTGTGTTTTTTCATTTTACAGCTTGTAAAATTGACTTTTTATTGCATTTATATAATGAAATTCTGATGGCTGGGGTCGTAAGGCCCTATCCGATTCATCAAAAAAAGATTATGTGATATGATAATGAGAAGATACCAATACTATGAACAATTTAGTAATTTCATGGTTCCAATTATACGTATAGTGTGGGAATACAACTTTCTGATAAAGCTTGTGTCCATTTCCTATGAGCTACCTCGCAATAAAATTTATAAAATATGGGGGCACAAAATCCAACTTGATATCCATATTGGCAATCACCCTGAAAAAAGTTTTAGAAGATAATCAATTGAACCAAGGCAGAAGAAGATGAAAAAAACTTGCATGAGCATGATATTATTAAGAAAATTGTAGACTTGTACTTAACAAGGGCTTGTGTAAACAAAGTTAATTATTGCATCTCCAATATTACTATATCTCATGCTAGTATAATATATAAAGAAATGATGAATCAGATTTAACTTTTTTATGCATTGTTATCTTTTCCTTTTTAAAAAAATTTATGTTTCATCCGCTTTTGAAGTTTCAGACTGACTTTTTTTAAATTCACCAAACATAGACACATTCTTATATAATAAAATAAGCAAAGAAAGTTCAACATGTTACATGCAAAGCCTGTTTGTCAAATTTATTCCATATATAAGAGAAAAATAATATTTGCAGTCAAATAAGTAGTAGAAAAGATTGTAAGATATACCTAAATTAAATTAAATAATTTTACTTATCAAGAAATAACAATGTGATTATCAAAAGGTAGCTGTGAGGTTGGGGGGGGGGGGGGGGGGGGGGGGGGGGGTTCGACGTTGAGAAATCATTAAAACTTCGGGAAAAAAATAAATTTATTTGACTTCATAAGCTTTCAACCAAAACTCACCGAAAATAAATTCTAGTATATTCCACCTTTTGTAAGACAAAGCCTCCAATTAAATCTATACGTACTGTGTTATCTGCTTTCGAGATTCCATCTCTATTAAACCCATGTGTACTAACATCAAGATGCTTTGTGTCTGAAATCTAAGAGAAAATTAAAGGATCATAATTATGAGCTTCGATAACCAAAGCTTTAAACAATCTGAATATTACCGTCTTGAGAAGTATAATGATGAGGTCCTCTTTGAAGTATTCAATTTCAAAATTGTGTAGAAGAGCCTCCCTGTCTAAGACTGTCCAAGGAACCTTTACCCTTTCTTCCAGATAGTGAAAGAAGAAGTATTAGAGCCTTAATTAACTGCTAAAAGCTTTTGCTAGAGTAAATAAAACTACCAAACTACCTCACTAATGAGAAGTCTTCCCCTAAACAAACTTTTCGCAGACAAGTTGACTCGATTATTTTGAAAGTAGGGAAGTTGTATTGTAGCCACCTGGAAAATAAATCTAAAACGAGAATAGGAATAAGAAAGGGAAAAAAAGAATCTAATGGCAACAAGTGCACATGAAATTTAATTTACTTTTTCTCAATGGATGTGACTTCCATATCACATTTTTTATTTGAACAAAGAATGTCATAATACACAATGGTGTAGAACACTTTGCTCATTTGAATAAAAGAATGCATGGTATCTGTGGTGTCCTATTACCAATTGCAAACAAAAGAACAAGAATTACAAAGCTTGACAAAAAATTTGTATACTTTGTACCTAAAGTTCGCTTGCTCATATGATGCTTTAAAAGACCTTCACAGAAGAACTTCATTATACACCCAACACCCTTTCTCAACCACCTAAAGGAAGTAGATTAAGAGTTAGTAGAGATATATATTTGGAGATATTCTATTGTCAGTTTAAGCCTTAATAGAAAATTATAATCTAAAAATTATATCAGGATGAGGCATAAAGTAGTAATGACGACTTTGATTGTAGAAAGGTTAGGAATGCTAACATACTCTTTACAACATACCTGCATTCAACTTAATGCCAGTTTAAATGGTCAATACTCGTGGTTCTGCTATATCTTTTTTTGAAGCACTGAAACATAAACTTTAAGGGTAATCAATAGATGACTTAAGGGAGTGTTATGTAAACAATGATATTCAATGGTAATAATTTTATTTTCTCAATTAACTAGGGCTGACAATATGTATAGGTTAAGCAACGAGATGATCGGCTATCTAACTGGCACAATCAGTTTCTGCACACTGTCAGAAGGGTACAGGGAAAAAGCAGAACGATAGTGAATCAAAGAAAGATGTGATGCTAAGTGGAACACCTAGGATTGGGCCGGTACAAAAACTCGATACCCGGACTCGACCCGAACCGGAACCAACCCGATCTATACGGGTCCAGATCTGGGTCTCAAATAAGACTCGATGCACTTTCTATGTAGTTAAAATCGGTTTTCAGAACTAATCGGTCTATGAGCGATTAGTGAGTAATCAGATAATCGGTGATTAATCGGGGATTAAATCGGGAAAATCGTGTGTGTGGGGGGATTAAATCGGGAAAATCGTGTGTGTGTGTGTGTGTGTGTGTGTGTGTGTGTGTGTGTGATCAAGAAGATATTAAGTTCTTAAAGGCAAATTAACACGTGAAATATCAAGTTTAATCAATGTTACTAATTAAGAAAGCATACCCGAATGTTGTTCTTATATTCTTCTAATTTCTCTACAATCGTTTTACTTTCAGGAGTCGACTCTGACAATGAGATTCTTAGTGCTTGGTTAGAATCATTAATCTGGCCTTCAAAGTGTCAAATCTTCTCTTCAACAGGACTAAGAGATGCTCTTGGACTGACTGCCACACACACTGACACTATATTTTTTTTGTATGTGAGAAAATTAATTGTAGCAATTTTTGTATGTTCGAGAAAATATTTGTAACAATATTTTTATGTTTGAGAATAGTTGTATGTTTGAGAAGCACATACAACTAACATTCCTTAAGTTATTAAATATACACAAAAAATTTCACCAAAAAAAGTTACTAAAATTTAAAACTAACGAATCAACCTAGGATGTAAACCAAAAGTAAAAAGCTGACAGTAACAACAGACAAACTATACGACTGTATTTATTAAAAAACAAAGTGAAAACGTTTGAGAAAAACAACCTAATCATGCTTGCATCTATTCTCAATTGAAATATAAAAAAAATTGACCAGCAACATGGGCGTACACACAAATTCCCTACCATTTTAAAGACATTTTAAAGATTAAATGAAACAGATTAAAAGTTCTCCAAATTTCTGCTCAAAAGTAGCCAGTTCAGAGGAAAGAAATTCGAGCTGCCATCAAAATCATGGAAGCAAGCTATCAAGTGATAAACGAACGAACACATCATATCATAAGAGAGAAAAACAACATACGACAGCATATTTCTCGACAAGAGGGCGGAAGACAAGATCAGTCAAGAGAGCCTTGTCTGATGGAAGCTGGATGAGGCCTTCTTTCTCGCCAGTCAGAAGCTCCCTGTAAAATGTTGTCAAAAATAAATTACAGATTTGACAAAAAATGATTGGGATTGTATAACCGAAGATATATGCATGCTCAAAGTGTGCACTAATATTTTTTAATCCATTATTTCAGTTTATAAGAGGAATTTAAAGTAACTTACTTGAAATATGAGTTATCAAAGATAAGTGGATTTGAAGTCCAAGCTCCCTCAAACCCTGAACGCTCCTTATGGCACCTTCCCTGTGAGATTCAACAACAAACCAACCTTACTTGGTATCTTGAAAATCAAAGATTACACGTCAAAACAAATAACTGCTAGATATTAATAAGGACTATTAGGACTAATTCGAACTACTCTTTACTATTATAATTAGAGAATGGTGTAAACTTCTTATACATATTTCATTCTATGTGAATTCACACCATCTACACATATGACATCATTCGTATTATTTTCTTATCTGATACGGACTAAAAAATTGGAACCTACACTATAGTTTCTCGCTTAATAAGATACTTGTGCCATTCACTTTTCAAGCAAAACTGTATGAAAATTTCATTGCTATAGTTTTACACATTTACTTAGTTTCACATGCATCACTGGCTAAATTTCTAGCAAAATAGTAAGAATAAATAGACGATAGCAAAGGTAGGATATGAAATAAATTAAGCTCCGATAATTTGTCAACTAACCAGTGTATGACCTTCAGAGAGAGCAACGATATCCTGACCACTCAGACTTATGTGGCCAAACCACTTCTCTAAGATGGTCAGACCCTGAATCATTAAACAGTTTAGAATTTTAATATTACAAATTGCCATAAAACTTTACTAAAAACCGCACTTATAAAATTAGTAGTTTACTTACCTTTGGTGGCATCAGGGAGACGGCCTTCCTCAGGTGGCTCTGGCTTGTCCTGAGAATCAAAGATGTCATTTTATTAGCAAAAAAATTCAAAGATTGTCATTTTATTAGTTTACTTCAAAAAGGCAATTATTAAATTATCAACATCGTCAAGATAGATCTTAATATTTATAATACAAACAATTGCAAGCAAAACAAAACTGTTAATTTTGGTATGGAGATTATTTTAAAATCGGAATACCTGCTACACCATAACTTGTAGTGTCTTCAAATACCAATGGGCTAATAGACAAATACCACGAGTAGATAATTCATAACAATTGGGGGGAAAAAGTTCGGACCCTAGCTGATATGGCTAAAAATAGGGGCTAAATCGGAACCATCTAAATCAGGCGCGAATCTTAAAGCCTGGGGGTAAAATAGTGATTTCACCTACAAGCAGGTCTGAAGTGGGTACTGGATCTTCTCCCCGAAGACCCGATAACCCACAAACAGATCAATCTCAGCTGGGCACGGGTTCCAACCCGCGCTAAACCTAGTCCATCAGGATAGAATTAGGGTTTCTGATTGCATTCAATCAACGGCCCTGATTCGCTCTATCCTTTCACTGGGAATTAGGGACTACATTCCTAATCTAATCCCAAAGGCAGTTATAAATACCTCCCATCCACCACCATTAAGAGGTAATCAATCATTTGCCAATTTACGCTCTCTCATAATCTTTCCTGATTACTGACTTGAGCGTCGGAGGGTGCGTCGCCGGGATCAACCCCGGTGTCTCGCACTTTTTGCAGGTGAACGGCGGGAGTAAGCGGTCAAACTCCGGTGGAAGAAGTTAAGGTTTGACTATTCGGTTCCCCTAAGAATCCACAAATACTATCTGTTTGCCCCCACACCAGATTTAGCAGTAACAGATTGGCGCCGTCTGTGGGAAACAACGAATAGTAGCCCTTCCTCTTCCTGTTGGTCAGATCCTACCCGGCCATGCCTCCAAAGAAACTTAGATCTAGGGGGTCCAACCGTGGACCTACTCCTCAACAAGAGAACCCCCTAGAAACGGTCCAGCCACAGGGACTCCTTCCTCAACCTGACCAAGCCCTGCAGCAGAACCAACTTCCTCTTCAGAATCTTCAACCCCCTCACGGTCAAACCGGCCCCCAGAATGCCGGCGCGGGGGGCTCCCGTCCCAATCCTCAGAAACAACCTCTTCAACATGATCACGTCTCCGTGCACAACCCCTCTACTGATTCCATGGCATCTCACAATCCCCGAGCATCAGATGACCTCCGCAACACTCTCGACAATCGGCACAAGGAAGAGGATCTTCACCACCGTTTGGATGAAAGGCGGGCCCGAGAGGGACCCTCCCACCAACAACGTCCAAATGAGCGATCCCCTCATCCCCGAGACTACAAAAGGTCCCCCTCTCACCGAGGGCGAAGAGAGTCCCCCGGTCACCATAGGAGAAGACCTCACTCTCCTGATGGTCGGCGACCTCTTAGGAACGATGACAGACCCATCACTCGTGTCGAGTTCCAGCAATTCCAAGCAACCATCTTACAAACCCTCAATCTCCGACCCAACAACAACAATGCTCAAAGGATCCTGTAACACCCCCAATTTTTTTTTCAAAACTAATCCTCGAAATTCCATTCTTTCAATTTCTATATCACTTTAATCATAAGCTAAAAAAGTTATATTTCAGGAAAAATTTTGGCAGAGTTTCCCCTGTAAATTTTGCCCAGAAACACAAATAGCTTACGGAATTCTGCTCAAAATTCTGTAGCTCACAATACACACAATAATTTCACGGGCTCCCCAGGCCAAAATGAGCAGAAACATACAGGCAATATAATATAATGCTCTGGGGGCCAAACTCATAACGGATTATCACATATCAAATAAAAACCATAAATTCCTTTGAAAACGAGGTAAAATTTTAGAAAAATCCTTGTAAAACCTATCACAGAACCCGGTACTCCACAACGAGATGGGTACGGGTCACAAACATACCATACCACCTCACACTATACTCGTCATCGTCATATACATGCTTATACACCGATAATACAATTTAGATCATAAATTTTACTATTCCTATAACTAAATAGTACAAATTTTTAAAATAAAAATTTATCCTACCCATCCACGCCTCACCTCTGCACTGATGGGAACCTGCAACAATGGGGGATCTAGGGTAGTCCTCAGACTCCCCTAACCCCCCAAACACTAAGGGGTTAGCCATTTCTGGTGTGAGTATAGTTATTAATCTAATGACAAATTAAAATAGTATAAAGAAAATAAATTAAACTTACGAATACCAAATTAAGATAATGCAACCTGAATCCTGAACACAACAACATCGTCAATACAATGATATATCAAATACTTTGTCAATCCTGCATTCAACTATTTAATTTACCATAACTACCCACATTTCATAATTTACTTCACATCAACCTCGTATATATATATATTCTTATTTTACATTCGCAATATACGAATTCACATACAATCCATTACTGTTCAATTTAAATTTTCTAATTCCCAATATTCATTCTTCCACAATTATCGTCATAATAGTATTATATGAATATAACCACATGATGCTACTCCATATTTTCTTCATTTCTATTTGGCTATGCGCTTCATTTATTTATATTATCATCAACTCACCCATTCATTCTGGAAGTTGTGCCAAGGCAGGTAGTTCCCACCATTCCCACGGAATTAGCGGGCGAGTAGTTCCTTG
Source organism: Hemerocallis citrina (assembly GCA_017893485.1). NCBI lineage: Eukaryota > Viridiplantae > Streptophyta > Magnoliopsida > Asparagales > Asphodelaceae > Hemerocallis > Hemerocallis citrina. The sequence continues at coordinate 136,219,904 of CM030358.1, read as the reverse complement.
ACACACCTCCATGGTACACAACTCATAACAGAACATACTTTCTGCATTCATCATTATCATAACTACTTTCATAGTACAAGTATTTATTCTAATGAATAACACCACACTTATCTATTTTTATAGCATCATAAATAGATGCATTCATTCCCCGAATAACCCACTCGTTTATGACCTGAAACACAATTATTACATTTTATTACAACATGGGAGGTACTTGCATAGAATCACATCATTAGCACATCACTAATTAGAATGCTCATACTCATTACATCAAAACCATGTTTTATAGCTCCTTCACATCTCATTATTTCATTTAGTACTTCTCATTTTTATAAGGATTATATTTCTTATTATCATTTTCACTTAATCCCCAAACACAATTTGGGGCCACAACATATCACAGCCCATAGCCGATAGCTTGGGTAATAATCACTGCACTTCAAACACACAGTTTGGGTAATATCACATCACGTCTCAAGCCGATAGCTTGGTTATTTATTTCACTTCAATCACTAATCATCTTCACTTCACTTTATTTCTTATTTCTATCAATCATTACCACTATTATATCCACTCACCTTGCAATTTATGCCAAGGCAGGTAGTTCCCACAATTTCCACAGAAATTGCGGGCAGGTAGTTCCTTGACACAATTCCAAGATACAACTCATATCAATCTGTATTTACTTTAATGATCCCATACGTAATACAATTACTTCGTACCATTCATATTAACACATGTCTCTTTTATTATTATCATTTTAAATTAACCACGTACTGCATTTATCACTTCTTTTCCCATACACAATTCACTTTCTGTACTTTCACATTTTATTTACACTTAATTATTTTATTAGTTTGTCGACCAGTGAGCCACAGTATCCCAACATACTGAAAGCCGACAGCCCAGTAAACACGCGGCCCGATGCTCACACAGAGTCTTACTCGTTCGAGGCTACGTCTTCCTCCTAGCCGAACTAGCGAGGGAACCACTAACCCCAAGTAGAACTTGGGTACTTCCTCCCGGCCGAAGCCAAGAGGGAAAAAGCCACTGACCCCAGGTAACCTGGGTACTTCCTCGCGACGGCTGTCATCGAGGAAAAAACCACTTACCCCAGATAAACTGGGTACTTCCTCCCAGTCGAAGCCAGGAGGGAAAAACCACTTACCCCAGATAAACTGAGTACTTCCTTGCGACAGCTGTCATCGAGGGAAAACCGGGCCTCAAGCCGATAGCTTGGGCGATAAAATCCACTTACCCCAAACATAGTTTGGGTCCACTTACCCCAAGCCGGTCCTTGGGTATTAGGAGGTCTAGCCCAAACCCCCAGGATTGCTGTAGGTACTGGTCAACAAAACCATCTGTTATTAGCATTAATCATTTCACCTTTCCATTTTACTAACTCAACATAAAGCATCACAGCTTTTAATTAAACAATAGCCACATCCTTGACTTTAATCACAAGAATTAATACCACATTTTATTAACACGTACCAGCTGAACTTTTATCTTCATATCAATATACCAGGTTATGCACACACCCTGTTATTCCACACATAACTCATCATATCATTTTATTGCATAATATTAATGCGCCAAGATATTTATTTTGCCATAACAATTCACATTAAGGGTACCATGATATTTACTACTTCATTAAATCACATATAGACATACGCCAAGTTATATCCTTAATAAAAGAATTATAAGGTGTTATTCCGTATCATAAGCATATCAAAATATACTTCATCACATAATAATATCATATGATTACCCATTACTTGTCTTCGAACGTGATTAGAATGTAAACATGTACCCACTTATTTAATTTCATCGATTATCACATCACGAGTCAACATCATGATATATATATATCGCAAACATACACCACACATGTGGGTTTCTAAGAAAAGGGGCCAAAATTCACTTATTTTCTCTAATTAAACCTCATGATATCTCATCATAGCATACTAACTCATATCCAATACTCTATATGAGTAAAATCACCTATAAGGGTCTACATGCCCCCAAAATAAACATAAAACATGCACTATAAATACACAGGTTTCCAAAACAGTATCACAATCACTAATTTTGTCTAATTACATCTTATAACGTCTATCCGTAGCATGCTAGCCCATACACAAGGCTCCGCATATACCAAAATACCTATATCGACCTATATACCCAAAAACATGCACGAAACATGCACGGGATAAATATATGCATAAGCAATTCAATATATTTAGTTTTTATACCTCAACACATCACATTAACCCATAATAAAAGTTTCATATATTTAAAATAGTCAGTTTCACCAAATATCTTAAAAACCCCTTTTGGACCCCTTAAAAATCCGTATTTTCATTAAAAATCAACTTTGACATAACTTCCACAAAATATATCAAAAGGCTACGAAATTCGGCCACAATATAAAATATTTATAAATACAACATACTCACCTGACGGATCGAGCAAATGATATCCCACGTCCGCCCGGTAGCCAGTCGAAGTTCGACTTTTTCCACCCAATTGAAAAATTATAGAACCGATTAGCTTAAAACTCAAAACTCGACCTACGGACCTCCAAATTTGAATCCGTCTTCCCCCACGCGTCACAACTGACATATGTAGGTGAGCCACATCGACAGATTTCAAAGTCGAACCTTAGTACAAGAACTCACATATCGATCGGAGGCTTTCTAATAGGAAAATTTCCTATTTCCTAATTTCTTTAATCCTCTTTGTCCTAATCTCTCAAATTAGAGTTAATAATAATAATAAGACTCAATTACACCTCCGAACCCATCAAATTTTCACCTAAACCTCGCTCGGGTATTTCACCGAACACCCGGCGTGCATACATGATATACCCGTATTTTTGAGATTCCGACGGGTTTCTAACTCCATAAAATTTTCACTAGACCCATTCTAAATTATTTCCCCTTAATACGCCACAATTTCTATAACTCAAACTTATCAATTATTCTATTTATTATCCAAATTCTAAAGCCAACACACTAATTAATTTATAAGTCACAAACCACTCAATTTCTTACCAATCTTCCTTCTCTATAATTACTAGCATCACCTAATTATCCTACTATATCATTTTCTAGCATTAAAACTCAAAATCATATATTCACATAAAATAGGGTTTCACCATTTCTCACCTTACAAAACATATCCTTGCAAACGGACTCCAAAATTGAAGAGAGCACCTCAAGAATAGCCTAAACCCTCAATTTTTCTTCAAAAAATTTGTTGGAATTTCTAGGGTTTTGGAACCTAAGGTAATGGTCGGTGGTGGGGGTCTTTGCTGGCCGAAACTGAAGGGGGATGGGGAAGAAGGGTATGGAGAAGTAATAAAAGGGTAGAATTGCTTATGAGTCCCTATTTGACCATAGCATTATATATATATCCTTCCAGTCCACTTTTCTAGGGTTTTTCTTGTAAAAATCACTCCATGATGTACTTAAATTCATCCTAAACACAAAATAAAATTAGAAATGCATTTCTATGCATAATTGTAGTTAAAATCGATAGTTATGAACAATAGCAATACATATAAATATGTATATATACGAATATCGCAATACTTCAGAAAAATACCTTCAACTTCAAACTATAATTTAATAACTCGAAAATTTAAACCTCCTATCATGAACGAATGTCCCAGAAAAATTTTGAGTCAAATCGGATTCGTCTCCTCCGAGAAAACTCATCTCAAGACTCCTAAATTTTCAATTTTTCCCGTTTATCCCAAAATATCAATTTAATCATTCTAATACTAATAAAATCAATTAATAGGGGTAAATATACTCAGAAACATATTTTAAAAATAATTTAAACCAAACAATCGAGGAATTAAAAATAACAGGTGTTACAGATCCCTACTCCTCCTCCGGTCCAAAGTCCTCACCGACGGTCCCTAACTCCTCCCCAAGCTCCTAGCAACCCCCAGCACATTCCTAGTCTTCGCCACTCCCAGAGCTACTGCCATCGCAGCCCCCACTTTCCCTCGTACGAAGACGAGTCCAGAGGCTCATTTGATTACCGTCGAAGGGTTGACACTGTCTACCGTCGTCTCCACAAAATGGAGAGGCGCTTGGGTCAGCTAGACAGAGAGGAAGAGCTCAGAGGAAGGACCCTCCATCCGAGCCGACCTACTTTCTTTCGAACCATCATAGAGGCGCCCGTTCCAATAGGCTTCAAGCCTAAAAAATTCGAGACTTATTCCGGGGAGTCCGACCCCGTGGACCACATCGAAAGCTTTAAGACCCTCATGCTCATCCACCAAGCTTCCGATGCTCTGCTATGCAAGACCTTCCCCGCTACTCTCAAGGGTCCGGCCCGGGAATGGTACTCTCGCCTCGTCCCATCCTCAATATTCTCCTTCGAGCAATTTGAGACCCTATTCGTCACCCACTTTGTGAGTAGCCGCCGAACTGAGATGACCAGCATTTCGCTACTCTACCTCAATCAGAAGAAGGGTGAGAAGTTGAGAGACTATGGGAAAAGGTTCACCGCGGAAGCTAGGTCCATCACTTCCATCGACCAGTCGGTTGCCGCCGCGGCCTTCTAATCAAATGTCCTTAACTCCAGCCTCCGCTCCTCCCTTGCTAAGAAGCCCCGCAGAACTTCTCTGATCTCCTTCTCCGAAGCGAGAAGTATATTCGGGCTGAGGAAGCTGAGCACCGCCCCAACTTTGAGGGGCCTTCCTCCGGGTCCAAGAGAAAGGGAATAGAAGAAGAAGGAGCCAAGAAGCTCCAAAAGGATAATGGCGGTCAGCGCCGCCCTCCTCCCAGATTCGAAAAATTCACTCCTCTTAATGCCAACATTTCCACTATTCTCATGGAGGTTAAGAAGGAAGGGGTGATACCTCCTGCCCCGAAGATGAACACCCCTGGCAAGAAGAGGAACAAAGAGAAATAGTTCTACTATCACCAGGACCATAGCCTCGATACCAATGATTGTCGGGCCCTGACGAACGAGATCGAGGCCCTCATCCTGGGGGGGTAGCTGGCCAAATTTGTGAGAAAGGACCGGACCGATCTCCCTCCTCCACCTCGGGGGGCTAACAAGCGTCCTGAACGACGCGATGAAACTCCGGAGTTCGAAGAGGAACACATCCTACATCTCATTCATGGGGGCCCAATGGGGGGCTCCTCCAACTCCTTTCGAAAGGCGTTCATAAGAGAAGTTAATTCGGTTCACGGAACACCTCCCCCTAAAGGCCTCGGAGTACCCGTCACATTCTCAGATGAAGACTTGGTGGGCATCCGAACCCCCCACTGCAATGCACTTGTGATCAACCTCCATATGGCGAATTTTAAAGTGGAAAGGATACTGGTGAACAATGGCAGCTCTGTTAACATCCTCTTCCTCGCTGCTTTCAAAGGGCTCAAGCTATCCCGAAACAGGCTTAAGCCCGCCAGCTATACGCTCCATGGGTTCACGGGAGTGCCAGTGACTATCGAAGGGGTAATCACCCTCGACGTAACCATTGGCAAAACTCCTACTACCCGAACGGAGCCAATGGACTTTATGGTCGTTGATGTCCCCACGGCTTATAATGTCATCCTAGGCCGGCCTGGCCTAGCTACTCTAGAAGCCGTCCCATCAGCTTATCACCTCAAGATGAAGTTCTCCATCCGGGCAGGAGTAGGGAAAGTAAGAGGCGGTCAAAAAATGGCCTACAAATGCTACATGACCTCAACTGGGGGTCCAGTCCTCTCCCTCAAAACACTTGAAATCCCCCAAGAGAGTGTCCGACAAACGTCCGAGCCGGTGAATGAATTGGAGGAAGTGCTATTCTCTGAGCAAGATCCGAGCTGCAAGTTCTTTATCAGTAAGACCCTCCCATCTGCCCTATGCTCCGACATAGTCCAGTGCATTAGAAAGAACTGCGACCTCTTTGCCTAGTCAGCCGCCGACATGCCCGGAATTTCCGAAGTGCTCCTAGTCCACCACCTCAGCATTGCTCCGGGGTCCAAACTGGTCCAACAGAAGAGGTGCAAGTTTGCTCCCGAGCGCCAGCAAGCTATAAAAGAGGAGGTGGACAAGCTCCTTAAGGCTCGGTTCATACAAGAGGTCAATTATCCCGAATGGCTCTCGAATGTTGTGATGGTAAAGAAGGCCAACGGGACCTGGAGAATCTGCATCGACTTTACCGACCTGAACAAGGCATGCCCCAAAGATCCCTTCCCTCTTCCAAGCATCGATACTTTGATTGATGCCACTTCGGGCCATGAGCTTCTCAGCTTCATGGACGCTTTCTCCGGGTACAATCAAATCTGCATGTTTTCCCCGGATATCCCGAAGACCTCCTTTGTTACCGATCAGGGCCTCTACTGCTACAGGATAATGCCTTTCGGGTTGAAGAATGCAGGTGCCACCTATCAATGCCTCGGCAACAAGGTCTTCCAAAATTAGATTGGCCGCAACATGGAGGTGTATGTTGACGATATGCTTGTGAAGAGCATTCATAGCGCCGACCATGTAACCAATCTGCAAGAGGCATTCGATGTACTTAGGAATCATGATATGAGGCTCAATCCGAACAAGTGTTCGTTCGGAGTCTCGTCGGGGAAATTCTTAGGCTTCATGGTCAGCCAAAGAGGAATCGAAGCCAACCCCGAGAAAATCAAAGCCATACTGGACATGGCTCCTCCCATGAATGTGAAAAAGATTCAGAAGTTGACAGGACGCCACGCTGCAATAGGGCATTTCCTTTCTAAGTCAGGGGCGAAGTGTCTTTCCTTCTTCAAAGCACTCAGAGGGGCTAAGGGCTTCGAATGGGGTCAGCAGCAGCAAGAATCCTTCGATCAACTCAAAGCCTACCTAGTCAATCCCCCTCTCCTTAGTAAGACTATCCCTGGGGAAACCTTCTACCTCTACTGGGCTGCCTCCGAATAGACCCTCAGTGTCGTCTTGGTCAGAGAAGAAGACAGGGCTCAGAAGCCCATCTACTACGTGAACAAGGTACTTCGAGATATCGAGCTTCGTTATCCAAGGCTAGAGAAAGTGGCATCGCCTTAGTTATGGTAGCTAGGAAGCTTCGCCCATATTTCCAATCCCACTCGGTGGTCGTTCTTACCGGCAAGTCCTTCACAAGCCGGAGACCTCTGGCCACCTCATGAAGTGGTCGATCGAGCTGAGCCAGCATGATATATCCTACCAGCCTCGGACCGCGATCAAGACTCAGGTCTTAGCTGAATTCATAGTTGAAAGCACCATTCCCGAGGTCAGTCAGGCGGCAAACGGACCTCCTATTTGGACAGTATATGTAGATGGGTCCTCTTGCACCGAAGGGAGCGGAGCCGGGGTCATTCTGGCAGGCCCAGATGACTTCGTCCTCCAATACTCCCTCCGCATCAACTTCAAGGCCTCCAACAATGAAGTGGAATATGAAGCCCTTATAGCCGGTCTCGGAATGGCTCGTAAGGCAGGGGCACAATGCCTCCGCATATTTAGTGACTCTCAACTGGTCGTGAACTAAGTCCTGGGCGAGTATGAAACGCGAGATGACCGAATGGCTAAGTATCTAGCCAAGGTCCAAAATCTCATGGCTCTATTCGAAGATGCATTTATTCGGCAAATCCCCAGGGAGGAAAATGCCCAAGCAGATGCCCTCTCCAAGTTGGCCGCTTCCTCCCTCCAAGGTTTCGAGCAGACCGTCTTGATTGAAGTGCTCCTGAAGCCGAGCATAGAAGAAGAAACTTCCGACCCGATGGAGTCGCTGCCTGTTCAACTTCAAGATAATTGGATGAAACCCCTGGTAGAATTTCTAAGGGACGGAATCCTCCCTGAAGACCCTAAGGAAGCTCGTCGAGTCAGAACCAGAGCAGAGCGGTACACCCTTGTTGAGGGGGTCCTGTACAAACGCTCCTTCACTCAAATAGACGGCAGACCCTACTTGAGGTGCCTTTCCCCGGAACAAGCCGCATATGCCTTACAAGAGCTTCACGAAGGCATAGGCGGAGCCCATTCGGGATCCAGATCACTCGCCCATAAGGTATTGAATTATGGATACTTCTGGCCTACCCTCCTCCAAGACGCCGAACGACACGTTCGGCAATGCAGCTCTTGTCAAAAGTATTCCAACATTCGTTGCCTACCCCAAGCGTGGCTCACCTCCCTATCAAGTTCGATCCCTTTTGCAATGTGGGGGATGGATTTACTGGGGCCGTTTCCCCCAGCTCCCGGCCAGCTCAAATTCTTAGTCGTGGCAATCGACTACTTTTCAAAGTGGATAGAGGCTGAGCCCTTGGCTACAATCACCGAGAACAAAGTACTTCAATTCTTCTGGAAGAGCAACATCTGTAGGTTCGGTGTCCCTCGAGTCCTTATAATAGACAATAGAACACAATATACAAGGGCCGCATTCCGAGCTCTATGTGAAGACCTCGCCATCCAACAATGCTTTTCCTCCGTCTCCCACCCACAGTCAAATGGTCAAGTAGAAAATGCCAACCGACAAATCCTCTCCGGTATTAAGAAGAGGCTGGATAAGTCCGCTAAAGGCTTATAGGTTGATCAGCTCCCTAACGTACTGTGGAATTACCGCACTACCAAATGGACCCCTACAGGAGAGTCGCCATTTAATCTCACCTATGGGTCTGAAGCTGTGATCCCCCTGGAAGTCGGTGTACCCTCTCCTCACCTCATTGCCTATGAAGAAGAGCAGAATGCCAGGAAACTTTGGACGAATTTGGATTTGATTGATGAGCTCCGTAAAAGAGCCTCGATTCGCCAACAAAGCTACTGTAACACCCCGCAAAATTGAAAATTACAATTTTGCCCCTGGGTGTTACGCACGTATATTTTGTAATGTATTTCATTACATATTTTGGATTCATACTATTTATACATTTTCCGTATTGATTCCAGTCAACTAAAATATAATATTTTAATCCCTGGGATTTACGTGCTTTATACGTGTTTTGATGCATGTGTTACCACCACTACGTATAATATTTTTATAGGTTTAAATTATTTATTTTTATGTATTTTAATCTATTTTATAAGACGAAAATTTATTTTCCCCTTGTTTTTGATTAAAATGCATTTTTCAATTTTTTCTGCACGTATGGTGCACGTGCAAATTTTTATTCTCATTTTGCTACTCTCATTTTACTATTTTTAGCATGCATTAGTTTTATTTAGTATTTCTTTTGATCCATGGACCTATAAACTAAAATGTAGCCCATTAGGAGAGGAGCCCACTAGATAATTAAATAAATTAATTAGTAATGAGCCCATGTAGCAAGTCCACTAGATAATTAAATAAATTAATTAGTAATGAGCCCATGTAGCAAGCCCACTATTAAAATCACATTTTTAGTTAAACATGTACTAATACATGACAAGTTACACATATTAGTACACATTTAGAGTTATAGAAATGTGTTCATATTTGTTTATGCATGTGTGCATGCATACACAAATGTATTTGGACCATTTTTTGGGCAAGGGGAGGAGAAGAGTTGGTAGGTTGAGTTAGTGGAGAGTGGGGAGATGAAGAGATGGAGGTTTTAGGAGTTAAGAAAATGTAAGGTTGCATGAATTAATTTGAAGAGTTATTAGGGAGGGATTTTTGCACTTTAAACCCTTCCAAAATCCTATAAATAGAGTCTCATTTCCTACATTTCTCTTGCACCAAAATCAATATCAAAATAAGTGTAAGAAAAAGAAAGAATGGAAGAAAAAGAAAGAGAGTAAGAAGAAGAAGTGTTCTCTTGCTTGGAGCTTTTGCTAGGAGGAGAAGAGGATTAGGAGGTGCTTGTGAAGCTAGGAGCAAGAAGGAACCATTCTCTTGTAGTTTTCAAGCTTCAATAAGGTGGGTGTCTCCTACTTTCTAATTTTTTTTTTTTGAATGTGCATGTTAATAGAAATGAATGAGTAATATAGAATTTGATTTGATAAAATAGGACAAACCTATGCATTGGATGTAATGAAATATTGCTTTATTGAGTAAACAAACCCAACTTAGGTTAATTAGTAATGAGAAAGAAATGTTGATTTGTTTTGTCATGAATTAGTATGCATGAATGAAGATATAATTGATTGTATGAAAAATGTTGGGAATACATTCTTTTGCAAAAAATATTTTTTGTAAAGTTAATTGAATACCATAAACTTGTTTTGATTGTTGCCATGCTAGTTGAAAAGAAGAGTGCAACTAAAGGATTAATTCTATGAACCATATTAGAGTGTTTGCAAAATTGTGATTTGTCAAATGTGTGATATGTAGAAGAATTATGCTATATTTCGACATATGATTAGAGATATGATGAAAAAGAAAAGAGAAGAAAATAAATTCTTTTTTATGAAGTATGTTGACATATGTCAAAAATACAATTTTTGTATGAAAGGAATTTCTTTGAGACACCCATAATCGATTAAAAAATATGTTTGATTCTTAACACAAATTTTTATTTGTAAGATGTTGGGTATAAACTAGTTTTTTAGAAAATCATGATTTTAATTTTCGAGTTTGAAAAGAAGTGTAAATTTTGTAAAGAAAGGAAAATCTTTTTTTTTTTAAAATGAGATATATGCTAAAAATAAGTTTGGACTTGTTGATTACTATTTAAGATTTCCTTTTAGTCCAAAGAGAAGTTTATTCCAATATCCTAAAGGATTGGATTATTGGGTAAACAAGTTTTATTAAAAAGAAACAATTTCAGAAAATTATGAATAAAAGTATATGAATACAACTTCTAAACAAAAAGCACACTAGGACTTACCGGTTAGTCAATGAGCACCTCTTATACGAGATCTTGGGTTCAAATCTTGATAGCCATCTTTTATTTTTTTTTTGATTTGGTTTTAATTGAATAAGATGTTTTTTTTTTGTATGAATAAATTCCTATTATGGTTATAAGATAAAATGGAAGCTATTAGAGATTGTTATGGAAATTTTATTGTCTATTTTAAGAAAGTAAAAATGAGACTTTAAAAAGGGGGCTTTTGATTAAAACTCATACTTTCTTCATATAAAATGAAGTAATAAATATTAAAGTTAATCATAACTTTATTGCATATTTTGAGGAAAATGAAATGGGAAATATTAAGATTGTTTTCTTGTATATTTTGAGATATAAAGAGAGATGAAATTGTGAGTATGAAACTTTGTAGTGAACAAAAACAAAGTATTATTTTTGTGAAGTGATTTTTTTAAGAGAATTATACTTTGATTTTGTTTAAGAAGTATTTTAAAAGGAATTGAGATATTGTGATAGTTTGAATTGGTTATAAAATTTCATGTGATGAAATTGTGTTCTTAAAAAGGGAATCCTTTTTGCTTATAAAGACTATGAGTGAATAACTAGATTATGAATAGTGTAAAGACTAAGAAATGATTGCTTTATGGATAAGTGCTAATACAAGACATTAACCATTGTGAATAAGTAGAAGATGAAAATTATTTATGTTTAAGATATGATTATTAAAGGGTGTGAATACCCATGCTTCTTGTACATGAAAGTTTATGACTTAGAGTTAGTAAGACCTCGATACCGGCATTATTGAAAGAAAAGATTTGAGATATGATTTAGAGATATGGCCATGGAGCTATCTCGTATTTGTTGATTAAGTCCGGTAGGAGGTAAAACTAATTCTTGAATGGAAATCATTCATGTCTTGAACTTAAGAAAATTTAGGCACATAAGTGAAGATGTAGTAAACTTAGGGAAACGTAAGTGGGGTGCTCTATATAGTCGGCGGTGGACTCCAAGACTATAGACCCAGTTGTTGGACTGAGGTTGCCCTGTGGGAGACGGATTATTATATTTTAGTCCGGGACTATGAGGACGGGTCAGCGGTGGACTCCGGGATCTTGAGTAGTCGGACGGATGGATTTTTGTGTTTACCGTCTCCAATGTATATATATATATACTGGGCTAGAGGGTCACATACGGGACGGTTCGTACGATGTGGAATCTGTTATAACAGCTGGCGGTGGACTCCAAGGCTGGGATTCACATTCGTGGAATAGTCTGAACTTTGTTTTGCTACCGGGTAGTTTTCATGGCGAGGGATCGAGCCCTTTATTGTGAAGAACGTAGGCGCTTGCCCTCGGACCTATGTAGTATGGGATGCATAGAATCCGAACAAGTGTGCATTAGTGTCATCCTAGTGTAGAATGGTCTGCATTAGGCATTAGGACATGACATACACTTATATTTAGAATAATCACTTTTGACACTTTATATGTTCATTCAATCTTTTTGTGATTTGTTAAAGTATGAGATCGTTATACTATTCCCGGCATAGAGAGGATAGCCGTGTATAACATTTCGTCAGTTGTAAGTAACTGACGTGCCCACAGATTGACATGCAGGTAATGGACTATTCATGGAGTTATAAAGTGGATATGCTGGTGCTGTTTTATTTTGAAGATGTTGTAAATGTTTTATTGTAAATTTCATTCTTCCGCTGTGTAAAACCAAGTTGTAATTGAACTCTGATGTATTTGTGAATAAAAAGTTTTAAATTTTCCTTGTAAAATTGTACGAAGTGAAGTAAAGATCCTGTGAAATCCCGAGTTTGTCCTTATTTGAAATTCGGGGTGTTACAGACCGAAGGAGGATCGAGCTGGCCTACAACAAGAGGGTCCGTCCCACCAACCTCAAAGAAGGGGACTTGGTTCTCAGAAAGTTAGCTATCTTATTCCCCAGTCAGAAGAACAAGCTAGTCCCAAATTGGGAAGGACCCTACAAGATCACCGAAGTGGTTCGACCCGGGACATACCGTTTAGAAGACCTTGAAGGAAGAGAGATTCCCAGGACTTGGAATGCCGACTATCTCTTGAAGTACCAAGAGAGCACATGAATGCCTCTCTGAGTACCGTCAGATGTCGAACCGTTCCTTTCCCTTCACTTGTATTTTACTTTTGCTTCTTTATTTCTCCAATGTAATAACGGTTCGCAACTTAGAAGCAACCGACTATTAGTTTTCAATAAAGAACATTTTTCTTCATATCTTACTTGTGAATTGCTTGTATCTCTCTATTTTTACCTTCTTTATACTCTAACGATGAGTTCGGAGTCCAACACTTGGCTCGATTCCGCTTTACAAGCTCGCTCTTAAGCGAGCTAGAAGTGGTTTGCCATTCGGAATTGCTCTCACAACCGTTGAAACATACTCAAATGACGAGTTCGGACTCCAACACTTGGCTCGATTCCACTTCGCAAACTCGCTTTTAAGCGAGCTAGAAGTGGTTCGCCATTCGGAATTGCTCTCATAACCGTTGAAACATACTCAAACGACGAGTTCGGAGTCCAACACTTGGCTCGACTCCGCTTCGCGAGCTCGCTTTTAAGCGAGCTAGAAGTGGTTCACCATTCAGAATTGCTCCCACAACCGTTGAAACATACTCAAACGACGAGTTCGGAGTCCAACACTTGGCTCGACTCCGCTTCGCGAGCTCGCTCTTAAGCGAGCTAGAAGTGGTTCGCCATTCGGAATTGCTCCCACAACTGTTGAAACATACTCAAACGATGAGTTCGGAGTCCAACACTTGGCTCGACTCCGCTTCGCAAGCTCGCTCTTAAACGAGCTAGAAGTGGTTCGCCATTCGGAATTGCTCCCACAACCGTTGAAACAAACTCTAACGACAAGTTCGGAGTCCAACACTTGGCTCGACTCCGCTTCGCAAGCTCGCTCTTAAACGAGCTAGAAGTGGTTCGCCATTCAGAATTGCTCCCACAACCGATGAAACAAACCCTCGCCTTTTCGTCTCTATGATTAGACGAGCTAACGTTTGGTTCTTATGGTTCGTTTCAAAATTGGAGTAACCACAATACGTCTCGAGCGCACAGACTCTGATTTTATTAAAGGACTTTAATGTTATTACAAGACCAAGCTACCACAACAAGGTGCTTTACAAGACCAAACGACTACAACGAGGTGCTACAAAAATTCAAAAACATAATACAACTCTTTCAACGCTTCTTCGGGACGGGGACGTTTCGGTACAGAGAAACACGAGGGCGGCACCGCTTAACTTCCGAGCTCGTCTCTAGACCAACGAACCGAGATGCCTCTTCGGTGCTGCCTCTGACTGTGGCTCCGACCGAGGCTCCGCTAGACGAGATGGCCATACCTCTCTGAGCATCGGTCGGGGTCCGCCGAGCGATAGGTGGACGAGTCGCGAGCTCGTAGAAAGAGATCCCTCTCTTGCTCTCCTCGCGAGTACACGAAGTGCTTCGGACGTTAACCCTCAGAGGCTGAGGTTTAAGGCGGGCGACTTCCTCCTCGAGTTCGAAGATCCTATCCTTCAAAGTATTGTCCTTCATAGTTATCTTAAACCGAGGAGGTTTAGCCGAGCCTGCATCACCAGCACTATCAGCTATGATACGGTGAAGGTTGGTCACTTCAATGCTTTTGTCGACCGTAACCCTCCTTAATTGCTCGACCTCCACCGTAAGTTTGTCACGCTCAGCCGTCAGCTTCCCCATTGCCAAAGTTAACTCATCTAACTCGTCCTCCTTCGCCGAGAGCTCTTCCTTGGTTATTTGCAAATGGCGAACCTCCGCCAACAGCTCACTTTTCTCTTTCTCGACGTCGAACAACACCCTCCTGAGCAACTCCACCTCACCTTCGAGACGAGCTTCACGAGACCGCTTCCGTAGTTCTGTACGAAGGCGGGCTGCCTCGGAGTCCGAACTGAGTTCGACGATCTGAAAGAACGAAGCATATCAACACAAAAAGAAAAAAGACTAAAGGCAGTGTTCAACACTTGCCGAACTTCAGAGAAATTCCGAGCCAAACACTTGGCCAAATTTCAAAGAAACTATCCCACACTTGGTCAAAACTCGAGTTCGGGCAAAATTTTATTCATGGCAAAAAAGCGGTGGCCAGTCCGCTATAAGGCATTATAAAAAAAAATTCAAAACAAAAAACAAAAAAAAAATTATTACAAAAACGAGGGGATCAAAGGTCCACCTGAGGCGGCAACTCGGACACTGGCGCCATGGCAGATGGCCCCTCGCCCCCCGTTGCCCCTGCGTGAGGGTCGGCTGCCACGGTCTCCAGTATGACAGGCACCTCGCCACCCAGCTGCTCGCCCTCCTCTTCACCGTCCTCCTCTTCGCCCTCCTCCTCGTCGCCTTCTACCTCGCTGCCGGGCCACAGCCGGTACCCCACCCTCTCGAAGCTAGGGACCCGAGCCTCCACATGGTCGAGCGCTCTTGCGTAAGAAAGCTCCATGTTCTTGTCCATGTGGCTCTTCGCCTCGGCTTCGATCTCCTTCCTCGCCTTCTCCACCGCCTCGGCTCGTTCTGCCTTCACTGCCTCCAAGGCCTTCGCCGCTGCGGCCCTCTCCTCGTCAACCTTGGTGACCTCTGCAGCGAGTTTCTCCTTCGCTCGCTCCAAGGCCGCCTCGAGGTCGGCGACCCGAGCCTCCAAGGCCTCTGAGCGACGCTACTCCGCGTCGAGCTGCTTCACAGCCCTTGCCCTATCCGCCCGGTCCTTGTCACTGAGGGCCTTCAACTCCCTCTCCTGCTCGGCGAATTATTGGACGAGGTGGCCAAAGTGAAAGGTGGCCTGCAAAAAGTATGAGTTATATCGCAACAAAAGCCGAGCTATGGACTTAAGAAATTTTCAGAAAGAGTCAAGACTTACCGACATAAGTGACTGAGCGATTTCGTACATATCATCGCCGGTCATCCCCGCCTTCAAGGAGGCTCGGTCCTTTGGGGTCACAAGATGCTTGACGGCCTGCATGCACATCTGCGAATCGCCCAAAAAGCCGTCGTGGTTCTTCACCCGCCAGTCGGGGACGAACAGCTTCTTGTGGGCCTCGGTCAAGATCTGCTCGGCCTAAGGCATCAAAGGCAGAGCCTGCAGCGCCAGCACCGCCGAAATAGAGAAGGCCTTGCTTTTTGGGGCAGATGGGGCAAGGGCAGAAGGGTCGGGAAGGGCAGCCACAGACGAAGACGATGCCTGAGTAGGGTCGGCGGCTACCGAGGGGGCCTTGGTGAGTCGGCCGGACGTGAGACCAGTGCTCGGCTTCTTCCTTTTCCTACTGTCGGCGACCTTACCTCGCTCGGTCATCATGCCCATGAAGTCCTTCTTCGGCGCCTCTGTTCAGAGCAACAAAAGAAAAGGTTAAAATAATGTACAAGGCATTTGAAGAAAATAATTTACAGTGAGAAGTCAGGAGCGTACTCGGGTCGATCGGACTAAGGCCCGACCCGTGTAGCACCTCCTCGGTCATCTCCCTCCAGCTCAATATCGGGAAAGCAATTAGTTTGGCCACCACCTCCTCCTCGGCAGCTGTCAACACCGGGTCGACCCTCGCGAACTTTGGCACCTCTGCCTTCCACCGAGTCGGGATGCCCAACGGTGAGGGCCCCTTTAACAGAAAGAACTTCTCCTTCCAATGCTTTATCGAATCCGGATTTTCAATTAACTTAACGCCTCGCCGGGGTGACAAGTAATAGCGAGGCTCGAGCTTCGTCATTCGGCTGATTCGATAAAAACTCTGGAGGATGACGATGTCCAGCTCAACCTCGGCGATACGACACTGAAGCAAGAAGGCGAGCACGTGACACCAAGTGTTCGACATGAACTGCACCAGGGCCAGACAGTACCATTGAAGGACCTTCAAAATGAAAGGGTGGAGAGGGAAGCGTAGACCAACGTTCAAGGAGTCAAAGTCGAAGACACACGTGTCCGGTGACAGCTCGATGTTCGCTCGCATCCCAGGGCCAGGGAGGATCAGCCTATACTCCGGAGGGATGGCGAACCCCTTTCTGATCCGGAGAAGATCCCGCTCGGATAATACCGAAGCGAGATCATCCGCCTTGGTGATCTCCCTCGGGGCGTTCTCCTCGTAAGTCGCCGAGTGACCAACGATCGCCTTCTCCAGCAGATCGCCGCTGTACTGCCTAATTCCGACGTGACCGGAAAGCACGCCAGGGTACCGACCTGACTTGGGGGCTCGCCTCTCAGGCTCCACGATCTCCTCGACTATCGAAGACCGGGCCACCACTCTCTTTTTCTTCTCGGCCGCAGACGACCCTACTACCTCCTTCCCCTTCCTACGGCTCACTACTTCCCTCCTCTCCTCGGCGCTTCTATCTCCCGAGGACGATGCCTCACTCCCCGAGCTCACTCTTGACATCTCAAATAAATAATCTAAGGCAAAGAGGACTGACCTTGATGTGACGAAACCTTGAAGTGACGTTCACAACCGGAAATAGTTTACCAGAAATCGCCTGGCCCTCACGACAGCTAGCACAACCGCCTTGGAGCACAAATCGCCGCTAGCAGAGCAAACTTAGAGCGAAAGTAAAAACTTGGGAGTGAAAGTAAGAAATGAGCCAAGGGGTGAGGGGGGGTAAGAACTTATAGCCAAAAAGCGACTGTTGGGCTTTCGAAACGTCTAAGGGCTCACTAAGGGAAGGTAAAATGAAAAAATGCAAAGCGGCGATGTTTCAAGGGAAAGGCTCGTCGATTTGCTTAAATACCACCCCTCGATGACTCGTGGCCCGCCGAACCACGAGGCAATCTACGGGGTGACGAGGTACCAATCTCCACATGTGGAGAAAAATACCGCCGAGATAATTTCACCGTCGGATCGCCTCAAAATTCGTGTCCAAACATGATGGACGGCTCAGATCACGCCACGCCCACAAAACGACAAGATAACATTTTCTCGTGATCTGAACCTCCAACTTCGTGATGCGCACCGCGATGAACATCTCAAATCTCACCACGTGGTTCGAAGACTCGATCCGAGCTCCTGATTCATCGGAGCGTTCGGTCGAGCCACCTAACCACCATTCTCTCGAGCCGAGGTGACGAGGTACCGACCTCCACATATGGAGAAAAGTACCACCGAGCCAATTTCACCGTCGGATCGCCTCAAAATTCGTGTCAAAACATGATAGACGGCTCAGATCATGCCACGCCCACAAAACGACAAGATAATGTTTTCTCGTGATCTGAACCTCCAACTTCGTGATGCGCGCCACGATGAACATCTCAAATCTCACCACGTGGTTCGAAGACTCGATCCGAGCTCCTAATTCACCAGAGCATTCGGTCGAGCCACCGAGCTGCCATCCTCTTGAGCCAAGGTGACGAGGTACCAACTTACACATATGGAGAAAAGTACCGCCGAGCCAACTTCACCGTCGGATCGCCTCAAAATTCGTGTCAAAACATGATGGACAGATCAGAATACGCTACGCCCACAAAACGACAAGATAAAGTTTTCTCGTGATCTGAACCTCCAACTTCGTGATGCGCATCGCGATGAACGTCTCAGATCTCACCACGTGGTTTGAAGACTCGATTCGAGCTCCTGATTCGCCGGAGCATTCGGTCGAGCCACCGAGCCACCATCCTCTCAAGCCGAGGTGACGAGGTATCGACTTCCACATATGGAGAAAAGTACCGCCGAGCCAATTTCACCGTCGGATCGCCTCAAAATTCGCGTCAAAACATAATGGACGGCTCAGATCACGCCACGCCCACAAAATGACAAGATAACATTTTCTCGTGAACTGAACCCTGTCCTCGTGATTCGTGCCATGACAAACACCCCAGATTAAGCCACCTGTCCCAACTATTTGTTCCGATCTGCCGAGCCACTGGAGTGCTTAGCCGAGCTACCGAACAGCTTAGCTGAGCCATCGAGCTACTAAGGACAGAGGATGAGGAGTTGAGTCACCGGAGCACTTAGTCGAGCTACCTAACGGCTTGGGCAAGCCACCGAGCGACTAAGGGCGGAGGACGAGCAACCGAACCAAGGTGACGAGGTACCGACCCTCACATTTGAAGAAAAATGGTGCCGACTCCCCTCAGCCATTGGATCTTGTCAAAAAACGTGCTAGAACATGATGGACGGCTCAGATCATCCTACGTCCACAAAACGACAATATAGCATTTTTTTGGGATTTGCGCAATAATGGACGCTCCAGATCGTGCCACGTAGCTTGGCAGATCATTGCGCGCCGAGCCGAGGATCCGAACCGAGGTGCCGACCCTCGCATATGAGGAAAATACTCGCCGAGCTACCTAGGCCGTCCGATCCTCCAGAAATTTGCACTCAACACTGATGAACGGCCCAGATCGCGCCACGACGTAATTGGGTATTAAAAATTAATTTTTATTTATTAAAATCGTTTTATTTATTTAAAAATTATGAAAAAATGATTAAAATTTTTGAAAAGTTAATTAAGAATTCTAGAAAATAATTATAAATTCAGAGAAACATTTTCTTGCCCCCGAGTAAATAATTATTGCCTAGAGTGGTTGATTAAGACCCCCGAACGACGAATCAGCGCTTCGTAAAATTAAATAAGTGATCCGAAAAATAGTTAAAAGTTAAGAAAAATTCTAGAAAACCAAAGCAGCTCAAGAACAACCTAGAGCGCGCAGCCAACTCAGAAAATCACCATAATGCCCCACTCTACGATCCGACACCTCCCAGTTTGGACTCCGATACAACTCCACAAGCCATCAAGACAGAAAAACTACTCCTCAAAGGCTGATCAAACTCAGTCTTCGGGAGTGGGGGGCTCGTGATATGGCTAAAAATAGGAGCTAAATCGGAACCATCCAAATCAGGCACGAATCTTAAAGGCTGGGGGTAAATTGGTGATTTCACCTACAAGCAGGTCTGAAGTGGGTACTGGATCTTCTCCCCGAAGACCCGATAACCCACAAACGGATCCATCTCAGCTGGGCGCGGGTTCCAACCCGCGATGAACCCTGTCCATCAGGATAGAATTAGGGTTTCTAATTGCATTCAATCAACGGCCCTAATTCGCTCTATCCTTTCACTGGAAATTAGGGATTACATTCCTAATCTGATCCCAAAGGCGGCTATAAATACCCCCCACCCACCACCATTAAGAGGTAATCAATCATTTGCCAATTTACGCTCTCTCATAATCTTTCCTGATTACTGAGTTGAGCGTCGGAGGGTGCGTCGCCGAGATCAACCCCGGTGTCCCGCACTTTTTACAGGTGAACGGCGGGAGTCAGCGATCAAACTCCGGTGGAAGAAGTTAAGGTTTGACTATTCGGTTCTCCTAAGAATCCACAAATACTATCTGTTTGCCCTCACACCAGATTTAGCGGTAACACTAGCAAAATAATTATTGTCTAGAAAATCTAAAAACGATGTACATGAAGTTTGAACTTTTTCATTGTCAATTCTAAGCAACAATATATGAAGAGCATTCTAATAAACAGTCATATACCAGTAAAAATTAAGTCAGATCTATTTATAAAAGTAGTATTCTTGTAGCAATGCTAAAGATTGGGGTAAAGGCCTATATACCACAAAGCATGGAATAAATACAAGTTTCTGATACCATACAACACAATCAATCGATATATAGAAAGTTCTAAAATACAATTATAGAAGCTGCATCGCTTTGATATAGGAATTCTAAGCAAATCATACGATCCAATTGCTAATAAATTATTCTCTATTGAAAGGAACTCCAGATTAGTGAAAGATATTTCCAATCAAATTAAACAGGTTCCAAAATATCTAGAAAGTCCACTGAAATTACTAAAACATATTCATTATTATAATACAATGATAGTGTAAATTCGATAGTAACTTCGCCTGCAAGTGTTAGTATGGACCACTCGTAAGAGCAAGAGGTCGGGAGTACGACTCTCGCTTACACAAAAAAAATCATTAATTAATATATATTCGGTGTAAGCGTAGGTGTGTGGCTATGGCCTTATTCAAAACTAGTAATTTACACGTGCGATCCACGTCTTAATAAATATAGTTTTTTAAAATAAAAATTTAGATATAGTCTGGATTTGAACTTAGAATCTCCTTTATAATAGTTATGCATGTGTATTGCACGGGTTGGTAGAATGACAAAATATTTACAAACGATACTAAGACCTTCTCCTATTATAATATTAGAGATAAATAAAATAAAATAATAATATAAAAAAAAGTAACTTTGCCTTTTGGCAACTTTTGAGTAAGAAATTATTCGACAGAGGTGAGTGATTAGGCAATGAGTATGATCATAATTTGCACTAAATTAAGTGGTGGTAGGTTTGATTTTGTATCACCATCGATAATTCAAACCCAACCTACCCAATAATGACCAACAGCTTATACTTTCAAAGCAACGACCACAATTATTTCTAAGAAATCCACTCACACATTGACCAATTTCACATAACTTTCCGTTGAGTACTGTAGGTATAGTTCATAATACAAATTAATAAATAGAGCAACATATGCAAAACACAGAGACAGAGCCCAAGATATCGTATCAGTCACTTTTGATATCTTAAGATAGTTTGAATGTTTACAAAATTTCTAACCATAAGGATTCTCTTTGTAAGAATAGCAAACAAAGAATATAGATTAGCATATTGACAAATAATAATCCTTGACATCTAAAAATTTTAGTGTTGTGCACTTACTAATCCCATTGCAATCCCATTGTAATAACCACAACCACTTCGCCAATCCCATTGCAATCGTCATCTTCCCTCTTCCCGGCAGGTCGGCGAGAAGCACGGCGGGGCTCCAAGGAAGAGTCGTGACCCAAGCCGCGGCTCGTGAGGGAGAACGGGAAGGTTATCGACGAAGAGTTGTAGCCATGATCACCATGAATCGCATAGTGGTGAAGAGAGACTGATAAGGGATTAGGATTAAGGTACATATTAATCCCCAATCCAAATCCCAAAAAAAAATACTAATAAAACCCTCTCTATTCCCAAAAAAAAGGTTAAACTCTTTCTATTCCCAAAACAAAACAAAAAAATTGGTAAAACCCTCACTATTCCTCTCATTCTCTTGCAACTTCAACTGCCCATCCCACAACACGTGCGACCCATCATCTGCCCTCACCTGCACCTCTGCAGCTCTGCCGCACCCTGCCACACCTCCGTCGAGCCCCGCTGCACCTCCATGATGCTGCAACTCTGCAACGCCGACGCATTTACGTAGTGTCGCACCTCCGCGTTGCCATACTGCCAAGCGTTGCACCGCCACATCAATGCACCCACCTCCATACCAATGCATCGCCTCACCACCGTGTCATCCCACCAACGTCAACCACATTCCTCCTCTGCAAAGAAAAGGGTCAAAGGAAAGGTATGTATTGGCCTACATTCATGGAATGCAACCCTTTGGTTTTATTTCAAGGGTTTGGATGAGGGGAGGGGGCATTTTAGTTCATTACAATTCATTCACCATTATACTTGCATACTATTTTAATAGTTTTGATTCTTCCATATTGTACAAAAATAAAGTAGTTCTACTGTAACATAAACACTAATAAGTCATAAACCACCACCAGGGCGAACGTAACTAATATAAAGAAGATCTCAAATTCGAGTATTCACTTTTTAATAAATATTTATTTATTAAAATGTGCATCGCACGTGCAAATTATCAGTGAATTCTAATGCCTCTATATATCCTAAGAGCATCCACAGTCGTGCATGCTATAAAATGCATATATGCATATTTAGAAATAACGTTTCGTTGTTTTGCTGTAGTGGCGAAATGGCAAAATATAGCAAAATTAGAGAAAATTTGAACTGACGAAACATGAGCAAAATTCTCGGAAGAAACATGATATTTCATTCGGGAATTTTGTTTGTTTGTTTGTTTTCCCTTTAATTTGGGTGTTAGTTTTGGGTCAATCCAATCGTTCAAATTAATAATCCATAGAAAATCATATGAGTCAGACATATAGAATCCCAAAGAAATTGTCAAAAAAATTGGGGGGGGGGGGGGGGACCTCAATTGCCTCGTCCGGGAAAATTTTCCCCCCTTTAATTTAGGTGTTAGTTTAGGGGTAAATCTAGCCTTCCCAATAAATAATTCATAGAAAATCATATACAATCAAACCCATAGAATCCCAAAAAATGTCAAAAATTTTGCCAAAAAACCACCAATTCCTTTTCGTCCGTGCACTTTTTTTTCTTTTCCAGGGTTTTTTTAATATAAAAAAATTCTAATTTCATCGGACAATGATGTTTCGTCTGTGCTCTTTTTTATTTTCCTGTGTTTTTTTTAATTTTAAAAAAAAAATCTAATTTGATCGGATGTTTCGTACGATGGATTAAAAATATTATAAAATATTTGAGGCGAAACATCATGTTTCGTCTGCTATAATGTGCATATTGCTATATATTCTCTCAAATATAGTATTCTACTGTAGCGAAAAATGCATAATATGGCAGAGTAGCATACGACTGTAGCACTCTCTTTGCTATAAAATACATAATATGAATATATAAGAGCATCTGTAGTCATTAGCTATATATCCAAAAACATGGATATTTTGAAAGGAAAAAAAAAACCTCTGTAGTCATCATCGATACGCCTATTTTTTGGGTTTCGAATGAACAGGAGACGTCTATATTTGGCAGCGAAAATGGACATTATGCATATTTTAGAAATCGGAAGATAATTTACCATCTTAGTGTCAGACGGTATATAATAGCCGTTTGAGACAAAAATTTTAATTGCGAAATCAGTGGACGGGAAATGATTTCCTGTTGAGTTATTAAAAAAACAAATACAAATCGGAAGATGTTCTTCCGTTTGGGGAAGAGAGAGAAAGCATGCATATTTGGTTTTTGTGTTGGATGGCACATCATGTGCCGTCCTTCACCTTTTTAAAAAAAAAATTGGGACAGCAGAATCTGCCATCCTTCGCACTATTAAAAAAAATATATAGATCTTCAAACGGTATATGATCTTTCGTTTCGTCTAAAAAAATCATTTTTTGAGTATAGACAACTGCAGAGTTGAGCTATTTGCTATTTTAAAATTATCCATATACCCATTTTTTTAACGTAAACAACTACATATTTTCTTTAAAAAAAAAAACAAAACGACTACAGATGCTCTAACACACTTACTGTGGATGCTCTAATCATGCAAAAGGTGCTTTGGGATGCACAATGAGTAAATGTTTCCTATATGGTATCATATAGGCTATGCTTAGTAAGATTATTTTCATTGTTTTCTTCTTCTGGTTTCTGTGATGGTGGGCAACAGGGCAACTCATGCAAAAGTTGACTTGGTCATGTATTTTGATTGAGCGATAAAGGAACATGTTGTTTCGTCTATTATAGGCCAAATGTTTCGACGGCGCTTTCTTTTGTTTATTGTGTTAATTATTATACATGTTTTATGTTATGCAAAGAGACAAATATCTCGACCTTTATTGCCCTATATTCTCATATTTCAAAGAGAGAAAAATTTCAAAATCTATAACTAATTCAGTCTGATGTTGGATTCAAACATGTCACATCTCAGTTACAAATAAAATTACTTAGAGCATCCATAGTCGTTTTCAATAAATGCCATTTTGTCATATTATAACAAACGAATCTCTGCAATCGTTTCTCATTTTGCCATTTTATGGCAAACGTGCTATATTCGTTTCTTATATATGGGAACAGAATAGCGATTCTCAAATTATAAAGGACGGGGAAACATACCCCGTCCGGGATATGATACCCCGTCTCTCCCACTTAAATTTTTTTTTTTTTTTTTTATGATTCCCTCAGACGGGGAAACATACCCCGGCCGGGGTATGTAACCCCGTCTCTCCTTTTTTTTTTAATAATAAATGAACGGCTATGATTGGCCGATTAGAAGGAAAAAAAAAACAACAACATATGGTGGACCGGTACATGATGTACCGGACGGGGAATGATTCCCCGTCCATGAAATGTGGGGGTATTAAATGGGTAGGTTTAATTAATACAGTTTAATAGGTTTTAGTTGGTAGGTTAGGTGGAATTGAATAGGTTTAGTTATTATTATATTATTTAATTTATTAAATTAATATAGTTTAATAGTTAATATAGTTTAGTTTTTTTTTTTTTTTTTGTTAAGAGACGGGGAATCATTCCCCGTCCGGTATAAGATATACCGTCCTACACCTTTTTAAATTAAAAAGAGAGGGACGGGATATCATATCCCGTCTCTAATCCAAACGAGGAAAATTTAGCAAAGCACCACTGCACGATCCTCGTTCAATTGCTATTACTGTAGCTGCCATTTTATAGCAAATGAAAAAAATGACTGTGGATGCTCTTACTTAGTATATTACATATATTTGGCTCTTTTTTAAAAAAATCTCAAATATTATAATAGAAGAAATTGGTTGTCATTTATAGACAATATGTAATTTATAAACATTCAACCATCTAATCTCAATCATTCATTTTTAAGTGGTTGTTATATTAACCATTCAATTACTCAACTGTTGTTAGTTATCATAATAGTCTCAAAGTTTAAATTTATCTATCGGATTATTTACAAAAGTGGTACTCATATAAAATAAAAGTGTGTGTCAGTAGGGATAATTTGTAAAGAGTATGTGATGAATAAATTATGAACTCAGGTTCGATACTAGATTACATTTTATTATTTACTATATTAAAAAAATTAATTAGAACATATATTGCACGTATAGATTCCTAATATTATTAGTGAGATGGAAGACTTATTTTGCCTGAGCTAAGCACTTGAATGCAACAGGGATGAGAACATAGATCAGTTAAAAAAATTATAAAAAAATTGCTGCCAAAGGTCTTCAACAACTTTGTGCCTGATCCTTGTTTTATATCATAAAACAATTTCTAATCTATATAATAAAACACCCTTGTTTTATATCATAAAACAATTTCTAATCTATATAATAAAACACAAAGGAAGCTGTCAAGTGGCTTTCCTTTAATTCCCCCAAAATTAAAGGTCTAGATCTAACCTCACAAAACACATTTTTTCTCCAAAAGTTTTTTTTCCCAAAACTCAAATTAAATTCCCCCCCCCCCCCCCCCCCAAAAAAAAAACAACTCATTTATTTATTTATTTATTTTCTCTCCTTCTCTCTCTCTCTCAATATATATATATATATATATATATATAAAAGAAATGCTCGGTTGAAAACGGATTTATTTTCACCGGGTTGGAAAACAGCATACTGAGCCATTGGATCGCTCCCGATCTTGATCAACGGCTCAGATTGAAACCCGCTCAACGCTCCCACTAAGAGCCCTTAAGAGCAGAGGGGCATTTTTTGTACTTCACGCCAAAAAATGCTTCAGACTTAGCATTTTCTTGGCGTGAAGTTTTTTTTGCAAAAAGTTATACATAGGCCGTTGTTGGGAACAACGACCTAGGTTATTTTTATAAAAAAAAATTCAACCTACGCCGTTGTTGGGTGTACAAGTGTTTTTTCAAACATTTTTACATACTCTAATCGCCATTTTCCTCACAACTCTCTTTCTCTCTCTCGCTATTGAAGCTCGCGAAACCCATTCCCAAACCCTAGCTCTCTCTCACTCGATCTGAAAACCCTAGCTATCTCTTGCTTGTTGCTTCTTACTCAATCTCTCCCACTTCTCACACTCTTATCCTCTTCCTTTGAAGATCCCGATTACAAAAAAAACCTAACCCATACAAAATCTCCCCAACCCTAAAACCCTAATCCTAAAGAAATTAGCCAAACCCTACTCCCCTTCCTTTCTTTACAGCAGTGCGCAAGGACCTCCTCTATCTCCTTTCTGAAAACTCTCATTATGAAAGGTAATAATTTTTTTCTATTTTAGTAGATCTAACTAGGTTAATTGATGAAAATTTTTTATTCAATGTTTGAGTGTACAATTTGTATATTATGCGTAGCTAATTATAGATTAGGTAATTATAGTGTTATTGTCGATGTAGATGTAGTATTAGTTGTTGTTATTCGTTGTTAGTAATAGCGCACAAAAGAGATCCAAAAATAATGCAATTTTGCGAGTACGTCGGGCTTGCCACGCACTCGCCAACGCAACTTGTAGAAGTGTGTTTGGATTCACGGTTTGAAGTGTACGGCCGTGTATCGCTTTCGACTGTTTTTCGTGAGTGAAAGCGATACATCGACGTATATTGCAAACCGTGAGTCGAAACTCACCTCTATAAATTTTGTTGGCTCATGTGTTTTGCGTCCGTCCTACTCCCAAAGTTTCGGAATTTTTTGATCTCGTTTGTGCGGATTTCTACTGTATATTAAACAACAACAACAATTAATGTTTGATTTCTATCGAGGGACTTTTCACTAGGAAATGACATCCAAAAAATAAGAAATTTTGCGAGCAGGTCGGGCTAACCGCTCACAACCCAACGCTACTTGTAGTTGCGAATTCCGACCCACGGTTTGGGGCTACGTCAATGTATCGCATTGTTGGTATTTTTTATGGGTGAATGCGATACACGGCCGTATCTTCCAAACCATGGGTCGGAACTCGCGTATACAAATTGCGTTGTCTTGTGTGCGGAGAGCCCAACCCAATAACAAAGTTTAGTTTTTTTTACCGTCGATTGTGCGGTTTTCTCATGAATTTTGGTATGTTTTGAGCGAGTTTTTAATAGAGAACCCACTTGAAAAATCCGTAATTTTGCGAGTAGGTTGGTCTCACCACTCACAAGTCATAGCAACTTGTAGTTGCGAGTTGTCATCCACGGTTTGCTATATGCATCCGTGTATCGCATTCCCCTTATTTTCAAGAGTGAAAGTGAGCGAGACACAACCGTAGCTTGCAAACCGTGGATCGGAACTCGCTTCTACAAGTTCCGTTACCTTGTGTGCGGCAAGCCGGACGCAATTGCAGAGTTTCGTATTTTTTGGACGTTGTTTGTGAGGTTTTCTCATGTATTTTGTTTCTATCTATATATATCACAATCGTTTGTTAACAAACTGTTTTATATATGATGTGTATATTAATTTACCAAAAATATATTTTTTTTCCAGATGAACAATGATACTGAGAAATCTGCTGCCGGCAATAATTTTGTTCGAGTAGAACTAATCATTGATTCCATACCGTTAGTCGAAGAACATCTAAAACCAAAGTTAGGTATGACGTTTCCAACTTTGGTTGAGGCCAAAAATTTCTATTTGTCATATACTCGATGTGGGGGTTTTGCAATGCGTAAGGGTGGGAATAAATTAAAGTGGAGAGTGAAAGTAAATAAGTCAGATCTGTATAATAAACCCGGGTCGTCGCCGAGTCAACATAGTGATGGTAGACGAGGAACAACCTGTAGAACGGGTTGCAAGCCTTGCATTCGTGTAAAATTGAACGAAGCAAGTAATACGTGGGTGTTGTATTTATTTCATGAAGCACACAATTACGAATTCACCTCACCCGGTAGAAGGCATCTTTTGCCCCGAAACCGTTTCGTGTCAAATACGGATAAAAGAATAATAGATCAATTCAACCAAGCTAATATCCAGACATATCAACAAATGCTCTTTATCGAAAGTGCTAGTGGTGGTCACGATCAAGTAGGATCTACCGAAAAAGATGTTAGAAATTTACTTAGAGACTCATAAGAAGCATTGAAATGACATGATTCAAAAATGCTAATTGATTTTTTCGAATCTAAGAAACAGACAGATCCTTCATTTTTTTATGACATTCAAGTAGATCCTGAAGGACGGTTGTCACATTGTATGTGGGTTGATGGTATTTCTAGGATGAATTATCAAGAATTTGGCGATATACTTTGCTTTGATGTCACGTACAATACGAACCGGTATGGAATATTATTTGTTCCCTTTGTTGGAGTGAATCAACATTGGCAATCGACTTTCTTACGAGGTGGGTTCATTCCAAATAAGACGGCCTCTTCGTTTGAATGGTTCTTTGAAAAGTGGTTAGGTGTTATGAATCGTGCTCCATACGGTATCGTCACCGATCAAGATCGTGAGATCGCCACCGCAGTGAAGAAAGTTTTCCTCCAAACTCGGCATCGATTTTGTATTTGGCACATATTGGGCAAGTTACCGTAGGAGGTGCGTATGTCGAATAATGTCAACAAGTTTAAGGAATCATTGAAGAATGTCATCTACAATTCCGAATATATACATGAATTTGTAGAAAAATGAAATTTATTGATTTCGCAATACGGATTAGAGAATAACAAATTGTTGAACGATTTATTTGATATTCGTAAAAAATGGGCACCCATCTATGCTAAAGATTTTTTTTGGACCGGCATGTTGAGTAGCCAACGGGTTGAGTCATCGCATTCTGCCTTGAAGCATCATACAGAAAAAAATATTCCTTGCATGAATTTGCCGTCATCTTTGACCATTTTTTGGGAAGGCAGAGACACGATGAACTGAAAGAAAATTATCGTAACCGTGAGAAGAGACCGAAGTTGAAGAGCGAATGGGCTTTGGAGGCACAAATGGCAAAAACATACACTTTGAAAATCTTTTACAAATTCCAAGATGAAGTTACAAAAAGCTTCATGTACAATGTGACATTCGTTGGCAATTTTGAGACACGGGATAGTTCAACTTCCATGTGATACTCTGTGGAGAATCATAACCGGCTTGCCTTCTTCAGTTATACAAACTCAACTGAATTATTACATGTTCTTGTCACGTCTTCGACTTCATTGGCATTCCTTGCAGGCATATTTTAGCAGTTCTTCAGTTCAACCATCACACTTCCCTTCCGGATGTATACATTAAAAGAAGATGGACCCAGGATGTGATGAGAAGAAGTTATACATCTGTTCAAACCGAATGCAATACCGAGAATTTTGCTTCTCTATATTGTGAGTTGAGCTACCACGCAAAACAAATTATCGATCTTGGTTGTTCCTACAATGAAAGTTACAAATACATGCTTGAGAATTTGCAGAAGATCATTGACGACATCTCTCGGCTACAACCCAGATTGGGTGAACAATCCAAAGAGGCCTCACAATTGCATGATAGTACAGATTTGCATGGTAGTGCACAACCGCATGGTAGTGCACAACCTCATGATGAAGGCAGTGGACACATACCTATATGCGTAAGAGACCCACAACAATGCATGACAATGGGAATGTCTCGCGCCAAAAGATTGAGGCCGATAAGAGAGCAACTGCACTTTAAAAAATCGAGACGATGCCGAACATGCGGCATTGTGCAAATGGATCATGATTTAAGAAATTGTCCAACATTATTTGAGGGGTACGTAATTTCTTTGGTTCTCCCTCTTTTAAATTTATTATACTTCATTTGTGGTAAATGAATTTGTCACTAACTAAAACTTATCTTTGAATGAAGGGCAATCAATCCGCAAGAAGTGAATCCATCCAATGAAGATAGTTCTGACGAGAGATATGATGATGCATTATGAATTGGAATTTTTTGATGTACAGTTTCAGTATGTTAGATATTGATGCAATAAGTTGGCTTTTTTTTTGTAATATTTGTTGTTAATTTTGCAAAAGTTGTGGGGACTCAAGTGTTGTTGTTTTGTGTTGATTGTTAATTTTGTTGTTGTTGTTCTTTTTGAGTTTTTATTGGTGTTAGTGTTGTTGTTAATTGTACATGTTGGTGGGATTCAAGTGTAATTGTGTATAGAAGTTTTTTTGAGAATGTTGTGTAGCAGCCTGCAACTGCTGTGTTCACCTTTCATTTATTTTTTTTTTATTTTTTTAACCTAGGCCATTGTTAAAGACAACGACCTTAGTTGAAGACAAAGTCTTTTGTGTAGAACTTTAGGCCTTAATTTTATTTTTTTCTAAACCTAGGATAGCAAAAAATTTAAATGTTTTGGGTGGCTCTCTGACGTGCCCAAGCTAATATGTAGCAACAAGTCAGAGAGCAGCATTTTTTTCTAAAGATAGGTCGTTGTCTCCAACAACGGCCAACTTTTTAGAAAAATATTGGATTTTTTGATTTTCTCTCTGACTTGCCCAAACTAAAAGGAGCAACAAGTCAGAGAGCAACCAATTTTTCCTTTTAAAACTAAGGTCATTGTCTCCTACAACGGCCCAAGTTATATGAAAAATATAGTAATTTTTTTCTGTTGCTCTCTGTCTTGGCCAAGCCAAAAGGAGCAACAAGTCAGAGAGCAGTTTTTTTTTTAAAGCTATAGCAAAAAATTTGAATTTTTTTGGTGGCTCTCTGACTTGCCCAAGCTAATATTTAGCAACAAGTCAGAGAGCAACAATTTTTTTTTTTAAGTTTAGGAAAAAATTGGAATTTTTGATTTGCACTCTGACCTGACCAAGCTAAAAGGAGCAAAAAGTCAGAGAGCAACAAAATTTTCTTTTCAAAACTAAGGTCGCTGTCTCCAACAACGGCCTAAGTAATATGGAAAAAATTAAGGGTTTTTGGGTTGTTCTATGACTTGGCGAAGCTAAAAGGAGCAACAAGTTAAAGAGCAACCAATTTTTTTTTAAAGCTTAGGTCGTTGTCTCTAACAACGGCCTTTGTTATATGAAATTTTGCAAAATTTTTTTTGGCTTTTTACAACTGTCTCTCAATTCTTTACGAACAGTGTCTCTCGACCTGTATGCCAAAGACATTCATATGCTTGTATATCATTTATATATTTTATTAATTTCTATTTTTAGCCAACTAACTAACCAATATACAATCGTTAAGGCTAAATGTTTAAAAAAATACCAGAAAATAAAAGATGATCTTTTCATTCGTAAAAATAAATTTTGAAAATATATTTTTACCCCTAATATGTAATTTCTTCTGGACACCTATCCAGTTTAACATCTAACACCTAAACCATACCCCCCAAACCCATAATATTTCAGTTAGGGTTAGGGTAAGGTTAAGGTGAGTGTTAACAGGGGTTAGCATAGGGTTAGGGTATGCTAGGGTTATGGTAAGGTTACAGGGTAGTGTACGGTTATGAGTAGGATTTTGGTAGGGTTACGGGTTAGTGTAGGGTTAGTGGTTAGGTTGCTATCTGAATAGGTATACACTTTCCAGAAGAAATTACATGTTAGGTGTTAAAAAAATTAACCCTACTCACCCGTAACCCTAACCATAACCCTATTCAACTATACACTCACCCGTAACCCTACCATAACCCTATCTCATAACCCTACACTCACCCGTAACCCTACCATAATCCTACTCATAACCCTACAATCATCCATAACCCTACCATAACCCTATCTCATAACCCTACACTTATCCGTAACCCTACCATAACCCTACTCATAACCCTACACTCACCCGTAACCCTACCAAACCTTACACTCACCCGTAACTCTACCATAACCCTATCTCATAACCCTACACTCACCCGTAACCCTACCATAACCCTAGCTTACCCTAACCCTAATCATAACCCTACACTCATCCGTAACACTTTTTTACCCTCGCATCGTGATGTAGAGTTCAGCATCACTATTCAGCTAGGGAATGCACCTATTTCCAAGGCATCGTATAGGATGGCGCCTGTGGAGTAGGATGAGATCAAACGACAGATTGAGGAACTGTTGGAGAAAGGCTTTATTCAACCAAGTGTATCACCTTGGGGAGCACCGGTGCTATTGGTAAAAAAGAAGGATGGGTCGATGAGGATGTGCATCAATTACCGAGAGCTGAATAAAGTCACTGTTCAGAACAAATATCTTATTCCACGAATTGATGACCTGTTCGATCATCTACAAGGAGCAGCTGTTTTCTCCAAAATAGATCTTCGATCGGGATACCATCAGGTTCGAGTGAAGACTGAGGATGTGCATTAGACTGTATTCAGAACTCGACATGGGCATTACTAATTCTTAGTTATGCCATTTGGAGTGACGAATGTATCTGCAATCTTCATGGACATGATGAACAGAGTTCTGAGGCCGTTTATTGATTCTTTCATAGTGGTGTTTATCGACGATGTTGTCGTGTACTCCAAGTTAGAGGAGGAGCACACTTAGCATCTGGCTAAGGTTCTGAATAAGCTTCAGGACCATGAGTTGTATGCCAAGTTATCCAAGTACGATTTCTGGAAGTCTGAAGTGGCATTCCTGGGTCACATCCTATCTAAGGAGGGAGTGACAACTGATCCGCAGAAGATAGAGGCGGTGAAGAATTGGGCAAGGCCTACTACAGTGAAGGAAATCAGGAGTCTTCTTGCGTTAACTGGATACTACAGGAGGTTTATCTAAGGCTATGCTCAGATAGCCGTGCCACTCACTGGTCTGACCAAGAAGAATGTGAACTTCAAACGGACCGAACAGTGCGAGACAAGCTTTCAGGAGTTGAAAGAGAGGCTGACGACTGCTCCCATTTTGGCTTTGCCTAGAGCAGGTGTTGAGTATGATGTTTACAGCGATGCTTCACATCGTGGGCTTGGTTGTGTCATGATTCAAGAAGGAAAAGTGATCGCTTATGGGTCTAGGCAACTAAGACCGCATGAGAAGAATTATCTGACTCATGATCTGGAGTTGGCTGTGATTATCTTCGCCTTGAAGCAATGGAGACACTACGTGAGAAATTGAACATGTACACGGACTATAAAAGCTTGAAGTACATCTATCAGCAGAAGGACCTGAATTTGAGGCAACAGAGATGGCTGGAAGTACTTGAGGACATTCGTCCTTAGATTAAGTACCATTTTAGGAAGGCTAATGTTATTGCTGATGCACTTAGCCGTAAGAGCAGTCTGGCTAATTTGATTACAACTCAGAGGCATCTAGCTCTGGTGGAGTTTGCCTATAACAACAGTTTTCAGACTAGTATCGGGATGGTGCCGTACGAAGCTCTGTATGGCAGGAAGTGCAGAACACCTGTTATTAGTTTAAAGTTGGGGAGCGACAGATGTTTGGGCCTGAGATCGTGCAGCAGACCTCTGAAAAGATTATTTTGATCAGGAAGAGGCTGGTGGATGCTCAGAGTAGGCAGAAGAGCTATGCAGACAACCGGAGAAGGGACCTTGAGTTCGAGGTTGGTGACTTTGTCTTTCTGAAGGTATCACCCTGTGAAGGTGTGATCGGCTTTAGCAGAGGTAGGAAGTTAGCCCCGAGGTTCATAGTCCCATATAAGATATTGAAAAGGATCGAAAAAACTGCTTATCTGTTGGAGTTACCGAAAGAGTTGTCTCAGGTGCACAATGTCTTCCATGTGCCTATGCCGAGAGGTTACGTTCCAGATCCAAGTCACCATTTGCCCGAAGTGTCGGAGGGTTTGTAGCTAGATCTGAGTTACATTAAGCTACCGATTGGGATTGTGGATCGTCGGGAGAAAGTCTTGAGGAACAAGACGATACTGATGGTCAAAGTAGTCTAGAGAAACTAGTTGGTTGAAGATACTACTTGGGAATCCGAGGATAGGATGTTGAAGGATCATCCTGAGCTCTTTGTTTGATTTGTATCTTCTTTCCTTTTTCTTCTTGTTGTGTTTTCTCACTCTTTAAGCTTAGTTCCGGGGACGGAACTATTCTAAGGAGGGAGTGTTGTAACATCCTGAAATTTTAATTTTTATTAAAGATAAGTTTGTTGATTTTTACGTGCATGTACAAATTCATGTGCATTTTACACTATGTAAATTATTTGTTTTCATAACATGAAAAAAGTATTCTTATTCTTCTCCTTTTTATTCAAAAGCCTATTTTAAAATTCTAGGCCTAATTGTTTGAATCTAGCCCACCACAATTAAATTAATTATTTTAATTATTAAGCCCATGGGTTCCAAAGCCCACTAATTTGAGTCCACTAGTTTATTCTTATTTAAATGAGACAACTTGTAGGGTAGACACATTTTTGTAACAAATCAACTAACAAATGTTTGTACAACTAGTAACTAGGGGTGGTTGACGTGGCACGTTCACGTGCAATGTGCTAGTAGCTTGGCCGGATTCAAGCATGGAGAGGCGGGAGAGTTGGCTTAGTGGATAGGTGGTTATTTTTACATGGGTGGTTGCTCTAACTTCCTAACTCATCCTAGCCCCTAATCTACAACTATCTAGTTTAATCTTGGCCCTCCATCCTAGCTTAAAAAATGTATAAATACCCCCCCCCCCCCCTCTTTTCATGAAACACATTAGAAAGTTTGTGAAAGAAAAAGAAAGAGAAAGAAATTCTAGTTGCGAAAAAATGAAACAAGTGTGAGTAAAAGATTGAGAGGAGTTCTAGTTTGTGTGTTCTTGCATTCTTGGAGGCCGGCCTACATCAAGGAGAAGGAGGTCTGCTCAGGTTCACTTGTACAAGGAGGAGAAGGCAACTTGGTGGCACAATCTAGGAGGAGGAGGACCGTTCGTGCGTTCAAGGAGATTTCTAGGAATCCTTTTCATTTGTTTCTTCAAATAGGTAGGTGATTTCTCTACTTCTAATGTAGACATCATGCTAGGGGTTTGATTGATGAAATTGCTAAAGAAACTAGTAAATTAACCATGTGTTGGCTCTAAAAAGGAACTAATTAGATAATAAAATGAATGCTTGATGAATTGTATGGTAATTGCTATAAATTATGGTTATTGTAGTAGAATTATCATGTTGCTATAGAAATGTAAATTTGGAACCATGCTATATGTAGAATATGCTTGTGAATGGCTAGTTGAGTAATTGAAATAAAGGAATTGTGTTTATTAATTCATTATGACACTAGTTTGATAAATGAGACTATGTTATAGATCATTGTGGAAATAAAAGAAGAAAAAGCAAGAGACAACATTTTCGTGATATTTGTAATACTAAAATTGGTAGAGATCATGATAAATTGCAATGTCGAAATTATAGACCTAGAACACAAATTAGAAGGATAATTCATGTTTTTATATCAAAATAATATTTTTAGAATACTTTTTTGTTGCAAATCTATAAAATCAGTAATCTGAAAAGTTTTATGAAATAGTTTAGAAGAGAAAAGAGTTTAAGAGCTTTTGAAATACGAGGCATTATTAATAAACAGAGAGTCGAGTTAAAAATAACTCAACCTATCTCATATCAGTTAACCACCATGGTCATATTGGTCTTCGGGTGCGCCCTTAGAGCATTATTGTAGCTCAGCAGCCTGTTGTGCTTGGGTTCGAGTCTCGACAGAGACTTCTTTTTTTAAAAATCGGATTGTTATCCAAAACCCGAACTCAAAATTCAAATAGAATTTAGGTTCCACTTTAAACAATTAGTCCCTAAGGACTTTCTGGTTAGGGGGTGCGGTTTGGTGGCGTCATTGTTCACATGGGGGCCTGTTGTTCCTGGTTTGAAACTGACTGTGGCTAAAAAAAATTTAGAGTTTTGTTTTTTTGTATAATTCGATTTTTTTAAAGGGTTTCAAGTGTTTGAAAATTTAAGAAAAAAATACTAGAAATATTCTGAAAATAACTGGACTTCATGAGAAATGTTTATAAGCTTTTTTACCCACTATAATGAGAATGAAGACCAATTTAGTAGAGAACTTGATATAATTTATTAAAACGGATTATTGAGTAATTAAAGAAAAGTAGTACTCTTTCTTTTAGAGATTTTAAATGAGTCGTGTCATGGAAATTTTAAATAAAGATAATTGTAAATTGATTTGATAAGTAAAGAATGTTATTATGAAAATAAAAGAGAATTGTGCAAATCTATCATGAATGTGGTAAGCTTGAAAATTGAATTTGTCACTTTATATATGAAATTTATGCATGAAAATGAAATGGAAAATCATGATGAATTATGAGGATAAATTTGTGAGTGTAAATACTCAATTTTGTTATGAACATGAAAAGAGATTACAGACTAGAGTGTAGCTAAGTCTTATACCGACATTGAATAAATTCCTTTGAAATAAAATATTGAAATGAAAGACCGAGTTTTGGTCGCATTGTTGATTGATGGTTAAGACCGGTATAGAGGAAGTGCGAACTCTAGGGTATTGATGTTACTCATGATTCAAATAACTAGGATAATACACTAGTGAAGATGTGATGAAAGTAAGAGAAAAACACAAGTATGAGGGCCTCGGATCTACGGTGTGAGAGTGATTCATAGGTTGCCTGCTTGATGCTTCATATCATAGCGTGACCACTACTTCGAAATTATCGGGACCGTGGCGACGCTTATGGAGTGTTTGGTTACTACGGGTAGTGCCATCGTTCCATGATGGAGGCTGAATTGTCCATAGGCTCTGCATGATGCGTCATGTCACGACGTGGAATTCTCCTCCAGGCTGTCATAGCGAGGGATTGTACATCTAGGATACTTACCGTAGTTATTGTAGTAGTTTAAGTCATCTAGGATACTTACCGTAGTTACTGTAGTAGTTTAAGTCATAGCAAGGGATCAAACCCTATAAGATGAAGAACGATTAAGGGCTTGCCCTCGGACCTATGTAGTATGAGATGCATAGAATCCGAATAAGTGCGCATTTGTGTCATATAAATAATAACAACTGCATTAAGGACTAAGTGCACTTTCACACACGACATCAATAGGGTAGTCTCCCTTAGTTTGTTCTGTGACAAGTAAGTGTTTTCCAAGTAAGAAAAATTGATGTATTATATCCTAGCATCAGCTGGATGCAACTGACATACCCACAGTTTCTATGCAGGATAAAGTGTATAACAAGACTAAAGATTGATTGCTGCTTAAAAAAATGTTCAAGTCATTATTCAATTCATGTATAAATGTTGTAATTTATAATTCCGCTGCATTGATGTAAACTCTATTGTAATAAAAGTTTTTAATTCCTTGTAAAATTGTACGAAGAGAAGTGTAAAGATCCTGTGGAACTACAAATTCAGTCTTATTTGGAATTCGGGGTGTTACAGTTCCGATATATATAGAAGTTCTTTCATATACGCGATAATACAATACAAACGAGGTGCAAAAATTTCGAAATTTGGCCGTTACGTCTAGCACACCAAACACAAGTCAACGCAACTTGTAGAGGTGAGTTCCGACACTCGGTTTGTAATATACGACTGTGTATCGCTTTATATCTATTTTATTGAATAAAAGTGATAAACGGACGTATCTTGCAAACCGTGAGATGGAAATCGCCATTACAAATTGCGTTGCCTTCTGCATGGTGAGCCCGACCAAGTCGTAAAATTTTGGAATTTTAGGATCTCGTTTGTTTGCTTTTCTTATATTCTACAACTACAACTAATACTACATCTACAAAAATATCGACAAAATATATACAACACACATGATACAAAAATTGTACACTCTTTAAATTGAAGACTACTACGCATAGTACAAAAAATCAAACTCAAAAATTGAAAAAAATATTCATAAATTAACATAGTTCATTATACTAAATTGTGAAAAAGTGACTACCTAGTCCAAAGAGAGAGAGAGAGTTTTCGAAGATGTGAAGAGTCACTGCTGTAGCCGAACAAGTTGTAGATTCTAGGGTTTCAAAGAATTTGTGCTAAGATTCGGGTGAGTTGGGAAGATTTCGGATTGGGTTAGGGTTTGGGGTATTCGGGAGAGGGATAGATAAAGATAGATCGAGAAGAGGGGGAGATCAAGAAGAGTTTCAGATCGAGAGAGAGGAGGTTAGAGTAGAGTTAGGGTTTGGGGAATGGGTTTCGGGACCTCCAGATAGAGAGAGAGAGTTGTCGAAAAATGATGGAGATGGCGATCTGAGTATGTACAAGTGTTTGGAAAAACACTTATACATACCTAGACCGTTGATGGGATAACGGCCTAGGTTGATTTTTTTAATAAAAAAAATAACCTAGGTCGTTGTTCCCAACAACGGCCTAAGTATAACTTTTTGCAAAAAAAACTTCACGCCAAAAAACGCTAAGTTTGAAGCATATTTTGGCGGGAAGTACAAAAAATGCCCCTTCGCTCTAAGGAGCTCTTAGTGGGAGCATTGAGCAGACTTCGATCTGAGTCGTTGATCACGATCGGGAATGATCCAACGGCTTAGATCTTTGTTTTCCAACCCGGTGAAAACAAACCGGTTTTCAACCGAGCATGTCTATATATATATATATATATATATATATATATATATATATATATATATATATGGAAACATGGACTTTTATACCCCAATTTATAATTATTTTTCATCATATACTAATGGAAACATGGACTTTTATTTACAACTAATTATTGTCATACTATTCAAACTTCAGCTACATAATTGTTGATTTACTGTTTACAAGATTTTTCATATGCTGTATCGTTATGAAGACGTGCCATAGGCACGTGGCTACGGGGAAATCTAGTCCATATCACTACAAAAGAAAAGGTCTTTACCGGCGTATATTCCCCGGCGTTTTACCAAAAACGCCGGGGTAGGAAGAGACCAGGAATGGGGCGTCAAACAGGATGGTTATACACCGGTGGCCTCTATAAAACGCCGGGGAATTATGATATTCACCGGCATTTTTTATTAAAACGCGGGTGAATGCTATATTCACCGGCGTTTTAATAAAACACGCCGGTGAAAGTATACAGGTAAAAAAATCTTCTCCCATTCACCGGCGTTTTTAGTTAAAACGTCGGTATATGGTCTTGGAATAAATTTCCCCCAAACCCTCTACCATTTTCTCATTCGATCGCAAAAAAAAACCCCCAAATTTTCCCGCTCTCTCGCGCTCTCCCGCTTTCCCCAATTTTCCCAAACCCTATACATATACATTCCCCAAAATTTTCATTTCTCTCCTTTCCCCATCGACGCCCCCGTCTCCCGCCGTCGTCGTTTTCCCCCTTCCCCGCCGTTGCCACTTCCCCCATCGCCGCACCTGCCCCCCTTCGCCCGCCCC
Source organism: Hemerocallis citrina (assembly GCA_017893485.1). Taxonomy (NCBI): domain Eukaryota; kingdom Viridiplantae; phylum Streptophyta; class Magnoliopsida; order Asparagales; family Asphodelaceae; genus Hemerocallis; species Hemerocallis citrina. The sequence goes on along the minus strand of CM030358.1, from coordinate 136,180,421 downwards.
CCGTCCTCCATCGCGGCCCCCCACCGCCCCCTTCTCCCAATCTCTCTCTCCCTCTCAAAAACCACCGTCCCCCCTCCCCCAATCAACTCAAGTAAGGAATTTCAAACCCTAAAGTTTATTCTAGTATGAATTTGAGAATATGAGAATAGGTTAATTAATGATCAGTTCTTGATTAGGGTTAGGGTTAGGGTTTTGATCGGTTCTTGATTTATCGTACTAACCGGAATTGATTCTAGTCATGCTTTTGTTGTTTGTAGTTTTTTAGGGGTCAGTATGGTTTTTAGATGAAGTTGTTTTTAGATGAAGTTGTTTGAGTGTATAATGGAGAGTTTGTTTGGTTTCTTTGATATTGTTGTATGGATTTTGTTGCTGGTAGATGAGAATTAATAGAGTTGCGATCAAACATTTTGTTAGAATTTCAACATGGGTTTCATGGGAATTGGTTATTAATTTGAGATAAAATGTTATAATGTATGTAATGTATACATATACAATTCTGAATAAATGTGATACTCGTCTTTATTATTTGTGGTAATATGCGATTTCTTTTATCCTATTGTTTGTCTAAATTTTTTGTTTTGGTAAATGAAATTGGATGTTTAATGAAAGCTTCTCCACTCATCAATGTATTGGTTTGTTGATGATATCATTTAGTTGTTCTTTTGATGCTAAAGTATTAGTATGTAATTATTGTAGTTGTGTTAATTATAGCCGTTTCTTGGAGGTTAGTTATGGGTTATTGGATAGTACTGATTAATAATGGTTTTATACTGTAAAGTATCTTAACAGCGATTTCATATTTGCACAGAATGAACTGAAGAGTGATTTTGTTGTTAGTCTCATGGGCGATGCAATTCTTAACTATTGTCCAGTGAAGGGATTAAAATAGGCTTTGTTGATGAAGGATGTGATGATAAAGAAGGTAGTTGATGACAATGAGGTGGTTTGGAGGATTTGGTCAATTTAATATACAGTTAAATCATTTTGGTAACTGTAAGTTCATGCTACTTTGCTACTTTTTTTGCTATCGGGTCACACTACTGACTACTTTGCTACTTTTTTTAAACTAGTGATGATGAGATGTGTTATGATTCTGAAGTTGCACACTACGAGTCATTGATTTAATGATTCATTGAATAAATGATTCATAGGAGTAACTAGTGATTTGTTTGAATCCTATCTGAGCTTTTTAATTTATGAACACTTTTGCTGCTGAGTGAAAGCACATTCAGTGAGCCGCTGAGTGAAAGCTTTTTAATTTATGAACACTTCTGAAGTTACATGCTCCTTTTTAATTAAATGACTACTTTTGATATACTGACTAATTAATGAATCAGTGATTGGCAATCTACTTTTGATATACTGAGCTGCACTCACTGATTAATCTTTACCTCTTTACCTGACTAATTTTGAGTCAGTGAGTGGCACTCACTGATTGTGCTTCTCTAATTTATCATGAATCATCCTGCTGAGTGCATTTTGCATATGGATCTATATTGATTTGGATCTATATTTATCATGCTTGGGTAATTTATGTCATAGTATTTGTGAGAACAACTAAATATGCTTGAGTAAAAACAGTGAACAAATGGAGTTTCTTCTCATTATTTTCGAGTGAATGAGTGATGATGAGATGGATTATGCTTCTGAAGTTGCACACTATGTTTCATGATTCATTGAATAAATGAATTATAGGAGTAACTTGTTATGATTAAATCCTATCTGAGCTTTTTAATTTATGATTGTAGTTGAATTTGTTTTGGAGCCACAGACATCAATGGTAGTTAGGATGAAGAAGTAATAGAGAAACATAAATGCCTAGATACTGGAAATTTTGATTTTCTTTTACTGTTAAAGAAGCTGAAAACATGCATCTGATTGTCATCTTGGCATGTTTTTTTGATCAAAAATGGGTTCACTGTGAACTAAGGATGCTAGCTGTATAACAAAATCCTCCATGTTTGTACTAACAATTGGGCTGAACAAACCTTGTGTTGTTTTTGTTTTGGAGCCACAGACATCAATGGTAGTTGGGATGAAGAAGTAATAGAGAAACATAAATGCTTAGAAACTGGAAATTTTGATTTTCTTTTACTGTTAAAGAAGCTGAAAACATGCATCTGATTGTCATCTTGGCATGTTTTTTTGATCAAAAATGGGTTCACTGTGAACTAAGGATACTAGCTGTATAACAAAATCCTCCATGTCTGTATATATGGTTTTACCTAGGCACATCTGAGCACAAATAAGCAAGTGAGGTATATTAATTATGCAGAGACTTAGACTGTGAGAGGAGGGGGGGGGGGGGGGGGGGGGGGGGGGGGGGGGCTAAATTGCATATTCAAGAACTGATGGGATACAAGGCATCAAAGCCATCAATGTTGGAAAAGAAGTAGTTTGATGCAGAGTTGCTTTTTGATGGGTGAAAAGAGTGCTGATACTAGTATGTATGAGAAAGGAAAGAGTGATAAGTGACATTTCCATAAAGGGCTATTGTTTGTTTTAAGAATGATCAGTGTATGATCTAATGGGTCTCTTGCATTTGGTTTTGATTATAAGAGTGCTGTTTTTATTTTTTATTTATTTTTTTATTTTTTTTTGAAATTTTTTTTAAAAAAAATTTAGCTACACCGGCGTTTTTACAGGCGCCGGTGTATCTTTCAGCAAGAATTTGGCAGTCTATACCGGCGTTTTAACAACGCCGGAGTAGGCGATGGCCGGAAATGGCACCCACACATTCACCGGTGTTTTTACGGCCGCCGGTGTAGTTTTAACATATACCGGCGGCCGTAAAAAACGCCGGTGAATGTCCCTAAGCTACAGCGACGCACGATTCAGCGACACTTGCACCGGCGATTTATAAAACGCCGGTGGTATCTACAGCGACGTTTATAAACGCCGGTAATGTGCAAAAAAATACCGGTAAAGACCTTTTCTTTTGTAGTCATCCATAAAACATGTTTAACATATAAAAAAATTAATTGCATCATGAAATCAACAATAACAATATTTAAGATACTTACAAGTATTTAATTGATTTCATTGTTTGGAGATCATCCCTGGTTTCCAAAAGGGGAAGAGAATAAAAAGAAGTAAAAAAACATTCCCTAAATAAATATTCAAATCTAGAAACTAATCTCTGTATTTGGACATAATATGGAAGATTTATAATAAAAATTTTATGTACTACCGGAAAAAATAAATGAAAGATCTACGAATAGTAGGAAACAGTATAAATTCAAATTAGGTTGGAAGATGTACAAACAAGATAAAAAATTAAAACTTGGAGGGCAAACAATACACTTATGTTTACTTGTCGGTACACGATCAATTTCTATCATTTTCTATCGTGTACAGAAACATGTTATAGTTGTTCATCACATTAAAACTTTATTGATAAATAAATTCTCGAATTTTATTGAAAAACTCATCTCTACAATTTTAATGGGAGAGTTTGTCATCAAATAAATACATACATTGTAACTCAATAAATACGTGCAATGCACATACATAACTAATATAAAGACTCTTAGGTTCGATGGCAGATAACGTACATACATTGTAACTCAATAAATACGTGCAATGCACATACATAACTAATATAAAAGACTCTTAGGTTCGATGGCAGATAACGTCGGAATTTTAAATATATATATATATATATATATATATATATATATATATATATATATATATATATATATATATATATATATATACTAGTTGAATTTTACCGTGCACCAAGTGCACGTTGCTTGGTGCACATGAATGCTAAAATTTTTATCTATTCTACTTAACAAGTTAGACAAAACACGCTTGAATTTAGCAACATATTCTTCAAACTACAAATTTAACTTGGTCGATCATAATAAGCAAACCATGAATTTCAAAATTTCTCCATAAGACAACAAGCTCGTCGAAATCAGATTTGAAGCAAGCATGAAGAACCCAAGTTTAATCAATTCTAGCATAATTCCAATCAAAACAAAGCACAAATGGATCAAAATTCGTACGATATAAGAGAGAACTATATGCATAATAGTTTCATCTAAAACATAAAGATATAACAACATGTTATATACCGAAGAAGTGTTGTACAGGATATAAGCATATGAACACAACATGTTGGCAATTGACCATGCAATATTGGTTCAAGAAGCAAGACAAGTCGAATAAACTAATATCGACCTTAAATCTTCCCAATGTATCTTTTTGTAGGATTTCCTTGCGAATCCTATATCATTCTCCAGTTGCAAATACAAGTGCTCATAAAGTGTTTGGTAGTAGATTCCAAAGTAGTCGAACAAAGTTACAAAATAAATTGGGAAAAGGCTTCAGAAATAAAGGCCTATTAGAGCATCCCCTGTCATTTTCTAAAACCCCAAAAAAATGGAAATCGATTTAGAAAACATGCTCATAGTCGTTTGCTAAATACCCAGATATTAGAATAGGAGTGAACAGTGCATCGCTAAACTTAGGAGCTGCTTTAGCGAAATGCTAAATATAGAAAACGGACGAAGATCATCCGTTTGAGAAATTTATTCGAACGAACGGATGAAGATGGTCCGTCTGACGTTAAATTTGAAAAGAAAAAAAATCAGATGAGGGACGGATAAAGGAGGTACGTCTCTCATCTTGTGTAATTGCGGATAAATAAAATTATTTAAATAAGTGGGTGAGAGACGGATGACGTTAATCCGTCTCTCAACTCCACTTTTCAATTAATTTGGCATGAAATTGACACATTTACCCCCAACTCATTAATATCCACCCATAGTGAGGGGAGGGCAATACTGTAATTACCTATTGACATTTGAAAGAAAAAAAAAATCAAAACAACCCAGACGGATGAAGTTCATCCGTCTGGTTTGTTTTGATGTTTTTTTATTTTTTTTGGCTCACAATTTTAAAAAAATAATAATAAAAGATCAGATGGATGATCGAGCAGTGTCCAATGAAATACAGAAAAACAAAAAAACACATAAACGGAGGATGAAGCTCCGTCCATTGGTTTTTTAATTTTAAAAATGAGGAAATAGCGTCAGACGGAGGAAGAAGCTCCATCCTATTCATTTGTTTGTGGATTTTTACAAATAACGATAGCAGCGCACCAATCTCGTTGCTAAATCCTAAAAGCTAAATATAGCAAACTTAGACAAAATGATAGTGGATGCTCTTATGATGCATATACTGGTATGTCATAAGCAAAAAATTGCTAAGGCTGAAACATACTTCTGACTGTCTGCCATAAGATTTTCGGCCAAAACACTTCTTCAAAGAGCTAAAAGGCATCCTATAATTCTTTGAAAATAGTGCTTGTGGACACTCTTACTCAAATTACCCTCACACCTCTTTGACAAAATTATCACAAATTTAAAACACCTTCGAAAGGTGTTCGAGAGCTACCCTAAAGCAAATACCAAACTTGGCCTGAGAAAGTCAATCAAACACCTATGCCTGAGAACAAGTAACCCTTGGCATGATTCGAAAAATGTATCCTGATCACCTGGAATCAAGGCAACATATTTAAGACAAATCTCAAAACCATAGTAGCGAGCTTAGATATTCCATATGAAATCAATAATAACTCGTGCAACCTTAGGCTAAAACAGAATAGGCTATATAGTCCTTAACATCAGTTTTTCCTAGTTTTTTCACCTTATACACAACCTTTTAAATTCACATCTTAGACTACATCTTAGAGTACAATTTTTGCAAAGATTTTTGGTAGTAGTCTTATCAAATACATGTAAAACCATAGTGATGTTTTTTGGTGATCTTCATTCGACAGTGTGGAGGGTTCTCTAATGATACCAAATGGAATTACCACTTTAACAAAAGAAATCTAGATAAAAGAAAAAATCAGCATCAATAACAAAGAATTAGTCACTCGTTTGTAGTGTGTGATCAGAAGGGTTTTTTTTTTCTGAATTGAAGAAACAGACGTCAAAAACATGATATCAAATACTAATTACAATGAACTACAGTGCCATAAATACCAATTACAACTAATTTCACTTTACGAGAAGAAAAATTATTGAAAAGATAAAAGAGTTTTTACTAAACTTATAGTGCCACAAATAATTAGCTCCGAGTTTTTTTAAATTTAATATTAGATATATGTAAAACCATAATGATGTTTTAGTTGATCCTTGTTCGATTAGTCGAGATGGTTCTCTAATGATACCTAATGGAATTACCATTTCAACAAAAAAATCTTGACAAAGAAATAAATCAGCATCATTAACGAAGAACTAATCACCTATTGATGGCGATCATTACTTCTCTCTTGATGTTCCATGATCCACCAAAAAAGAAGAAGACGAAGAAGAAGAAGAAGAAGATTATGGTTATGTGCTTTTATAGGAGAGTAAATTGACAAGAAAACAAGTTGTTAAAATTAGTAAAACAAATCTTTTATTAGTTGAAAATTTTCAATCAATATATAAATGCAAACTTTAAAATTATTTTAAAAGACACTTATATTTCTTATCACTATCGTGACTCTTACTTCTCATGATACTTTAAATCCATATCCATAACTATATTTAAAATTTACCTACCTTTCTATAAAAATATAAAATGAAAAGATAACTACAGCATGTTCCTTCAGCACAGGTATTTTGGAAAATACACATTAAAACAAGTTAAAGAAATAAGACCCTATGACACCCTGCACAAATTGTTCAACACTGCATCTTGAGAATGTGTATGCAATGATCATCGATTTCCTTTTATCATATAAATTTACAAGAGGAGCATAAATTATTTACAAGGGCCCGAACTATATATTGTGCATCATAGTAAACTTAGCATATTACATAATAATTATAAATTACAAATTTCACCAATCAAATACTTGAACACAGAAGTTGCAAAATAAATTTCAATCAATGATATTTTGCTTTAGACAAGTTTATATTACAAAAATTCTCCTACTAAGAAATCAAACAAAGAGACAAACTCCAAGTCGAAAGAATTCCCCTATATTAACTTGAAATGGTTGATAGCTATGGAAAAGAGACATCCCTTTTAACTGAAACTAAGTTCTTTAGTTCGACTAAATGTTCATCATTTGATATGTGAAGCATACAACGGAGGTTAGCCATCATTGCTTCTTGATCCCAACTTAGGGGGCCAGAAACATATAATGCCATGAGGGTGGTTTTGTAAGCATGCAACTCTAATTCATGAATAGCCTCCAGGTTCTCCCTGCACCTCCCTTACAGGAAGAGAATCTCTTTCAGACCAAGATGTTTCCTCATCATCCAAACAACCATCAACATCACCAGTGTCTACATCTATTGATCTAATTGGACTATTGTTAGCACTACAACTACCAATGAATGAACACACTCTCTGTATCACTGTGTTTAGAACTTAATCTATCGTAACAATCAACATAAGCATTTGTCACTCCCTCCTGTCTATGACATGTCATTTAAGGAAGCATGCATGTATTTTTTACCCAACATTTTTTGTGAGGAGAAACAACATCTACCTTTTTCTCAGTTGTTCGTATATTCTTTCCACCTCCTAAGCATGTTCCGATGAGAGTGTGGGCCTGCATCCTTTTCCTTGTGCCTTCAACAAAATTCTGAGCAAATGTCAAATAACCATCTTCTGCGTAATTAGTGTCCTCTAAGCATTGCTTTGTTTTGGCAGAGAAGAACCTCCATTCTTTTGACAACATTTTCATTGCTCCATCACTACACTTCGCAGAATCCTTATGATAGGAATCTCAGTCGTGTGCAATGCACGTTCACTGAAGATTTATCGAAAGCCTTCGAACTCTATGTACACTACCGGAGATACTCTCTCTACCATCTGATTCCATGTAGCGAAATGGAAGTGGTGCATTCTTCATTGCTCGGAACTTCCCTGCATTGTTCAAGTGATTGTTCTCCAACCTGTTGAACCAACATTTCATCAAAATATACGTAATCAATTTTGGTTTGAACAAGTACCTTTCTTTTTCCTAATTTTGTAAGGACTGTATTTTTTGTTGTAAAATGTTACATGATTTCATTTTATTAAAGAAGAATGAGAATGCTATATTTTTAAGGCTAAATTTAAAAAAAACTACACTAAGTTTTGGGCCAGTTTACGTTTTTTTTTATTTGAAAAAAGGACACAAAATTTCAAAAAACTCCACTGGGTTAGTTAGGGTTAGAGTTTAGAAAAACCACTTTCATCTTTTATTTGTGTTTTGAAAAAATCACATTCATCTTTCATTTGTGTTTAAAAAAACATCACTTAACTAAACAGATGTATAAATAAATTTCCCCGAACTAACCCTAACCCTAACCCTAACTAACCCAGTGGAGTTTTTTGAAATTGTTCTTTTTTTATATAAAAAAAACTTAGAGCGGTTTTTTTAAACTGGCCCAAAACCTAGTGTAGTTTTTTTAAAATTTAGCCTATTTTTTTATATAGAAGAGTTGAATTCACAGTCATTTTATTGTATATAGTCTTTCTTTATAGAGGACGATTGTATTAAGTCATTTGATTTGTGATTGTTGATTACTTCTTTTTGTGTTTATAAATTACCTGTAAAACTTGCAATTCCCACGTCAAATAATCTCCGAAGATGCTAGCAAGAAATCGACAAGTCGAAACTCAATAGGGCTCAGGTTGATGTGGGAAATGCTCTCTATCCATGCAAGCCTGAGAACAAAGTTAAGAACCTGCATTCAAACATTGAAGGCTGAGTACTCATGTGTAATAAAGCTTTGCAACAGAGCTTTTAGGAGATGCTTTGCAATAGAGCTAGTTTTTTGGATGTTTTGTTTAAAGGGGTTGTAAAAAAATTATCTTAAGATTTGGAGAAGATACATGAAGTTGAAGTACTTACAATGAATACATAGTAAGTGGACTTGATCTTGAGAATGAGCTTATCTTTGAGCAATAGATTCTTAGATTTCAGGTCGAAAAGCCCCCAATCCTTGACAAAGTCCCAGTATAGCTAGCAGGTAGCCATGGAAGATACAATGATGACAATGGTCAGCCGCATCGGTGTGGAGTCCACTTCATATTTCCATCTTGCTGTAGTTGCTAGCATTGCGGAAATGTACTTCCCAGCATTTGCCAGGTGGATGATGTCATACCCTCTTCGATATATCTTCTAGCACACTTAATTTGGAACAAAAAATATAGAGTCCGCATCATTAAGTACAAGACATTGAATGATGTTCAGTAATTCTAAAATATGCATAAGGAGAACATGCACATGTATTTAATAGCACTGATGAGATAAATAACAAAATTAACAGAAGTTACGATACAATTTCATATTTTTGTTTGAATGAAAACAGCTTATGTTCAAAGTGTAATGTACGCTTACAATTCAGAGTAAATACGCGCAGATTAATCTAAGCATTATATACCTGCATGACAAGACAGTAGTAGGTAAGGAATGAAATAACATAAGCCAAGAGCTTGAATTTTTGGCTCCGAGTGCAAGGCTCAAATGGGTATGATTTCAACCTGCAGCTTGCGAAGAAATATCATGATGTGAACTCCAAGTGCCTCAATAATGGACTCTACACAAGGAACAACTATAATCAGGATGAAGATAATTACAAAAGAAGAATTTTAATATATGCAAACATGCAAGTCTTAGTACATATTTGAAAATTAGCAACTATCCGTGCACTTCTCCTTTTTAAAGGGATCACATCGGAATCATTGGAGTATCTTACGAAAGTCTAATACACTTTGCACTCAATCATATGCATATATAACAAAGTTATGAATCCCTTTGTCATCGGAATCAACGTTTTGTTTTTCTTACAACAATTGTTTACTGCATGTTCTAGATCTTTGATGCTTGAAGGTTTTTAAGGTATTAATAGTGAGACACTGAGACTAAATTTTGAAGTTAAAAAGAAGAAAGTAACTACCGAAAACTCTTTCCGTTAGAGAAGTTAAATTTAGGAAGTAACCTGGTTGATCATTGACAGCTTTCCATGCTTTGACAATTCCTTTACCTGTAAATATTAACCTTTACACTGGAATACTGTAAGAAAGATTGAAATTTATTCCAAGATGCTCATATATTATTCTCAACACATTCATGAAAATATTATAACTGGTAAGATATCATGTAAATATACTTTTTTTCTCGTCAACTAATAGGATTCATATTGGATAAAAAGCTGATCTACAGCCAGTACAGTGGTGGCAGTGTGGGCTTTACCTCTCCAGTGATAATAGAGTAAATTGTAAGCATATGGTATAAAAATTATACATTTCTGGAAAATCAAAACAAAGGAAATGTTATTCATTCAGTTTGATAAAGATTCAGTAACCCATTTTGAATGTCAAAAAAATATTTTCATCTTTCCTGTCCCAGGTATAGTCTGATTTGGTTTTTGCTCCAAACATATTATTGTGTTAAATAATACAAGATCAATCTGGTAAGAGGTCAAACAGATGGTTAATCTTAACCATATTAGAGCTAATCTAGTACATATCCCTGGATCTTATGCTATGTGAAAGAGGGGAAAAAATCCTTCTATTGGATGATTATAACGCGAACTAACCTATTCAATCAAAACCATTCTTCTAGAGATCTATCACATGAGAACATATATAATAGTATCACATTCACAACGAAAAGGAAGAACTAAACTAATAAGAAGAGTATCACAGTTCTTAACAGATTAGCAAGCCTATCTTCTACCCAAAAAAATCACGAGGAAGAGATTCTTTAGGTAAATGGAAGGACTTGGAATATATCGATTTAATAATTTAAAAAACACAACATCTTACAATGTCATTTCCAATATATATACAAAATACTTCATCTATTGACTGTAACATTTGTTTTCTTATCTCCAATGCTTAATAGACATGCTTACTGCCAAGTAATTACTTAAAGAATATGATAGAGAATGCATTGCAGTAGAGCACAAGCAGAAGCAGAAAAAAACTTTAGACACTTATAAACATACCGGTTAATTGGCTAAAATAGGTAGATGATGTTGATTATAAGGATGCAAAATACAATGATATTGATTACCTCATACTGCGCCCTTTCTATACTGGTTACTCTTTCCCAATATCATCGTATACTGGGTACTCTTTCTATATTCAAGTGCTTACTGCACTCCTATCATGGATTTTAAGGATGCAAACAAGTGTTTTTTTAATCCATCATCAATAAGCTATATGTACTTAATTGTTTCTCCAAGTTATCAATTACTACCAGCTTTCCTAATAGTTCCATTTTTCTATAATCAATGTTTAGATTTTCAAATATGACTTCAATCATCTTATGAATTTACAGGAGGAAAATAACCAACAATCAAAAAATACAAAATTGAACTCGGGCATTCAATTCTTTTATTATAAAACACAATTACAATTAGGGTTTTGGATTGGGGTTTTAGAGAGGACCTTACGATCATAGTAACAATTATCTTCTATGACAGTGATGTAGATTAAAAAAAATACATTTTTCAGTAAGAAAAGTTAGAATACAAAACACAGGGCCAATATTAAAATAAAACGAAATCTGTCTTAGTACATAAAGCAAAGAGCCTACAGTAAGTTTTGGCTATAGGATATAATCCAAATAAGAGTTGAATAATAACAAATTTATCTATCAAATTAAACTTAGAACAAAAAAAACTCGTCGTTTTTTAATGAGAGTCGAGATGGGCTGACGTGGCGAGGAAGAAGGTGGCGATGGCTGATGTGTCAAAGAGGGAAGGACGCTGAGAGCGGTTGTACTGCGGTGATGAGAGGGCTATTCCGAGGGGATGGAAGGATGGCGCAAACGGCGGCGGCGCGGAGGGACAAGATAAGGGTTAGCGTTGGGGGAATCAGAGGGATTGAGGTTTCGAGGAAAGACGTCGGAATTGGGAGTGGAGTTGGGGTTAGGGTTTGGGTTTTGAGAAAGATTGAAAATTTCGATCTAGAAGGAGACGTACGGGGACTGGGGGGTTATTTATTATTATTTATATTTATTTGTAAATATAAACACTAAATAAACAATCACAGATTAATAATAGCCTTTGATCAGTTTGATCACCAAAATGGACGGAGGGTTGAGATTGGCTCTGGACAGATTTTTTTTTTCTTATTCTTGCTTTTATAATAGAAATAGATATATATATTTATAAAAACGTGCATCGCACATATAAATTACTAGTCCTTTTTAATGCTTAATTAGTCATTTTTTGAATTTGTTTTAACTATAAATTCAAGAGAAGAAAATTTTAATTTCTCCTCACAGCTAATTGCATCCACAGTGATTTTTTTCCCAGAAGTTACAGAACCATTTCATTCTGATTGATCGTACATGCTAAAAATCAGCGAATCATTTTTTGTTATCTTTACTAACAATTAATCTCTTGCTTTTTTTGAGAAAATTAATCTACTATATTTGATGTTTTAAGTTAATAAATATACTCTTATAGTTTCATGTAACATATAATACTTGCAAATCCAAAATAATCATCACTGTGATAAACAAGAGTCAGAGATTGTGGTAATGTAAATATTAATTTTGCACATTATATTACAATTATTATTACTAGTATTTTCATGTTTTGATAAGAGTCGCAGGATTTTCACGTACGATATACGTGTTTAAAAACAGTTTTGGTGTTGGACGTGTATTTTACGTGTTTATAAATAGGATTGGAGTTGTACGTGCAACATATGTGTTTGTTTGGTGTTAAAAATATATTTAAATTTTGTTTTGCACGTGCGTTGTACATTTAAATAGGTGAAATTTTGTTTGTTTATTTATTTTTATTGTAATTAATGGAAGAATTAGAGTTGCACATACAACGCACGAATTTATATATTGTCAAATTACAACCTAAACTCTTCAATTACTAGTAATTTACACGTGCAATGTACATCTTAATAAATATAGTGTTTTAAAAGTAAAAATTCCGACTGAATTCTTGACTTGAACCATAGACCTCCTTTCCAGAGATGGCGGAGTGCTGTTTATGTGTGCTGAGTTATTTTCGCTTTTGACTGATGCTGCTCCTTCATTAGATGTGTTGGTTCTTTTCCGGGGCTCATGGCTATGTTGTTTCGATAGTGTTGTTAGTTTTTGCGTTTTTGGTTTGTTAAGCAATGATTTCTATTGCTTGTTAGGTCTTTCTCCTATTGTTTGTTTGTATCTCTTTCTATTTTTTGCAGTTTTACTCCCCGTAAAATTGGTCATTGTTGTACGATTTTATATATATATATTGGACCGGAATCTTAAGGCTCTATCCGCATTATTATCACAAAAAAAAATCTTAGACCTCCTTTATAATAGTTACGCACGGCAATGCATGAATTTGTTTGTTTACAAATGACAACTCCAACTCTCCTATTATAATATTAGATTTGATATATAGATATATAGAGAGAGATCCAATCAAAAAACACATAAACTGTACGTACTAATAATCGAAGTATGATAAAGTACAATATCCATAGGGATTGAGCTGACATGTAAAAGCCACTCAGGTATTTGTCACCAAAATCCCAATTATATTTACCTGCCTCTTTCATTTCATTTCATAACTTTAGAAAACAAAACAACCTCCATATTTCTCTCTATCAAACCCAACTACCTCCTCTCCTATCATCATCTTCCTAAATTCCCATCTCCTCATCATAATGGGTTCCTGCCTCTCTACCAACCCTCCGCCGCCACCTGCCACCTCACCATCCGACCATGTGGGGCCCACACCCTCTTCTTCTTCCTCCTTCCTATCCTCTGGTTCAAAAAGGTGGAAGATGAACAAGAAGCAGAAGGAAAGAGGAATTGAGGAGCAGGAAAAAGATGAGCTTTTTCAGGTTCCGGGTCGGATGTTTGTTAACGGGTGCAGTGAGGTTGCCTGCCTTTTTACTCAGCAGGGCAAGAAGGGGACTAATCAGGATGCCATGATTGTTTGGGAGGTAAAATTAATGTGACCCTTCAATTCTTTTTTTCATTATTATAATTATTATTACTTATTATTCATGTATTATTTTTTTTGGGTTTGAATATTTAGGGGAATGGGTTAATATGTTTGGATTGAGCAACCCTACTAGGGAAATGGGTTATGGTTCTGTGTTGATGGTGTTATGAGATAGGGTATGATGGGTTTGTAGGTTGCTTTGTGGGTTGTTTCAAAGTTGACCTTTTTTATAAGGTTATTGTTTTTCTAAGTGGGAAAAGTCTGTCTAAATGTGTAGGCTACTTTATGTGTGATTAATTTGTTAATTTGTTTTTTTTAATGGGAGATTAATGATGGCATGAATTTTATGTAATTGTATATTAGATAGTATTGGAGAGGATTTCTGAAAGGTTCAGTTCGTTCCGATTGTGTTTTAGGCCCTGTTTGGGAGCAAAGTTAAGTTACGTATGGATTGAGCAAAGTTAAGTTACGTATGGATTTATAGAACTCAAGTTATCATAAGTTTGATCTGTTTTGGAGTTAAGATAGCTGCAGTTATCTCACTCCACAAGCAACTATGTTGACTCCACTTTTATCTAAAAAAAAATTGACTGTACAATGCCAAACTCTTAAGTTAATAAAGATAATTTTGAGTTGGAGGTAAAGGTAAGATAATCAAAGTTAGCATACCTTGTACCTCCAAAGTTAAGATAACCCTGGTTTCCTTAAACTTTGTTCCCAAACTGGGCCTTAATAGAGATGAATTTCGGTTCATTTTGGGGTTTATCTGTGTCTCTTCAAAATTGAAATGTAATTCTTGATAGTAGATTAATTTATCATCTTTCCCCATCTATACAATTTTATTATAGTAGGAGGATATGGAGGATGACTACTTGTTATCTAAAATGACAGAATGCTCCTCCTCTGTCTATAGTTTCATGATTTCATCATCCAGAATTTCTTACCCAGCAAAAGAAAGTTTACAACTGGTCATAACATTTTGTCATCTCTGTTTGTGAGTATTGAGCACCATAACCATCCCCTTTCATGACAAGAAGGATTGGATGATGAAGTACATGAATTCTTGGTGGAATTGAATAGATTTTTTATGTAAGTGAGTGTAAGTAGAACATTAGGCTATATTAATATCTAGAAAGGAAAGTGTGAGGAACTAACAAGCAAGTGATGATATATTTAATGGTAATCTTTTTAGGATGTGTTAGAACAATGGTAGTTTGATTGCATGGATTTGTGGGTCAGATAAATTAATTTCAAATTGATGCATTTCTTATTTCTAGTTAGTTTTTCTTGATTTCCATTTTTTCCCTCACTGATTGATATCAACTTTCTATTTATTATTCCTCTGAGTTCGGTTTTATTTAAACTGGTTGTAGATTTGTAGTGATCCCGTAGGAAGTATCAACTTTATTCACATATTAATCATTGTACTCTTGATTAAGTTTTGTTTTATACATGGGAAAGTCTAAGTTTACAAGAAGAATATTTATGATGGTGAATTGACGAGAAAAATGCACTTACCTTGATTTCTTTAAGTGTTAGGTATGACTGTGACGCTGATAGGTATGGTACTGTTCCTTGTAAGTGTGTATTTGCTAAGTCCGTGCTTCTTTCTTCTCTTCTTTTTGGTGGTTGGTTTTGTTGTTGAGAACTTATGGTCAGTTGAGGAATTTTTTTTTATATCAGCTGCAAAACTCTTGAATCGAGTAAATTTGTGCTCTTTATTTGACATTTTAACTACAACTTTCATTAGTTCTTACAGTAATGAGATCTCTATACACCTTCTGTTATTATTATAATATAGCATTTTGTCATCAAAATGAGATTGGTTGCGGAGCATAAGCTCCATGAATGATAAAGAGAATTTTACTTCAGGCTATCTGATTTAATCCCTCTCTTAAGTCTTAACACATGGTTGAGGAAACTATGGTCCAAAGAGCGACCTGACATAATCCTGATGACAAGTTGGCGCCTGAACTGCTGTAGGGAAACTGTTTGAAAAAGATGTAAGGCGGTAGATTTCCTACAAGGAAACACATTCAGCTCACGAATAAAAGGAAGAGCCAAGCAAAATGCATTCACATTTATTTCACCCCATTTTGAAAATAGCCAAAGCGTATACACAGTGCCCACATTTTGACAAGAAAAGAACGTTACAGAACATAATATTTAATTTTCTGAAATTTAATGATATTTCATTATTCCTAATAAATTCAATAAATAGAAAATCTATGAAAAGGGGTCCATCAAAAAAATAAAAATGTCAAAAATAAAAACAAAACTAGCCAGGCAAGTCTCAAAGCTAAAGATCATACACATTCCTCAAACTTGCACTTTTGTCTTCTCCTAGGCAGTTAAAATCTGTTTTTGGAACTAATCGGTCTAGGAGCGATTAGTGATTAATCGGTTAATCGGAAAATAATCGGGGATTTAATCGGAAAAATCGTTATATATATAATTAAAAAAAGATATATCCTCATTATGTAGCAACCCTAAATCCTAACATAAAATTTTTATAAGATTATCAATAGGAACATATAGTTATAGAAAAAATGAAGAGAGTACTTGGTTTGAGCAGAGTGGATTCTGAATGTGGGTTGAGTCAGGTTTGCTAGTCGGTTCCATCGAACAAAAACAATCGGGGAGGAAAAGTAGTGCGAGCAATAAGAGGAGGAGGTGGAGATACAAGCTGAGTCAAGTATGCGATGGTACATGGGGAGCGACGAAGGGTCGGGTTTAGGTTTGCTTGAGGAAGAAAAAGAGAATCAGTTTGGGTTTGGGTTTGAAGATAATCAGTTTGGGTTTGAGTTTGCACGAGGAAAAAGAGAGCGACGATATGTCGGATTTGAGTTTGCGCGAGGACTAGAAGGGATTTGAAATTTGAATTTTGATTTTGTTTTCGGGACGGATTGAGCCCAAATAATGCAAACGATCATGAAAATTAGAGGAGATTTAATCGGTTAATCGGCCACTTAAAATCGGCCGATTAACCACTAATCGAACGATTATTCCCGATTAAATCGCTAACTATTGAAATAATATAAATCGCTAAAAAAATAATCGCTTAGTCTTCGATTAGCGATTAATCGGGGATTAATCGGGCATAATCAGGGATTTTAACTGCTTAGGTCTTCTCTCCATTTGGTTTAGTAACTTTAGTGTATAGAAGATGAAAGCTGTGTATCCTAGTCGTTGTTTGTTCCTCACAACAAATCCAAGTCATTGTTGCTTTTTACCATTCTTTTTTCTCATCCTTGACACAAAGCTGACCTTCGTTCTTCACCAGTGCTTCGCTATACCCCATCTTCAGTTGCTGCCACTTCTCTGCTTGTGCAAACAGTTCCTGTCTATGTTCATCCTGGTAATGAATTTTCAACATCGTTAACAACCTGAACCCTTATATTTTCCAAAATTCAACTCGCAACATGATTTTTCTTTGAAATTATTATTGAACAATCTTGCTGCCCTTTGTGCAAGTTTGCTACCAACCTTCTTCCTCACTCTCACCCATTTCCCCATCTATTATTATATCAAGCATGTCCAACGAAATATGAAAAACAAAACTGTTGGTGGATAACTGTTTTTCTTATATAAAAGAGGAGAAAAATCAGCAAAGGCAATCTACTCAAATAGGTATCATACTGTCTCTATTTCAAAATAGTGAATAGCTACAACAAGTCTTCAGCTATTTTAATTGCTCTGAGAGAGCTAATGGTCTCTTTTCACTAAGCATCCTAGCAAGCTTGCCAAACTATAGTGTACTACTAGGCACAACTAGCCACATTTATGGAAATTTGTAATTATGTAGGAAAGCTGTGTATTTTTTAAATAATTTTGAAACTGTTAGAAGTAATACATATTTCTTTAGTTCTTTATTTTATTTTCCAATATCTGAACATGTGGTTTCTGTTTCAAAGTTGATTTCTTTCAAAACTGAAAAATTCAGTGCATCTTATTTTTTGAGGTAGGATGACATCTAAATTGAGGAATGATAAATGAGGGTAGCTATATTAATTGACTTGTGCTAAATGACAATAGACCAAATGAATGATATTATGTTCGCCCACCTTGACTCGTGGCCTTGTTTTTTGTTGGTTCCATCTGTAGACTCTAGTTGACTTTAAGTAGGATAGATACTCCAGATTCTTGCTTTGTTGTTATATTTGTTACTCAATGTTTCTATGCCTCTATGCCTCTCCTGGTTGATCCGGTAATTTTTGCAGATAACAAGTATACAACTTAATCCTTATATGAAATTTGTGAGAGTCCACTAGGCTTAGATGATTTTAGTTTCAAGTCTAAAACTAGCAAGGCTTCTGAGAATAACAAAGCATTCTACTTCTATAATTCCACAGCTACTTCTTGGTCTGATAAGTCCCTTTGCATCCTGTCCTTTGTCCCATTTCTAAAATTCTTCTATACCCCATTAAGTTGGAGCCTGGAGGTTGTTATTGTCCTCCATATGATTTCAAAACCTTTATTCCTGAACTCTCTTTTCAATGTTGTGAAACCTGAAGCAATACAAAATTCACTAAGATTATTTTAATAATAAAAAATAATAGGGGGGAAAAACGTAACACACAAATATTTTAAGAAAGTGAACTAATAAAGCAATTTGTAAAAACTAACACAAAAATTATAAGATGAGTATAAAACTCAAAACTCAAATGATAGTTTTCACTCTGAATCTTGAAGCGGGGCAAAAGCATTATACCAAAGCTGAAGTGATGGTGCTTTAGATCGTTTATCTAACAACACTGCTTTTTTGTTATTGTTATTTAATATCCTTCATTCCTTCCTTATTTGAACATTATTTATGCTTTATTCACTACATGTCCTGTTGAACATTAGTAATTACTCATTAGTGATTGAGAACGATTTGTCTTATTCAGATGACAATTTTTTTTTCTATATATATTTTTTTGGGTTGTGTTCTGCAGCATGCCCACTACAGAAACTGAACCTACTCGTTCAAATATTAGTATATAACTTTTGTTGGTCCCATTCCATCTTATTAACATTGAGCTCTTCATATGAAACTTATAATTAATATTTTTTTGCTGTTGCTTAAATGATAGTTGTGGTCCTTGTGATTGCAGAATTTTAAATTGAGAAGTGATACTGTCTTTTGTGGTGTATTCGATGGCCATGGTCCATGTGGTCACATGGTTGCTAGGAAAGTCAGAGATTCTCTTCCTATCAAGTTATGCAACGAGTGGAAAACTACTGCAAGTGGTCATAACAGTCCTCACCTGAATGGCAGTCGGTCCAGGAGTATGAACTCTGAAGAGTCAGCGACTATTAGCATTCATGGCGAATGGTCAGAATCGGTAGATCCTGATCAAAATCTACCCGATATGTATCCATTGTTGAAGCAGTCTCTTCTTAAGGCTTTCAAGTTGATGGATAAAGAACTGAAACTTCACCCTACATTTGACTGTTTCTGTAGCGGTTCTACCGCTGTTACTGTGATAAAACAGGTAACAAATTCTTATAGAACTCTTTTTTCTCTCCCTGATATGTATGATTATATTCTCTTTGTATCAATATCCAAAAGCTTCCTGGGTTATAGCCTTGGAAACATGCCAAACCCACAGTTTAATAAGAAAGTGATAGTTTGTTTGGAACTTTGGATATAGTGTTTGGATAATTGGAGCTATTTATTGAGTGGAGGTAGGGGTATACTAACTGCAGTTTTACATTCCTTTACCTTCAGTTGCGAAATAACACTATAGTTATTTTCTCTGTATGTGTTTAAATACACAGTTGACCAGGAGAGAGAATGGGAAAGAATTGAGGTTATATATGCTTAACTGGAGGTATCATATTAGTCTCCACATGCCGCCAATTATTTTACCAAACAGGCACTTGGTGGATTCTGAATTCCGTATCACTTTGTAGTTGAGTCATTTCTATGGCCAGTTTAGTGGAAGGTTTTCGAACGTTGGCTTTGCATCCGCGTTTACAGGCTGTTTTTGTTCTAAAGGAGTTGCATTTTTCCAGGGACAGGATCTGGTAATTGGAAATGTTGGAGACTCTAGAGCAATATTGGGTACTCGGGACAAAGATAACAATCTGGTTGCTGTGCAATTGACTGTTGACTTGAAGCCCAATCTTCCTAGTATGTTCATCTCCTACTTTTCTTTCCAAAGCATGCCTGGAAGCTGAACAATTTGAAAGAATTGAACTTTAATTTTCTGTTAGTTATTCATTATTGTAAAATTAAACTAAAGAAGGAAAATATTTCAAAATTTTTAATCATGGCTGGAAACTAGGTATCGGGGTTTGAGTATGAGCTAGTCAGAATGTCATCCATTGCTAATATTTGGCATATTGAAAGTATCAGTTAAACACATCAGTATGTTTTACTATTGATGCGGTTAAAATTTGGGGCCACATGATCTCAACGCGCACCTCAAAGCTTCCAAGGACAGTACAGTAATTTCACAGCAACAACAAACCTACTAGAAGAATATGGGTCATCTCTAGGTCCATTAGCCCAACCAGATCTACAATTAGGATTTGCATGAGATCGGAGGAGATTTTCAGCCCATCACAGATGTCAGTCAAATCCCCAAAACATGGATTAGTTGCTAATTCTATCCCTTTATCGGGATAATCTTCAACCAAATCTTGAAAAGATACCTTTCTGGTTATTCCTAGCCTATAAATACCCTCCACTTCCATTAGTAATTGGTAATCAATATTTTCTCCACTAAAAAATCCTAATCATTATTCTGGTGATTGACTTGAGCATTGGAGGGTCTTACGCTAGAACAACCTTCGGTGTGAGACTTTTTTCAGGTTTCCATGCATTCTTCGGTCATCCAGATCCAGATCATGATCGACGGTCCAGATTAGTGTTTTCTCGCTCAATAAAAGAACTTATAATCTGATTGCACCCACACTAAAATTAAGGACCTAGGGGGCAAGGAGATATCAAGGACCTGGAATGAAGAGCATTTGATGAAGTTCAAGGATGGTGCTTAAGGCCCTCCACCAGATTTGTAATAAGACCAATATTTATAACGGTCGTTGCATGTAATAAAAGCTAGCCACCATGTAGCTACTTAGATTTATTTTCAATAAAATTCAACATTTCCTTCTTAAATTCTTATTCTACTTATCGGATGCAAACAATGAGTTTGGAGCTCAGCTCGTCGTCTGAGCCACTCAAACAATTCTTTAACTCAAAGACAACGAGCTCGGAGCTCAGCTTGTCGTCCGAGTTACTCTAACAATTCTTTAACTCAAAGACAATGAATTCGGAGCTCCGCCCGTCGCCCGAGCTACTCCAACAACTCGCTAACCAAAAGATAACGAGCTCGGAGCCCGAGCTACTCCAACAACTCACTAACTAAAAGACAACGAGTTCGATGCTCATATCGTTGTCGGAGCTACTCCAACAACTCGCTAACTCAAAGATATCGAGTTCGGAGTTCAACTCATCGCCCGAGCTACTCCCACAACTTACTAACTCAAGGACAACGAGCTTGGAGCTCAAGGCTACTCCAACAACTCATTAAGTCTATACAACGAAGCACAACACATAGAAAGTAAGAAACAAGATGGAACACATGGGCAATCTTTATTTTTTATCAAAATAGTACAAATTTGAGAATGTATGGGAAATCTTTATTTCATATCAAAAGTTTTGATACAAGTTTGAGAGCAGAGTACATCAGATGCGAGAGATTTATTCACAAAAGTTCCTTCGCCCGAATCACCTACAACTACGAGGAAGAGGGATATTTCAGTTAAGCTATAAAGTTCGTCTGTGGTGCCTCCTCACCACAGAAGTTCCTCCACAGCCAGTTGAGCTGTCCGAAAGTGGTTCTAACTCAACCGAAAGAGTCTGAATCTCGCTGTAGAAGCCATGCTGGACGACCCAGCTACTTTGCTTTGGGCATCCCCGGGACTCCTCGACGCTGCTCGAGGCCCCGAGGCCCCGAGGATAGCTTATGGAACTTCCTCCCTGGATCGTCATCGTCATGAGGGCGAGAAGTACTTTGCATTCATAGTATTCCAAGCTTCATCTTCAGCGTGTAAATCTCCAAGTCCTTCTCGATGAGCATGCCCTTGAGACGAGTGTCCACAACCTGGATCTTTCTCCAATCTGCACAGGTGCGAACGGAGCAACCGGGATGAGTCTCCAACAAGTGGCGATCCTTCTCGAGTAGCACATACTTTAGACGGTCGTTTTCAATCATCTCCTCATTTAACTCGTCCCGAAGTCGAGCAATCTCGGCATCCCGATGATCCCCTACGGTATATACGACCATCTACCAACAAAAAAGGTGGAGTTACTACAACAACTGGTGAATACAAAAACACTTAACTTCGATTTTGAGAAAATTTAAATAGGTCCAATCAAACACAAAAGAAGTTCTTGCTCAAAAGGAAGATGAAATTGTGCAGCAAAATTTTTTTCATTTATTAGAACAAAAATTCATTAGTAGTGGCCAGTCCGCTATTCAGCAAATTACAAAAAAAAAAAGGAAGATGGATGGATGAAGATCTCGGTTGTCGTCACCAAAGGAGTGGAAGTCTTGCCCACTTCTTTCTCTTTCCCTTCGGCATCCTTCTCCAGAGTCTCCTCTTCTCCACCCGCGGGCTCCTTTGGGGCTCCCTCGACCCCCTCGCCCTCACTCGGAATCCTCAGCTGGCTGCTCCCCGTGCTAAAGGTCGGAGCTTAACCTTTTCTGTCGGAGCCCGTGATGCGCTCAACCATGTCCTTTATGGATTTCGCGTACGACTTCTCCATCACATCCAGGAGATGAGCCTTCGCCTTAGCCTCCACCTTGGCAACCGCAGTCTCCCTCTCCTTCTCCACCTTTGCCATCTCCTTCTTGTACCCAACCTAGAGACGAGTTATCTCGCTGAGATGAGTCGTCTCCCGATTCTTTTCCGCCTCAAGCTCCTTGACGGCATTCTTCCTTTTGTTCTCGGCCCAAGTGGCCTTATCCTTCCAAGCTTCTCCTCGGTCTTGATTTGCTCTATCAAGTTGCTGACATGGCAAGTGATCTGCGATGAGGCAAACTTTAAAACATAGAAATACATGGAAAAATACAAAAGCTACACTGCAAGGAAGAGGACATACCGATACGCTGGCTCGGGAGATCTCTATGGGGGAAGAGTCAATCATCTCGTCGGCTAGAATCCCCTAATCACACAGAGTAAGGAGATTCCTAACCACCTCAAGACTGTTCATCGAGTCGCCGAGAAGGGCATCGCACCTAGTCTGGCACATAAATCTTCAACTCCTTGATGACCATGTCGGCATCGGCGGTCAAAGAAGGGCGCTCGCGATAAAGGAGCGGGCTTAGAGCCCCCCGCAACTGGGCTCATCAATGCCTTTGTCGGCAACCCCAAAATTTCTGTCGGATTTGAAGTTGAAGAGCTCTTGGCTATCTTCGAGGACCCCGGCTTGCTCAAAGTCCTCTTCCTATTCTTGTCCTACAGTTTCTTGTTGTGCAGGCTAACGCGAGCCACAACGAGACTCAAAATCCATGCATTCCTTCACTGCAAAAAAGAACAAAATAGATATATGAGAACACGATGAACTGAAAAACACTTGAGTGTCTGATAAAAAAGAAAACTAAAGTCGTACTAGGGTCCATCAGACTCAGTCCCCCCAAGGTCTCTTCCATCACATCTCGCCAACTCAACTCCCTGCGATTGAAAAGGGCATCATTCAACTTCTGCTCCTCACTCACATCCGTGTCAGCCTTCACCTTCTTAGAAACATTCCCCGTCCACCTTGTATGTTATCCCCATGAATCGGGACTTCAAATGACAAAGTACTTACTTTTCAAGTACTTGATCGAGCCGAGATTTTTTATGACTCCTCTCCGGACAAGGAGAGAGATAGTGCCAGTTGTTCGTCGCCTTTTATCGATAAAATCTGAAGTGCCTCCTCCTTATCTTTAAGCTCGGTTCGGCACCCACCTTTTGGCATTGCAAGATGAAGCCATTCAAGTGCCTCCACATGTTCGACATGTATTGCACCGGACTAAGCTTGTACCAGTTGAGAACTCCCTTCATGAATGGATGCATGGGGAGACGTAGTCCAACGTGGAAAGTCGTAAGGGAAGATGCAAAATTCACTAGAAATCACTGAGAACGCCCCGTCTCTGGGACCCAACAAGAGCAATTCATACTCGGACCGAATTCCAAAGGTGACTCTAATTAGACGGAGGTCATCCTTTGTGAGGATAGTCTTGATATGATCTGTCTCACTGATAGGGCGGTCCTCTGGTTCGGGGTATCGCATATTGAACCTCACTAGATCCGCCAAGTCCTCGAGGTATTGACGAATGAGGAAGGGGTGTGAGGAGGATGAGGAATATCAAAGAGATTTCCTGTTATCAGCCTCGTCTCATCCTTCATTTCGACTACAACTAACGACCTGATTACTGCCTTCCCCTTCTCCTTAGTCAAGAGGCGAGATTAGCGAACGGAAAGTGCCTTGTCCCCATCGGTGTTCGAGGAGGAGGCGGAACGACCCGAATGAACCCTTTAAATGACTTAATTTATGAAAATATTACCTGGCAGTCGATGGCGAATTTACGACAGATTCTAGAGACAGAAAGGGCAAGGAGGAGAGTGAAGCTCTGAATGAAGATAAATGGAGAAGTGAAGAAATGGGGAGGGACTGTGGATTTATAGAAAAAGAATCTTTAATTTTTTTTAGGTGTCCACGCTAATGATGTGGCGCAGTCTTAGCAACTCAAAGCTGATGATGTGGCGCACCCAAGTTTTCTTTTGATCTAACGGCTGAAAAGAAGTATTCGGAAAGCAAAGGGACAAAAGGTGATGTGGTGAACATCGCGGTCGTCCGAGCTACCTCGCCAAAAAAGACCAAACAGCTCGATGTTCAGATCGTCGTCCGAGCTGCCTTGGCAAAAAGACCAAACGACTCGATGCTCAGATCGTCGTCCGAGCTGCCTCACCAAAAAGACCAAACAGCTGGGTGCTCAGGTCGTTGTCTGGGTTGCCTCTCCAAAAAGACCAAACAGCTCGGTGCTTGGATCGTCATCCGGGCAGCATAGCTAGCCAAACAGCCACAGGGTTCGAGCAACTGCAGGGATCCGAGCAGCCACAGGGATTCGAGTAAACACAGGATCTAAGCAGCTGCAGAGATGCGAGCAGTTACAATGTCTGAGCAGTCGTAGGGATCCGAGCAGCCACAGGGTCTCAGGGATCCGGGTAGACACAGGGTCCGAGCAGTCAGAATGTCTAAGCAGTTGCAGGTATTCGAGCTGTGAAAGGGTCCGAGTGGCTGCATGGATCCGAGTAACTGCAAGGATCCAAGTAGCTCGGTGCTCAGTGCCAATTTCGTCATCCAAGTTGCTCGAGCCCTCGTTGCCAAATCTGACTGCATGTTCCCCTCAAGATTCGCGCCCCTGTTATTTTTTATTAAATTTTCTAAAAATAATTATAAATTCGAGAAAAAATAATTTTAAATTTCAAAAAATAATTGTAAACTTGGAAAATCAATTAAATATTTAAAAATATATATCTAGTATCCTAAGAAGCTCCAAACAAGGCTCTTCTAGGTGTTTCCGAGGGTCCTATATGACCACCCACTTTCCAAAATAGAACTAAATACTCCCTAAAGGTTGTAACTCTCAATCTCTGGTAGCGGGGCTTATAAGTGCAATACAATAATTTCTCTGCACATCGCGCATCTCAAAGCTTCCAATTGCGCATCTCAAAGCTTCCAAGTGCAATACAATAATTTCTCTGCAACAATAAGCCTACTAGAAGAATGTGAGCCATCACTAGGTCCATTAGCCCAATCAGATCTATAATTAGGGTTTGCATAAGGGCAAGGAGAAGGAAATTTCCAGCCCATCACATTTGTCACTTAAATCCCCTAAAACATTGATTAGTTGCCAATTTGATCCATTTTCCAGGATAATCTCCAACTGAATCTTAAAAATATACCTCTCTGGTCTATCTTCTATAACTGATTCCTAGCCTATAAAAACTCTCCACCCCTATCAATTAAAGGTAATCAATATTTTCTCAAAAAAAAAAAAAAACATAATCATTATTCTGGTGACTGACTTGAGCGTCAGATGGTCTAACGCTGGAACAACCTCCGGTGTGAGACTTTTTGCAATTTCCCAGGCATTATCCAATCATCCAGATCCAGATTATTCGATCAGTATTTTCTCCCTTAATAAAAGAACTCATAATCTGATTGCCCTCACTCCAAAATTAGCAGCAACAACATAAACATCAATGAGAATTTTCTTGGATTAATTTTTTCAATTCTTCAGTTTAGCTTAACTAATTTAAGCTGAATATAACTCGGTTTTAAACAAATTAAATATCTTTTCAGAAAAAATTTAACTCAAGTTGTATTAAAACCCAAACCATGCACCTAGATATACCTAAAAATGGACCCAAGTGCACACATGCATATGTACCTGGGGCATATTCACATGTACCTGATGAGGCGTATTCAGGAATACCCACACTTTCCCAAAGTAACTGGACATTCTTGTGTACGCAGGGATATGTCTGACACCCATTACACACCTGTTGTTGGTTAAAAATAATAGTTTTTAGTGCTTGTGTTTAAACATATCATTATTCTGGTGACTGACTTGAGTGTCAGATGGTCTAACACCGGAACAACCTCCGGTGTGAGACTTTTTGCAATTGCCCAGGCATTATCCAATCATCGAGATCCAGATTATTCGATCAGTTTTTTCTCCCTTAATAAAAGAACTCATAATCTGATTGCCCTCACTCCAAAATTAGCAGCAACAACATAAACATCACTGAGAATTTTCTTGGATTAATTTTTTCAATTCTTCAGTTTAGCTTAACTAACTTAAGCTGAATTTAACTCGGTTTTAAACAAATTAAATATCTTTTCAGAAAAATTTAACTCAAGTTGTATTAAAACCCAAACCATGCACCTAGATATACCTAAAAATGGACCCAAGTGCACACATGCATATGTACCTGGGGCATATTCACATGTACCTGATGAGGCGTATTCAGGAATACCCACACTTTCCCAAAATAACTGGACATTCTTGCGTACGTAGGGATACGTCTGACACCCATTACACACCTGTTGTTGGTTAAAAATACTAGTTTTTAGTGCTTGTGTTTCTATGTTGCTACATGTGGTCCTTTTGTTTTCCCAAGTTATATAGCACTGATTGCTTGGTTTTTAAAATAAACATCTGTTACATTTTCGATGATGTTTTCTCTAATCTTGGAAATGATTGTTTTGGCATTAGGGGAGGCTGCGAGAATACACCAATGTAAAGGTAGGGTTTTTGCTTTGCAAGATGAACCAGAAGTTGCGCGTGTTTGGTTACCAAATAGTGACTCCCCTGGATTGGCAATGGCCCGAGCATTTGGGGACTTCTGCCTGAAGGAGTATGGTTTGATATCTGTTCCTGACATCTCCTATCGACGTCTTACTGAGAAAGATGAGTTTATTGTTCTTGCAACTGACGGGGTAATTACAGTCTTACTTCCATACTGCTAGTTACAAATGATTATCTCAGATTTGGAAATGTCTAATTGTTTATTTATTTTTTATAATCTTATTGAATTATAGTTTAATCTTTTCCAATAAATTGGGAGAAAACACTATGATTTTAAGATTAACTCCTGTTCTACAGTTTATACTTTTTACGCTAATTTCAAACTGAGTATCATTGTTTTTTTATTTATAAAATCAAATGTTGACTTTGAATTCAACATCTTAACTAGGCATGGGCCAGAACATTGGAATTGATCTTGTTCAGTTTCCTTCTTTAGTGCCGGACCCCTTCAATTATAAAAGCCAACTGAAAATAATAACCCAGTAATATTGGAAAGTCTCCTCAGTGTTTCCTTGAACATCACCACAATTCAGATTTATTCTCAAACATCCTCTTCATCAAATAATCCATAGTTCAGTACTGTTATCATCTGGGTTTTGGCAATCCCCAAGTAATTACATACTTGTCATTTTGACTGTTGTAAATTGTCAGACACGATGTCTAACACACATTTTAGGGTTAACACCGTGGAGAACCAATTTGCAGATTTGGGATGTTCTTTCAAACAAGGAAGTGGTGGACGTAATAGCTTCAGCACCAACTCGCTCAACTACAGCTAGAGCCCTTGTTGAATGTGCGGTCCGATCGTGGCGGCTCAAATACCCCACATCCAAAATTGACGATTGTGCTGTTGTTTGCCTTTTCTTGGATTCTGGAAAAATTTTCACAGATCAGCTAAGAGAGACAGTGGTCTCAAATGAGGCAAGCAGTGTGGAAAGAGATGGACAGATCAAAGATGGATCTCAGAATTACACTTCGGCTTTTGAGCATTCGCATACACTTCATAATCACGACGACGATGAAGATGAGATTTTGCCTGTATCTGAAGAGCCCACAATAAATAAGATGCCCGGTAGGTCTCAGTCAACAAGGAGTCTTGCTGATTGCATTACCAATACAGAGGAGGAAGAATGGTCGGCTTTGGAAGGTGTTACGAGGGTCAATTCTCTTCTCAACATCCCTAGATTCTTGACCAAGGACAAATGGTCCAGTAGTCGGAGGAAGTGGCTATAGGAAGCCGTCGACAACTTCAAGATGAGCGGCAAATTTTATTTTTTTATTTTTATCTTTAATTTATCTAGTAACTGTTTTAAGTTGGAAGACAAGTCTCTTAGAAATCCAATGTGATGAAAATACGGTTCATAGTTTGTACCAGAAAGATTGGCTGATTACTTTGTTGTTTCTTGTTCAGGTGGTCAGGGTCACAATTCATAGGTTTCTTTACTTATTTTTGCTTAGAAAGAAACCTCTGGATTGTGTCTTGCCGTTCTATGTAAGGACAGCGACAATGAATTAAAATCATATTTCCATGTGATACGCCATCTGTTGTGCTCTTTCGATGAATGACATTTTTGTTTCATATATTTAGACTAACAGCTGTTAAACTGCAGTAACTTGTTCTGATTGGCATTGTTTCATGATATCCGAATCCTGAAACTAAGGTCACTCTAGAAAGTAAGAAAAAACCCTCCCAACTAAGGTCGCTAGTGGGATTAGCGATTATAGTATAGTTGAAATTGCTATTCCCACTAGCGACCTTAGTTGGGGATAATTTTTCTGAAACTATGAGAGAGCAAGAAGAAAAAAAATCCTCCCAACTGAGATCGCTATTGGGATCATCCATTTTAATTCAACTAAGAATGCCAATCTCAACATCGGCCCAATTTGAAAGCATATTTGAATATTAAATATAATTGCTTCCTTGTTTACAACTTAAGTTTACTTTTACAATCAACATAACAAATTAAAAGCAAATTTCAACAATCAACAACTTGTAATCTCCATCTGCATCACAAATTTTAATCTCCATTTCAACAATTTCAAACAATCAACATCACAAATTCTAATCTCCATTTCCAGTCAACACTAGACCAATATCACACAATACTAATATCTATCTACAACATCATAAAATATCACAAACATCTACCATTACTTATATCACAAAATATATCACAAACCCAATATCACGATCTACTAACCTAACCCGGGGTGTACATGTTGAGCTTCCTCCTCTTCTGAACAGCTTTTCGACGAACTTGTATCAATTGTGAGATGGGCGTATCTACGGGAATTTCCACAATTTCATTACCTCCCCCTCCTCATGTGCTACATCTTCTTCTTGTGCATACTCCTCTTCTTGTTGCTTCTCTTCTTGTGCATGCACTTCGCATTGTTGCTCAACTCGTTGTGCACCCGGACTGGTCTCCCAGCCACCTTCTTACGTCTAGCCATTTGAGGGACCGAGGCTATCATCAAAGCTTCAAATCTTGCTCCCTCACCGACCTCCTCAATTTGCAACCTGCACGGTGCGAGAAGTTCCTGTGCGAGATCCATGGCGACTTGAGCCACATTACTCGTCAATACTTGAGCGCATCTCCGTGCTATCACTCATGCTTGGTCAATCTACATAAATTAGAACGTATCATATACAATATAAAATGATTTAAAATGTCGAAAAGAATTCTAAAACAAATGTTCAAAAAGGATAAATAAAGTTTCAAATCTTACAATTCTTCGAGTGGATGCCGCCTTCAGTTGATACATGGGTTGCAAAGAGGAATATGCAGGAGCTAGTTCTGGCTCTCTACTCAGAACATGTAGTTGGACGCATGTAGGCACATTGCTACGAGGAGCTATGCATAACCATGTAATCCTCTGATACCATGACATGTATACAGCTTGGAGTGATCAATCGTATAGAGAAATACCTGCAACAATATCTAATCTGTAATATCTACTCATTCCATGCATCGACGTGAGCTTGGTGATGTGTTGCCCAATTATGATCAGGAAAATAACTAATCCCGCTAACATTGTGCAGGATTGTAACACCTCGTACTTAAGAGTGTGTGTATATATATATATAATTAGTGAGAAGTGTGGTAGTTGGCCTATAGAAAGTCTATGGGCCGGCTATGTATTGATTGGATTAATATGAGAGGACTAGAGAAGAGACTATGGGGCTTAGGAAAAATAATGGCATTAAAATAAAAATTTAAAAAGAAAAGAAAAGTGGGTGGCAGTGTGTGTTTGGGAAGACATGGCGTGGGTGGGTGCTTGGGGTTAATCCCATAACAGAGGAAAGAGGAGAAAAGAGAGTGTATATTAGGTTGCTAATGGTCAAAGGTCACCTAAATGGTTATAGGCTTATAACCCTTTTTGTGAAACACGCCTGTGGTGGGCAGTTGTTAGGATTTTATTTGTTCGCGTATTACGCGCACATGTAGCTGCGTGCGCACTTAGCGGGGTCCGGGGCATTACAAATTGTATCAGAGCCGACTTTCGACACCGAGTGTGTGCAAGATGTACGCATGAGATGGAGCTAGCAGATGTACATTGGTGGGCAACCAGAATCTCGGGTAGGGCTGTACACCTAGCAGAATCAGGGTAGTTCTCTCCACATCGGCTAGAAAGGGATTCTGGATCAGGTTGCAAGTCCCAAGCTCAGCGAGGACGCTGAGTTCTTAAGGGGGTGTGCATAACACCCCGTACTTAAGAGTGTGTATATATAATATTATATTGGGTAATAATAATAATAATAATAATAATATATTATTATTATTATTATTATTATTATTATTATTATTATTATTATTATTATTATTATTATTATTATTATTATTACTACCCAATATAATATATATATATATATATATATATATATATATATATATATATATAAGGAAAAAGGGGTATGAGCAACTTGCTCATTTAGTAAATAAACAATTGATGATGTGGCATGCATGTGATTGGAAATTTCTTAAACGTTGTCCAATGTATCACATGCATGCCACATAATCACTTGCTCATATCCCTTTTACCCATATATATTATATATATATATATATATATATATATATATATATATATATATATATATAGTGAGAAGTGTGGTAGTTGGCCTATAGAAAGTCTATGAGCTATGTATTGATTGGATTAATATGAGAGGCCTATAGAAGAGACTATGGGGCTTACGGAAAATAATGGCATTAAAATAAAAATGAAAAGAGAAAAGAGGGTGGTTGTGTGTGTTTGGGGTGACGTGGCGTGGGTGGGTGCTTGGGGTTAATCTCACATCGGAGGAAAGATGAGAAAAGAGAGTGTGTATATTAGGTTCCTAATGATCAATGAGAAAAGAGAGTGTGTATATTAGGTTGCTAATAATCAAAGGTCACAATGGATTGCATGAGTTTTGAAAGTCGCCGAGCGGAGCTGTTTTATACACCTATATTGATGGCTGTTTTTGAGCAGTATGGAGCTAGAATCTGGAAAAATGTTCTCAAGAGAAACTGTAGGAAATTGTCTTAGATTTCCAGGAAAAAGAAAATCAGCATTCGAGCAGAAATTTTAAGACGAATCAGGGGAGAAATTCTGAACTTTTTGCATTCTTTTTGTTTTTTTTTTGTTTTTTCCTTTCCCATTGAGGACAATGTGATATTCAAGTTTGGGAGAAGGGTTACAAATTTATTTTTTATTTTATATATATTTAAAAGAAAAAAACAAAACAAAACAAAATGGATTTTAATTGGGCTCACCATTATACTTTTGAGTTCTTTATTGTGCTAAGCATTGAAAGGTTTTTTTCCGGATAGACAATTACTTATAAAGCAAGATTAAGCATACTTATTTACTTTAGGATTATTGAACTTTAAAATTCCTTACAAAATTGTATGAGTCATGTGATTATACATAAAAGAAAGAAAAATGTGATGCTTTTTCTTATGATTATCCCCTTTGATTTAGTCCTAAACAGAGTTTAAGTAAATATAGTGTTAATGATCAAATAATTGAATGAATAAAGTCTATCTACTCCAATATTTTGAGTTGCTTAGTAACTAGGGGTATTCATCACCAATGTTTACTTTTACGTCAAACGGCAACTTGAAATATGAGTATGCAAAGCACTCTAAGTTTGTGACTTGTTGAGTAACCGGGTGAATTCATCACAAATGTTTGCATTCGCGTAAAAAGGCAAGTGGCAAATTATAAAAAAAATTTAAAAAAAAAAAAAAAAACTCTAGTTTGCTACTCGATTTGTAGTAGTGAGAAAGAGAAATCACAGATGAAGTTGTATCTTACTATAATTACATTAATTGCATGACAAATATGATTGGGTTTGGAATTATGAATAAATAATTGCACTAGAGAAAGTAGGTATGCTTAATTTTACTTTATTTGCTATTGTTTATATTTTTAATTGAAATTTTGATGCTTGCATGATAAGATCTCTTTGTGTGATGAATTTAGCTATTATTGATTATTATTTCTTTATTCATGATTTTACTTTTTGCTCGAGGACAAGCAAAATCTTAAGTTTGGGGGTATTTGATGTGTCTAATTTATATACAAATATTTGTACTCATTTACCAAAAAATATTGCTTGTAATCGTTTATTTTGTTTATAATTTATCTTATTTCCATAAAGTTCAATTAATTAATTATTTTTGAATGAATAAGATATTTTGAAGCAAAAGGTGAAGATTTTTGGTAAAAATCAACAAACAAAACAAACTTAATGATTTATTTATTTTTATTAATTTGTTGAATTTAAATTTTACAATTTGACCATGAGAAAAAAAAAATAGAAATTTTTTATTGCCAATTGAGCTGAAAATGAAATGAACAATTTTAAAAAGGTTTAAATGAGCTAATATGATTTTTAGTTAGTTTAATTAATTTTAAATTAATTATTTTTATTTTTATTTTTATTTTTAAATTCTAATTTCTGATTTTATTTTGTGTGTGCAGCACGTGTTTGAAGAAAAAGAAAGAGAAGAAAAAGGAGCAAGAAATAAAAAGCAAATTAAAGAAGGAAACAAATAAACAAAGAATTGGGGTTTTTCTGCAAAAATAAATCCTAATCTCTCTTTCGTGCTCCTATAAATACAACAGCAGATTGAAGAGAGAAGACAATGCTGAACGAAGGGAGAGAGCAACGGCTGATCCCTAATCAATTAAAAATAAATAAAAATAAAAAAATAAATAAAAACACAGCGAGAGATAGAGTCTTTCTGTGTGGCAGGTTGTTCCAGGCGAAACGAGAAAGACAGAGAGGAGAACGGGCACGTGTCCCGAGGCAGAGAATCTGTTGACGTGCGGGTCCCACGTGAAGAGACAGCACCTGACTTGACGGCGACCCATCTCTGTGTGATGTGGTGCTGTGACGTCAGCATTTCTATGGTTCAGCGGCGTGTGACTCGGAAAACGACAGAGAGAGAGAGGACTTGTTTGGGCACGCTTTTTGAGGCTGTTCGGTTTGCAATTTCTTTTAAAAAAATAGTCCCTTTTTGTATCTCTTTTCTCTCTCTAATTTTATAATGCAATCCAAGACAATATTTCTTAGTTGCAAAACCATTATGAACTAATTTTACTTTTCTAGGGCTACGATGTAGCCTAGTTTTGAGAACACAATTTTAATTCCATATTAATTTTCTATTTTTTCATGGTTGTGTGTTTGATTTTTATTCTTAATGCGTACAATTGGTGGATAGACATTCGTATGATTTATTGGATCATGGAGAGACCGAGAGGTAATTTGTGATTTAGAACTATAACTTACACATCATTGATTGAGCGAAATTAGAGATGATTTACCGCGATTGATATGACCGTTAAGAAATCCACAGAACTTAATGAGTCTTCAATTAATTGAATTTGTGCTTGAACTATGACAAACTGTTAGTTGGAGATATTTTTGTTGTTGTTCGAGAGAAAGCATTGAATAAATTGGGAATTTCGGTCTACAACTTGGAAAATAATCTTTTTATTCATATGGAGTTATAAATTATATGGGATAAACTAGGTGAAATCAAAAGCCCTAGAATTTATTTTGCCATTAACAAATCACAAAAATTTCGCATCCCGCTACTCTTAATTAATTTAGTTAGATTTTTAGATTAATTTAATTTAGTCGTTTTCTTTATTAATTTTGATTTTCCAAATAGTAGTTAATCTAGTAATATCGGTACTGAATAAAATAATTAGTCTCTGTGGGTTCGACACTCTTTTCACTAAAACTATACTACTTATTGTGATTTTGTACACTTGCAAAAACTAACTTTAAGTTTTTGGCGCCGCTGTCGGGGACTAGTTATTCTTTTATTGATATTGAAAATTGCTAGATTATTATAAGTTTGGATTTTTATTACTATTTTTGTTTTATTATTATTTTACCTCTTTATTTTCTTTTGACTTACTTTTCTTTTTATTTATTTACTTTTATTTTTTAGTTTTTCTATTTTTTTTATACTTATATTTCAGGACATACAAGTACTTTATCATGGCGAACTATGAGAACAAGGCTTTGAGAGACTATGCTATGCCCTCAATTAATGGAGCAACATCAAGCATAAAGAGGCCGGTTATTGAAGCTAACGATTTTGAGATTAAACCGACTATTATTCAAATGATTCAACAGACTGTTCAATTTTGGGGACTATCACACGAGGATCCTTATGTTCACATTGCAAACTTTTTAGAAATTTGTGACACTTTCAAGCACAACGGAGTATCAGATGATATAATCAGATTGAGACTTTTTCCTTTTTCATTGCGAGATAAGGCGAAGGCTTTGCTACATTATCTACCATTTGGTATTATTACTATTTGGGAGGGACTTGCACAAAAAAATTTGGCTAAGTATTTTCTGCCGGCAAAGACAGCAAAGTTAAGGAATGATATTGCCACATTCACTCAATTTTAGACCGAGTCTTTGTATGATGCATGGGAGAAGTATAAAGAGTTATTAAGAAAGTGCCATCATCATGAACTACCGAAATAGCAGCAAATTCAAATATTGTATAATGGTTTGGGAGTTACAAACCGATCTATGGTTGACGCAGCAGCTGGAGGTGTACTTATGAGCAAAACTCACAAAGCAGCCTATGAACTTTTTGAGGAGATGACATCAAATAATTATCAGTGGTCTTCAGAAAGTACAATGCCAAGAAAAGTGGCGGGAGTTTTTGGACTTGATCCTATTACTACTTTAACTGCACAAATTGATATTTTATCTAAACAATTAGGTAATACAAATTTTAATGCAATTCAATCTAATATGATTTGTGATCTTTGTGCCGAAAATCACTCAAGTACAGATTGTCAAGTGGGGAACCCTTTTGCTCCATCAAATGCCGAACATGAAAATTTTGTGTCAAACTTTAAAATGCAAAACAATCATTATGCAAATACATACAATCCAGGATGGAGAAACCACCCCAATTGTCCATGGAACAATGATCAAGGAGGAGTAATTAGACCACCTCAAAATTTTCCACAACAAGAAAAGAAGCCGACACTTGAAGATATGTTTATGCACTACATGCAAAAGACAGAACAATACATACAAAAGGCAGATTTGACAATCCAAAATGTTGCAAATTCAACTACGGCTTCCATTCACAATCTTGAGGTACAAATTAGTCATATTTCAAATATTCTTAACGAAAGAACTGCAGGAACATTACCAAGCAACACAGTTGTCAACCCCACGGAAGATGTCAAAGCAATAACACTAAGCAGCGGGAGGACAACTGAGCAACCACAAGAAGAAAATGGTGAACAAAATGTGGTTGAAAAGGAAGAAGAGTATGAACCAACTGTGGAGGAACAAACACAGCATGAGCAAGTATCATTTGATGTTTTTAAATCCATGGAGTTTCCTACTGAAGAACAGTCATCTTTTCAAGTAAGTGAAACTGATTTAATTGTGGGCAAGAAACATAGTGCTGAAATTGAAAAGTTGTCAATCAAAGTATGTCCAATAAATTCAGCAAGTCTTGAATATGAAAAAAAAATTCAGAATGTGTTATGTATTTGGATGCTCCACCATCTATTCATTCATTTTTTCAGAAAAAATTCAAAGAGGTGGGGGAACCAAAGACGTCATCATCACGAAGGAAACGACTCAAACTAGAGCTTGAACCTAATCCACACCAGAAGAGAAGTATTAGAAAAGATGTTTTGATTTTGTTGGATCTTAGCGTCACATAATCATCCCACTATCAAGTCTGGCTGAAGACTTAAAACTTAGCGCTTCTTAGGAATCAACCCACGTTTTCTTTTCCTGCATTTAGATTTGATTTTTCTTTTAGTTTATTATAATTATAATTTTTGATTTTATTTTGTAGAATTGCATGAGTTTTGAAAGCCGCCGGGCGGAGCTGTTTTATACACCTACATTGATGGCTGTTTTTTAGCAGTATGGAGTTAGAATCTGGAAAAATGTTCTAAAGAGAAACTGTAGAAAATTGTCTTAGATTTCGAGCCAAAAAAAAATCAGCCCATTTGGACATCTACAGCTCCAGATATCGCTGAAACACCGAACACCGCGCGTGCAGAAATTTTAAGACGAATCAGGGGAGAAATTCTGAACTTTTTGTATTCCTTTTGTTTTTTTTTCCTTTTCCCTTTCCCATTGAGGACAATGTGATATTCAAATTTAGGGGAAGGTTTACAAATTTATTTTTTATTTTATATATATTTAAAAGAAGAAAAAAAACAAAACAAAAACAAAACAAAATGGATTTCAATTGGGCCCAGCATTACACTTTTGAGTTCTTTATTGTGCTAAGCATTGAAAGGTTTTTTTCAGGATAGACAATTGCTTATAAAGCAAGATTAAGCATACTTATTTACTTTAGGATTATTGAATTTCAAAATTCCTTACAAAATTGTATGAGTCATGTGATTATACATAAAAGAAAGAAAAAAGTGATACTTTTTCTTGTGATTATCCCCTTTGATCTAGTCCTAAACAGAGTTTAATTAAATAGAGTGTTAATGATCAAATAATTGAATGAATAAAATCTATCTACTCCAATGTTTTGAGTTGCTTAGTAATTAGGGGTATTCATCACCAATGCTTACTTTTACGTCAAACGACAACTTGAAATATGAGTATGAAAAGCACTCTAAGTTTGTGACTTGTTGAGTAACCGGGTGAATTCATCACAAATGTTTGCATTTGCGTAAAAAGGCAAGTGGCAACTTATAAATAAAAAAAAAATTAAAAAAATTCTAGTTTGCTATTCGGTTTGTGGTAGTGAGAAAGGAAAATCACAGATGAAGTTGTAGCATACTATAATTACATTAATTGCATGACAAATATGATTGGGTTTGGAATTATGAATAAATAATCGCACTAGAGAAAGTGGGTATGCTTGATTTTACTTTATTTGCTATTGTTTATATTTTTAATTGAAATTTTGATGCTTGCATGATAAGATCTCTTAGTATGATGACTTGAGCTATTATTGATTATTAATCCTTTATTTATGATTTTACTTTTTGCTCGAGGACAAGCAAAATCTTAAGTTTGGGGGTATTTGATGTGTCTAATTTATATACAAATATTTGTACTCATTTACCCATAAATATCGCTTGTATTCGTCTATTTTGTTTATAATTCATCTTATTTCCATAAAGTCCAGTTAAGTAATTATTTTTGAAGGAATAAGATATTTTGATGCAAAAGGTGAAGATTTTTGGTAAAAATCAACAAACAAAACAAACTTAATGATTTATTTATTTTTATAAATTTGTTGAATTTAAATTTTACAATTTGACCACGAGAAAAATAAAATAGAAAATTTTGATTGCCAATTGAGCTGAAAATGAAATGAACAATTTTAAAAGGGTTTAAATGAGCTAATATGATTTTTATTTAGTTTAATTAATTTTAAACTAATTAATCTTATTTTTATTTTTTTTAAATCCTAATTTCTGATTTTATTTTGTGTGTGCAGCACGTGTTTGAAGAAAAAGAAAGAGAAGAAAAAGGAGCAAGAAATAAAAAGCAAATTAAAGAATGAAACAAATAAATAAAGAATTGGGGTTTTTCTGCAAAAATAAATCCTAATCTCTCTTTCGTGCTCCTATAAATACAACAGCAGATTGAAGAGAGAAGACAGCGCTGAACGAAGGGAGAGAGCAATGGCTGATCCCTAATCAATTAAAAATAAATAAAAATAAATAAATAAGTAAAAACACAGAGAGAGACAGAGTCTCTCTGTGTGGCGTGTTGTTCCAGGCGAAACGAGAAAGACGGAGAAGAGAACGGGCACATGTCCCGAGGCAGAGAATCTGCTTACGTGCGGGTCCCACATGAAGAGACAGCACCTGACTTGATGCCGACCCATCCTTGCGTGAAGTGGCGCTGTGACGTCAGCATTTCTGTGGCTCAGCGGCGTGTGACTCGGAAAACGACAGAGAGAGAGGACTTGTTTGGGCACGCTTTTTGAGGCTGTTCGGTTTGCAATTTATTTTAAAAAACAGTCCCTTTTTGTATCTCTTTTATCTCTTTCTAATTTTATAATGCAATCCAAGACAATATTTGTTAGTTGTAAAACCATTATGAACTAATTTTACTTTTCTAGGGCTACGATGTAGCCTAGTTTTGAGAACACAATTTTAATTCCATATTATTTTTCTATTTTTTCATGGTTGTGTGTTTGATTTTTATTCTTAATGCATACAATTGGTGGACAGACATTTGTATGATTTATTGGATCATGGAGAGACCGAGAGGTAATTTGTGATTTAGAACTATAAATTAAACACCATTGATTGAGCAAAATTAGAGATGATTTACCGCAATTGATGTGACCGTTAAGAAATCCACAGAACTTAATGAGTCTTTAATTAATTAAATTTGTGCATGAACTATGACAAACTGTTAATTAGTTGGAGATATTTTTGGTGTTGTTCGAGAGAAAGCATTGAATAAAATGGGAATTTCGGTCTACAACTTGGAAAAATAATCTTTTTATTCAGATGGAGTTATAAATTGTGTGGGATAAACTAGGTGAAATCAAAAGCCCTAGAATTTATTATGCTATTAACAAATCACAAAAATTTCACATCCCGTTACTCTTAACTAATTTAGTTAGATTTTTTAGATTAATTTTATTTAGTCATTTTCTTTATTAATTTTGATTTTCCAAATAGTAGTTAATCTAGTAATATCGGTACTCAATAAAATAATTAGTCTCTGTGGGTTCGACACTCTTTTCCCTAAAACTATACTACTTGTTGCGATTTTGTACACTTGCAAAAATTCACATCAAATTTTTTATACAAACTAGCATCGATTAGGATGTTGTGTGTATATGGGTGCATTGGCAACGCCGAGTGCGTACAGAAACTGCACTCCTTGGATGTACCATCCCACACATACTGAGATCTGTGTATCTGTAGCAACGTCAACAAGGTTGGGTCTTGAGGATCTAGTCCTTCAGGTGCAACAATAAAGGAAGATGATTGGCCAGCATCAGCAGACGAAGATGTTCGCTGTACTCAGCCACCCCACGTTGGTCGTCCCTATCCTCGGCCACTTGTATCGGTCCTTCATTCGTAACGTTCTGCATAAATAAAATAATGTTTGTTAAATGCGTGAGAATAAACATATTATTTAAATATCCAAAAGAATACTACTTACTCGGGGCCTAGCACTGCCCGATCCCGCTCCCATCCTCCGTACCATATTTGCAATGATTACCTTCCAAAGTATGTTTGAAAATATTATTCAGATAATGAATAAACAAACAAGACAGTGTATAACATACAACAAACACAACAACTTAGGATATTATGTTTTCCAATATCAATGAACACAACACAACATGATTTGATTTATTCATATGCAACATTACACAAAAAAAATCATCACAATCATCACCTTACTGCAAATATTCCTCCGTGCCGTTGTGACTAACACCATTGCACTAATTTACTAATGCAGAGTAGAATAGGACCATATAATTAACATATATTGTCGCTCCCACAAAGACGCTTGTTACGAGAGTTGTGTCCTATATATATGCTAATTCATCAAATTTGCAAACCTAAGTGTCTCAGCAACATTCAACACTAAATGAGAGACTTCAATCAGAATTTAAGCATATTTTCAAGAACAAGTAAAATAACCATAACCAACAACATCAATCAAATATTAGAAGTAGTAAATATTATTCATATCTCTTTAGGGTTTCGGATTTGGTAGATGGATTTGAAGTTGGAGGAGAGAGAGCTAGAAGGGATGAAGTGAAGGGGAGAGAGAGACCCGATTAGGGATTGAAGAAGTGAAAATGACCAGCGATTTGGTAGGATTTGGGGGTTCAGATATGGAGTTGGGGAAGAAGAAGATAAAGAAGAAATGAAGTGAAGTGAAGTGAAGTGAAGTGAAGTGAAGTGGAGAGAAGGAAAGAGAGAAAGAGTGGGAGCCTGACCATTTAATAGTGGTCGGGTCCCACTTGTAGCAGCATTTAGGAACATCGGCCAACGTATAGTCAAGGTCATTGTTCCCATCAGCGGCCTCTTCGTAATTTTCTTTTTCCATATAGCAATAGCTCTATGTAATGACCAAGTATCTCAATATGATTGAGATAAGTTCGCTATTCCCATCAGTGATTTTATATATACTGTAGCCGTTGATGGGAATAATGATTTTTTTAAAAACAAGTGGTCACTATTCCCATTAGCGATACTCGAAAAGCAGGGTTCGCTGATGGAAATAGCGGTTATTGCTGATGTGGCATGGACTGGCTCACTCGGGGAAATAGTTGAAAAGTGTCTTAGATTGAAAAATAGTTTCAAAAAGTGGCTTAGTACGAGAAAAAATTCCATAAAGAGAGGGTTCAAATGATAACAACCAAAGAGAAGAATTACAAAATATCAAATAATAAAATAACTCTTGCCACTATTGAGTACAAGAGTAAGGAGGTTGTAATAAAGGCACCAGGAGGACCAACAGTTACATTTCAAGGGAAAAGGAAGTGCAAACAGTTGGTAGCAGCGCTATCTGAGCAGAAGGTTCCCGAAGAAGTGAAGCAGATTCTAGTAGTTCAGGATTTTCCAACAGTGTTTCTAGAAGTTCTACCTAGGCTTCCACCTCAGCGGGATGTAGAGTTCTGCATCTCCGTTCAGCCAGGGAGTGCACCCATTTCTAAGGCACCATACAGAATGGCACCGGTTGAACAGGATGAGATCAAGAAGCAGATTGAAGAGTTGTTGGGCAAAGGATTCATCAGGCCGAGTGCGTCACCTTGGAGAGCACCAGTTCTTTTGGTAAAGAAGAAGGATGGATCGATGAGGATGTGCATCGATCACAGAGAATTGAGCCAGGTAACAGTGCAAAACAAGTATCTGATTCCTCGAATTGATGATCTATTCGACCGTCTACAAGGAGCAGTTATCTTCTCTAAAATAGATCTACGGTCGGGTTATCACCAGGTCCGAGTAAAGGAAGAAGATGTGCACAAGACGGCGTTCAGAACTCAACATGGTCACTATGAGTTCCTAGTCATGCCGTTCGGAGTAACCATTACACCTGCTATTTTCATGGACATGATGAACATGGTCCTGCGGCCATTCATCGATTCTTTCATCGCTGTGTTCATCGATGACATACTGGTCTACTCCAAGACAGAAGTAAAGCATGCCAAGCACCTAGCAGAGGTACTGAAGAAAGTACAGGAGCAGAAGTTGTATGCAAAGTTGTCTAAGTGTGACTTCTGGAAAACCAAAGTCGCTTTCCTAGGTCACATCCTTTCTAAGGAGGGAGTGGCTACTGCCCCACAAAAGATCGAGGTAGTAAGAGATTGGCCAAGACCGACTACGGTGAAAGAGATCAGGAGCTTTTTGGGATTAACAGGCTACTACAGAAGGTTCGTTCTGGGCTACGCCCAGATAGCTGTGCCGCTCACGGGGCTTACAAGGAGAATGTGAGTTTTAAATGGTCGAAACAGTGTGAGGCTAGCTTTCAGGAGCTGAAGGAGAGGTTGACTACCGCTCCCATCCTGGCTTTGCCAAAAGCAGGAGTCGACTATGATGTCTAAAACGATGCTTCCCATCACGGATTGGGCTGTATGCTGATGCAGGAAGGGAAGGTAATAGCTTATGGGTCTAGACAGCGGAGACTGCATGAGAAGAATTATCCAACCCACGATCTGGAGTTGGCAGCGATCATCTTTGCACTAACGCAGTGGAGGCACTATGTATACGAGGAAAAGGTTAACATGTACACGGATCATAAGAGTCTAAAGTACATATACCAGCAGAAGGACTTGAATCTGAGGCAGCGGAGTTGGTTGGAAGTGTTGGAGGATATCCGATCCGAAATCAAGTACCATCCAGGCAAGGCCAATGTGGTGGCTGATGCACTCAGCAGAAAGAGCAGTTTGTCCTGATTAATCATAACTCAAGAGAAGTTGGCAGAGGAACTTGATAGAGCAGAGATTGAGGTGGTGTGACAAGGATTAGGGGCTTCCTTAGCTCAGTTGAGGCTTCAACCCATATTGAGGGACATGATTATCAACAGTCTGAAGACCGATCTGGAGATTCAGGAGATGAGAAAGCAGGTTGGCACCGGCAGGTTGAGAGAATTTCAGGTAAGAGATGAGGTATTGTGGTTTAGGGAGCGGCTGTGTATGCCAAATCAAGCAGAACTGAAGGAGAGCATTCTACAGGAAGCACATGACACTTTATTATCTGTACATCCAGAAAGTACTAAGATGTACCAGGATATAAAACAGTAATTCTGGTGGTCGGGGATGAAGCGGGATGTGGCTGAGTTTTTCGCCAGGTGTGTAGTCTGTCAGCAGATCAAGGCCGAGAATCAGAAACCCGGAGGTTTGTTGCAGCCATTACCCATTTCAAAGTGGAAGTGGGATAATATCAGTATGGACTTCATTACAGGATTGCCCAGGAGTTCCAAGGGCAACGATGCAATTTGGGTGATAGTGCGACTCACCAAAACGGCTCACTTTCTGGCGATGAAGCTTACTTGGTTTATGGAGAAGTTAGCCGAGTTGTATGTCGAGGAGATCGTGAGGCTACATGGAATTCCTTTGTCGATTGTATCCGACCGAGATGCGCAATTTACCCCGCATTTCTGGAGAAGTCTTCAAGCAGCTTTGGGGACGAAGACTGAATTTAGTATTGCTTTCCATCCTCAGAATGATGGACAAACCGAAAGGGTCAACCGGGTACTAGAAGATATGCTAAGATGTTGTGTGTTGGATTTTGGCGGCAGTTGGGAGAGGCATTTGGCTCTAGTGAAATCTGCCTACAACAATAGTTTCCAGGAAAGCATCGGGATGGCACCATATAAGGCTCTGTATGGGAGGAAGTGCAGAACACCGGTGTGTGGGTATGAAGTGGGGGAAAGATAGCTGTATGGGCCAGAAATTGTGCAGCAAACCTCAGAAAAGATTGAGTTGATCACGAAGAGGTTGGTCGATGCCCAGAGCAGACAGAAAAGTTATGTCGACAACCGGAGGAGAGATCTAGAGTTTGAGGAAGGTGATTTTGTCTTTGTGAAGGTGTCTCCAACCAAGGGA
This sequence comes from Hemerocallis citrina, assembly GCA_017893485.1. NCBI lineage: Eukaryota > Viridiplantae > Streptophyta > Magnoliopsida > Asparagales > Asphodelaceae > Hemerocallis > Hemerocallis citrina. Next base: position 136,136,591 of record CM030358.1, on the reverse strand, counting down.
GTGATTCGGTTTGAAAGGGGAGGGAAATTAGCCCTGAGATACATAGGTCCTTATAAGATATTGAAGAGAATTGGGAAGACGGCTTATCAGTTAGAACTACCGGAAGAGTTGGCCCAAGTACACAATGTCTTCCATGTGTCTATGTTGCGAGGCTATATTCCGGATCCGAGTCACCATTTGCCCGAAGTGCCAGAAGGTCTGCAGTTGGATTTGAGCTACACTGAGCGTCCAATAGAGATTGTGGATCGACGAAAGAAATTCTTGAGGAATAAGACTATACCTATGGTCAAAGTCGTCTGGAGGAACCAACTTGTTGAGGAGGCCACTTGGAAATCAGAGGAGAGAAAGATGAAGGATCACCCTGAGTTTTTCAAATAAAAATTTGTAAGACTTTTTATCCTTCTTTGTTTTTCTCACTCTTTAAGTGTAGTTCCAAGGACGCCGAAACTATTCTGAGGAGGAGTGTTGTAACATCCTGTATAAAATTTTTAAATGAAAAATACATTTCTTATTTTACACATGCAACACGCGTGCAATTTTATCCAATTATTTTCATTCTCAATTTTATTTAAAAGTTATGCACAATTTCCTTTCATTTATTTTTGTTGCCTATTAGAACCCATGGGCCTAATAGAAGATCATATTCATGTGTTTTTGTTGACTCTAAGCCCATTAAAATAAATTAAATAAGTAAAAATAGACCAAGCCCACAAGAGGAAGCCCAATAAGTTAATTAAAAGAGAAGCCACTGATTAAAAGAAAAGCTCATTAGTTAATCTACATTTTTATCCTACACTTGTCATTTAACAACATGTACATACAAAGAAATAATAAGTATATACATTTAGGCTATAAACAATTAATTAAACAAATGAATGAGAAGTGTGCACATGTGGAAAATCCAAAGGTTAGCCATGCATAAGAATATGAAGAGTTGGGAGTTTGTGGTAGTAATGGTGAGTGGGCATTTAAATTGGATAATGAGTATTTAATTTTGGGTAATGAGTGTCTCTTCATTCACCCATTTGACCCTATAATACTACCCCCTTTTCTTCATAATCTTGTACCAAAGATCAAAAGAAACAAAAGATAAGAAAGAGAGGAAAAGAAAGAGAGAATTGTTTGAGTTCTTGCTTAAAGGAAGAAGAGCTTGCTATGAGGATAAGGGAGTCCCATTCTTGGAGCAAGGAGCAACTTCTAGGAGTCTTCTTATACTTTAGAATCTTCATTTGAGGTGGGTGTCTTGTTGAACTTTCCAAATTATAGTATCATGCATGTGTAGGTAAATTGATATATAAAATTGATATGCATATGAGTAGTGGTTAATGATGATGTTTAGAATGAAAATATATGCTAATTGAAAGATTATCATGAAAATAAATTGAATTGATGTTGTTTGATTGCATGGAAGTACATCATGATTAGATTAAATGATATGAATATAGATTTGTACACAAAGTTGCTAATTCATCAAAGAAAGTTACTGTTTTGAATTTTTTTTACACTTCAGAAAATATTATCTAATAAAATAGTTGGAATCTAGAACTAAAACTTTTTGGGGGAGCATGTTGTATGTGTCAGGAACATCCCTTTAAAATTTCATAAGAGTTAGAGTTCGTTTACTATTTTAATAAATTCTAAACTCAAAATTGGTTAGTAGTTGGCTGGTTGCAGGAATTCTGCACGAGCATTGTAAATGAAATAATTAGAGAAAAGTCAAAACTAAGAAATCATAGTAGACACGATAACCTTTCTGAAAAGTTCAAGAAATAAAATTTTCACAAAGAACTGAATTTTATATGAATTTTACAAGACTGTACATTAGCAATATTTCAGTATCTCGACACCACTGTATATTTTGAAGAATTCAGGGTTATAAATGCAGTATTTTAAGAAAACTTATAACTACAAAATTAAAGTAGACATGTATACCTTCACAATATATAGAACGCTAAGTTTCATGAAGTATACAATTTTCTATGGTTTTTATAAATAGCATGAAATGCAGTTTTCTAACTTGAATTTACTATTTTGCAACTGATACTTAAACGACTTGATTGAAAATATATTCTCGTTGTTTTAAGTTATATTTTGGGAAACTGAAGATCATATTCATGATTATATGAAATGTGAACTTAAGAAAGACATATATATATATAGGATTCAAATGTTAAGATTAGTTCAAAATAAATCAAAGAAAGACAATGAGATAAATTTTCAAAGATGAATTTTAAAGAGATTATGTCATAATCTTAATTAACTTGTATTGAGAAAGTTTTGATGAATATTAAAAGTGTATTGGAAAAATGAATAGGTTGGGATTGTACTTATTGATGAATGAATAAGAATGAATGAAATAATTTGAATAAAATATGAATACATGAAAATTGAGAATATGAATTATAAGGGGATAAGTACCCCAAGTTGTTGAACATAAAAAGATGTTGATTTTAGAGGCTTAGTGAGACCCAGTTACCGACAAAGAAATAAAAATGAATAATTGAATTGTGAGAAGTAACCAGTTGGGTTGACTGTCTCGGTGTTTGGTTTAAGACCGGTGGGTAAGCTAGACTCTTGTTCTTAATAATCATAACTTAAACTTAAGGACAGACACTAATTAGAGATATGACGAAACGAGTGCAAACGTGAGTTATGGACTCCATAATGATCCTTGGAGAGAGACGGTCCCCAGTAGTTCGGGACGATGGATGTAAGGGCCATAAAATGATCCACAGAGTGGGAACGATCTCCAGTATCCCGGGACGAGAGCGACGCTCATGGGATACTTGTGCAATGAGGGCTCCAGAATGATCTACGGAGTGAGACGATCCCGAGTATTCCAAGACGATGGACGTAAGAGCCACAGAATGATCCACGGAAAGGAATTGGTCTTCAGTATTTCAAGGGCGAGAGCCAATACTTGAATAGTCATTGTAGTAGGCTGCATGGTGAGAGATCTAACCCTACAATGTGGAGTACGTAGGTGCTTGCCCTCGGACCTATGTAGTATTGGATGCATAGATACCGAACAAGTATGTATTAGTGTCATTGTAGTATAACATCTCAATTAGGCATTAAGTCATATCATACACTCACATATTTAGGATACTCACTCTTTACACTTTTATATGCATTCAAGTTTGTGTTTGTTAAAGTAAGAGATTTCGTTATAATAAAGCATAGAGAGTATCGCTGTTTGTAACATTGCGTCAGTTGTAAGCAACGGACGTGCCCACAGATTCATATGCAGGACTTGGAACTTACTAGGAGATATAAAGATGAATTTTATGCTGATGATTACTTACATCCTCAAGTTGTTAAAATTGTATATTGATTATGTTGTACTTCATTTATTTTCCGGTGCGTTATTGATGTAAAAGAACAATGTTGTAATAAAAGTTTCAAAATTCATTGTAAAATTGTATGAAGTGAAGTGTAGATCCTGTTGAGCTACGAATTATCGTATTTTGGTATTCGGGGCGTTACATTTGTAGTATCGAGGCTATCGCAGTACGCAACTGCGGCAGCCTATTTTTCACATTTTACATTTGAACAATTTTTTCCAAGTCTCCGAGCCTACTAATTAAATATGTATGATATATACTTGGGCCGCAGCTGTGAACTGCGACCACGAAATCGAAGAGGCCGCAATTCAGAAATGCAGTCTATGAGGACTGATCTATTCTCGAAATTAGTTTTGAAAGTGATCTATTTGAAATTTAGTTTCAAAAAGTGGCCTATAAGTCAAATCATTAACCCACCAATTCGATAGGGATTCCTAATCTTTACTCTCTTTTATCAAATCAGGGAAAAATGCTAAATTAAAAAAAAAAAAAAGGAAAAAAACCCGTTGAAGTATATCATTTTGACAGAAAACCGCATTGAATTTTTTTTGCACACCTCCCCCCCAAAGTATGTTTTGCAAAAAACCTGCTCCGTTAGGATTTGAGTTTTTGATGTTTTTATTAAAAAAACCACATCTAACTTTTGTGTATAGATATCTCATCTAGGTTTGCAAGTTGGTTTAGAAAACATCATATATCTTTCTCAATTTTGTCCAAAAAACTCCAATATTTTTTTTTGCGCAACACCCCCTGAAGTATGTTCTGCAAAAAATTTACTCCATTAGGGTTAGAGTTGAATGTTTTTGTTTAAAAAATCATATCTAATTTTTCTGTTTGTGTTAGATAACTTCATTCAGCTTTGCAAGTTGGTTCAGAAAACATCATAGATCTTTCTCAATTTTGTCCAAAACCTCTAATACCCTAACTCTTAGAGTGATATTTTTTTGCAAAACGTATTCCAATAATATTTTTGGTGCAGTAAAAATTAATACGGGTTTACGCAGAAAGTGTATACTTCGGGAGTTTTTTTTCTTCTTCCAATTCAGCGCAAAAAAAAACAAAAAAAAAACAACTCAAAAAAAGAGGGGAAGCAAAACCCTAAAAATCTCAAATTCAATCTCAGAATCGAATCTCATTCTCTAAATTATTCGTAATGGCGTTGAAGTTTCTGAACAAGAAGGGATGGCACACGGGCAGCCTCCGCAACATCGAGAACGTATGGAAAGCTGAGCAGAAGCACAACGCCGAGCAGTCCAAGCTCGAGGAGCTCCGGAAGCAGATCCAGGAAGAGCGCGAGAAGGCCGAGTTCCGACAGCTCCAAGAACAAGCCGGCCTCGTACCGTAAGCAAAATCAAAATCCAATTTTATTTTCTTGATTTCTTGTAGTTTTTAGCAATTTTGGAGATTTTTAGGGTTAGGGTTTTAAGGTGGGATTTTGTGGTGCAGGAGGCAGGAAAGGTTGGATTTTTTGTATGAGTCGGGGTTGGCGGTAGGAAAGGGTAGTTCTGATGGGTTTAAGGCGTTGGAGGCTCCAACGGCATCGGCGGCGGCGGCGACGGCGACGTCTGAAGTTGGATCGGACGAGGCAGGTTCGTCGAAGGTATTGAAATTGAGTTCTTAATTAGTTTTTTTTCGAAGGATTTTTAAGATATGGAGTTGTAGGAGGGTTGGTATTTGTTTATTTGGAAGTAGATCTTATTAGCATGAAGATTATGTTTACCTTACCCTTGTAGTATTATAATTCTGTCTGTTTGGAAGAAGAGAAAATTGAAATTAAAGTATTTTGTGAGGGAAAACACTGAGAATTGCGATTTCGTGACCTAAGAGTAGGAAGAGACTAGAGTCGCATTGGTGTACTGGTAGCCTCATAGGTCTGTTCGAGGTGGCTCCAAAATTGCCTTTATAATTGCAACAAAGACACTATTGAAGGACTTCAATAGGTAATATACTTGTATCAAAATGTGTAAGGTTAAATTTGAAAAAAAAGAGCAAAAAACAAAGTACCCTCCCAACGTTTGGGCTTAATACAATATGTCCATATAACGTTTGAAAAAGTACATTTAACCAATTCCACCGTTTAACTTAACCCCATCCGTTAAGTTAGAATTATTGAATTACCTTTTTACCCTTACCCTTTCATATTAAATCTCTTATTCTTTTTCCTCTTTCTTCATTCTTTTTCTTCATTTCTTTTGAGTTCATGCGGGTTCCTTTTTTTATTTTAAGGAGTTTCTTTTAACAGAGATTCTTGTAAGTTTGGTGATTGATTCACTTGCCACTGTTTCTCAATGGTTTAAGTGTCACTAAAAGTAAGAGTAATTCATTTTTAACAGAGATTCTTGTAAGCACCAAGTGTTTAAATCAATATCATAACATGGCCTAATATCCTAGAAGGTGAATCTTGTATTGTGTTAATTGCTAGTTTATGTCCCCTCTTATATGGTATGGTGATATAGACAAGTTTCCCCACTTCTAAAAGTGGAGACCTTGAATTTCAAAGTGATCTCAACTATGTTGAGAAACTTCGATGATATGTAAAGCAAAATCAGTGGCAATCTATATAGGTTGATTAAGAATATGCACTTCTACAAGCCATAATATGTCTTCCATTGGTGTATTGTTGACTAGTTTAGCAAGTTGGTGTCACATCCAATGCTTGTCATATTATTTAGCAAGATATTATTTAACATGTTTTAACAATCCCAAGTAACTGGAAAGATGTATTCTTTCTTACTAACTAATGTGTCAAACAACCTGATAACATGTCAATTATTCTCTTATTAATTATTGGTTAACTTATTAACAAGTTACAAATTCATTTGTTTTTTTTATACATTACAATTTCATATGTTGTGCTGTAGGATTTGTACTTGATACTTGGTTGTTGATTCTTTATTTATAATGATTTAACATATATTCAGATGAGACTCCCCCCCCCCCCCCCCCCCCCCCCCCCACCCAATTATTCGAGCGTTGCAAAAAATAAGAAGGATGATTGATTAAAGATAAAATGGAATGCTGATGTAGTTGTTTTGCAAGATTCTCATGAACACAAGTTGCAAATAAAAGTTAGGAGTTATTTATTTTGTAACTACCTTTTCTTGTTACTTGCAACTTGTATTGCAAATAAAGAGAATTTGACCGGTTGACATCCAACCTTATTCATAGGAGTAGCAATGGGTAAGGGTTTACCCTTTTACCCAATGAAGAAAGAGAAAAAATAAGAAAAGATTTGATTATGAAAGGGTAAGGGTAAAAAGGTAACGGAGGAATGTGTTAAATGTACTTTTTCAAACGTTATATGGGCATATTGTATTAAGCCCAAACGTTGGGGATACTTTGTTTTTTGCCCCCAAAAAATCTTGAACTATACCCTTTTTGCAAAAAACTGCACTAGACTTTTTTGTGTGCAACCCCCCTCCCCCCCCCCTCCCCTAAAGTATGCTTTCAAAAAACCTCCATAAAATATATTTTCAAAAAACCACATCTAATTTTTTTGCTTGTATTAGATAATCCCATTCATCTTTGCAAGTTGGTTCAGAAAACATCATGCATATTTCTCATTATTGTCAAAAAACCTCACTCAACTTTCGCAGAAAACTCACGTCGTCGGAGTGGTTTTTTTGTGCAAAAAATAGTTCAATGTAGTGCAGAAAGGGTATAGTTCAGGTTCATTTTTTTTTCCTTTTCCCCTCGTTTTCTAATTTAGCCAGATGTGTAATACTAGGATTGCAGATATGAAACTACCTTGGTAACCATTTTGTTAGGATGTAGGTGATTGATGGAGGCATCCTCCTTAGGGTTCCTGAGTGCCTAATTAATATTGAAAGAGTTCTTATTTCCTGTCATTTGTTTCAATTCAAGTAATCCGACCAACATCACTGCATTAACCAAGACCTATAGTTTTAAAAACCCCAAGCTAATACACGTTTTCATTGTTATATTTGCTTACCAAGTTTTTATCCCAGTGAAACTCTTAACACCAACGAGAGGGAAAATGTGTTAGTGGTGTTAGTAAAAGTGGGAGATTGGGGACGACACCTAGTTATTAGTCCAAAACTAATAAATCATAAATTTAACGAAAATTCATTTTAGATGCATAGGCCCTGAATGCCCATCTGGTTCCTCATGTAGTAAAATGCATTTAAATCTTAGAGACCGGTAAAGCCTCTCAAGCCTTGTCTTCATATACATCATCTCCTTTTCGCCCTCATAAATTATTTGTGTAACTATAAATTATTTGTGTAACTCTAGCCCCCACTCCGTGCTTGACCCTGATGTAGTGAAAGGATATTCCCTTCCTATTTTTAAAGGGGAAGAGTCAAAAAGAACATGTGCATGTGGAAAAGGATAAAGCAAGGGATAAGGATGAATGTGTGGATTTATGAAGAAGAAGAGGAGGAAATGAGTGCTGAAGGAAAAAGATAAAATGATGGAAGAAAAAAAATTGTGTAGATTTAGAAAAAGAGAGGATAAAAAGGAAATGATATTTTGGGCAGTGCAGCAATATTTTTAAGAGTTAGGACAACAAAGTTGTAAATGAAGAAAAAAGAATGTCAAAGGAGGTCATTTGATTTTCGAGTGAAACCGATTTTATGTATTTAACCACTATGGATGTTTTTTGTTATTAAGAACTAAGATGATGTATTGATATTTGCTACACAATTGCCGTGGTCTGTGGATGTTTCTGTCTATTTGATGTGGGTGAAAATAGTACCAAATCTGGACCGTTCAAATCGAGCACGAATCTTAAAACTCTGAGGAGTAAAACAGTAAATCTTAGCAGGCCCGACAGAAGAAGTTGGGTCACTTTCATGCCCATCAACCCGATCCAACTTGTAGTGAGGGGCTGCCAAAGCAGCTCAAATGCAAAGGAGTCCAGGTTCATCTGAAGAACCTTAGTTTAAACCCCCCATCTCTAGAGGATAACCGCATGTATCTTTTCATGCCTAAGAGTTTGAAAACTCTCTCTCTTCATCAAGAGAAGATACCCGACTCGATCTCTTTACATGGAGAGGGTAACCAACCTGATCAAAACACTGGAAAATTGAGATAGATCAATATCTTGAAACTGGTTCTCCAGCTGCTATATATACCTCTTGACATCTTTAGAAATCAGGTAATTACAAATTCCGCTCTCAAAACTCTTATATCTTTGAATTTTCTGACTTGGGCATCGGAGGATCTGTCACTGGGGCCAATCTCAGTATTTTAGATTGTTTTGCAGGTCTACGGGATTAATCACATCCGTACCCTGCAGTCATATCTCACAGTCAGCAATAGTTTGTGACGGTTTATACGGCCAAAGTAAAGGGTTAGATCTTTATTATTTTTATTAAAAGAATTCACATATCTGTTTGTTCCCATACAGAAATTAGCAGTGATATATTGACGCTGTTTGTGGGAACAGAAAAGATCTACGATTCAACTTCGCCGATTAAAAACTATCATCTCAGTCATGTCTTCAAAAGGGAAGGGGAAGGGGAAGGGGGAGGTGGCAGCTACTAGCCGACGAGCCAACCTTCTTTCTTCACCTCATACAGAGGACCCCTTCAACAACCTCAATCGGTTTAACAACCTCAATCTGTTTAATAACCTCAATTGGATCAACAACCTCAACCAGATCAGCTTGCTCTCTGGCAGATTCAGCCTCCTTCCAAAGGAGTCACACAGGGGGTTCTCGTTGAAGTCGTCTCGAACAGCACCCTGTGCAGCAAGTGGTCGAAAACAGAGGTTTCGTTCGTATCTCGACCCTTTTTACGGTGCCACAGCAGCAGCCAAACGTCCATCAAGTCATTGTCAACCGACAACAGAGGTCTGACCTCTGAGTTTGCCTGAACAAAAGGTGAGCCCATGACGGAGTCCTCCGTCCAGAATGTTAGAGAAGCAAGAGGACCCTCACGGCCTCACCTCGAAGATATAGGTCCAGAATAACTCCCTCTTCCAGGGGGCGAAGAAGATCTGCTTCTCCTAGGGGACGAAGGTGTCTCTCTCGGAGCGAAGAAACCAGACTAAAGCAAGTCAACCAGTTCATAGGACCAATAGAGAACAAGAGGTGCCTGTCACCAAGATTGTCACCAAGATAGATTTCCAAAACTTTTCAGATGACATCCTCCAAGCCCTTCACGTCGCTCCGAATAGGAGTCGACAAACAAAGTCGCCGCCTCACAATCGAATTTTTTGCCGTACTGACCCACTTTTTGAAAATATTGAGCTCTCTGATCCACTTTCGAAAATATTTAGTGATCTGACCCAGTTTTGGACACGTCAGCATAAACCATTATTGGAAATAGCGGCATAGGTTATTATTGGAAATAACGACACAGGTTAAGTATATGTCGTTGTTTTTAATAGTGGCATCTGTTTAAAGAAATTTTGTGTGCTGCTATTTTGAGTAACAACATGAGTTATCTTGTTCTCAATCGTGTGCTCTCTGACTTGGAATTTTTTGTGTAAGTGTGAAAAAGCCTATAATAGATGCCGCTATCACCAACGACATTCACATTACTGATTGCGTTGTTTGGAATAGCGGCATCAGTTATAAGATTTTTTGCATAACAATTGTTGGATTTTAGGTTTTAGGGTTTTTTTGGTTTTGGGAGTGAGAGGGGAAACAGATCTAAAGTTAAAGGAGAAGAAGAGGCGCCATTATTTATATGCAAAAAATACTATAACTAATGCAGTTATCCCTAACAACGATATCTGTCATGCGAATGCCGTTGGAAATAGCGGCATCATCTATAAACTTTTTTCACACTTGTAAAATTTTTCCCAAGTCAGATAGCACACGATTGAGAATAAGATAACTGATGTCGTTACTCCAAATAGTGGCATGCGTTTTTTTTAAAAATAGATGCCACTATTGGAAACGACATATAAATAACCTATGCCGTTATTTCTAATAACGGTTTATGCTGACGTGTCCAAAACTGGGTCAGAACGCTCAATATTTTCGAAAGTGGGTCAGTACGGCAAAAAATTCCTCACAACCGTACATGAGGAAGAATCTCGTGGGTCGACCAGATCCGACCAAAGAGAAGACCAAGTTCTCCGCCATCTTTGAGAGATGGAGGACCGTCTCAACAAAATCAACCGAGTGGAATACCGTCAAACCCAAAGCTTTCGCCCTAGCAGACCTCCCTTATCCAGGTCAATCATGGAGGCCCATGTTCCTGAGACCTTCCAGCTGCCTCATTTTGAGCCTTACAACAGAGAATCTGACTCGGCCAATCATATTTAGAGTTTTAAAATCCTCATGATGATCCACCAGGCCTCAACGCATTTCTCTGCAAGACTTTTCCTGCCACACTGAAGGGGTTAGCAAAGCAGTGATTGGTACTACCACACAGTGATGTCGAAGGCGCGCCTTAGGCGGCACCTCGGTCGCAAGGCGCAGGCAAAATGGATGGGTGCGCCTTTATTGGTGTATGCCCGAGAGGCCAGTTGTGTATTGACATTACTAGTTTACATTATATCATGACATTTTTTTTCATATTTAGGCATTTTATTTATTGTGTTACTTATTGTGAATTAAATGAATATAATGAAGTCCTTAGAATAGTATGTTCAATGTCATGGGATATCAAGTGCGCGACTTAATTGTGAGATCCTATTTGCTGAAATCAGAACACTGTTCTTAAATATTTCTAGTCAAGTATTATTATTGTGAATTAGGACAACGATAATACACAGCGACTAGTGTGTGCATAGATTGATGACCATTCTCACGGGTCATAGATATGAGATATCAAGTCTTCACATGAGTACATATTAGAGTAATAATGTATTGAACCGATCCACTATGGGAATGCTGCATGGATTGTTACGTGAGTGTCATAAGCGGTTCTCACAACGACCATGGTGTATGTAGTCCTTTGACTTGAAGTCACTATGGTTCTCCACATAAGAAGTTATATGTTTTAATGCCGTCACGTTGCCTGTAATAAGGTGATTATAAAGTCGACTATTGGATATACTACAAATCATGCAGGGGGATGTGAGTGACTTAGATAGGATCATGGTTTTAAATTTCGGATTTCAGACTCGTCTCGGCAAGGGGTGTTTCATCTCGGATCGGAGATATCGGGGAAATGTGATCATATCGGATGCTCATTTTCTATACTCAATAAATATTTTTTTTATTACTAAATAAGATATTATGTCCTACATGTCATTTATCATATAAAATAATGTATAATATAACTAATGACATGAATCAATTACAGTAAATCTTCGCATAATTTAACAATAATATGGAAGAGAGTGTAATATAAGTATAACTAAATTGAATTTGTATTGATTAGAAAAAAATGTATTAGTTAATAAACTTACTTGACTTTGCATATATACAAACACTAGCGATACAAAATTCTCACAGTATTTTAGCTTAAGGTCCTATATTGAAAGACATATATGCAAAAAGTAAAACAAATTTTTTTAATATATTCACAATAACATTTGTGTCGATTTCGGCTGATATTTCCTCACTTTCGGCAATATTACGGTCGATATTTCGGTAATTTCGACTGAAATCTACACATTTCGGTCCAAAACGATGTAGAGTATAAAATATGTGATTTCGTATCGGCAAGCTAGCCAAAACGAAATTTCGGCCAAAATTTCGGTCGTATCAGAGGAAATTTAAAACAGTGGAGAAGATTTGTCCTTCTTACATAACAAGATCGATATCTACGAGCCCCTTGATTGAGTAAGACTGCAAAATACATGGCCGTGCTCAAATGAGTCAATATAAGATATTGATCTCATTTGTTTTAGTAAGTCTACCTGGATATCAAGAAACCGAAGATTGAACTATACAAGGATGACACGCTCTATGTCTTATGGTCAATTAAGATATCTGGACAAAGGACTAAACTCTATGGTAACATTGGTCACGAATAGGTTATGTCAAATCACTGACATTCCCGTTACCCGAGTAACAATGATGTATTGCTAGATACCACTCATTGTTTGTAATTCCTCGAATATGATTTTAATATTACTTTCAACGTAATGGGAACCTACAGGGTCACACACTTAGAATGAATTGAAATTGGGATTTAAAGTCATAAAGATGAATTTAATTAGGAATTCAAGTAAGACTTGGACTCCTGACATTGGTTGAACATTTAATTAGATTAAATGGCTGACTAAAGTTCAAAGGTTCACACACGAATCTGACCCAGGCCAGATTGTGAGCCTAACAATCTCATTACTCTCTTAGGGTTGGTTTTGTGCACCTACATATATGATATGTATATGTGGAAAAGACACGTGAAAAACCCTAGCCGTCACAGAAAGAGAGAGAGATCGTGAGGAACATTTCCTTCCCGCAGCTAGCACCGCGGTCTGAGGGAGAGCCATTTTTTCGTTCCGTTTGTGTGGATACTGTAGAGACACCGCAATATTGCAGTGCTATGATCGGCATACTGTGAAGACAGCAGATTCATCTTTAAGGTATAACTCCTAAACATAATTTATGGTTTTCGCATGGAATCATGACTAGGTTTCGATATTTTTTTGTAATTTTTCCGTTGTGTATTTAATTTGTGATTGCCTTCGAAACCTAACAGTGTTATCAGAGCCACTTGCGAAACCATAATTCGGTTATGTATGATGTGATTATTCATGATATATTTGCACTTTAGGAAGAAAGATTCATATGTGATATAATTTTTGCAACAGTTGCAATATGAGGATTCGTTTGTGTTGTTGTCAGCATAGATACCATACCAGGGTAGCCCTCTGTTTAGAACCATCAAAAACCCTGGAACAGTAAGATGTGATTTGCAGTGACGTTAGGGTTTCTTAAAGCATGAAGAGTTCATGCACCTGCATCGTTTGCAGTGGTGTTACGGTTTCTTAAAACATGAAGAGTTCATGCTCTGGCGGTGGCAAGGGACAATGAGGCAAATTTTTGCTCCGAGGCGCTGCCCCGCACCCCGCAAGGGGTGGCCTCCCCTTGACCCCTGCCCAGCGAGCCCCCCATGCAAACTCTGCATAGGGTAATATTGATTCCCCAAAAATTAATCTTTTTAAAATAAACTAAATAAAATCAAAACAACATATTCTTTGTTTATTTTGTTATGTGATGCATGGTGTGTGGTTGTGGCCTTAGTTCTGTGATGCATGGTTTGGTTCTGTGATGCATGGTTTATGTTCTGTGATGTATTGTTTATATTTTGGTATTTTGATTACGGCCTGTGCGTCATGCCTTTCTCTTTATATTCTCAATGTAATCCTTTCTCTACACTCCGATTATACATTCTTTCTTTATATGTAAATGTAATCTCACCGAGGAGACAAGGAATATGCAACCATACAAGAATTAGTTTGGAAAGCTGCTAGGAGAAGACAGTATAATTCCTTCGTTCAATTTTTGATACTCATTGGCTTGGGAGAATCAGTGTATTAGGCCACAACCATGTCACATATTTTATGATTTTAATTTTGTATGAGATGCATTGTTTTAGTTGTATGTTAATGGATGATAAATGGTGAGATCAATTAATAAATTAACAAAATCTCTCAAAGTAAATATTAAGTCGTAATAAGATGCCTTCCAATTCGTGACACTCATCTAGGCTAAGTGTAGGTCTGCTAAAGCAGGATGCCTTTATCAATGAGACGTGATTGAATAAAAGTAATATTCAATTGCCAACCATTGGGTCTAACTTTACTAGGCTATTTCAATAGGATTGAAAGTTAGAGACATGAAGTTGGGCTTTAGTCTATGAGATAGATTAGAATAAGTGTTATTCATGAAACTATCCACGAGTTGCATATGATATAATTGGGAAATGTTACCTACCTAAATAACTGAATTTTGGGTGATCAGCCAAAGCTGACTCAGAACTAGGTGAAATATGGATCTTGGCCTACTAGAAAATCTTATGATGAGGTTTTCCGAGTCAATGATGAAGGTCGTTGATTTGCATAAAACTAGTAGGTGTATTTAATAAAAGAGCTTATTAAATATTTCAATGTCATGATACATACTTTGCATATTTCTGTTTAATATTTCAATGAAATGATATTTATTTTGCATATTTTTGTTGATAGATTACCATGGCATCCAACACATCAAATAACCTATCATTGCGATCTTTTCTTGAGAATGACAAACTGTTTAGGACAAATTTTCCAAACTGGTACAGGAATCTGAGGATAGTCCTTAGGCATGAGAAAAAACTGTATGTTCTAGAGCAGCTATTCCTGAGCCACTTGCTGCAAGTACCCCGCGCACCGAAAATGATGCTCATAAAAAGCATCAAGAAGATGCCTTAGACATTGGTTGTCTCATTGTAGCCACCATGAACTTTGAGCTTCAGAACTCTCCCCCCCCTCCCCCCCCCCCCCCCCCCCCCCCCCCCGACTATATATATACCTCTTGGTCTCTTCAGAAACCAGATAATTGCAAATTCTACTCTCAAAACTCTCATATCTCTGAGTTTTCTGACTTGGGCATCGAAGAGTGTCGCCGGGGTCAACCCCAGTGTTTCAGACTGTTTTGCAAGTTCACGGGAGCGATCACATCCCTTCCCGATAATCAGATCTCATGGTCAGCAGCAGTTTGCGATGGTCAACATCGGCAAAAGTAAAAGGTCGGATCTTTATTGTTTTGATTAAAATAATTCACATATTTGTTTGCTCCCACACAGAAATTAGCAGTAACTCTATTGAAAACCATAATGCCTTCAAGTATGGGTATTCAAAATAAAAATGCTAAGATGGAAGGGACAAAATTTTCGAGATAGAACAAGATTTATGGGTATTCAAAATACCGGGAATTAGATCAATATCTTCAAACCGGGAAGGGACAAGTATGGGTATTCAAAATACTGGGAATTAGATCAACATCTTCAAACTGGAACCCCCCCCCCCCCCCCCCCCCCTCCCCCCGACTATATATATACCTCTTGGTCTCTTCAGAAACCAGATAATTGCAAATTCTACTCTCAAAACTCTCATATCTCTGAGTTTTCTGACTTGGGCGTCGAAGAGTGTCGCTGGGGTCAACCCCAGTGTTTCAGACTGTGTTGCAAGTTCACGGGAACGATCACATCCCTTCCCGATAATCAGATCTCTTGGTCAGCAGCAGTTTGCAACGGTCAACATCAGCAAAAGTTTTATTGTTTTGATTAAAAGAATTCACATATTTGTTTGCTCCCACACAGAAATTAGCAGTAACTCTATTGAAAACATAATGCCTTCAAGTATGGGTATTCAAAATAAAAATGCTAAGATGGAGGGGACAAAATTTTCGAGATAGAACAAGATTTATGTACTTGTAAGAAGTTTGAGGTTTGCAGCATATGGTGAACGGGAATCTAATAAGATGGTCACACTGTGAAATGGAGATTAATTAGCACACCTAGTGGGTAGAGATAGAGCTGGACAAAAATTATGTAATGAGGTTTTCTAAGGTTTTTTTTATAGTAGGACTGTACAATGTGATTTGTGTCTTGGTGATTGAATGATGTTGAGTCTTGTAACACTTAATGGAGCTAAACAGGAGAAATGGACTGTGTGATAGTTGTGTTATGTTAGCTATTCTTTTTGTTTTCTTTCTTATATATATATATATATATATATATATATATATATATGGAAATGATCCCATAGGCCTTACCTCATCCCTTATTTTGAGGCCTCATGTGTGACCCCATTGATACGACCCCCGATGAAATATCTAAACCGTTCATCTTGTTGTACATGCCTTAGATATCTGAAAGTGTGTAAAATCAAGTTATTTGAAGTTCGTTTGTTCATGTTTTACAATGTAACAAAATTGCACGATTGAAAATTCTTTAATTTTCTAATGACATGATGCATGGGAAAATGAATGTCAAATTACTTGATTTTACACCTTTTGGCTATCTTAGTCATGTAGAACTAGATGAATGGTTCAGGTTTTTCATAGGGGATTTGTATCATGGAGGGCCTTAAAATAAGAGATGTAGGGCCTTAGGGGATATCTCCCTATATATATAAGGGGGATAGTCGGTTGCTAACACACTGTAGCGTGCAAATTTCGTTTGCGAACGGCTCTGGGTGCGAACGCCTGTTGCCTTATCCACAATACCGGCAACAGTTCGTTTGATACTGCTATTCCTAGTAGCGGCATCATTGTTGCCGCTACTGCGGATAGCCGCAATAGGCGTTTGCACGCCAGTTCGCACCCAAACCCGTTCGCAACCGAAAGGGTCATGTTAGAACTAGTTCTCACGATAAGCGTCATGTGAATTTTTTACATAGCCATCACATGGATGATCCGAACTGTTCACATTGATCTACACATCTAAATTGGTCTAAACATGTAAAATCAAATCGTTTGAAATTCATTTGTCCATCCATTGAAGTGTTACAAAATTGTATGGCTAAAAATCGTTGTTTTTTATAGCCACATGATGGATGGGTAAATAAATTTCAAATAATTTAATTTTACATATTTAGACTAATTTAGACGTGTAGATCAATGTGAACGGTTCAGATCGTTGATACGAAGGCGGGAAGGCCGAGTGCACATGAGTGCACACGAAGGCCTAGTGCACAACGGAATCTCTCTCTCTCTCTCTCTCTCTCTCTCTCTCTCTCTCTCTCTCTCTCTCTCTCTCTATATATATATATATATATATATATATATATATATATATATATATATGGGTCATTTCGTGATATCTGTACATACAAACAACCTGAGCCAAAGCAATTTTGGGTTCAATATTTTGTCAAGTTTATATATATTATCGATTATCATGTTTAAGAAATATGGATATTAGTGGTGGATAGTGATGGATGATAAAACTATCAGAAACCTGTGACTACTGGCAATTCATTTTGTATCGGCATGATAAATAGATGATATACTTTAGAAGAGACTAAATTATACTATGAACTCTTTTTCATATATATATATATATATATATATATATATATTTTTCAACGATCTAGTTATTTCAAAATTATTCAATTTTTAATGTAGAGTATCGATTTTCAGATCAAGATCTGCAGAATATTCACAGTTGTTCCAGTGTAATTGGAAACAAACACCAATGTTTTTGGTGGTGGTTTAGGTGGCCTACTAGGCAGTCACACAGCGGAGGTGTCCTTTGGACCCATCTTATTTGGCCATAACTGGTGGTCGACCACAACATAGTTTAAATTACTATTAAAAAAATTGAACCTAGGAACACAGAGAGGAGAAAAGAAGATCAGCGCCCACAACATAGTTTATATTATTATTAAAAAAATTGAACGTAGGAACACAGAGAGGAGAAAAGAAGATCAGTGCCACTGCTATGCTATGGGCTGCTGCTTGCAGCTTGCCACCATTGCCACCAATTTCTTTCTCATATTTTTTTCTCTAATCGTCAACAGTTTCAAAAACCTCATAATTTCTTGTATATCTGATGTTGATGAGGCATTGAGGCATGAGCTGTACTTATTTTAAAATCTTGGGAATTTGCAGGCAGCCGTCCCTGGAGCTTTATTTGAGGATAAGCCTCAGTCAGCAAATGATGCTTGGAGGAAACTCCACTCTGATCCGTTACTTCTCATCCGACAACGTGAACAGGAAGCACTTGCGCGGATAAAAAATAACCCTATACAGATGGCTATGATTCGGAAGTCTGTAAGTTATCTAGCCTTCTTATATGTTTCCTACTGACGCTTGGTCCGCATTGCATCAACTTACCGATGTAGGTTGATATGTTTATTAATTAGAAGTAGAAAATCACTCTCCAGTAACTACTAGTATCTGTGCAGTTAAGCTCAAGAATTTGACCTCATTGGCAGCAATGCGTCATTGTTTCTAGTCATAAATAGATTGTATAAGCCAGTCTGATTTGATTTGGTTCTTCGCCTTTTTTTTGTGCCTCTTATATGAATGAGCTCTTCTATAGTGAATCCTATAATTGAATTGCATGTCTAGATAAGTATGCTTACCTATATGCTACCAACTGGCATAAAGATTTTACGGCATGACCCTCATTTTAATCATAACTACATAGGCTGGGAAATAATCACCAACTGATAAAAGGGTCATGTTAGGTTGATAATCTGCTGAAAAGACTCGATTATTATTCTGTGGGCTTTAGCAGATAGCGGTTCAGGTTCCATAATCTCATGTTGATTGGAGGATGATGATTACTTGGCAGTTAAAAATCCAATTAAACAAACTACTTTCTCTCTCTTTCCAGCTGGATATTGGTTCTTTTCTCTAAACTTTTGCTCAGTTAGAGCATGTCGATTGGCTAAAAACCCAATTTTTCCAAAAAAAAAGAAAAGAAAAAGAGTGTTGTAGTCGTTGGCTAAATACCCAACTTTTGGGTTTGAGGGGAAGAGTGGTTGGCTATATTTGGGAGAAGATATAGCAATTTGGAAATATAGCCGGACGAATGATGATCTTTCGTCCGTTCATTAAAAAAAAATATCGGACGAAAGATCATCTTTCGTCGCTTCCTTTTGTTTAATAAATATATCGGATTTCCCGTAAAATCATTTTTTTAAAACAATCAGACGGGAAATCATATACCGTCCGTCGATTTTTAAATTTTTAAAAAAATCTCAGACGGGAGACCCGTCTGATCCCAACTTTTCTCAATTGTGAAGATTTTTTTTTTAAAGAAGTAGGCCTATGAAAATTATTATGGGTATATATTAAGTTTTAATTGAAATTTAATTAAGATTTAATTAGGATTTATTTAAGAGTTAATTAGGATTAAATTAGGAGTTAATTTGGAAAAAAAACTTTTTGGACTGGAAATGATTTTCCGTCCGTGGTTGAATAAATTTTTTTACTTTTTTAAAACCTCAGATGGGAAATGATAAATGGACGGGAAATCATTCCACGTCCGACACATTTTTATTTTTTTTTTTTTTGGGACGAGACATCATCTATCGTCCGTCGATTTTTTGAAATGAAATTCAAATTTTGGGTTTTTTTGAAATGAAATTCAAATTTTGGGTTAAAACGGTTACAACTCAAACCCAAAATTCCTATTCCTATATGCCAAATATCCAAAATTTGAGATTGAACGACTACACTTGCTCTTAAAGAGCTTCTGAACCCCCTTTTTATTATAATACCCTAGTTGTCAATCTACTCACTTTATGACCTGATTCAGCTCTCATATCATGCTGGTAAACAGTTGGTTAATGTGCAGCTCTTTTCCACCTAGACTATGGTCCGATTCACCATTTTCTCAGTTATATCTCAACAGACTTACATTATAATATAAATGTTCAATGAACAAAGGAGGAACTACAATGTCACTTAACAATGACACGTTATTATTTCTTTGTGGCTTCTGTATTCAACTGTTCTGTTAGCAAGTTCTATCTACATGCTTATATTTAGTTTTTTGCAATGTGCGACACTTCCAACAATCAATTAATCAAATCAAGATAACGATACTTTTCGACTTAGTATTATCTTTGATAAAGGTCTCAAAACTAATAATCATATAAAATCTGAGGCAATTTTTTTTGAAGTAGGGAATTAGTTGGGCGGATAATCAAGTAGCTACACTTATACATAGCCATGTGCTGCCAAAAGTTTGGAATTTTATTATTAGTTGTTTATTTTACCTTACTCTATGTAACAGCTTAGTAATAATTGACATTTGCCTGAAATCAAAATGTTGCAGGCAGAGGCTGAGAAGAAGAATAAAAAGGACAAGGGCAAACTGGAGAAGAAAAGGCACAAAAGTAAGCATCATCATAAGTTGAAAAATGAGGAGAATTCTGACTCGGAGAATACAGGTGAAAGTGAGGACAATAAGAGAGATCGCCCAACATCAGAAAAGCGAAGTCACACCGAAAGAAAACGATTACCTGAAGATAGTATTAAAGGTGAGCGGCTAAAGCATAGCAAAAGAAAGCAGCCATCCGAAGAGTATAGTAGAGATGACGAGGAAAAAAGGAGGAGCAATCGTGGAACTTCTCATAGACACAGCCAGTCGAAGCATGAGAAGAGTTCATCCCGAATTCCTTCTGATTCAAAATACTTGAGTGACAGTGAGGAAGACAGGAGGAGAAATGGAAGATCAGAATCTGAACATCGCAGCCATCGCAGCCACTGCAACAGCACGAAGCATTCATCAGAGAACCCTGAGAGAGATGATGATAGAAGAAAACATTCCCATTTGACATCAAATCGTTATTGTTATCATTATCCCAGCTCTGAACCTCGTTCTGAAAACATTAAGAACAAGGAAACTCAGACAGAATCTCGCTCTGAAAACATTAAGAACAAACAACCTCAGACACAGCAAGGGCCAGGCTACAACCGTCGAAAGGGAGTGCCGAAGATGACAGAAGAGGAGAGAGAAGCTAGGTTGAGAGAGATGCAGGAGAATGCAGAGTTGCACGAGGAGCAGAGGTGGAAGAGGATAAAGAAGGCAGATGAGAATGATGCACGAGAATTAGCGCGGGCAAAAATGTCATCTGGGGGTAAGAATTTCTTGGATGATGCTCAGAAGAGCATCTTTGGGACAGAGAAAGGGGGAAGCACTACAATTGAGGAAAGTGTTCGTCGCAGGGCATAATTCCCAAGGGGGATCAAAAGCCGATGAGACCAACGCTTTCAGGCGGTGAGCAGTTGAATTGAAGTTAAAACCGTCTGTTTGAGTGTATAATATGAGACAATATAGACATATTGCTTATTTGTTTTAGGGTCATCTTCTCCAAGAACTTGACTCCTAATGTGAGTAGAAGTTACTGGAAGTGCACTGTTCATTGATATTTTATGGTTATTTTTTTGTCTTTTCACCTGTGGGAAAACTCTTCCCTTCTCTCTCTTGTACACGCTCACCTCCAACCTCAACTGCCAGCGGCATTTTTCTTTCATCATGTCAACGAGAACGTGATGTCCATCTTCTACAATGCAAATCCTCAATTTTGAGCATGAAAACCCTATCTACGACTTGGGTTCTCAAAATTTGGGATATTTCTGTTGATTTAGGGTTCTTTCCAAAAACAATTAAGCAATTGCAGATATCTTTCTTCTTTGTGTGATTTCAGATCTGCAATTGTGGTCTCTTAAAGAAAAGGTGGCGGTGCAATTACTACTTAATTTATTACAAAATACTCGGTATCTAATTATTTGATCAAATGTGTGTGGATTGATTGTTTTTATGACCTTTGCAAGAGGAACCATAGTACGATTAGATTGAATCTAGTTTTAAAAGATGTTAAAGTTCATTTTAACTAAGATTCTAGCACTCAAAGTGATGGATAATAGTTACATAAAGTTATAGGGAAAACTAGATAGATGTATGCGAGTGAAATTAACAGTTTTGAAACATTGGCAAGTAAATCATATGGCCTAAGCCCTCTATTTTCCCACGCCCGTCACTAGATTTTAGGAATTCTTGGTTAAATGTACGGTGTCCCCACGGTGTCCCCAACGAACAGAGTCAAACGGATAATGAATCCGATTTGCATAGCATGAGTTATGTGCAAAACAAAACAGCTATTTGATAAGAAATTGATGCTGCTTGTATTCGGTGTGGGGAACATGTGTGAGTTCTTATAATTTGTGAAGTGGAAGGGACAGATCTTGATCTCGGCTCGGGTCCTGGAGGACGGCTCGGAAGAGAGGCTGGAAGCTCGGACAGCCGGAGTACCGGCAAAAGGCCTAAAAACACCAGGAGAAGTCTGGCGACAGGCTCTCCGACAGTCTAGTCAGTCATTGGAAAGAGACCTGGCAGCTAGGGTTCAGATGGGGAAAGATTCATTACCTGTGAAAGTGAGGAGGGGGTTTGGTATTTATAGGCAGGGGTAAACGGGTCTCAGACCCTAATGGGTCGGGTCGGACTCATTTGCCTGTGGGTCTGAATTGACAGAAGCCATTTGGACCTGTTGACTTGATAAACTGGATGAGCGAAATCTGAGGAGATCTGATGACCCTGATTGGGCCACGTCATTTATACCACCTCATAAGCCCCATACTCCTGGAAGGCTGTGTGAGCCAGCCGTGGATGAGTAGTTTGTCTTTGTGGGAAGAGCGGAGGGGAGAATTTGGCGAAGATGAGTTGTTGAGTCTCTGAGGAGTGACTAGGGTCGGCGCCGAGCTGAGCGGGGTTTTTCGGCCTGATCGAAGTCCGTGCCGAGCGCCGAGCTCACTGGGTCGGCGCGGAGCGTCGAGCCAGGAGGGTCGAGTCATAGCGCAACGAGCGGGCAGTTCACGAGAGGGAGTGGTGGCGGTGCTCGAAGTTCATGCCGAGCTCCGAGCTAGGGGTCGACGCCGAGTGTCTCGACTGAGGCATTTTGCTAGAGAAAGCTGTGGCAGTGCTCAAAGTTCATGCCGAGCTCCGAGCTAGGGGTCAGTGATGAGTGAAATTTATATATAATTTTTAGTACTCTTTTATGCATTAAAATGACATGTTCTAGTTTATTTATACTCAATATTATTTATTTGTTTGTTTTTGTAGGAATGGGATGGATAAATACAAAAGGTGGGCATTTTTGGTGAAATCATGGAAGAAAACAAAGATGAAGATTCCAAAATTCAGGCATCCAAATAAAAGTTTTTACGAATTGGTCCATGGAAGAATCAGTAAAAAATATTTCGATCAAATTAAGGGTGGAATGAAATTTTGTAATAAAAATCAAACTTGAGCGGATTTAAATTAGGATTAGTTAATTTATTAGTTTAAAATTTTAATAGATTACTCTATTGATTTTTAAATAAATAAATTAATTATCTAATAATATTAAATAATCCTAATTAACTATTCTAATATAATTTAATTAAACCCGAATACTACCTACCTACCCTCTATATAGGGGTGTAAAATGAACAGGATGGTCCGTCGTCCGCGGTCCGACCGTGGACCGTCCGAAATGTTATACGAACCGAACTCGAACAAATTATTAGGTCCGATTCTTTACCGAGCTCGAGCTGGACATAAGTCCATCCGAGTATTATTGCGGTCCGATGCTTTATCGAATCGAGTCCGGACTATACAAATTTTGTCCGACCTAGACCGAGCCGGACATAAGCCCGTCCGAGTAGAATTTCGGTCCGAGCTTGAACATATAGTTGTCCTATCCCGTCTGGTCCGATTTACAGCCCTACCTCTATATACCCTTCTATACATATGAAGAAGGAGGGGCTCTGTGAGTGGGTGGAGGCTCGAATTGGAAAAAAGAAAAAAAAATTAAAATTAAAATTAAAAGGCAGAAGGGTGGCGGCGTGGAACGACAGGGAAAAAGAAAAAAAAAGGACGAAATTCAAGACGGACAGAGGGAGAGAGAAAGTGTTGGGCACTGTGCGGTGCGAAATTCGAGGCGTTTCAACTTGGATCTTCGGTTAGACACAGAGTTTTTCTTCTTTTTTTCTCTTCTAATTTTTATTATGCAATCCATAAATATGTGTGTTAGTTGCAAATCCATTATGAACTACATTTATTTTTCTAGGGCTTTGATATAGCATAGTTTTGAGAATTCATTTTTAATTCGATATTATTTTTATATTTTTTGAAGGTTGTGTGTTTAATTTTTGTTCTTAATGTTTACAATTGTTTGCCCCACATTTGTATGATTTATTGGATCATGGAGAGACCAAGAGGTAATTTGTGATTTTGAATTATAGAATTAAACATCATTGATTGAACGAAATTAGAGATGATTTACCGCGATTGGTCTGACTATAAAGAAATCCATAGAACTTAATGAGTCTTCAATTAATTAAATTTGCATAGAGATATGAAAAACTGTTAGTCGGAGATATTTTTGGTGTTGTTCGAGAGATAACATTGAATACTTAGGGGATTTTGGTTTACAACTTGGAAAAATAACATTTGTTGTCAAATGGAATTATGAATTGTGTTGGATTAACTAGGTAAAATCAACAGCCCTAGAATTTGTTTTGCCATTAACAAACTATCAATTTCGGATTCCGTTCCTTTTAATTAGTTTAATTCTTTCATTTAGATTAATCTAATTTAGTTGCTATTTTTTTATCATCTTTTCGATCTTCCAAATAGTAGTTGATCTAGTCAATTTTGGTACTCAATAAAATAATTAGTCCTTGTGGGTTCGACACTCTTTTCACTTACTATACTACTTGTTGCGGTTTTGTACACTTGCAAATATTCACAGCAATTTTTTTGGTATCGTTGCTGAGGACTAATTATTGTTTTATTGATATTGATAATTGCTAGATTGTTACTAATTTAGATTTTTCTATTTATTTTAATTAATTAATTAATTTATTTATTTATTTATTTAATAGCTATATTTCAGGACATATAAGTGTATCACAATGGCATCCAACAATTATCAATGGTCTTCAGAAAGAGCAATGCCAAGAAAAGTGGGTAGAGTTTTTGAGCTTGATCATATTGCCACATTGATGGCACAAATTGATATTTTATCTAAACAATTAGGTAATATGAATGTTAATTCTATTCAAACTGATATTATTTGTGATCATTGTACAGAAAATCACCCACGTATTGATTGCCAAGTGGGAAATCCTTTTGATCAATAAAATTTCAATCAAGCATATTTTGTGTCAAATTTTCAAAAGCAAAACAATCCTCATGCAAACACATACAATGCAGGATGGAGAAACTACCCAAACTTTTCTTGGAGCAACAATCAAGGAGGAGCTAGACCACAACAAAATTCTCCACAACAAAATTCGATTAAGGCATTTTGCGAGAGAAAGTTGTGGTGGTGCTCGAAGTTCATGCCGAGCTCCGAGCTAGGGGTTGGCACCAAGCGCCACGACGGAGACATTTTGCTAGAGAAAGCTGTGGTGGTGCTCGAAGTTCATGCCGAGCTCCGAGCTAGGGGTCGGCGCTGAGCGCCTCGACTGAGGCATTTTGCGAGAGAAAGCTGCAGTGGCGCTCGAAGTTCATGCCAAGTTCCGAGCATCCCGATAGTGGCCTTTTGTGAGAAAAAGCTAGGTTGATGCTCGAGATCCATACCGAGCGTCGAGCCAGATGGCCTTGTGCTTGTGAGGTAATTTTCGTGAAAAAGCTAGGTTGATGCTCGAGATCCATACCGAGCGTCGAGCCAGATGACCTTGTGCCATAGGAATTCTGTGGAAAAAGCTAGGTTGATGCTCGAGGTCTATACCGAGCATCGAGCCAGATGGCCTTATGCCGTGGGAATTCTGTGGAAAAAGCTAGGTTGATGCTTGAGATCTATGCCGAGCATCGAGCTAGATGGCCTTGTGCTGTGAGGCAACTTTTGTTGAAAAGCTAGGCTGATGCTCGAGATCCATGCCGAGCGTCGAGCCCGATGGCCTTGCGCAGTGAGGCAGTTTTGTGAAAAAGCTAGGTTGATGCTCGAGATCTATGCTGAGCATCGAGCCAGATGGCATTGTGTTGTGAGGCAATTTTTGTGGAAATGCTAGGTTGATGCTCGAGATCCATGCCGAGCGTCGAGCCAGATTGCCATGTGCAGCCTGGCCGAAACCTTGCCACGGTGTTTGGCGTGTTCGAGGTGCACGCCGAGGTCCGAGCTTTTTGGATTTGGAGAAGAATTGGTCTTTGGGAGATCACACGTGTCACACGTGGGCCACTCCTGTGGTGACACATGTGATGATGACGTCAAGTTTGAGGGTATCAAGGAGTCGCAAGATTCACAACAATTGAGAAGTCGCGGGGTGGCTATATATCCCCCACCACTCTTCTCATTTTTCACCTTTGCTTTCTTTCTCCAAGATCCCTTGGTTACGCTGTAGCACTGTTCAGTCACCTCGATGCACTTTTTGGCAACTTCCGGCATTTGAAACAGGTTAGTTTTTTCTATTATGTCAAGGGCTCAGTCTGGTTCGTCTGCCACCTCCTCGGGTAGGGATGAGGGCCTGCATGTCTCTGATTCAACGTCATGGGAATTAGAGGAGAAGTACGTTGCACCGCTACGTAGCAGGAAGCCCTTCATAGTAGAGTCGAGTGACTCAGAAGGGAACGTGCACATGATAGAGGGGATGAGGAGGTCGAAGTGGTCGAGGGGGACGAGGAGGAGGTTGAAGTGGTCGAGGGGGATAAGGAGGAGGTCAAAGTCGTCGAGGGGGTCAAGGAAGGAAGGGGCGGCGCTTCGGCAGAGGAAGACGATCTGGGCCCTTTGGCGATGCCCTCTCCCCCGAGGGGTCGTCGTGTCCGATGGAGGAAAACGAAGTGGATCCTACCAAACAGCCCAGATGAGATGGATCCTGAAGTTAGGCTCGATGTCCCGTTTACCGTTCAGCCGTGCTCCATCAGAATGTATCCAGAAGATGTTAAGGAGTTGGTCCGATAAGGGGGCAGTGTTGACAACGATGTGGAGGCATTCTCGCCAGGCAGACAGAATATATCTATGGAAAAGACGCCAACTGTTCTAACCACGGACGACCTTCTGGTTATTCGAGCCAGCTACTTCATAAGTCAGGAGTACGGGCTACTAATCCCCAGTCCTGGGCTCCGCCGCATGAAAAAATTGGCTCCCTGGTTTCGTATGTTTTCAGTGGATGCTTTTTGTTCGGGCTTGCGATTTCCACTCCACCCGTTTATTAAGGAGGTTCTGAATTGGGCGTCGTTGAGTCTGATGCAGTACGATCCCAACTTCTACAAGCAGCTTGTGTGCTTCATGCTTCTTTGCAAGGAGCGGGGGGTTCCCCTGAGGCTGAAATACTTCCGAGCAATCTTGGGCATTAGCTCTTCTGGCGAGTACGAAGGGATATACTAAATCTCGCCACGCCAAGGGAGGAGGGTTGTACACGGGCATCCGGACTCCATTAAAGGGTGGAAGGGGAAGTATTTTGTTGTTCGGAGCCTAACCCCCTAGGTGATACCCACGACTTGGAGATTTTATAAACCCAACCTTAAGGGCCCCCACAAGTTTGATTTGACGGCCGAGGAGTGGGCAGACGTTGAGCTGATATGTTCGGGCAACAGTATTGGTTGGACGAACGTGACGGAGAAACATCTGGCTCGGATCGGACTGAGCCCCACTCCTTTAAGTATGTATTTTTTCTAATTTTTCTTCAAGTGCTTTTCCTTGTCTCATGAGCTTCTCTTTTTTGCAGATATGGATGCCGATGAGATCGCCGAGAGGAGGGCACTGATAAAGAAGAGGAAGGCCGAGAAGGCCAATCGGGTCGGGCATGGGAGGCACGGGAGAGTCCCCTCCGAGGAGGTTGCGAAGGAACCAGGAACCTCCCCACTCGACGCTGAAAATTCATACGGCCTCCAAATCAAGCCCAAACCCCAGTAGGCAGAGGGTTACGAAAGTTGTAAGAAGCGGCCTCCCCCCCATCGCTCTGTCGGCCGAGGAGATCATAGGTGAGGCGGGGCTTCGACCATGGGCCTCGGACTGGGCCGTTAAGGCCGAGGACACCTTATCGAATGGACCTGTGGCCATCAAGATGGTCGAGAAGCTCGCTCCACCTCGGGACCGAAAGGCCCGGGAGTGCGACACCGTCGAGTGCAGCTACATGAAGTGGGCTCTGGCGAGCGTGCAGGTAACCTTTGTTTGGTAACGAATCTTTTCTAGTTTGTTGGTTGTATTATACTTGTTGTATTTTGTCTAATTCTGGTTTCCTCGGCTATAGGCCTGCGTGGAAGGTGCTCAGCTGATGAAGCTGCAGGATCGAGAGTTGAGGAAGGAGGTGAGGAATGCTCAGCGCTATGAGCAGGAGATGAAGAATCTCAAAATAGCACAGATGGCGTTTGAAGGCCAAAACTAGGCCCTTCGAGCCGAGCTGGCGAACCAGGCTGACGCCCACATGAAGCAGATGGCCGAGCTGAGGAAAGAGGCTGATAAGCAAGTGAGGAAGATGAAGTAGGCCGGGATGGATAAAGTCATCGAGGCCCAGGACGAAGTCTACCCCCTGGCAATGCGGCATGTTAAGTACTACCACCCGGAGTTGGATCTGAGCAACTTCCATTACGACATGGAGCTGCCCGAATAACCGCCGACTCCCAGGGGTGGTGGTGATGATGAGGCTACGAGGGCCGACCCCAACACTAAGCTGCCTGCCGAGGAAGAGGTTGGACAGCAGTAGTATTTGGTATTTTCTTTTCATTCCCTTATTTTTGTTCGTATTTTTGTAATCGTCGGACGCGGACTGGTCACCGCATTTTTGTAAACTTACTTTTTGAACAATGAAAAGAGTTTTGGCCGAACCACTTGACTTGAATGAATTTTGGATTTTGGGCTTGATTTTTAGCCAAGTATAACAGCTCAGAATGATGTTTCTCTGTTTGCTTGCGAGACAGATACGACCCCGAGAGTAGACCTCGGTTGTGCTGAGGTGAGTCAGCTGAGGGGTAAGATCTTGGCCCTAGAGTCCGCTCTGATCCGATGCAGCAAATAGGCTCGCGACCGAGAGGCTGTTGTCCAATACTTCATGGACAAGTCGAAGGGACTTAGCCTGGAGCTGGCGTGTTTCCTGAAGCTGATAGCTGATCGTGACTTAGGAAGTGCGGGAGTCATGTTTTCGATAGCTAGTACTTCCGCTTGGCGGCCGTCATCTAAGTATTTTCTTCGTGAGGTTATTGTGGAGGAGTTAGAGGTACAACGGTACATGATAATGCTCGGGATGTCTGAATCCCGATATGTCTCTTTTGGAAACGCTTGCCCTTACACCGGAGCTTCGTTGCCGACCCCAAGAATTGGGTCGGAAGGCCCTGTGACGCACAGAGCTCGGTTGCAGGTGTGTCCACCTTGGCGGTACTGGGTGACCCTGCGAAGGACCCAACTCGCTCGGCTGGCCTCGAACTTGCCTGTATCAACCCTGCAGCTCCGATACAGGAGCCCTAGGCCGAATGTGAATGATGTAATGGAGTCCCCCTTGTAACGATGCATTTTTCTTTTTAGTTGAAATAATAATGAGAGAATAAGAGTTTATCGCCTTGGTTGGTTCTTTTGCCGTGTGCTTATTTTCGATCTCCGAGGATAGGTCATCGGCGTTTGAGCCGAGGGAGGAGTTCGAGCAGTGGAGGAGTGCCGAGGTTGAAGGATCCTGAACGCCTGGCAATGGAGGAAGTTTTGTCTTCCAATGTCATTAATGCCTATCAGAAGTTTAGACTTCCCATGTCATAAATGCACATCACCTGAGCGTTATATAACCCCCACCCCCCATTAGATCATTTCTCACTTCACCGTGAGCTCTCACCACCGACGGCTCTCCTGCCACCCTCTGACAATTAAGGGTAATGACGATGACTACTGTTTTATCCCTAGTTTCCAGTAGGTGAAAGGGGGGTCAGGTCGGAGTGTGAGGCTCGAGGCAGTCGCCGAAGGCGAGTGTCAAAAATAAAAATCTTGGTCGAGGGATCTAGTGACGGGTGGCCCTCCTACCACCCTCAGACAGTTAGGGGTAGAGGCGTTGAATGCTGATCTACCCCTGGCTTCGGTAGGAGAAAGGGGGGTCGGCTCGAAACACAGGACTCGGGGTGCTTTCCACAGGTGAGTACCCGACTCGAAAGTCTTTTTCGCGGGATCCAGTGACCGATGGCTCTCCTGTCGCCCGCTGACATTTAGGGGTAGCCACGATGAAAGCGGCGCTACCCTTGGCTATCAGCAGCTGAAAGGGGGGTCGGTTCGGAACACGAGGCTTAGAGGTCCCTGCTTTGGGCGAGGACCGCAAATCAAACTAAATGTAACACCCCGCAAAATTTGAAAATTACAATTTTGCCCCTGGGTGTTACGCACGTATATTTTGTAATACATTTCACTACATATTTTAGATTCGTACTATTTATACATTTTTCGTATTGATTTTAGTCAACTAAAATATAATATTTCAATCCCTGGGATTTACGTGCTTTTTACGTGTTTTGATGCACGTGTTTCCACCACTACGTATAATATTTTCTATAGGTTTAAATTATTTATTTTTATGTATTTAAATCTATTTTATAAAACGAAAATTTATTTTTCCCTTGTTTTGATTAAAATGCATTTTTGATTTTTGCACGTATGGTGCACGTGCAAATTTTTATTCTCATTTTGCTACTCTCATTTTACTATTTTTAGCATGCATTAGTTTTATTTAGCCTTTCTTTTGATCCATGGACTTAAAGTTAAATTCTAGCCCAATAGACTAATTAAAAAGAGAGCCCACTAGGATAATTAAATTAGTTGAATAAAATGAGCCCATGTAGCAAGCCCATTATTAAAATCACAAATTAAGTTATACATGACAAGTTACAATATTAGTACACATTTTTGAGTTATAGAAATGTGTTCATATTTGTTTGTGCATGTATGCATACACACACAAATGTATTTGGACCATTTTGTGGGCTAGGGGAGGGGATTAGTGGAGTGGTTAAGTTCATGGAGAGTGGGGAGATGAGAGGTTGGGAGTTTTAGGGGTTAAAAATATGAAGAGGTGAGAATTAAAAAGAGAATTAAAATGAGAAGTTATTAGGTGGGAGATTTTGCAATATAGTCCCTAGCATTGTCCTATAAATAGCAACCCATTTCTCATTCTTTTTCACACCAAAAATAAAATAAACAAGAGAAAGAAAAGAGAAAGAAAAGAGTGTAAGAAAAAGAAAGAGAGTTATTGTGCTTGGAGGATCTCTTGCTTGGAGCATTTGCTAGGAGGAGAAGAGGACTAGGAGTTGCTAGGAGCAAGAAGAAGCCATTCATTTGTAGTTTTCAACCTTCAAACAAAAGGTGGGTTCTCATGCTTTCTAATTTAGAACTATGCATGCTAGTGACAAAATATGAGCATTTTGTTTTGATATGTAGTTAAGATTTCATGTTAGTGTTACATGCTATGAATGAAAACAATATTGTTATGATTAAATAAATAATAGGAGATTTTGACTAAAGAGCAAATACCATAGATCATGTTAGAATGCTTGTAAAATGTTATGCATGTTAAAAGTGTATTCTTTGTATGGAAAATATGTTGAAAAATGTTGTTTTATGTTCTAGGGTCATGTTGATTAATGAATAAGAAAGAAAGATTAATATTGTGTTAGTGGTTGATTTTTATATTGTAGTACAAACATGCTAATTTTGATAAATAAAGTAAAATGTGATGGGATAAATATATTGTGTTTATGAATGGTAGAAATATTGTTATGACTAAGAGAACAATTTTCCATCATGATAGTTAAAAATAATAAAATGAATTACTGTCACAAACCATACTAGTACGCATGATTGTAAATGTCGAAATGTATAATTTGTAGGAAGATTGTTGAGACTTCTTAATGAGTTTAAATGCAAATTAAATTTGGGAAAAAATTCTAATACTCTTATAAAATGAAATAGAATATAGTAAAAATAGTTGTAGAATTTTTCAAGTATATTTGAGAAGTAAAAGAGATATTTGAAGATAGAATGAAATTTTGTTCTTAAGTTAATTATTTTTAAGAATATGAATTTTTTATAAAAAAAAAAGACTTTGATGTGAGAATTAGTTTCTCTTGTTGAGATTATGCAATTATGATGAATGTGAAATTCTAGATTTCTATGTGTACTCAAATTGTTAATGAGTTTAAATTAGATGAATGCATGAATAGAATTCTTGTTGGAAAGAATTGAGAATAAGTGAATTATGAATAGAACATTGATTAAGTTGTGAATTATTTGTATTTGATTAATTGGAGAGACTTCGTGAGTTTAAAATTTGCAAATGAAATTACTTTTGTTGTTGATTCATGAATGGACTAAAAGAGAATTGTGATTGATGCCAAATGAGATATAGATCAAATTGTGGATGGCTAGAGACATGAAAATATCTAAGTGAAGACATGATAATGAAAAGGGTAAAAAGAAAATAATTTCCGAAACTGATCCACCGTGGAAAATATTTACCCGATTGGTCCACTTTTGAAAATATTTACCAAAGTTAGTCCAGAACTGGTTCACTTTCAAAATTATTTAGGTTGAGGACAAATTACACTAAGAGGTTCTTCCTTTATAGTAGTAGAGATGCAAATGAGATTGCAAGTGATAAAATCATGTTTGTGAAAAGGATGAATTTTTGTGAGATCGACGTTGAATAAAATGGTTTCATGAAAAAGAATTATTATTAAGGAATCATAAATCGTGATGTAATAAGATATCATATGAGTTTGAAATTTGTGAATGAGTTATTATTTGCTATGAATAGCTAGATCATGATTAGTGGCAAGACTAAGAAATGAATACTTGTGGATAAGTGTTAAGACAAGATTGTGATCTTTTTGTGAAATGAATTGAAAGATGAAATCATTTAAGTTTAAGACATGATTATTAAGGGGTATGTGTACCCATGTTTCATGTACATGAAAGATTATGATTAAGAATTAGTAAGACTTCGGTTACCGGCAAAAATGAAAGAAAGGATTGATATGATTTTGAGATATTGCCGTGGGGCGATCTCATATTTGTTGATTAAGTCCGGTAGGAGGTAAAACTAATTCTATGAGTGGAAATTATTCATGTCTTGAACTAAAAATAATTAGGCACTTAAGTGAAGATGTGATAAACTTGTGCAAACGTAAATGGGTGCTTCTATATAGTCGGCGGTGGATCTCCGTGGCTATAGACCCAGTTGGTGGACTGTGGTTGCCCCGAAGGAGATGGACTGTATTTTATCCGGGACTTAGGATAGTCGACGGATGTTTACCATACTCCAAAGAATATCTATATATTGGGGCTAGAAGGGCATTTACGGGATTATCATCACGATATAATAGCCAGGGAGGCTGGGATCTGTTAATATAAGCCAGGGAGGCTAGCCAGGGAGGCTGAGATCCGTATCTGTGAAATAACTCTAAAACTTGTTTTATTACTGGGTAGTCTCATGGCGAGGGATCGAACCCTTCAATGTGGAGTACGTAGGCGCTTGCCCTCGGACCTATGTAGTATGGGATGCATAGAATCCGAACAAGTGTGCATTAGTGTCATCCTAGTATAGAAATGTGTGCATTAGGCATTAAGGCATGACATACACTTATGTTTAGAATAATCACCTTTGACACTTTACTTGTTCATTCAATCTTTTTGTTGATTTGTTAAAGTATGAGATCGTTATACTATTCCCGGCATAGAGAGGATAGCCGTGTATAACATTTCGTCAGTTCTAAGTAACTGACGTGCCCACAGATTAACATGCAGGTAAAGGACCATTCATGGAGCTATAAAGTGGATATGCTGACGCTGTTTTATTTTTAAAGATGTTGCAAATGTTTTATTGTAAATTTTATTCTTCCGCTGTGTAAAACCAAGTTGTAATTGAACTCTGATGTATTGTGAATGAAAAGTTTTAAATTCCTTGTAAAATTGTACGAAGTGAAGTAAAGATCCTGTGAAATCCCGAGTTTATCCTTATTTGAAATTCGGGGTGTTACAGATGGTATCAGAGCATGCTTCACAAGTAGTACAAGTTTATAAGGAACGATAAAAAGTGACGATAAATTTGGGAACAAACCAAGAGAGTCCTTCTGTCAACCGGGTGTAAACAACCCTAAGCGACACGGTATTTAAGCGTCTTCGGACCACCGCTAGCTGGGAACCGACTCTTACGGCTAACCCAAGTAAATCTGAACTTGATAGACTAAAGATTTGTTTAGGAAGAGTAATAAGATCATTAACTATAGTTTAGAACCCATGACACCTTATTGAGTAGTTACAACATTATTCCTGTAGACACTAGAGTGTGAGTTTCAGTCTATAGAGATTTAAATGTAAGTGATTTACATTTGTGTTGCTCTATGCACTGATATTTTCTTTTTCTTTTGGATGGCTGGAGTCGTGAATGCAGTTGTTATTGACTTTCATTCATGATGTTCTCCTCGTATACATTAATATGAGAGTGTATGCGAGCACATTTTCCCCTGGGTATCAGAGTGGTGCAGTGAAAGCGTGGTTGGCTTGGACCGTCATTCATGATACCTTACACACTTTCCTCTCAAATTATTTTTGTAAATCATTATTATGGTACTTTCTCCATATTCAATATTTTTCAAATAAATATTTTCTTATTAAATCATTTGAATATTTATTATTTATCTATCTTCCTTAGTCTTGATATTTTAAACTTGTTTTTCAAACTTAAAATTTGGTCTTTTATGTTTACTCGTTTATATCTAATATTACTTTACGTATTTTGTCAAGTTTTAAATAGCCATTTATTAAATTAATGTTTCAACAATTATTTTCTTCATTTATTATTCTGGATTTTTCTTATGAAATTTTCTTTTGTGCACTCATTTTATTTGATTTTGATTTCTGTATTACCTGATCCTATATATTTTAAACTAAATTGAAATTTTCTACCTATATAAATGCGACCTACTATTGTTTTATTTGTTTACATTCGGTACTATTATTGCATATTTGTTTTGATAAATTCATTTTTCTATTAATCACTATTCATTACTTTTATAGTTTTATGTTTCTTTAATATAATGCATATACACACTATTTATACATTATCTTTTCTCAAATTTTAACTGTCTTTACACTCTTAGTAATTACCTATATTTTTCCAATGATTTCTATATATGTCATATATTTTAATAGTATACATATCATTTTACCCTCATCTAATTACCTTAATACTTTTGTTTATGTCTATTGTCCTAAATTACTATACTATATAATTATTGTTTTCAATTGTGTTTTCATCTCGTGTATGTGCTTTACACTATTTTGTCTTAATGTTATAAATTATTTTCATCACTACAAAATTTTGTATATTCAAAAGTATTTCGACGTATACCTTTTATTTTTTCAAATTGTGTGTATAATTATTATAGTTCCCTTACAAACTATTTTATTAATTGATATACAAAGTCATTTTATGTTTTCAACAAAGTCTTATTCCCATTTATTTTTCCAAAATCTTATGCAATGGTCATGTTTTAAATTGCTAATTTTGCGGATTTTCTACAGTTTATTACATTGATAAATTTTTTTTTCTAAATTTCCTATTGACCATGTTTTCTTCACCACATTGTTTTCCGAACTATTTCGAAATTAACGACATGATTGACTTTACCCTTTTATCTAATAGCTTACCTAACATTATTTTTGTACGAAAATTTCTCTCAAACTATTCTATCTCCTGTCACATTTCAGTTCTTATGCCATTTTCCTAATTTTCTTGTTCCGTCTTGTAATATCTTAATATTCATAGTTTTCTTATAAAGAGTTTGTCTTGTTTTTCCTTGTTGCGTATACTACATTTATTTTTCTTAAAGTTGCAGTTTTCTAAATACAAATATTTTCTGTGACATGTACAAAATACAATCTTTACCCTAGCGAGTTCCGGGGACGAAACTACTCTAAGGGGGGGAGAGTGTAACACCCCGCAAAATTGGAAATTACAATTTTGCCCCTGGGTGTTACGCACGTATATTTTGTAATACATTTCACTACATATTTTAGATTCGTACTATTTATACATTTTTCGTATTGATTTTAGTCAACTAAAATATAATATTTCAATCCCTGGGATTTACGTGCTTTTTACGTGTTTTGATGCACGTGTTTCCACCACTACGTATAATATTTTCTATAGGTTTAAATTATTTATTTTTATGTATTTAAATCTATTTTATAAAACGAAAATTTATTTTCCCCTTGTTTTGATTAAAATGCATTTTTGATTTTTGCACGTATGGTGCACGTGCAAATTTTTATTCTCATTTTGCTACTCTCATTTTACTATTTTTAGCATGCATTAGTTTTATTTAGCCTTTCTTTTGATCCATGGACTTAAAGTTAAATTCTAGCCCAATAGACTAATTAAAAAGAGAGCCCACTAGGATAATTAAATTAGTTGAATAAAATGAGCCCATGTAGCAAGCCCATTATTAAAATCACAAATTAAGTTATACATGACAAGTTACAATATTAGTACACATTTTTGAGTTATAGAAATGTGTTCATATTTGTTTGTGCATGTATGCATACACACACAAATGTATTTGGACAATTTTGTGGGCTAGGGGAGGGGATTAGTGGAGTGGTTAAGTTCATGGAGAGTGGGGAGATGAGAGGTTGGGAGTTTTAGGGGTTAAAAATATGAAGAGGTGAGAATTAAAAAGAGAATTAAAATGAGAAGTTATTAGGTGGGAGATTTTGCAATATAGTCCCTAGCATTGTCCTATAAATAGCAACCCATTTCTCATTCTTTTTCACACCAAAAATAAAATAAACAAGAGAAAGAAAAGAGAAAGAAAAGAGTGTAAGAAAAAGAAAGAGAGTTATTGTGCTTGGAGGATCTCTTGCTTGGAGCATTTGCTAGGAGGAGAAGAGGACTAGGAGTTGCTAGGAGCAAGAAGAAGCCATTCATTTGTAGTTTTCAACCTTCAAACAAAAGGTGGGTTCTCATGCTTTCTAATTTAGAACTATGCATGCTAGTGACAAAATATGAGCATTTTGTTTTGATATGTAGTTAAGATTTCATGTTAGTGTTACATGCTATGAATGAAAACAATATTGTTATGATTAAATAAATAATAGGAGATTTTGACTAAAGAGCTAATACCATAGATCATGTTAGAATGCTTGTAAAATGTTATGCATGTTAAAAGTGTATTCTTTGTATGGAAAATATGTTGAAAAATGTTGTTTTATGTTCTAGGGTCATGTTGATTAATGAATAAGAAAGAAAGATTAATATTGTGTTAGTGGTTGATTTTTATATTGTAGTACAAACATGCTAATTTTGATAAATAAAGTAAAATGTGATGGGATAAATATATTGTGTTTATGAATGGTAGAAATATTGTTATGACTAAGAGAACAATTTTCCATCATGATAGTTAAAAATAATAAAATGAATTACTGTCACAAACCATACTAGTACGCATGATTGTAAATGTCGAAATGTATAATTTGTAGGAAGATTGTTGAGACTTCTTAATGAGTTTAAATGCAAATTAAATTTGGGAAAAAATTCTAATACTCTTATAAAATGAAATAGAATATAGTAAAAATAGTTGTAGAATTTTTCAAGTATATTTGAGAAGTAAAAGAGATATTTGAAGATAGAATGAAATTTTGTTCTTAAGTTAATTATTTTTAAGAATATGAATTTTTTATAAAAAAAAAAGACTTTGATGTGAGAATTAGTTTCTCTTGTTGAGATTATGCAATTATGATGAATGTGAAATTCTAGATTTCTATGTGTACTCAAATTGTTAATGAGTTTAAATTAGATGAATGCATGAATAGAATTCTTGTTGGAAAGAATTGAGAATAAGTGAATTATGAATAGAACATTGATTAAGTTGTGAATTATTTGTATTTGATTAATTGGAGAGACTTCGTGAGTTTAAAATTTGCAAATGAAATTACTATTGTTGTTGATTCATGAATGGACTAAAAGAGAATTGTGATTGATGCCAAATGAGATATAGATCAAATTGTGGATGGCTAGAGACATGAAAATATCTAAGTGAAGACATGATAATGAAAAGGGTAAAAAGAAAATAATTTCCGAAACTGATCCACCGTGGAAAATATTTACCCGATTGGTCCACTTTTGAAAATATTTACCAAAGTTAGTCCAGAACTGGTTCACTTTCAAAATTATTTAGGTTGAGGACAAATTACACTAAGAGGTTCTTCCTTTATAGTAGTAGAGATACAAATGAGATTGCAAGTGATAAAATCATGTTTGTGAAAAGGATGAATTTTTGTGAGATCGACGTTGAATAAAATGGTTTCATGAAAAAGAATTATTATTAAGGAATCATAAATCGTGATGTAATAAGATATCATATGAGTTTGAAATTTGTGAATGAGTTATTATTTGCTATGAATAGCTAGATCATGATTAGTGGCAAGACTAAGAAATGAATACTTGTGGATAAGTGTTAAGACAAGATTGTGATCTTTTTGTGAAATGAATTGAAAGATGAAATCATTTAAGTTTAAGACATGATTATTAAGGGGTATGTGTACCCATGTTTCATGTACATGAAAGATTATGATTAAGAATTAGTAAGACTTCGGTTACCGGCAAAAATGAAAGAAAGGATTGATATGATTTTGAGATATTGCCGTGGGGCGATCTCATATTTGTTGATTAAGTCCGGTAGGAGGTAAAACTAATTCTATGAGTGGAAATTATTCATGTCTTGAACTAAAAATAATTAGGCACTTAAGTGAAGATGTGATAAATTTGTGCAAACGTAAATGGGTGCTTCTATATAGTCGGCGGTGGATCTCCGTGGCTA
The DNA here is from genome assembly GCA_017893485.1 of Hemerocallis citrina. Lineage (NCBI taxonomy): Eukaryota > Viridiplantae > Streptophyta > Magnoliopsida > Asparagales > Asphodelaceae > Hemerocallis > Hemerocallis citrina. The sequence goes on along the minus strand of CM030358.1, from coordinate 136,098,106 downwards.
TAGACCCAGTTGGTGGACTGTGGTTGCCCCGAAGGAGATGGACTGTATTTTATCCGGGACTTAGGGTAGTCGACGGATGTTTACCATACTCCAAAGAATATCTATATATTGGGGCTAGAAGGGCATTTACGGGATTATCATCACGATATAATAGCCAGGGAGGCTGGGATCTGTTAATATAAGCCAGGGAGGCTGAGATCCGTATCTGTGAAATAACTCTAAAACTTGTTTTATTACTGGGTAGTCTCATGGCGAGGGATCGAACCCTTCAATGTGGAGTACGTAGGCGCTTGCCCTCGGACCTATGTAGTATGGGATGCATAGAATCCGAACAAGTGTGCATTAGTGTCATCCTAGTATAGAAATGTGTGCATTAGGCATTAAGGCATGACATACACTTATGTTTAGAATAATCACCTTTGACACTTTACTTGTTCATTCAATCTTTTTGTTGATTTGTTAAAGTATGAGATCGTTATACTATTCCCGGCATAGAGAGGATAGCCGTGTATAACATTTCGTCAGTTCTAAGTAACTGACGTGCCCACAGATTAACATGCAGGTAAAGGACCATTCATGGAGCTATAAAGTGGATATGCTGACGCTGTTTTATTTTTAAAGATGTTGCAAATGTTTTATTGTAAATTTTATTCTTCCGCTGTGTAAAACCAAGTTGTAATTGAACTCTGATGTATTGTGAATGAAAAGTTTTAAATTCCTTGTAAAATTGTACGAAGTGAAGTAAAGATCCTGTGAAATCCCGAGTTTATCCTTATTTGAAATTCGGGGTGTTACACTAAAACTTTGGGTAAGTGGTGATTTGAAGACCGTGCCGAGGGGCACAGGCGTAGGTAGCCGAAGTCCAACCCGAAGGGTAGGACTCGAGGGATTGAAGAACCCCTTATAGGTGGTCGAAGTCCATGCCGAGCGACGAGGACGTTACTAGCCGAGGTCCGAACCGCAAGCTAGGACTTGAGGGATGAAGAATCCCTCACGGGTGGTCGAAGTCCATGTCAAATGGCGAGGATGTTACTAGTCGAGGTCTGAACCGAAGGCTAAGACTTGAGGGATTGAAGAATCCCTCACAGGTGGTCGAAGTCCATGCCGAGCGGCGAGAGCATTACTAGCCGAGGTCTGAACCGAAGGCTAGGACTTGAGGGATTGAAGAATCCCTCGCAGGTGGTCGTTGTAATATCCCAAATTTCATTTTTATAAAAATACTATTTTTACGTGTTGTGCACGTGCAAATTTCATGTGTATGTTATTTATTTATTTTTATATAAAATTTTATTTTTGTATGAACAATTATTTTCCTTTAGTTTTTCTAAAAGCCTATTTCTAAAAGCCTAAAACACTAATTAATTATTTTAGCCCACTTTAATTAATTATTAATTTGTTGTCTTGGCCCACAAGCCTAAGCCCACTATTTGTGAAGCACACTAATTTAATAAATCAATTAAATGGTCACACTTGTCATGTAGAGACAAATAGTGAACATTTTGATTAATTAAATTGTACAACTTTTGAATAGGGATACTAAGTGGCACGTGCGAAGCACGTAGTGTGCAATGCACACAAATTTTGGGGCCGGTTTGTGCATGGAGGAATGGGAGAGTGGGTTGTGTACATGGGTAGTTATTTTTGTGTGTGGGTGGTTGCCATAACTCCTACTCCTATCCTAGTCCTCCATTCTACAACTATCCAATCAATCCTAGCCCTCCAATCTACTTCAAAATTAGTATAAATACCCCTCACATTTATTTGTATTTAACACTAGTAATCTATTGAAAGAAGAGAACAATTATATAAGAGATAAATAGTGTGAGTGTGAGAGTGTGTGTTCCCTTTGGAGGCCGGCCACCATTTCCCCACTTGGAGCTCTCGGGTTTTGCAAGGAGCAAGAGAAGGAGTTCGTGCATTGCAATCTAGGAGGAGAAGGCACCCGCTCATGCATCTAGGAGGCTCTAGGAGATTTCTCATTGGTTTTCTTCAAAAGGTGGGTGTTTCTCATGACTTCTAGAGTAGAAATCATGCTAGGAACTGAAATTGAATTGTTATTATGAGTTACTAGTTGAGATAAAATGCATGCGTGCCTAATTAGAAAAGGATTGTTAAATGTGTGTTGATTGATTAAAAATGCTAGTGTTAAAGTTAAATTGATTGAATGATTGTTAATAGATGTAATGAAATTTCCCATGCTATATACATCATGTGAAAATTTGAATGAATGAAAAAGAATGTTCCTTTGCATACAAATGTATCACGAGTAGAGAAATTGGTGAAAATTGGAAGTTGCTCACTTATAAAATTGACTTTTATGGTTTCTAAAAATATCTTAGTTATCACTGTATAAGAAACATCATTGTGGTGAATTATGTGTAAGAAACCAGCTTCGGTTATGAACAAATGTGTATTGTTTTTCAAATGTCGAAGTGGAGTTTATAAAATGCAAACTAAGGCTAAATAGATGTTTTAAGGAGCGAAAAATAGCTTTGAGAATACTGGTGATTGTTAAATTAAATGTATGTTTTTGTTTTCAAAAGAGAAGGAAAAGAACTAAAGACATTTTTGAGAAATTGAAAAAAAAAAAATCAATAGCATAGTCGACCGATCATGTCGAAACAGTCGACTGGTCTGAGAAAATGAAAATTTTATAGTTCAAGTCCTTTCGGAACAGTCGACCGACTATTGTAACAGTCGACTGCCCTGAATGTTTTATTCTGAGTTTAAACATCGCAGAACAGCCGACTGGCCATGTGCGACAGTCGACTTCTCTGGTTATTTTAATGTTGAGCTTTAGGACCTTGCGGAACAGCCGACTGGCTATCTGTGACAGTCGACTTTCCCGAAGTTTCAAGTAAATCTATATAGTAAATTTTGTGAGATATTTTCCATGACTTGTGTCCTAGTGTAAATGAGAATTCGAGACTATTTTTACAAAGAGGAACTTATTTTTATTATTAACCTTCTTTCTATAAAGGAAATTGAAGGGATTGTTTAAGAAGCTTAAAATGAGATTTTGGTAATGAGGAATTTGAAAGGTGTGAATTTGTGAAATTAATTGAAGATGTGAACTGTGGAATTGGTATGGATTGAAATAGAAATTTTGTGAGCTTGTAAACTAGTGACATGTCATGTTTGAAGAATTTCAGTTTTCAAGTATCTATGCATTGAATTATTAATTGTGATGAGTTATGAAAGATGTGAATACATGAATACTATGCCATTGAAACATGAATTGTGATTAATCATGAAAAGATCTTATGAGCACGACATTGTAATTATGAGTTGAAATTGAGAATTAGGGTATAGCCAAGCCTTATACCGGCAATGAAAGATTTGTGAAATAATATTTTGAAATGAGAAGACCAAGGTTGGGTCATGTGAAATTTGAATGAATAAGCCGGTATAGTGGAAGTGCTACATTCTAAGAGAATGATTTTATTCATGATTCAATTAAACTAAGGATTAGATTCATAGTGAAGATGTGATGAAAGTAAGAAAAAAATATTGAGTATGAGGGCCATTGGATTGGCGGCGTGAGAGTCTCACAGGATGTCCCATGACGAGTCATGATAGGGCGTGAATACTGCTCCAGAGTATCGTTCCGGTGGCAACGCTCGTGGGGTGTTTGACGACTGCGGGTGGTGTTATGTCTATGGTAGGAGCTGAATTACCACAGGATGCCTGCATGATGAGTCATGTGTCAGTGCATTGGGATTCCCTCCAGGGTGCCTAGACATGAGTTCGTAGGTCAGAAAACATCTAGGATACTTACCGTAGTTACAGTAGTAGATTAAGTCATGGCGAGGGATTGAACCCTACAAGAAGAAGAACGATTAAGGGCTTGCCCTCGGACCTATGTAGTATGGGCTGCATAGACTCTAAAAAAGTGCGCATTAGTGTCATATAATATAAATAATTGCATTAAGGACTAAGTGCACATTCACAGCACGACATCAATAGGATAGTCCCTTTAGCTCTGTTTGTGATAAGTTTGTGTTTGTTAAGAAATGAGAATCGTTATACTGTTTCCGGCATAGAGAGGATGACCGTGTATAATATTTCGTCAGTTGAATAAACTAACGTGCCCACAGTTTTATATGCAGGGTAAAGATGCTTGACAATTGAAGTATACATGCTGCGCAGGATTGATTTAAATGTTGTTTCATGTAATTTATTGTAATATTGCTTCCATTGTGATAATGTACAAGTGTAAATGTAACTCTGATAAAAGAAAAGTTTTTATTTCCTTGTAAAATTGTACGAAAGAAGTGTAAAAATCCTGTGGAACTCGAATTCAGTTGTATTTTGGAATTCGGGGTGTTACAGTCGAAGTCCATTCCGAGCGGCAAGGACATTATTAGCCGAGGTCAACCGAAGGTTAGGACTTGAGGGATTGAAGAATCCCACACAGGTGGTTGAAGTCCATGTCGAACTGGGAGGATGTTACTAGTCGAGGTTCGAATTGAAGGCTAGGACTTGAGGGATTGAAGAATCCCTCACAGGTGGTCGAAGTCTATGCAAAATGGCGAGGACGTTACTAGCTGAGGTCTGAACCAAATGCTAGGACTTGAGGGATTGAAGAATCCCTCACAGGTGGTCGAAGTCCATGCCGAGCGGCGAGGACATTACTACCCGAGGTCCAAATCGAAGTCTAGGACTTGAGGGATTGAAGAATCCCTCACAGGTGGTCGAAGTCCATGTCGAGCGGTGATGACATTACTAGTCGAGGTCCGAACTGAAGGCTAGGACTTGAGGGATTGAAGAATCCCTCACAGGTGGCCGGAGTCCATGCTGAGCGGCAAGGAAGTTACTAGCCGAGGTCTGAACCGAAGGCTAGGACTTGAGAAATTGAAGAATCCCTCACAGGTGGTCGAAGTCCATGCCGAGCGGCAAGGACGTTACTAGCTGAGGTACGAAACAATGGCTAGGACTTGAGGGATTGAGGAATCCCTCAAAGGTGATCGAAGTCCATGCCGAGCGGAAAGGACGTTACTAGCCGATGTCCGAACCAACGACTAGGACTTGAGGGATTGAAGAATCCTTCACAGGTGGTCTAAGTCCATGCCGAGTGGCGAGGACATTACTAGCCTAGGTTCGAACCGAAGGCTATGACTTGAGGGATTGAAGAATCCTTCATAGGTGGTCGATGTTGAAGCCGAGCGGCGAGGACGTGGGGGATTGAAGAATCCCCCGTGGGTGTTCGGAGTCCAAGCCGAGGGGCGAGGACGTGGGGGGATTGAAGAATCCCCCTGTGGGTGTTCGAAGTCCAAGCCGAGGGGCGAGGACGTGGGGGGATTGAAGAATCCCCCTGTGGGTGTTCGAAGTCCAAGCCGAGGGGCGAGGATGTGGGGGATTGGGAAATCCACAAGCTTTGCTTTGTTAAACAAAATCTCCCGCCTTTATATCACGTTTGTCTGTTTACAAAGATAATTGTGCGCGTAGCGCTTACAATAGTGGACTCTCCCTCACTTTCCGTCCTAAAACTTGATGAGGTGCTCCGCGTTCTAGGGCCTCTTAACCATCCTGCCCCCCAGGTCTTCGAGTCTATAAGTACCAGGATGCACCACTTGGGAGACTTTATAAGGGCCTTCCCAATTGGGGGCGAGCTTGCCTCTGGCTGTGGGCTGGGAGATAGCTAGCTTTCGAAGTACGAGGTCCCCCTCCTTGATGTTGGTCGGGCAGAATTTCTTGTTGTAAAGCATGTCTACTCGTTGCTGATATATGGCTGTCGAATGGTGGATCTTTCCCGTACCTCGTCAATAAGGTCCAGGTTCACCCTGAGGTCCCTTGCATTTGATTCTTCGTCGAAGCCTATGTACCTAGGCTAGGGGAGGCCGACTTCCAGAGAGATGACTGCCTCAGTCAAGTATGCCAGATTGAACGGGGACTTGCCGGTCAGGATTCCCTTGGTAGTTCAGTGTGACCAGAGGATGCTTGATAACTCTTCGACCCATAGTCCCTTGGAGGACTGGTCCAGCCGCTTCTTGAGACTATCAAGGATTTTTTGGTTGGCATTTACCGCTTGGCCGTTTGATTGTGGGTGGGAGATTGAAGAGAAGCGTTGTTGAATGCCTAGGTCTTCACAAAACTTGCAAAAATTTTTGCCGGCAAATTGTGTTCCGTTATCGGTGACAAGCACGCGTAGGATCCCGAACCGACAAATGATGTGCTTCTACAAGAATTATTGGGCTTGATGTTTCGTGATCGGTGGCCAGGGGTTCCGCCCCGACCCACCTGGTGAAGTAGTCGACGGCCACAATGAGGAATCGCCTTTGGCCGGTAACCTGCAGAAAGGGGCCAACCAGGTCCATCCTCCACATGGCGAAGGGGGTAGGGCTGGCGAGCAATTTCAACTCGGTTTGGGGCAAGCATCTAATGGGAGAGAACTTTTGGCAGTGGCCACACCCTTTTACGAGGTCCTGAGCGACCTGCTGCCCATGTGACATCCCCCGACCCCTTCGTGTAGCTCTTCTAGGGCATACTTTGCTTTGTCTGGTCTCAGACAACAGAGATAGGGTCTCCCGTCAACCTTGGTGTAGGAGCGCTTAAAGAGCACGTCCCCAATTAAGGTGAACCTTTTGGACCGGATCTTGGTAGTCCGTGCCGTGGCACGATCCTGTGGTAGCTCCCCGTTGGTAAGAAATTTTTGTATAGGACCCATCCATGTCTCAATAGGGTCGCCGGAGGCGAGGTAGAGGACTTCAGGTTCTTCGATGCTGCATTTGAGGAGGACCTCGACTAGGATAATGCGGTCTAGTCCTCCGAGGGACGATGATGTGAGTTTAGACAAGGAGTCTGCATGATAGTTTTGTTCTCTTGGGAATCGCCGGACCTCCGCTTGCTCGAAGAGATCCAGAAGTTGCTTCGCTCATGCTAAGTACTCAGTCATACTAAGGTCGCGGGCTTCATACTCCCCAGTGTTCTGATTGACCACGAGTTGAGAATCACTGAAGACTCATATCTGCCTTGTCCCTGCCCGGTGGGCCAGTGTAAGTCCAACGATCAGAACTTCGTATTTCGCCTCGTTGTTGGTGGCCGGAAAATTGAGTCGGAGAGAATACTGGAGGATGAAGTCGTCAGGGCCCCGAAGGATGATGCCAGCGCCGCTTCCTTCCTCGCACGATGACCCATCCACATAGACGTCCCAAGTCGGAGCATCCTCCCAAATTTCTGGGAACTCGGGGATGGTGCATTCGGTAATAAATTCTGCAAAAGCTTGGCCCTTGATGGCCGTCCGAGGATGGTAGCTGATGTCGTGCTGACTGAGCTCGATTGACCACTTGATTAAGTAGCCAGAGTTCTTCGGCTTGTCGAGGACCGTTTTGAGAGGCTGATCCATAAGGATGCGGACTGAGTGAGCCTGAAAGTAGGGTCAGAGTTTCCGCACAGCCATTACCACTGCGTAGGTAATCTTTTCCATCCTCGGGCATCAAACAATGACATCGTGCAGGACCTTGCTAACATAATAGAGGAGCTTTTGCACCCCGTCCTCCTCTCTGACCAACACGACACTGAGCGCATGTTCGGTGGCGACCAGGTAGAGGAAGAGGGGTTCGCCCAGCTTCGGCTTGCTGAGGAGCGACGGGTTGGCCAAGTAGGCTTTTAGCTGGTCAAACATCTCTTGTTAAGAGGTTTCCCACTCGAAGCTTTTTACCCCTCGGAGGGCCTTGAAGAATGGGAGCGACTTCTAACTTGGAGAGGAAACGGCCGATGACCGCCAGTCACCGTGTGAACCTTGGGATTTATTTGACATTTATTGCAGGGGCCATGTCGAGGATGGCAAGAATCTTCTCGAGGTTCACCTCGATGCCGCGTTGGTTTACCACAAATCTAAGAAACCTGCCCGATGAGACGCCGAAGGCGCATTTAGAGGGGTTAAGTCTCATGTGGTGAGATCGCAGGACCGCGAAGGCCTCTTCGAGGTCGCTGACATGATCCGGCCCTCTGCGACTTTTGACAAGCATATCGTCAACATATACTTCCATGTTCAGGCCAATTAGGTCTTTGAAGACCCGGTTGACGAGCCTCTGATATGTGGCACCGGCGTTCTTCAGCCCGAAGAGCATGACCCGGTAACAGTAGAGGCCTTGGTCGGTCACGAAGGCGGTCTTCGGTATGTCGGAAGGGAACATTCTTATCTGGTTATAGTCTGAGAAGACATCCATGAAGCTCAGCGACTCGTGCCCCGAGGTTTCATCTATCAGGACGCTGATGTACGGGAGAGGGAATGGGTCTTTAGGATAGGCCTTGTTGAGGTTTGTGAAATCTATACAAATTCTCCACATCCTGCTAGTCTTCTTTACCATTACAATATTGGCCAGCCATTCCGGGTAGCTAACTTCCTGAATAAATCTTGCTGAGAGGAGTTTGCCTACTTCTTCTCTCATCGCATGTTTCCTGTCGAGGGCGAACTTACGACGCTTCTGTTGGATCGGCTTCAAGTTCGAGCGGACGCTTAATCGATGCATTATAATGTCTTCAGAAATCCCTGACATGTCGGATGACATCCAGGCGAAGAGGTCGGAATTCCGACAGATGCATGTAATGATTGTCAGCTTTAGGTCTGGGGCCAGAGATCGGCTTACCTGGAACCATTTGGCCATGTCTCTCTCGGAGAAGGGAACCTCCTCCAGCACGTCTACGGGCTCCGATCTTTGCTCGGAATGGAGTTCTACCGCGTCAAGAGGAAAGACTCCCCCCCACTGCGATCATATAGCACGAACGTGCCGATTCCTAGTTTTCCCGAACTACACCCACCCCCTGATCGGTGGGAAACTTCAGCTTCAAGTGGTAAGCAAAGGGAATTGCTTGGAGTGTGCAGAGGTCGGGTCTGTTGAGAATAGCATTGTAGGCCGCCTTGATATTGACTACCATGAAGTCCATTGCTTCAGTCTGTAGGGTCGAGGCCGTACCGACGGTCGCGTCAAGGGTGACAATTCCCTCGATTTGGGCAGGAGTGTCGGAGAACCTGTGGAGCGTGTACCCCGCCAACTTTAATCTTTCGCGGGAGAGCTTGAGGCTTTCGAATGGGGCCAGAAACAAAATGCTAATCGAACTCCCGTTGTCCACAAGGATACGCCTGACCTCATGGTTCAACATGCAGAGGTTGATCACCAGTGTATCGCAATGGGGCAGTCGGACGCCTTCGAGATCCTCGTTAGAGAACGAGACTGTCAGTCTCTGGTTTATAGGGGGCAGATAGTTATGGACCGAGTTCACTTCTCGAATGAAAGCTTTGCAAGAGTTGTTTGATTCTCCCCCCATGGGCTCGTCGTGAACACAGTGAAGGATGGCCGGCGCACCGGTATCCTTGGGTTCAGGCCAGGGCTCGGGCCGCCCACTGATCATCTAAGGAGGAGGTGACGACCGTGGGTCCCTCTAGTCCCTGGGGGTGGTTCGGGTGAACTCCCTTAAGTATCCCCTCCGGTCCCTCTTCTTCTTGTTGTTAGGTCGAAGAGGAAGGAGGACGATGCCCTTGTCCTCGATCTCTAGGAGGATGGCAGACACATTTTGTGTCACGCAGTGTATCTCTCGAAACGGGGGACTGGTGGAGAGCGTTTCTGGGTGGACAAATCCTTTTGAGCCTTCTTCATAGGTTCGAACACCTAAGTCTTCCTCTTCCCCTTGTCTGGCGCTTCTTTTAGTCCCTTGAGATGTACGACTTCCTCGGCCGAGATGTACTTCTCGACCCTATTGAGGAGGTCAGATAAGTCTAGGGGCAATTTCTTAGCCAATGAGGCCTTTAGCTGGCCGTGGCGCACATTATGCCCAAAGGCCGTTGAGACGACACTGGCATTGAGGGATGAGACTTCGCTTACTTCGGTTGTGAATCTCCTCACAAATTCACGGAGGGGCTCTCATTCCTTCTATTTGAGGTCCAGGAGGGACTCACTCGTCTTCTCGACCTTCCGACTGGTCACGAAGTGGGCGAGAAAGTTTGCCTTGAGTTGGTCGAATGAGAAAACCGACTCGGGGGTGGGCTTGGAGAACCATTCCCGAGATGGACCACGGAGGGTGGCCAGGAATGCTTGGTATAGGAGAGGATCCGATGCATTGTGAATCATCATGAGGGTTTTAAACACTTCCATGTGATCAGCTAGATCACTCTCACCATTGTAAGTCTCGAACTGAGGCGGTCTGAAATTCCTGAGAATCTCAGCGTCTATGATTTGGGGGAAGAACGGCGGTCGACTCAGCTGATGCACTCGGCCGGTGTGTGGCCCTCCCTCGTTAATGCGGGCGAGGCGATTCTCCATCTCCTGGAGGTAGTGGAGGATGACTTCGTTCTATTGAGGTGGTTGGGATGAACCGTGAGACTTGGGACCCCGACCCTCTTCGCGCCTTGGGCTGGCAGCTTGATGTTCGAACCCGGGGCCGCCCCCGAGGGCTCGGAGTATCTCGTTCTTGAAATCTCGAAAGTCGGCTCTCGTGACTGGAGCATGTTCACCTGACCGAGCGAAGGTGAACCACCCCTGGGGGAGCGACTATGGTTATGTTCCTTGCTTTGGGATGGAAGAGTGGTTTGTGTCGAACCTGGGTCGGAAGGGGCTGCCCGGCTCCGTGATCGGCTGAGCTGGAGCGGAAGGTCAACAGAGGGCTTCCTGTTGTTGATGACATGCCATAACTCATGGGCGAACGAGCATGAAGCGCTCGGATCGGGTCCGGCTGCACCATTGACTGGTGGTCGATTAGATCTCTGAGTGTTCGCATGACTGTAGAGGGATGAGGACCTGGATGGTGTCCAGCGGTGAAGGCTCTTCTTGCTTTGGGAGCCATGGGAGGGCCCGACTTCAAAAGAGATTCAAGCTTAGGATCGAGTCAGTGGTTCCCACAGACGGTGCCAACCTGATGCTGCTTGTTTTCGGTGTGGGGAGCAATAGGTGTGAGTTCTTATAATTTGTGAAGCGGAAGGGACGGATCTCGATCTCAGCTCGGGTCGGTTCCTGGAGGACGGCTCGGAAGAGAGGCTGGAAGCTCGGACGGCCGGAGTACTTGCAAAAGGCCTAGACATACCGGGAGAAGTCCCGGCGACAGGCTCTCCGACGGTCTAGTCAGTCACTGAAAAGAGACTGGGCAGCTAGGGTTCACATGGGGAAATATTCATTACCTGTAAAAGTGAAAAAGGGGGTCTGGTATTTATAGGTAGGGGTAAACGGGTCTCAGACCCATTTGCCTGTGGGCCTGAATTGGCAGAATCCCGTTGGACCTGTTGACTTGATGAAGTGGGAAGAGCGAAATATGAGGAGATCTGATGGCCCTGATTGGGCCACGTCATCTATAGCACATCAGAAATCAAGCAGGAAAAGTGCTGTGCTTTCTGAAAACCATCCTGTGTTGAGAACCAACCTAGGGAATTATGCATGTTGGACAAACTAGGCCGGAAAAAAATTATCCTTAATCGGAGGTTTGTAGCATGAGTTATGTTCAAAACAAATTGAGCTGCAGAGAAGAACCTGAGCCTTTAAGGCTGCTGAACTGAAACTTAAAAATGGTGATGTATCCCATGTCTAATGAGCCTAAACCTGAAATCTTATGAGTCCTTGAAAACCTATTTGACTTCCATAATCAATAGAACCAAACCTCTTGTCAAACCGATGAGTCTAGAGCGAGTTACACATGAAAGAAAATGGTTGAAATGCAAGCTAAGGTTTTGTTAAGATGCTGCATGTCTTGCATCTTACAATTGTATAAATCTAGAGTTTTTGAGGGTCATAAGGCGTATAATAAGTAAAGGTGTCGAAATGTGTTATTCTGAGTTAATAGTCTGCCTCCATAATGTTTTTTGGATTACCTAAACACCATGACTTATGTTTCATATTTGTGAGATGAGTGTAGTTGAATATATATTTTTAGACTATTTTGACGTGTAATTTGATAATTATAATATGTTACTGCAGGACAATAATACATGGAATTTTTAATGTGGCAATGATGATAGATGTGCAACTCCCTTGAAGTTGAGTCGATGTCTAACTGCAGCCATATCCATTGATTTGAAAGAAGAAAATAGAGGTTCAGATTTTTTCTCTCAAGAAACCACCTCTATATTTTCAATCGTGGCTAGTGGCAAGGCTCTTACATGTTATATCAAGATGAGTAATTAGAATTACGGTTTATATCTCATAGACGCTTAAGATATTATACCCTATTTATCAATATTGGAATATCACAGAGCACTACCTCTAGACCAGTTTTTATATGAGATTAACTCGGTTTAGAGTACTGGGCTTCATGCCAGTCAACCCGGTCCAACAATTAGCATACAACACGTGCAAATCACGTGTTACCCCCATAGAACATTATACACAATAATATTCTATTATATTGAGAATATACCTATATATCCAATAATCTCCTCATATATTTCTCAATATATACATCAATGCTATGTTATATCATTGGATCATAAAGTAATATAGTTCATAGACTAAATCAATTATAATTCGAATAGTTCAAATGAGATTAAACCAAAATATTCAAATAGTTCAAAGACCACATCAAAACAGAATAGTTCACAATGACTAAATCAACTGGAGAAATCTGTCATAATTTCAAAATTATTCAAAGCAAATAAACTTCAAGAACAAAATAGGAGTTTTAAGCTCATGAACACAAGAGTCTTAAACTCAACAGAAGTTTTACCAAGCAAGTGACAAATTTATTCTTGAGAAAAATAAATCAAAACTATATCATTGCAAACTACTTTATGTTTACTCATCCATTTTGAGCAAATCATTATTTTTGAAATCTATGTTGGCAGATTCAACTCCTCCATCTTTGCTAGTTTATTGAAAATAAGAATATCAAAAGACACATTTCTAAGAATTCTAGTAAATTTCATAAAGTATCTAGTTCTACTAGAGAACTTAGTACAATTCAACGATAGCTTAGCCAAAATCAAGTTTGTTTAACAATCAAGTTTCTACACTCAAAACGCAAGCATCACAATCAAGTTTGTTTAACAAAATAAAGAACAAGAACTATTATAGTTTCTACACAAGAACTATACTATGTTTCAAATTAGAATGAAAGAATAGTCAAATCAATTATGGTTAAATTCTGAATCATCAAAATTGGAATGAGACATGAACCCATAAAAAAGATATATCATCAAAGTTGGAATGATATAACAACAATTCTAAACATCGAAAACACACATCGACAAGTTTTCATGCACTCTTTTGGAATAATGAGATGATTCTAAGTAAATTATGAAAATACTAGGTTTTCCCATGGCCACGTGCTTACGACACATCTTTAAAACGATACAGCATATGAAAATCCTTGTAAACAGTAAATCAACAATTATGTAGCTGTAGTTTGAATAGTATGACAATAATTAGTTGTAAATAAAAGTCCATGCTTCCATTAGTATATGATGAAAAATAATTATAAATTGGGGTATAAAAGTCCATGTTTCCATATATATATATATATATATATATATATATATGGCTATATATATATATATATATGGCTAAAAATAGGGTTAAATCAGGACCGTTCAAATCGGGCACGAATCTTAAAGCTCGGGGGTAATAGTAATTTCACCTACAAACGGGTCTGAAATGGGAACTAGGTTTTTTAAAAGCCCAATAACCCATAAACAGATCCGTCTTACTGGGTGCGGGTTTCAACCCGCAAGAAACCCAGTCCAGCTGGACAGGAAAGAATTAGGGTTTATGATTGTCTTTGATCAATGGTCTTAATCGCTTCTGTCCATTCACTGGGAAGTAAGGATTTGATCTTATCCCGAAACTGGTTCCTATGGCGACTATAAATATCCCCCATCTCCCACTGTTACCAGGTAATCAATCTTTTGCCAATCAAAGCTATTTGATAATCTTTCTTATTACTGACAAGAGCGTCGGAGGCTGCGTCGCCAGAATCAACCCCGGCATTTCGCACTTTTTGCAGGTGAACGGTGGGAGATCATGGTCAAACTCTGGTGAAGGTGTTCAGGTTTGACTATTCAACTTCCCTCAAATCCACAAATCTATCTGTTTGCCCCCACACCGATTTCAGCGGTAACAGATTGGCGGTGACGGCGTTGGGGTCCATCGATCGACCAACTTCAATTAACTCTCTTAATCTCAAAAATTAATATCTTAAGATTATTAGATCAAGATGAGTAATTAAGGTTAGGGTTTATATCTCATAGCCGCTTAAGATATTATACTCTGCTTATCAGTATTGGAATATCACAGAGCACTACCTCTAGACTAACTTTTATTTGAGATTAACTGGGTTTAGGATACTGGGCTTCATGCCAGTCAACCCGGTCCAATAATTAGCATACAACACGTGCAAATCACGTGTTGCCCCCATAGAACATTATGCACAATAATATTCTATTATATTGAGAATATACCTATATATCCAACATTACACACCCAATAATGAGATTAGTTGATGCACATCATCTAAGCCCTCTTTAGCCCGTCTTACTTGTTGTGTACTGTTTGTTGGCTCTCATATCTGTCAATTTTGTACAGCTAGCCGGTGCAAGGTATGTACTATGTTAGTTGCATTTTAGTGAAAACCTTGCTTCTATTAAACTATATATTTTTATGAGTATTGTATATCTTTTTTTTACAAGTATTGAGATGTATTAACCGTGCTAGCTGTGTGTGTATTATCTCAGCAAGAGTAATTAAGCATTGAGATCCATGAACTCAGTCTTTATAACTTGAAATTCTAGTATCATATAACTATATTAACTTCATTGGGCATCCATTAGTCACTCAGTGATGGTTGGTTTTTACAATACCATTTGATGCGTTATTTACACTTCCAATGATAATTGGTAGCATATGTTGGTGAATCTTCATTTGTATATATTTATCGTGCACGGGGGGAGTTTTAAAGTGATATTCAGATATATGAATTTGGCCCTTTCACCTCATGCATGTGTGTGTTTTTTTTCTTTCTTTTTTCGAGGAATCGAACAGCCATAAACCTGACCATTCATAATATTAGCTTCACATCATTGATTTTGAACTCCTGAAAATGACAAGGGAATGTCTTGAAGGAAAGTGATGATAGAATATCTCTTCATTTAAGTAGTTTACACTGCTTACCACTTGGACCTCTTAATGATAGTGATGATATTATTATGGATAATGATCTTATTGATCCCTAAATGTTATATGTCTGAGTGGTTGATCTCCATGTGATTCTAAGATTCCTTTTATTTAGACTTGTGTGCATATTAGAAAACTAGTGTAATGTACATGTGTAATACATATGAAAAAAGAAAATATGAAACTCTGTCTTTGTGATTGTGCATAGACCTAAAATAGTTGATGCGTGAAACCCATGTACTATTGCTGAAATTCTATTTGTGCAATTGAACATAGGCTTCAATAAGATTCAAATTTGCAGCATGGATGTTGTTAAAGTCGTCTTAATTTTAGTCCCACATCTGAAATAATCTTAGAATTAATCATTGTACTCTTATATATATATGAGGCAGTGTATTCAGTTATAATTATCTATTAAAGTATTCTTTACAGTTTCTATACTATACTTCAATATGGTATCAGAGCCTACAAAAAATTAGGGTTTCCCCTCTCGCTCTCTTTCTCTCCGAAACCCAACCCTCTCTCCAAAAAAATAAATAAATAAATAAATATTGTAACCCCTCCTTCCTCCGAAACCGAACCCTAACCTTTCCCCCGCTGCCATCGAACCCACCCGCCGCCATCATCTTTCCCCCACCACCATCAAACCCACCCCGTCGAGTCCCCGTCAACCACTGTCTTCCTCTCCCCAAAGCCACCGCCTACAACCCTCGTCGCATCCAGCTCCGTCGAGCCCTTATCGACCGTCGATCTGCACCTTTGCAGCCACCCATCGATCGCTGCTCCACCTCCGCATTCCCATCGTTGCCTCAACTCCGTAACCCGAACCTCCACCTCTTCTCATCACCCACCCCCCTCCTCCGCCGGCGTCAACCCCCCTGACCCCCTCCCCACCTCCTCAAAATACAAAAAAAATAGTTAGAAGAAAGAAAAAAGTCAGAAGAACCAAAAAAAAAGATGAAGCTCCGTGATGCGTGCTACTCCAAATTGTGCCAGTGTTTGATGTCCTCTTCAAACCTCATCTATCCTCCTCACCCGTTCTCTCCTTTAGATCTAATCTAGATCTGCTCCTCTGACGACCTCCGATAATTCAACAGTGACCTCTCCTCCCCCTCCCCCTCCTCAACAAACAACTGATTCTCCTTCTCTCTTGAAGGCCGAACGCATGACCACTGATAACCTCTCCGGACGCAGCAACACCTCTCCGGACACAGCAACTTCATGACATGGTCCCATTCTGTCATGTGTTTCCTTAAAGAGCGCGAGATGTACCATCATCTCACTGACCCAGCTCCTCTATCTATAGATCCCACATTCAAAGTCTTGGATCGTAATGATAACTTGATTGTCAATATGATGACCAATTGAATGGACTGGGACATCTACACCTCCATCACTTTCTTCGACACAGCCAAAGAAATTTGGGATACCCTTCATAACATGTACTTCTCTTCCAATAACATGCAGTGCCTGTATGATATCTTTTGTGATGCCATCGAGACCAAGCAAGGTGACGACAATCATGCATATCTATCACGATTCACTCAGTTCTTAGAAGAATGGAAGATCTATCACCCATACTCTACCGATTTTTCTGTCCACCAGCAGCAACGTGAGGTCCTTCTTGCCGTTCTAGTTTTGGGCAATATTCGTCCATATCTTGAAGGTGTTCGCTTACACATCCTCGCCACCAATGCCAGTCCCTCTCATCGTGATCTCCATGTTCAACTACCCCGAGGACCCCCTCCTGCTCTTACTAAAAAACCCACACCGTCTGCACTCGTCTCTGGCCGTAGCCATGGTTTTTCTGATCCCTCGCCATATCATCATCCTTCAGGGGTCGTGGTTCTTATTCTTCACGAGGCCGTGGTGATCGTTGTCGTGGCGGAAGTGAAATTCATCGCAACACTAAGCATTGTACCTATTCTCAGGGCCAGTCTCATGAATATGCGACTTGTTGGAAATGCATTGGTTGTCCTCCTGCTGCTCATCAGTCTCTCTGTGGGATCTTTTTCTTCCACTACTGCTCCTACGGTTGTGCCATCCTCCTCCCAGTATACCCTCTCTGCTGAAGAGTATCAGACATTCCGCAATTTGTTGTCTCCTCCTCCTGGTAATTTTGTTCACTCAGGTAATGCTTGACATGTTTCTTCACATCAATGGATTATAGACTCAGGTGCTTCTGAACATATGTCTCCTTTACCTCTTTCTTCTTTTTCTTTACTTTCTAATTATCATGTGCGCAGTGCTGATGACTCTCCTGTCCCTGTTGAAGGGAATGACGATATGTCTCTTTCTCCCGCACTCTCTCTTACATCTGTTTTACGTGTTCCTACATTTGTCTAACAACCTATTATCCGTTCCTAAACTTTCTCAGGATTTAAACTGTTCAATAATATTTTTTTCTTCTTACTGTGTGTTTTAGGACATTAAGACGAGGAAGGTGATTGGCACAGGTTGTAAACAACAAGGGTTATACATCTTGGATTCTCCTTTCTCGGCTTTTCATTCTTCTACTAATCCTGCATTATGGCATCGGTGTCTGGGGCATTCTTCCATTCATACTCTAAAGCATTTAGTTTCTGATTGTGAGTCTTCTTTTCAGCTATCTTGTGAGTTCTGTGAGTTAGGTAAACATCACCGAGTTCCCTACCCAGGACGCGTCAATCAACATAGTTAACATTTATTTGACTTAGTTCATTCTGATGTTTGGGGGCCTGTTGGTTTTCCCATATTTAATAAATATCGTTATTTTGTTACATTTATTGATGATTTCTCTCGCATGACATGGTTATTTCTCGTACACGATCATTCTGAAATGTTTACAATTTTTTAACAATTTTTCTATGAGATAAAAACACAATTTGGTACTACTCTTAAATATTTTCGTTCTGATAATGCAAAAGAATATGTGAGTTATGATTTTCAAAAATTATTTTCTCAATATGTAATTATATACCAAACATCTTGTGCATATACTCCTCAATAAAATAGGGTGGCCGAACGCAAAAATCAACATTTACTTCACACTGCTCATTTTTTGATGTTTGAAATGAAAGTTCTCAAGTTTTATTGGAGTTTTGCGGTTCTCACTGCCTGTTTTCTTATTAACCGTATGCCTACTCGTCTTCTTCAAAATCAGTCACCTTTCAACTTTGTATTTCCATTTAAAGATCAGTTTTTTCTACCACCTCATGTTTTTTGATGCACTTGTTTTGTTCAAAACCTCCAACCGGGCATTGATAAACTTGACCCATGTGCTACTAAATGTGTGTTTTTTGGCTAATCGCATTTTTCGAAAGGTTATCTTTGCTATTGCCCTTCACGAAAGAAAATGTTTACTTCGACAGATGTTTCATTTTTTGAACAAATTCCTTTCAAAATTTCCGATTTACCAAAGGTGGTTGTTAAGAATCTTGATTTCCCACAACGACACCATCACCACCACTATCGCCACCACTACCGCCACCACCGCTTCCACCACCACCTCGGCCAATGCAAGTTTATGTCAGAAGACGTATGAATCGTTCCGACTTGGCCATCCAAACTATAACCTCTGTTATTCAACCAGTGCCATCCACTTCTATCGTAAATATTCCAACAACAAACGATTTACCTATTGCTGAACGTAAGGCTAAGCATTTTTGTGCTCACCATCCTATTGCCTGGCTAGTTTCTACTTCTAAACTGAACAGATTTTTTTGAGTCTTTACCTCTTCCTCGAATTCCATCTCTATTCCTACCAGTGTTCAGGAAGCACTCAAGCACCTTGGTTGGACAGCAGTCATGAAAGAAGAAATGCAGACTCTTCAACAGAATGGTACTTGGCAGTTGGTTCGTCTCCCTATAAGTGGTAGATCAGTACGTTGTAAAGTGGGTGTTCATAGTCAAATACAATCCTAATGGCACAGTTAAACGACTCAAAGCTCGACTTGTTGCTAAAGGGTAAACCCAGGAATTTGGGGTCGACTATGCTGAGACCTTTTCTCCGGTTGCAAAACTCACATCTATTTGTGTTCTTATCTCTCTTGCATCCAATTGTTCTTGGCCTACTCAGCAGCTTGATGTCAAGAATGCATTTTTTAATGGAGATTAGAAAGAAGTGGTGTATATGCAGCAACCTTCTGGTTTTGAGCGGCAGGGGGAGAATATTGTATGTTCACTCAAAAAGTCACTTTATGGCCTTAAACAGTCTCCTCGAGCTTGGTTTGAAAAGTTCGGCAATGCTGTATGCTCATATGGGTTCTCAAGAAGATAAATCATTCTCTCTTCAGAAAGAAAAGAGGTAAAGGAATTGTTATTCTGTTAGTTTATGTTGATGATATCATTATCACATGCAGTGATTCCCAACAGACATCAAGTTGAGGTTAACTCAAACCTTTCAAACAAAGGATCTTAGTCCGCTTAGATATTTTCTTGGTATTGAGGTTGCACGCACAAATGATGGTAACTTTTTGTCTCAAAGAAAGTATTTCATTGATATTCTTACCGAGACAGAAAAGTTGGGATGTTGTCCCATTGACACACCTATGGATCCAAATATTAAGCAGTCATCCTTCTCCAATGATACATTGTTCTCTGATCCAGGATGATATCACAGGCTGGTTGGCAAACTCATATATCTTTCAGTAACTAGGCCAGATATTGCCCTTGCAGTTAGTCGAGTCAGTCAGTTTATGCATACACCAACTATCGCTCATTGGGAAGCAGTGGTTCACATTCTTCATTATCTTAAGAAAGCCCTGGGGCAAGGACTTCTCTTCAGGCTTGGTGAATCTCTTTTTTTACGAGGATATTCTGATGCTGACTGGGCAGAGTGAATTGATGACAGACGATCTACTAATGGATACTTTGTGTTCTTTGGAGGAAATCTGGTATCTTGGAAGAGCAAGAAGCAACATGTTGTAGCTAAATGGAGTGCAGAAGCTGAATACCGAGCCATTGGGCATTTGGTTTCTGAAGTTTTATGGCTCAGACCACTCCTTCGAGACTTGGCAATTCCAATATCTTCACCAGTTCCACTGTATTATGATAACCAAGCTGCTATGCATATTTTTGAAAATCCAGTGTGTCATGAGCGCACAAAACACATCGAGATCGATTGTCATTTCGTTCGTGATGAGTTGGAAAAGAAAGTGATCTCATTTTATATGTCCGGTCTGGTGACCAACTTGCTGACATCCTCGCTAAAGCATTACCTCCTAAGCTCTTTCAAACTTTCTTGAGCAAGCTTGGCTTCGACAATATCTACGCACCAGTTTGAGGGGGAGTGTTAAAGTAGTCTTAATGTTAGTCTCATATCTGAAATAATCTTATAATTAATCATTGTACTCCTATATAGGAGGCAGTGTATTCAGTTATAATCATCTAATAAAGTATCATTTTCAGTCTCTATACTATACTTCAACAGATGTCATCATTTAATGACTTTTTGTTTATATTTCTTCATCTATGTTTTCTAATTGTGTTGCAGGTTTAAATAGATGGCAGTTGATGATATTCTCATAGCTTATGAAATTTTAATTTTATATATATATATATATATATATATATATATATATATATATATATATATATATATATATATATATATATATAAACCTTCCATTGTGCACTCGCCATGGTGTGCACTCAGCCTTCGGGCCATCACATGGATGTTCCAAACCGTTCACATTGCTTTACACATCTAAATTAGTTTAAATATGTAAAACCAAGTCATTTGAAATTCATTTGCCCATCCATCTTGTCATTATAATAATAAAAAAACGATATTCAGTCATACAATTTTGTAACACTTCAATTCATGGGTAAATGAATTCAATGACATGATTTTATATATTTAGACTAATTTAGACGTGTAGATAAATGTGAACGGTTTGGATCATCCATGCAATGGCTCGAAGGCCAAGTGCACACGGAGTACACAATGATTTATATATATATATATATATATATATATATATATATATATATATATATATATATATAGAGAGAGAGAGAGAGAGAGAGAGAGAGAGAGAGAGAGAGAGAGAGAGTCTACATTGGCGGAGGTAGTGAAGGCTCAGGGGGAGCAGCCGCTCCCCCTGGAATTTGGCAGGCCCACTAGTAGGCCCAAGTGAAAAAAACCTCTGCTTCCCCTCAACTGGGCTTCCGCTCTTCTTTCGGCCCAAACTGCTCCCCTTCTTTTGGCTCACCCAAACTCATCTGCCCAAACCTAAGCTCCCAGGCTCCTTCTCCTCTTGTTTCTTCTTTTCTTTCTTTCTTTTCGCCTTCAGCCTCCACCCCAAATGGCGAAACCCTAGCTAGTAGCTCCCTCTCCTTTATTCTTTTCTTCCTTTCTTTCCATGCTCCAGTCCAGCCTCTGGCCCTCCGCCGAAACCCTTCACCGAAACCCTAGCTCTCTCTCTTCTTTCTTCTTATCCTTTTTTTCTTTCCATGCTCCAACATCCACCATTCCACCGAAAGTCCATTACCCTAGCTCATAATCCATAGATCCAACTCATCAAAGCCCTCAATTACAATTTTGAAACCTCCAAATCTTCAAGACTACCTCCAAAGTCCGAATCTCTCCCCTCCCAACTTGACGTAAGTCACAGTCTTGCAGATGTCGATGGTGACTTCACTAACTTTGTGAGTGAACTGTGTTCATTTTTTTTTTGATTTTTTGATTTTTGTTTTTTGAGAATTTTTGTTGTGTTGTTTGACCATGGTTTATTTAGTTGTTTGTAAGTAAATATCAATTTTGTTGTGTTTGAGAAATTAGGGATTTTAGTTGGTGAGTGATGGCTTGTAAGATGATTTGAAGGAGTTTAACTGCGCATTGATTACTTGGAAATCCTTTGGAATGAACTTTGGCCTTTTGATAGACTAATTTGTACTCGCTTATTATATTTAATCGAAAAATATGTGAACCAGGATCAGTGGCTTAATCAATGCACAGTTCAGGTTAGAACCAGGATCAGTGGCTTAATCAATGGTTGATTATCCTTATAATTTGTGTTGTGCTGCATGAATATCATCTTTTCTTCAAATAATGTGTATATCATCCTATGTTCAATTTTACTCTGCAATTCAGTAAATAGATGTGTATTGTGTACTTTCATAGATGGTTTTCTTCTGAATATTAAAGTGAAATACTTAATAATAGTTCATATCCTGATACGGCTTGTGCGTCTCAGTACTAGCTGATAATCGAAACCATTACTCTGGGAAGTATTCCAGTAAGTGGAAACAGTATATTTTCAACCGAATGGTTCTCATTCATACACAAATAATTGTAAGAACTTCCAATTCCTTCATGTGAGGAAGGATGGTACCTGCTGAATATCATAGAATGTGAGATATTCTCCATGGTTACCAGAAGATTCATAGCAAACAAAAAGAAAGCATTCCCATACAACTATTGAACTACAAATAAAGTTATTCACCTTCCATAAGAAATTTTATTTAGGCCAAAAGTTACACCACCATACTCTGAGCTGAAGTATCCAATGATTGAACATGATATTCCATGTATAATTGTTTTCAAACTTTTCCATCGATTTTAACCTAATAAATTCTTCAATGCGAGAGAATAATAAAAATAATTTAGACAAGAAGTAAATCTCAAAAAATGTAGTAGTAACTGTGGTACTTTGCAAGTCGAATTGTTCTTGTGTTGTAATTACGAGTATATCCTGATTCATTTTTTATTTCCCAGGTGAGGGAAGGCACCTATAATGTTGTGGGCCCTGAGATCCTGTCTTGTCAAAATTCCAACCACAGGTGATATCTACAAACATCAAAATCAAACAATAAATTTAGTTGAAATTATCCAAAATCAAACAATGTAAGTAAAGATCAATTTTGTTGTGTTTGAGAAAACAATTCCACAGAAAACTTCTCCATGAATATGTTTTCAAAATATTTGGTTGGATGTAAAAGTAAGTAAGGAGAACCACAATTTTGGTTTGTTTGAGTTGTATTAGCACTATTGAGAAAAGAGTTTCAAGTTATTTTTTTTGGGTTTGTTTGAGATGTAGATGAAAGTATACAAGAGAGAAAAGGGAAGAGTTTTCCTGGATGTGGAAAAGAAGAAGAAAAAATAATCATAAAGTACACATGAACAATGCTTACCCACATAAGACTGAGATGAAGCTCCTGAAAATCAGGACGTTCTTTCTCTTCCGCAACCTCAACCATTCCACCACCTCAATCACCACCTCCTAAACAACCACCTCTCTTCCCTTCCACACGGCCCCTCCATTTCCCACCACTATTTTCTTCTTACCTTCTCCATTACCCTCTTCATAAACCTGCTCCACCGCCTTTCCAATGTCCTGTATACCACTCAAATCCCCCCCTCCTCCAAAAACCTCAAACCCTGCCTTGGCCTTTCCCAACTCCTCCTCTACCTCTTAATCAACCTCATCCTTTTCCTATCCTGCTCCTACATTTCCTCCTCAGTCACCCACTACCTTTAGCACTAATCACCCCACCATTTTCCTTCATTGTCCTCTGGTTTCTTCCATGCCCAATCCTATTGTCCTCACCATACTCCTTCTAGTTCCTCATTCCCGATATGAGATCCCTTCATAGACCCCTATTGCGTGCTGAGAAGGAGAAGAGGTCAGCTATCCCACCTTTGAGAACCCCCGGCCCCTTGCGCTTCCATAGTGGGGCACCAAGTGAGGCATCGCAGATGTCCAAAGACACACCTAGAGAACCTATAGATCAACTTATCAAGGTGCATACCAGAGTGGAAAGTCTCGGTGGCGACCCAGAGGGTTGCGATTGGAGAACTATCATTATCTCCAGGGACAAGACTTCTCACCAGCTATCTGCAGAGGGAGGTTTTCCAGGCGAGATTATCTTTCTCGGAGGCTGTTAAAAGAAACTCGACGTCTGAGGTCAATAGTCCTCCACCTCATCCCCTAGCTGCAACTCAAACCCAGAGAGATCCTAAGGTGAGAGCTAAACATGCCTTCATTGAGAAAGACGGGTGGAAAACTAAAACGTGCATCCCCAGTCCCAAACCCTATGGGGAGAAGGTAGTCGACCAGGTTGCTCCGAAAGGCTTCAGGCGTAAAGAGAATGGGGAGTTGGAACCTTATTGTTTCAACTATAGGAAATGGGGCCACTGGAAGACTGATTGCACAGAAGACACCAAATGCTTCTATTGTAAGCGTAGCAGTCACCTTTCTACCGCATGTAGTCATCGTCCGGCTCACAGTGATGAAGAGGGTTCTATTGGTAGCGGCCAGGTTCTTTCAAGGTTGTTCACAAGGCCATAAGGCCTCATGGTCCTTCATTTAAGCATGAGTTAAAAGCTAGAGCGCAGATAGAGAATCCAACCCTATTCTCACAAGGTATTACCGACGAGATAAAGATGTGCAGCCCCCCTTCGACGGAGAGGGAGGTCTTCAGGGCGACCATTATACCTTCGGTAAAGATGGAGGACTTGGGGAACCGTCTACAATTTAGCGTTGTTGTAACAGTGGTGTTCGGGCACCCAAACAAAGGTACTATCAAGAGAGAGTTCTATTCGAGGTGGCCGAAAATGTTTGGATGGGATTGGACTATTAAACGGTTCAGCAAAAACGCGTTTATCATCCCATGTGCGTCAGAAGCTAGGGTTCAAATGGTGCTCAGTAAGAAAGCATTCTCCGGTGAGGGCTTTACTGTTACCTTTTCATGTTGGAGTCTCGACCATGGTGAATTCAAGAGGGATAAACTCGAGTCGAGATGAATTCTAATCTCCAATTTTCCGACGGAATGTTGGCATAAAGGTGGGTTTCAGGGGCTAGTTCAGTCGTTTGGATGGGTTGAAGAGCTTGATCAGGCGACCAAATTTCTCAATAAATTTGACCTAGCTCGGATTCGGGTGAGTTATTTTGCAGGGGTGATTATTCCTTATTGGATCGTCACTGTCTACAAAGGAAGGACTTACATAGTCGATATAACCGTTGAAGTGAAGAAATTTGTGCTGTGCATTTTTCGGATGGCATAAATGCTGGCGTCGAAATGGGTCAAGGGAGTAAGAGGGATTCCAAGGTTGAAGATGATGGTCGGCCGTTGGATGGAGGTATTCCAACGGTGGATCTTGAGCCCAAGAGATAATCAAAATACAGTGCTGACTTGGCTATGAATAAGGACAAGGGCGTTGTGATAGGTGGTGGGTGTGTTGAGCTGGCAAAACAGGGTACACTGGCTTTGGGTGCTGTAGCACATTCTGAGACACTTACCTCACGCAGGTCTTCAGCGGCGCTTCGAGAAGCGCGCGCAGTGTCACAAAGGACACCTTTCGCTTCCGAGGTAGCACAGTACGAGGGTCGAGGTATGGGTGGTGTGATGGGTGTCAGGGGTAGGGGATCAAATGAGGGGTCTGCTGCCTCGATTTCTGAGGCTCTACAATCTTCTATGCAGCAAGCTTTTGTACAATTCTTGAGATTATCTAGAGACCAATTGGATTCTTGGTCTAGTTTACTTAGAGCCTACTCTCATGGGCCACCTAAGCCTATTCAAGAGCCGCTTATCAAAAGTGACGTCAGTTTGAGAGAGAGAGAGAGAATAAGTTGCCGTCTTCTGGGCAGGATGGTCACCTTTGAATGTTATTATCCAATGAAGAGCTCTCTAATGAGGCCACGTTATCTCAATCTATCAGATTGGCGAATCTTGGAGATTTATTGCCAGATAGGGCTAGAAAAAGGACTTTGGAACCCGATAAAGAGAGAGACGAGATGGAATCAAAGCAAGACTCTGAGCGAGTCACTGCTATAGAAAATTTGGATTCCCCCAACGATGATGATCTTATTGATGCATTGAAAAACATTGAAGAGGATTCTCCCCTTATTACGGTGGCACATATTTGGGACATTGAGAGAGAGAAAAGAGTCGAGGATTCTCCCATTTCTAGACGTGTTTTCTCTAGTAAAGGAAAAGGGAAGGAGACGGCAATAGAGGATCTCAGGTGCAGTTCGAGGCAGAGGGAAAGGCACAGGGATCATCCTATTTCTAAATATGATCTGATTGCGTTAGCAGCCAAAATGAAAGTGCCCGTTTATGCCTTGGCAGGTGAGTCTATTTATAATTTTGCTATTATAGATTTTGTTCCTGATTCTTTGTTAACTAATTTAGCCAAGGTTTATCGAGTTGACATGAGTTGTGAGGGTTCTTCACAATTAGAGTGTGCTAAGAGAATTAGAGATTGGATTAAGAGTCCCATTGGTCTTTGATAGACTAATCTCTTGAGAGTTTTATCATTTGTTGTATAATAGTGTACGCCTTTTGGAATGTTAGAGGTTTGAACTGTAGAAAGAAACGCAGTAAAGTCATGGAAACGTTTTCCTATCATCGTCCTTCTGTGCTAGGACTGTGTGAGACTAAGATGGAAAATCCATCTTCTGAGCTGCTTGGAAAACTGGGGGCATCAGTGTAGGTTTCGATGCAGACATCTTTCAAGGCCTAGAATTCTGGATTGGTAATTTCTCTGTGTCTGTCAGACTTAAAGCTAAGAGCGAGGGTTTTTGTCACATCTTTTCTATGGTCTACGGTCCTAATGGGGCGTCTAACCGGTCTCAATTTTGGGGTGAACTTTGTGCTATTCATAATAAGTGGAGAGACACGTGGATTATTGGGGGGGACTTCAATATTACATGGTTCACTGATGAACACCTAGGTCAAGGGAGTAGTCAGATTGAGAGATCTAACTTTAACCAGGTTATCAATCAATTAAAGTTGAGGGAAATTCAATTTTCCGATCGTAAATTCACTTGGTCTAATATGCAAGATAGACCCATTCTCGCCAAATTAGACTACATTTTCATTTCTGAGGAGTGGGAATTACACTTTCCCCTTGCCTCTGCTAAATCTTCCCTACGTAGTACATCTGATCATGTCCCACTGATTCTCTCCTTGGGTGGAGAGTCTCGTAGAAGGGCTAGGTCTTTCCGATTCGAAAAGTCTTGGCTTCGTAATGATAATCTTCGATCCATCATTTCTAATTCTTGGGAGGCTCCTGTAGAGGGGAGGGAGGGAAGTTGACGAGATGCTGTGTCCACATGGAACTTTAAGATTCGTAGACTTAGAAGTACTCTTAGACGATGGGCAGCAGATGAAAGAAGACGTGCTAATGGTGAGAAGGAGCGTATTATTGTGCATATTCATGCCCTAGAACTTTTGGAGGAGGATATAGTTCTAGATAGGGAGGAATCCACCGACCTACTTAATTCTAGAAAAGATATAGACATCATCTTCCAAAAAGAAGATGATTATTGGAGACAAAGTCGCGTGATCAATGGCTACTATAGGGGGATGCTAACACGACATACTTCCATAGGATTGCCAATGGTCGGAGAAGATCCAATTACATTTTTTGTCTCAACATTGAGAATAGGTGGGTGATGGACCAACTCTCGGTTAGTTCCCATACTGAGAGTCATTTTCGTGGGCTTTTAGGACGATCTAGAGGTCCCTTGTGCTCTCTTAACGAGTCCTTCTGGTCCCGACCGCATATTTTGGGTTTGGAAGTTCTTGAAAAACCCTTTGAGATGAGAAAGATTCATTGTGCTGTTAAAGACTTAGGTTAGGACAAAGCGCCTAGTCCAGACGGGTTCCCAGTCTTTTTTTATACGGCCTTTTGGGATATTATCAAATCTGATCTGTTCAGAATCTTCGAGGATCTATTTCAGAATGATGCACAAATCGAGCGCCTAAACTTTGTGTCTATTGTTTTAATTCCCAAAACTGAGGAAATTAAACAGGTTGGTAATTTTAGACCTATTAGCCTCCTGAACTCTTCCTTCAAAATTTTCACTAAAGTTTTGGCCAATAGATTGAACCCGTGGCTTAACTCTATCATTCACCCAGCCCAAAGTGGATTCATTCAAGGGAGAGACATTTAGATAGCACAACAATGACACATGAGGCCATCTTCCAATGTGATCGTGATAGAGAAGAGGGTTTCTTCCTTAAACTTGACTTTGAAAAGGCTTATGACACTGTCGAATTGGATAGTGTAATAGAGGTCCTTCAAACTAGAGGGTTTGGTCCCAGATGGATTGGATGGGTAAACCTGTGTATCAAGAGAGGTAAATCTTCGGTGTTGATTAACGGCTCCCCTAGTAACATCATCATGTGTAAAAGAGGTCTCAGACAGGGTGATCCTTTATCCCCTCTTCTGTTTACTCTGGTTGCTGATGTTTTCTCAGAAATAATTCAACATTGTTCTAATCAGCATCTCCTTCGAGGCATTGGATGTTTGGATGGCATTCGTGGCATTCCCATCCTACAATATGTTGATAACACACTTCTTTTCAGGAGGAATGAGATCAATGAGGTCCTCATTTTCAAGGCCATCTTACTGTTCTATGAGGCTTGGTGCAGACTGAGAGTTAATTTTGAGAAGAGCAATCTCATTGGTCTTGGCAGATGCGATAAGGTGGTGCCAGCGCTTCTGACAAATGTGTTAGATTGCAAAGTTGGAATGTTCCCCATTAAATATTTGGGAGTTCCACTGCGACCAGGTCAACTTAAACGAAGTGATTGGAACGTACTCATTGAGTGAATCGAGAAATGACTACCTGGATGGAAGAAGAAACATCTCTCGCTTGGGGGCAGAATCACTCTCATTAATGTTGTTCTCTCAAATCTTCCTATCTATTGGATGTCGATCTATGAATTCCTTTCCTGGGTTATCAACAAGATTGATAAAATCCGTAGAGACTTTTTATGGAAGGGTAGTAGTAAGGAGGGGAGAGGCATACCCTTAGTAAAATGGAGCATGGTTTGCAAAGGAAAGAGTTTGGTGGGCTAGGGATCCTTAATCTTAGAGAGATGAATGGTGCCTTAATATGCATATGGTGGTGGAAAATCCATTCTCGTCGCTCCACTTTTCATGGCTGGGTGCGTTATCAGAGAAGTAGACGTTTCAAGTTTGAGGGGTGGGCATCACCGGAGAGGTATTTCCCCAGTTTGAAAAGGGATCGACAAAGTGGGCGAGTTATTCCATTGTCACTCACCTGGTAGGGTGGGGAACGGAGAAAATACTAGATTTTGGCTCGATGTTTTGAGTGGTTCCAATACATTGGCATTTATCTTTCCTGAGTTGTTCGAGTTAGCCCTCGATAAGTTTGCCTTGGTTGCAGACTATTGGGTTAGGGATTCATGGCACATTAAATTGTCTTCTCGTAGTGTGGGTAGTGATGAGATCAGTTGTTTACCTTTATACACTTTTTTAGAGAATTGGACGCGTATCGTTACTAACCGTCAGGATGAAAGGGGTTGGCGTCTTGCTTCCAATGGACTTTTTTCAGTCAATTCCTTGTATATTTCCCTCTTTGACAGGGGAATGAGATGCGCTGAGAACAAAGTTATTTGGAATACGAGTGCTCCGCACAAGGTCCAGGTATTCATGTGGCTGGTCCTCAAAAAAGCAATTTTAACTCGGGAGAATCTTGCAATTAAGAGATTGATCACGGTGACTTCTTGTCCTAGGTGTGGAAGCTTGTTAGAAACCATCGGTCACATATTTCTTGACTGTGTTCACAGTAAACGAATATAGGAGTTCCTTCTTGTTGGCTTTGGCCTCAATTGTTTTCCCCTACATGTTTCTCATCTTTGGGGAGTATTTACAAATCGTGAGGTGGGTTTTGAGAGTCTCAGGGATGGGGATTGTTTAGTTGCAGCTTCATTATGGGTTATTTGGCTCGACAGAAATGACTTGCGTTTTAGAAATCAGTCTTGTAACTTTATACAATTGATTCACAAAATATTCTCACTCACTTCTTCTTGGATCTCCATTCCAGGTACTAGAAAGAAAGCGCGTAAGGGACCTTTGTTTCCTAGAGAGGAAGGCGCAATATTGATCGGTCGATGTCTCAACCCCGGTCTTCTCTGGTTGCTGGAGAGTGTAGACGGAGGCCACCTGTCTCTTTTGGGTCGATGCTTGGGGGTGATGTTCATGTATCAGAGTAGTCTCTCAGTGTTTGCTTGGGAACCCACATATATTTGTAGACTACGAGTATTTTGAGTTATTTTGAGCCCCTTTGTAACTTTGATGTATCTTTGTTATAATCGTTTGAGCTATCTATAAGATGACCAATGGCAACTCTCATGCCATCTTTATTTTTAAAACAACAATCCTTACCCACCAAAATTCCCCCAAAATACCCGGATTTCAAAAGCCTAAAAATACACATGAACAGGATATCAAAAGCCTAAAAATACACATGAACGTGAATAGTGCTTATCCATCAGATTAGAGTTCAAACAGTCATCTTACAGCCAAACAAATCTACGAACAATGCCTATGGACTTTCTTTCTGCCAAACAAACAGGCCCCAAGTGTAAGCACAAGATTTTGTTTGCAAAATTCTCTTAATAGCATCAATAATTCACTTATTGACTACTTGTCGGTGTCAATTGAATACTTTAAATGTGGTTGCTCTTTCAAATATATTTTGTGAGCAAATGGCCTTTTACCATGTCTGTATATGTTCGCTCAATTAAACTTCATTGATCGTACTTGAGCCTGCTCCCGCATCACAGATGAGGGAGTGGCGGAGGTTAATGGGGGAGGGATCTACAGAAATACTATCACATGCATCTAGAATTTTGGATCAACTTGATATGTACTCGTCTGGTTCCAACGATCAACCAATAATATATATTTGGTTTCTGTTCATAATTACTGCATTTTTTTTTTTGGAGAAATGTGATAATTAATATCAACAGACAAGTTACAAACATAAAGAGTATCTCGTGTGTAAAAAGACATTCTCAAAATGTATGAAATGTTGCACTATGTACTTGACCAATACATCACTTTATTGCCAAAATAATGGCTTGTGAATTAACTCAAAAAAAAAAAAAAAATGGCTTGTGAACCAAAAATGTATATAGGCCCCGCGCTGTACCGTCGGATTGAAATGTAATGCTTGTATGGTCGCTTGGTAAAGAGCTTCTAATTAGGAAAAGTGTATCTTATGCTCATTTCATTTCTCCACAGTCATGCTTCAGAGCTAGGTTACCTAAACCTATGTTTCTTTTTGAGGTCCTCCTTTCTTTGCTTCGGATTCTGTGAGATGGTTCAATCTGATACATGGGCAAACATATCACAGGGGAAACTCTTTCTGAAGAGCATCAATGTTACGTGAATCACAAGCTTCAAACATGTCGTTCCGAGATGCACAGCTGTGACAAAAGAAAGACATTTGTTATATGATTTCTAGAAATGCTATTTTCTCAAAAGAAATTTATTTATGAATTTAAGAATTCTAGTTGCAGGGCAGAGCCAGGAAGTGAGGAATTTTCATTAGCAGGGTGGGGTAAGGAGCCAAGAAATTTAATTTACAAAAAATAACTTAGAATATTTGTATAAGCAGTATGAACTCCGGATGAGTACTACTTGACTACTTGATGTTCTTCAATAAAATTTCCCTGCATCCAGACCCCATTCTAACATTCAAGCATTTTTTCCAAATTTTTTAAAATTTTAAGTTGGCAATGAAACAGGTGAAGAACCAACTGAAATGAGTCATGTCTTGAATTTTATATTTCATATTGGCGAATTTCAAAACTGTCCTTAAATTTTAAGGCATGGATATTTTAGTTCATTCCTCTGAATGATGATGCTATGACCTAGAAGCCCTCGAAGAAATCCGACATGATAAATAATAAGTAGAAAGAGTATAAACCACCACTAATATATATGTGCATCAGAGAGAAATTCGAGAGGATACAGATGCAAATGATGTCATCAAAGCCATGCATCTTCCACCATGTTGAGTTCAAAGAGAATGAATTCTTTGTGGTATGATGATCCCAAGGGACTGGCTGTAGGCAGTTAGAATTACTTGTCCTCTTTATTTCAGTTTCTGCAGATTCCTTTCCTACTATCTTCAACCGAAATGTTTGTGTTTTTTTTTAGGGGGAGCACCTTCATCTCGACTTAGCTAATTAAGTACTGTTGCACAAATCTAATATATATATATATATATATATATATATATATATATATATATGCTCATTTACTCATTTACTAAATGAGCAAGTTGCTCATATCCCCTTTTACCCTATATATATATATATATATATATGCTCATTTACTCATCTCTACTACTATAATGGGAGAGCCCTTTAGTCAGTAACCCAAGTCAGTAACCCAACCCGTGCAACGCACGGGTTGGGTTACTTTGGTAAATATTTTCGAAAATGGACCTGTTAGGTAAATATTTTCGAAAGTGGATCAGTTTGGAAATTATTTTCTTTTTAATTGTGGACTAACTTTGGTAAATATTTTAGAAAGTGAACCTGTTTTGTAAATATTTTCGACAGTGGATCGGTTTGGAAATTATTTTCTTCTTACCCTTTTCATTATCCTTCAATTTTTTCCACGTGCACGTGTGCACGTGTCTGATACTAGTTTACTAAATGAGCAAGTTGCTCATATCCCCTTTTACCCTATATATATATATATATATATGCTCATTTACTCATTTACTAAATGAGCAAGTTGCTCATATCCCCTTTTACCCTATATATATATATATATATATATATATATTGAGTCCTGATTCTTTTGCTCGTGCCACAGGCATTTTTTATTCCTTTTCTAGCGCCACATGTCATTTCCATGTGAAACACGTGATAAAATTCACATCTATCATCTTCCTTTCCTTTCGCCAAGTGGCATTTTCATGTTAAACACATTATAAAATTTACATTTCGAATATCTCGATAGTAACTAATCATTTATCTAGTATTACTTATCCAACTACAGTTCTTTTAACCTAATTATATCATCTACATTAATTGTCATTAGATAAACATTATTACATTACTACTTACTGATGAAATTAATTAAATATTTATTAAAAAAAATTTAAAAACTCATGATGTCTCATCTTTATCATATCCAGTTAAAATAATACTCATAAAATATATCTCTTCTATAACTAACTAAATTTATCAAGACGTAAGAGATAATATGTATATTCTAAATGCATATTCTCTATATATGCATGAGATATTTATTTGCTATTCTCTCTTACAAACAAATTTTTTTTATTAATCTTTTTCTTTTTGTCATGTATTATTTTAATTATAGGGTCAACAACAACATGAATGATGTAAATTGTATACATGTACATGGCCAAAGTGAGGAACTCATGATGTAGATTTATTGCACATTAACATGTTTTAAAGTTGATTTTAGACATGTCTACTAAGATTTGATGTTAAAATTGCGAGATAGTTAGTATGATAATTAATTGTCTTTTCAATTTTTTGTTGCAATATGTTCACCGGTTTTGTTTCCTTCCTTAATTGGATGAAATGTTGAGTTTTTATTTTTTTCTTTAAAATATTTTCTTATATGTTAGCTTAACTATTTTATTTATTTCTTTTCCAGTTAAAAAAAAGATTAATTTAATAACTGGGACAATAGAGAATTTTAACAAAATAATATAATATATCTTTTCGTGCATCGCACGAGCTATATGTTAGTTATACAATAAAGTTAAAACAGACCTGAGGGAAATCCTCAAATAATTCCAGGCATTATCTGCCTTTGGATTCATGGCAAGCGCTCTCACATAGTAACGGATAGATTCTTCATACAGTCCCTGGAAGCAGAAAGGAGAACTATCAGATGAATGCAACATCTGGGATCTTTGCTTTAAAAAAAAAAAAAACATGACTGCAAGCTTTGTAATACAGATTCATATGCATAACAAGGTAAAAGGTTTCAGCCACATCATTTTTGGTTGAAAGTTTACAGGTCTGAAACTTGTGATATAAACTCGGGTTCAGCACAGCGGTCTGTACCGCCACTGGGTAGGCCAACCCCCAATTATTAAAGAAAGGTGTTATTCAGATTCGGCTAAGCATCAACCAATTTTGTATGATCCCGGCCAAAAACTAGGCAAATCTCAAAGAAAAGAAAAATCAAAGCTATGTTAAAAGCAATTTTTGTTGGGGTTTGTGGATCCAATACACGATAATGGGGTTGGAGATATCAGATGAGAAGAAGAGTCGAAGAAGCTGGAAGCTGCTGCAGCCAGTTACGGTCGACCGTAGGTGGATAGTCGACCGCATTCGTACAGGCAAAAGGAACGGTCGACCGTGCAGTCGACCGTCACTCTCTCTGGATGGGCCCCGTATCTTGAAGAGGCGACCGGTCGACCGCGCAGTCGACTGACTTGCTCTCTGTTGGACCTTGTGCAGTCGAAGGAAAGAACCGGTCGACCGATTTGGTGTTGCGGTTGACCATCTCGACGCCGATTGATGAGCGGCTGAGATTAAAGTTGTGTAATCCTATATATATTGTATTGTGTACGATTTTAGGGTTAAGTGAAAAGAAAATAGAGATCTACCAGCCGTCATTAAGAGAGAGGGAGATAGAGAAAAACCCTACACCTTGGTGGTGAATTCTTAAGAGATTTGTAAACCTAATCTTCATATTTTCTAGTGGAAATCGCAGGAGTGCCTCTGCGCGGGAAAGTAGCCATTGTTTTGGGTGAACCTCGAAAAAATCTTGTGTGTTCTTGTGTGTTGCTTTTGGTTGTTCTCTCTTCTCTTGTTTTGATTCTATAGTTCTTGCATCTCGTCGTCGTCATTGTTGAGTTTATTCCGCAGTTAGAATTCAACAATTTTCATATATCAATTACTTCTTCCTCGTTAAAATGTATTTATATACATATAAAAAAATATAACATGAAACTTTTCATATAGCGTACATCAGGCATAGGCACTGAATTGACAAAAGAAGATAGATCAATGGTTAAAAAACGACGTACAAGTCTGGAAGCGGAAATATGATGCTTATGGTGGTTGGGGAGCGGAGAGAGTAGAATAAGATCTAAATGTACATGGGTTTGATAATTAAAAGAGGATACGAGAACTTTTAATTTGACACTGGAGAGATGAACAGGCAAGAAAGCTAATCACAATCAATAATATTAAAATTTTCTTCGCTATCAACTTCGAGAAAATCTTTAATTGACATTGAAAAGATCAGACCTGATTAGCGTATCCAATACCCATGTTTGCCCAAGCTCGAACATAGTTTGGCTTCAAGTCGAGTGCCTGAAAAGTCATATGGCAGACAAAAGAAACCATGAGCAGATAAAATAAGAATTGAGGGGAAGTGCAATTTTGCAAACAAGAATTAAAGGCGAAATATACCAGACAGTATTCTCATTTATAACAATAAGGAACATAGAGATTAAACATTTGAATGCAGGATGCAAGAAATTTTAATGGGAAACATATTAAACTCTGAAGCATGAAATAAGCTAAAAGTACACATGTGACATGTAAACCTTTCCATAATCCATGATACAAGTTTGACATTCTCAGCATTAGCAGCAGCACAAGTACAAAGCATTCATATCAAATCTAAATACTTTAGAAAGAGAATTTTTCATTAATAATTATAATATTTGTGTATGGTCCTAAATTAATGACTCCACAGCAAAAAATAAATAAAAAAATCCCTATCTCATTTACAGTTGAAGGAGGGTATTGAGTTTCAATGCATTAAGAAGTTTGTAAAATGAGAACTTTGGACTCAGAACTACAAAATTAAATGACAAATACAGTATTTCGGGACGAACTTCTGTAGAAAAAGAATATACCATTGAGCTCAAATGCCCAAACTTGCAATAAGGAAGCCAAAAAAAATATGCTGAAGTGTGAATCACCCCCCCCCCCCCCCCCCCCCCCAAAAAAAATTTCTTTTACAAAAGACAAACCTGTTGATATGCTAGTATTGCATCTGAACTTTGAACACTGTTAGCTTGGGTTGCACCAAGCTTGTTCCAGAGAGAGTAATCCTGTGGCTTGAGTTTTAGAGCTGTCCGAAACGACTCAATGGCTTTATCATATTCTCTTGACAGATTGTATAAGACACCAAGAACAATATGCACATCAGCATCCTCCGGCGACATCTGAGCAGCTTCAATAAACAATCTAGAAACCTGATATAGAAAAGCATAAAATAGTTAAGGTACAATTGTACAAGTATACCAAACAAATTATCTGCCGATTCCCACCAATCTTTGTAAGTTGTAACAACAAGAACTATTCCTAAATATCTCTAATAAAAAATCAAGAAACTAAAGAAAATAAAATTGAAAAAATATAATAAAAATACAATCTACTGTCTCTAGGTTGATAGGCAACGAACCTAATGTAACTCATCATACCATATATTTTAAAACAATTTGCTAAACTGAACAAAAAGAACCATAAGAACTTTCAAATAGTTGTACTTACATCAGCATAATACAGAGAATCTCCCCGGTCTGGAGGAGCAATAGACCCATATTTAGGGTGATTCTGGAGCCATCTGTAAAGATATCTCAGTGCCTCTGGCTGCTCCAATTCTACATTCACAAACAAAAATCTCAACATAATTCTTCAAGTGTGACCTTAAATAACATGTGTATAAGTATTATGATATGGTTAGTCAAACTCGAGAATGTACGATCAAAAGTAAATGGATGCAAAGTAACAAAGAAAAATATCAGTAAGCAACTCATAAGAACAACCTCCCAACAGAAGAAGGTTTAAATTCTTGCATGCAGACAAGACAGGAAGAAGGTTAAAACCTAGAACTAGGAACCGACTTATGAACACATGCAATGCATGTCTTTCCTACAAAAAACAATGAGAAGAAAAAAACATTACTTTAGGAGATGTAACAATCGAGATTATATACTATATCTAAACGTGAGTTAGGTCATAGCTACCACATAGACAGGACAGATTAGTATTTATATGGAAATATGACATAGAACATAGATATCAAAAAAAAATTAAATCAAACACAAGAAAGATTAGAGGATACCGAAAGCCAAAAAGGATCAGCCTGAATGTCTCTTTAAAATATAATAATAATTCATCCAAATAACAGAATGTATAGTGTAAAGATTTAAAGATTTAAGCATTCTAATACAGAAGTGCCTGAGATTAAAGGATTTAAAGATTTAAGCATTCTAATATCAAAGTGTTAGGAATTGTGGCCTCAAATACACGTAGGCACTGAGTACTTGAAGTTGGAGAAGAAGAGGATGGGACAAAGAAGCAAGAGAAGACAAGCAGCGAGTAGAAGAATGCAGTCTGGAGAGTTGCGGTCGACCGACCTGGGGGTGCGGTCGACTGACCTAGTCTGCTGAGAGTTCTTCGAGTGTAAAGGTCCAACAGAGGAGAGGACGGTCAACCGACCTTGGGTGTGCAGTCGACCGGTCATGTCTCGGGTTTGGTTCTACACGTTGCGGCCGACCGATTTCGGCGGCTGATTGTTTTTGGGCTTACGAGTTTAAAGGCCCAATTGCTAGATTTGTGTTTATCTTTTAGGATTTACATGGGGACTATATATATGGCCGTAAACTCTAGGATTTAGTAATCTGAATAGATCAATTTGTGTAATCAAGAGGTGGGCCGTTATCATTGTTCAACTTCAAGAGAGAATTGTGCCGAGTGTTTCAAAGGTGAGAGAGAGATTGAGAGTTGTAATCTCTTTGTAATCTTTGTATTTCTTGGGAAATAAGAAGTATTGGTTATCTCTGCATATTGATTGTGTTCTTGTGAGATCTTGCATATATTGTGGTGGCTTGTTCTTGGTTTATCTAAGTCTTAGGAGTTTCTATTACTTGTGGTGTGTTTCCGCTATTAGCACTATGAGTTGTGGGGTAGATTCTCCAACAAGTGGTATCAGAGCAGTTGATTCGAGATAGCCGATAACAAGATGAAGATCGAGAGATTCGATGGAAGTGACTTCGCGATGTGAAAGATTCAGATGATTGCGTATCTTCGTCAGAAAGATCTTGAGGGTCCGTTGTTTGATGAGAAGCTGGTAGGTGCAGACAAGGATGCGAAGGTCTTGGCGGATTGGAATCGTTTGGATCAGAAGGCGCTGGGACAGATTCAGTTGGGGCTGAGTAGGAAGGCGTTATTTCATATCTCGAAGGCAAAGACCACAAAGGAGGCTATGGAGATTTTCACGGATATGTATGAGAAATCGTCAGCATCTAATCAAATTCTTCATCTGAAGAAATTGGTTAATATGTAGTTGAGGGAAGGGAGTTCAGTAGCAGAGCATGTGAACAATTATTGTATGGTTTACAACCAGATGAAAGTTACAGGTTTGAAGTTTTCAGAGAGGGGGCAATCATTGTTACTTCTATCTACTTTACCTGATAGTTATGGTACGGTAGAATAGACTATTACAGGCACTATGACAGATTCGACGACTCTACAGGATGTGGTGAGTAGTATTCCGAATGAGGATGCGAGAATGGTAAGAAACGGGAAATATCCATCATCTTCTAGAAATTCTGTCATGTACGTTGTGAAGAGACATGGGAGATCTAAGAGCAGTCGAAGAAGAAATGATCAGAGTAGTTCATTTGAGAGTGGGTCTGATGACAGTGATGGGGGACATGGGCCTGAGTGCTGGTAATGTCATAAGAAGGGTCACATGATGCGTAGTTGCAAGGCTTATATGAAGAAGCGGGAGAAACCGAAGAAAGATACCCAAAAGGAAGCTCAAGTGGGGCTTGTTGAGGATCTATGCTTATCAGCTCGGGAGGAATTGAGCACTCAAGATTGGTGTATTGATTCGGAAGCTTCTTTTCATTGCACTATGATGAGAGATATTTGATGACTGTGAGGAGGGTTCTTTTGGAGATGTGATGGTGGAAAATAATCACCAGGGTCCTGTACGTGGGGTTGGTACCGTTCGCGTGAACACCATTGATGATCAAAGTGTTGTCTTGCAGGAGACAAGACATGTTCCAGACTTGAAAAAATATCTTATCTCGATTGGAAGGCTAGACAAGGAGGGGTTGTCTACTACAGTTGGTAGTGGGGAGTGGTGTATAGCTGCAGGTTCAAGGGTGATTGTAAAAGGAAAGCGTGAGGGAACGTTGTATTTGCTTAAAGATGTGAGGAGCGTTTCTTCTGTAGTTGACTCTCAGCCGAAATCGAGTAGTAGGTTGTGTGGGGTGCAACCGAGTTCTTTCAGTTGTGGAGGAGAGGTTACAAATTTAGTGGGAGCACTGGCCATGGAAGTGATCCTAGAGGGCAAGACGTTGCTGCGGTAATGGTACTTTGCGATATGGCAGTTGAAGCTTCAAGTTGCTCTTGTGTGATAGAGAGCACTGGTATCGATATGCGGGGTGATGTCGATGAGGGTAACCGAATTGGGACAGTAGGGGTTGAACAGTCTGCGGAGTTTGTGGAGGTGTCGTCCACCGAGACTTCTAATGTAGATGGTGCATTGAGGTTTTGAACCATGTCCGATGTTGATGGAGAT
Source organism: Hemerocallis citrina (assembly GCA_017893485.1). Lineage (NCBI taxonomy): Eukaryota > Viridiplantae > Streptophyta > Magnoliopsida > Asparagales > Asphodelaceae > Hemerocallis > Hemerocallis citrina. Next base: position 136,058,719 of record CM030358.1, on the reverse strand, counting down.
TCTGCGAGTTGGGGAGTCTTATAACACGGAATCCGACACGGAAGGTTATTTCTCCGGTATTCGTGCTCTATGCGATTGGTGGAGCACATCCTTCATGAGGCGATGAGGGGTGGTTGGTGCACTCTACGTGGTGGAGTGACGGAGGTGCTCTTCATAAGAGTGCTCCCATGAAAGTGGGAGATTGGCAAAGATAATGCGATGTGAAGATTGCAATAACTTTGAAGCGTTGTGTATTTGGTCCAAGTGGGAGATTGTTAGAAATTGTGGCCTCAAATACACGTAGACACTGAGTACTTGAAGTTGGAGAAGAAGAGGATGAGACAAAGAAGCACGAGAAGACAAGCAGCGAGTAGAAGAATGCAATCTGAAGAGTTGCGGTCGACCGACCTAGGAGTGCGGTCGACCGACCTAGTCTGCTGAGAGTTCTTCGAGTGTAAAGGTCCAACAGAGGAGAGGACGGTCGACCGACCTTGGGGGTGCAATCGACCGGTCATGTCTCGGATTTGGTTCTACACGTTGCGGTCGACCGACTTCGGCGGCTGATTGTTTTTGGACTTACGAGTTTAAAGGTCCAATAGCTAGATTTGTGTTTATCTTTTAGGGTTTACATGGGGGCTATATATATGGCCGTAAACTCTAGTGTTTAGTAATCTGAATAGATTAATTTGTGTAATCAAAAGGAGAGCCGTTATCATTATTCAACTTCAAAAGGAGATTGTGCCGAGTGTTTCAAAGGTGAGAGAGAGATTGAGAGTTATAATCTCTTTGTAATCTTTGTATTTCTTGAGGAATAAGATTGCATATATTGTAATGGCTTGTTCTTGGTTCATCTCAGTCTTGGGAGTTTCTATTGCTTGTGGTGTGTTTCCGCTATTAGCACTACGAGTTGTGGGGTAGATTCTCCAACACAAAGTGCCCGATATAGATAATAAATTACAATAGACCCAGGAAAGGACTGCATTAAAGTTGAACGGAAGCTGAAACTTACCATTAGTATAACTCACGCCAAGGGCAAGCAGCACTTCCAGATTGGTTGGATCAGCCTCTTGGGCACGCATCATAGATGCAATAGCCTGAAACACTCATGATTTGCAATAATTAAAAATTCATATGAATAACTAACAGGACAGCTTGCTGGAAATTATTGAGCTAAACTATGACCTGCGAATATGTAGGTAATTTAATATAGCATGTAACAGTGAATCTAATGAAAAACGCTGAAAAGAATAGTTAATGAGTTTCTAACCACCATAATCCTTATTTTATGAAAGCAAATACCATGTTTTAGAAAAACGAAGAAACAATAAACTAAAAAGGTTATAGATAAAAGTGTCCTCAATCAACAGATAGCTTATAAGCATCTAACGACACCATTGACCATATAACAAAACCAGTATTTGATAGCAAATATATGGAGTTGACGAGTAAATCATGAATATTTGCTTACCTTAAAGAGTAAGATATCAGTCTCTTTCTAGATGTTAACAGCCTTTCTAAATAAACATCATATCTATGGTTTGCCATAGCAGGGCCGGCCCGGAGTTCCAGGGGCCCGAGACGAAAACTTGTGATATGCTGCATATGCATAAACATTTGCTTCCAAATATATACTGTATGCAATGATATGCTCAGTTAATATATACCCTGAGGTGAGTAATTCACTATGGATCTTGTCAAACAAACTAGTGAAGAAGAACTTTTAAATGATGGGAAACTGTTAGTTCACAGATTATTGTTGAAATATAACTTGTCTGTATATAGAAGTCTCGCACATAGCAAAAGACTTTAGGCGGGATTACAAGAAGTCTCTACAACAAACAAAGCTGTGACAACGCAACTATAGGAAGTTGTCTATAGATGTAATGCAATATTTTACACTAATCCGAACATGCAACATGAAGAAGTTGAATAAAAAAAATGCCATAATGGCGCATGCTTCTGTACAAATTGTTAAGATACATATTACATACTTTGATTGTGTAGTTGCCTAAGTTAAACTAGGAAAGCCTGCTTGCAGAATCCTATAAATGCATAATTGAGCATTTTGGAAGCAGAAAAGAATGTGTCATTGAAGTGGAGTAAAATTACGTAATCTTGAAGAAAGAAAAACAAGAAAACAAAGAATAATGGGTAAATTGCATAAAAGTACTCACTGGTTCAATACCTTTGCACTTATATACCCTATAGATATTTTGACTGCATCTATATACCCTAAGTTTTTTTATCTTTCATTTTAAGGTCTTTTTTTACATAATCGTTAGGAAGATTAATATACCCCTTGTCATTTCTTCTTCTTCATTCCTTATCTCTCAGAGCTAGATGAACCCATTTCATTTTCTCCTTAATTCTAGTGGATTTGGCTTCATTTGCCTAATTTTATCATGGTTCTGTTGCATTCGTATTTTCAAATGGGTTGGGCCATTCTACCCAATTATTAACTTGTATCAACAATGAAAGCATGACGGAAGAGAGAGATCTTCTCGATGTAGTTGAGGAGGACAAACTTTACCTTGTAAGGAAGATAAGAAGAGAGATGAGTCAATTAGTTTTGAAGGAGCAAAGGAAGGAAGATGAGTCAATTAGTTTTAGGTGAAGGCGAAAATAGCCCCAAAAGAAACCAAATGAGAATAACTTTTGGAATATTCAAAAATTTAAAGGAATGTATCAAATCTTTAGGTTTGAAAAACTTTAGGGTATAGAAATGCAGCAAAAAAATAAGTATGTCATGTAGCATGCAAAGGTAGGAAATATTAGGGTATTTTTCTGCAATTTAAAAAATATTAATTAAGAGTAACAGCTTTGACCTGTTGGTCATCATCGTTTTCTGCATGTGTAATTCCAAGCAATCTCCAGCCTTCTGCATTGTCCGGATTCTTCAAAACTTCAGCTTCTAGAGCAAGAACAGCTTCACTTAGGAGACCTTTGCGGAAAAGATCTTGCCCTTCCTTCAGAGGGTTGGGGTGACCCACATAGGGGTTCATATCAGAAAACACATAAACCCCTCTTGAAGCACTGTTGGATGCCTTCATTTTCTCTTCCAGAAACCTAGGTTAAAATATAAGAATGCATATATACATAAAACAGTCAGCTCAAATCTTAGACCAGAGGATAGTAATATCCAAGAAACACTAGTGTCGTATGAGACATTGATATGGATAAGACAAGTAACCTACTTATCATATGCTTCTTCCCAGTTCTCAGAACTTTCACCCACAAAGCCATCGCCAACTTGTCGCCCAAATTCTTCTGCCCAGTCGTTTTGGAGATTTAACTTTGAGAACTCGTTAGCCCATTGATCGTCAACTCCATCATGCTGACGTTCATTAGCAAATTCATTCGCCCACCTATCAGCTCCTTGTGAAATCTGTTCCCCAAATTTCAATACAATTCATCATAAAATTAGTATAGGCTTCTAGCAACAGACCAGAGTGGAACATCTTAATATTTAAATGACTTGCCTCTTCGTGCACGAACTGATCGGCCCAAGAGCTTGAGTTTGCATTATATTGTGTTTGGTATTCATCGGCCCAATCCCCTCCAGTAGCTGGCTTGATTTGGTTATCACCAACTATAACTTCACCGCGGCTCATCTTTGATACAAACTGAAGAAACTTTGAATTCTGTCGACAAAGAATAACATACGTTACAGTCTAATAGGTAAGATTAAAGTCATCACTAATGACCAGGTAGCTGGCATCACGGAACTCTTGCTGTCAATACTAAACATGTTCTGGAATATCTGTGTAGACTACATACTGATCAAATTCTATTATAGTGTCCAATGTGTCATTTTTAGGAGAATAATCAACTTACTGTTCATATATTTTGGATTATATCGTAGCATATAAAAAGTCTTGTAAACAGTAAATCAACAATTATGTAGCTCAAGTTTGAATAGTATGACAATAATTAATTGTAAATAAAGGTCCATGTTTCCATAAGTGTGTGTGTGTGTATATATATATATATATATATATATATAGAGAGAGAGAGAGAGAGAGAGAGAGAGAGAGAGAGAGAGAGAGAGAGAGAGAGAAATAATTAAATAAATAAAGAAGTTTTTGGGGGGGATTTGAATTTAGTTTTGAGGGAAAATTTTTGGGGGGGAAATGTGTTTTGTGAGGTTAGATCTCGGCCTTTGATTTTTGGGAGGATTAAAGGAGAGCCACTTGATAGCTTTCTTTGTGTTTTATTATATAGAATATAAAAAGTCTTGTAAACAGTAAATCAACAATTATGTAGCTCAAGTTTGAATAGTATGACAATAATTAATTGTAAATAAAGGTCCATATTTCCATAAGTGTGTGTGTGTGTGTGTGTGTGTATATATATATATATATATATATATATATATATATAGAGAGAGAGAGAGAGAGAGAGAGAGAGAGAGAGAGAGAGAGAGAGAAATAATTAAATAAATAAAGAAGTTTTTGGGGGGGGGATTTGAATATAAGTTTTGAGGGGAAATTTTTGGGGGGAAATGTGTTTTGTGAGGTTAGATCTCGGCCTTTGATTTTTGGGAGGATTAAAGGAGAGCCACTTGATAGCTTTCTTTGTGTTTTATTATATAGATATCAAATAGTACAGTATTGTACAAAATTGTAAATAAGGAATACTCAATAATCATAGGACATTAGCATGTTGTAATCTGAATTTTTCTGCACTGTTATTTTCAATTTATTAGATGGTATATCAAATGGTCACCAAGGTCTTAGTGAAACAATTCATCACTCTCATAACTGCTTGAATGCACAATAAGGTAACTCTCATCATATAAAGATCTGAATGGAGGTTCAAGAAATTTTCAATTAGCGCCCCCGAACAAAAAAATAAAAAAAAATAAAAAATATATTAAAAAAAAAATCTTCGAGGTGGAGTTTGTAGCAGAATGCTTCAAATGAAGATGACCTTAAAATTGAAACAATATAAGCAATGGTGTGTAGAGTTCAATAACAATGAACTAAGTATTCAAAAACAAGAAAGAAAAAAAGAAAGGAACAACAACTCTGTAAAAGATGCTAGTTAATTGCATATTGTCTCCTTTTGGTGAGCATGACTTTATACCTGAAATTTTGGGTCAGCATTTTGTGCTAATGTATGTGCAAGCATATGAGCCTGTTCAATTGTTGCAGAATTAGGGCCCGCGATGCCTGTCCTTTGACCTTCCGAAGCCATCTGAAACTATAACAAAAAAAAGAATGGCAAAGACAAAATAAGTCAATCATGTCAAATTAAGCAAGTTCATGAGGTCCCCCCCCCCCCCCTCCACACACACAGTGAGAGCGAGAGGGCTCATGTTAAGTGTGTCAGCCTCGTCTTAAGTGGGCCATATACAAAAAAAGGGTGAAGGTCGCCTACTATCAGATGTGCTAGTAGTAGGTAAGATACGATTCACTCATTCACTGGGTTATTGTTATGGAAAAACATAACGAATTAATCCCCCAGTCAAATTATAAAATTTTGTAAAAGATTATATAATTCATAAATATTAAGGGCTGCTTCAAGAAGTAGAAAGGATCAATGATAAAAAAACCAAAAAGCGTGTGCTTAATCAAAATCTTAAATCATAACAAACTTGTATTCAATTATTTTCTTGTAAAGAATACACCAGTACATGGACAAAACAAAACAAAAGGTATATGGAAGTCCTCGACAATTCAAATATGATGAGGAGATGAAACTTCCACCCTAAAGAACTTCATAAAGACCCAAAGGGCTTCTTTAATTCTAGAACTGACTGGAAAATAGATTCCAGATAACAGAGCCTACTAGAGTAATAGATTCCAGATAACAGAGCCTACTAGAGAGTCAGTCTGAACTTAAAAAGAAGGAAAAAAAACAGAAATGGCTCTTTTCTAAAAGTGAGGAAGTTCAATGCTATTATCGGTTATTCTGATGGTAAAATGTAAACCGTACATTCCAATTTCACAGACATGATTCAGTCAATATTTGAGAAGGTATTTTTGAAGTACATATACATTCCACTTCAATAAATTTATATGATCAAAGCGAAAATTATGAATATTCATTACCTGCTTAAATTCAGATGCCCAGCCATTAGCACCATGAAGTTGCTCAAAAGAGTTAGCCCAAGCCTCAGGATTGTTACTAGCCCTCTGGTCATTAAATTCAGTGACCCATCCATCTGTAGGATGAGGCATCCCAGATCTCAACGCACCCTGAGATTCAGTCCAGTATTCTTCCAACTCTGGATACTGTCCACGTGATGGCCCTCTTATTCTCTGATCACTATCGATATCTAGAGAATGCAGCAATGCATTTACCTAGCACACATATTTGTTATGTCACCACTATATATAGGTCAAGAGCTTGAAGAGTTCTAGCAGTAAGATAATAGTAAGCTTTTCAAAAGCAATACCGATATATGGGTACATCAAAGTTTTCAATTTTACTAAAACTGAAATGACATATACACCAAAAGAAAAGCTGGGTGAAGGTTGGAAATCATCCGGATAACCAAGCTATACAATGTGTTTAATGTTATAACTACACAGAATAGATGCATTCAGCCTTCACAACATGACGGGTGTTTCAAGCAGGCACAGTGGTATATCCTTCCACTTCTACATCCGAGACCTAGGTTGAAACCCACCTAAAGCTAATCATTTATGGTGCTGGAAGCATCCCCATTCCCCCCGTCCACCCACTGTGGGAAACTATACCCTGAGTTGAGAAAATAAACAACTAAAACAGAGTATGAGACGTGCATGAAAATACCTTTTTAGTACCTAAATAAGAAACTAATTGGATGTTACAGTTTAATTTATTTTATGATTGAAGTGAATTTTCCATTTTTTCTTATAAAGTACGATTGTATTAGGAGTTAATCTATATGCTCTTTCCTTCTTCTAATCTATATCTTATACTAATAGGAGAGAGAGTCTACCCCTCTCTTCTTTCTCTAATTTGAAATAGAGAAAGGAGAGAAAAAGTAGGGATTCCTATTTAATTAACACGTGCCAAACGCACGATTTTATTAAAAACCAAAACAAGTTAAAAACCCAAATTCCTCAAACACTCCTATTTAACTAACACATGCACTATGCACGATTTTATTAAAAACCAAAACAAAATAAAAAACCAAATTTCTCAAACACAGTCTCTTCCTCTCCCACTTTCTCAATCTAAAAAAATCTCAGGTCTCTTCCCAAACCCCCTCCTATCCCCTAGCTTAGAATTAGATTTTTAAGCAAACACAATTCATAAAATTATTTTTATATGATTTTTTTAGTCCATCATCTTCACCCTAACATGTGCCATAATGCATAGTTTATAATGTATAACCTATTTACTGAATGTTAATGATGTTGTAATATACATGTTAAACATAAATTAATTGAATTTGTTGCATGCATTTTTTAGCTTTAGTAATATTCAATTGGATAGCATTATGGTTTGGCAGTGATTCTCTAAACCATCTGCTTATATGAGGATGATAATGAAGATTTCAGTAATTACGGTAGGGATGATATTCACAAGTTTCTCCTAATTCTCTCACATTTTTATAGCTCTATATAATTTTATGAGTCCCTCAAAACTATTGTAGGTTGTGTAATTTGCACAGGGTAACACTAGTTATCTATATAATAAATTACAAAGAAAGTTATCAAGTGGCTCTCATTCAATCTTCCCTAAAATCAATAGCCTACATTGATTCTCACAAAACATATTTTCCCGCCCAAAATTTCAAATCCCAAAATTAAATTTTTCCCCCCAAAACAAAATAACTCATTACTTTATTACTATCTCTCTCCGCTCTCTTCACTTTTTCATATTTCTCTCTTTCTCTCTCTCCCTCTCTCTCCCATTCTTTCTTTATTTACTTAGAAATTTAGATTTTAAGATTTCAGGTTTGTAAAATTTTTAGAATTTTTATGCTTTTTTTATTGCACATGTTATATTGAAAATAACAAATATCTCTTCAACAGTTAAATTTCATCATTTTCCACACTTAAAGTTCTAAGAAGTTGGATTTTACACCCTCTTTTATAATTATTTTTCGACATATACTAATAGAAACATGGACTTTTATTTACAACTAATTATTATCAGACTATTCAAACTTGAACTACATAATTGTTGTTTTACTATTTACAGAGTTTTTCGTGTGTTGTATCGTTCCGAAGACGTGCCGTAGGCACGTGCCCATGGGCAAATCTAGTATATGTACAAGAACTGGAACCAAAACGAGAATATCTACCTCGTATTGATTTGGTGGCGGCATTTCGTCTGTTTTAGTCTCCGTCGCTTGAAGAATATGACAAATATGGACCTTTATTAGAGAGAAACATTAAGGTTTAACTGTGTTTGAAATTTGCTTGACAACCGAACATTCTATTATCTGTCTGTACAACCTACAACCTACAAACTACAAACTACACCAAACATACACATGCTTTTCTTTTTCGATATTTTTTCTTCTCCTCCGTTTGTCTTTTTGCAAGACTACAATCTAGAAAACAAGAAGGGTCAACTAAATTGGACTAGATGATTAGCACTGTCAATACTTATGTTATTCTTTTTTAATATTTTTATGCAAGAAAATATATGTCTGACAAACAGAGTTGACACGGGTGTATATATGATGAGGTTATAGGTATCATATGTATATATTCCAATATTATTATATTATTATGTTCTATCGGATGTGTGCTATATACGTAAGATCCAGTCATGAATATCAAGACCGTGGACTTATTGGATGAACCATATTCGGTCCATACGCCTATCAAGTTCAAGTATATACCAACTGGGCGCAATATGCTAGGTATTCAAGAATATTTAGGGTATAGTTTCGATCAAAATAATAGCCGCCAAAGCATAAACCCTAATTTTATATTCAACATCATGTACAATCTCGAAGCAATATAGAGTTAATTCTATATACCAGGTGAGAGAGAGATCGTCGGATTCGTCGCCGCACCCTCGTTTTATGTAAATAGAATATGCCAAACAATCTAGTAAAACTTGGCCAAGTTGTAGAATACTAAGAGCAAAAAGGCCACTACTGTACCGATTCCAAGAATATCAAAGAAAATTATCAATGCACACTCTGCAGACATGCAAAGCCTACATAGATCCGTATCTGACCTGCGCATTGATGTACTCTTCATTATTATCAGCAAAAATATGTCGTGCCATAATGCAGCTACGATCGCGAATGCATTGTTTATCACCTTCCGACAGCCCAAGAGCTGGTAATGCGGATGGACGAAATGGGATACCAGCACGACCACTGTCCATAAAGGAATGCAAGAAACTAGATAAGACTCTCTGTGGAGGACCTGTAACAGGCAAAAATCCAATCAATGACAGAAAACTTAAGAAAATATATACAAAGATAACTTAGGCTGTGTCGCCATAAAAAAGTAATGTTCAATATCAAAGAAAAATAAGTTGCATAGCTGTTTTGTTTAATCAAATTTCTCGAAGCTACATAAAAATGCTTACATTAATGCTACAGAACACATAGGAAGGACAAAATCAATGATTTTTACTCAATGGTAAAGGTACTCAGCAATTCAGTTGAAAAAGAAAAGAAAAAAAATAGTACACTGGTCATTGTATATGTATATATCCTTTACAAGTGATCTCGCAAGAAACTACTGGCTGAAGGATAAGTTTTTATGAGAAAACAAAAGGTAAACATAGAACAACCTGAATACCATTGCTTCCCATACTAGTAAATTCTGTTTATCTCAAATAAATAGGAACTTGCTAAAAGATCTGAGAGCAAAAATAAAACATGGAAAAAGAAACAAAATCGAATATCCTACCATCAAGTAAAGGTAGTTGAAAATGAGAAGCGGTGCCACTATTATAAATAGATTCAAACTCCGCAAAGTGAGGTTCATTTTGTATGGCTTGATTGGGAAGCATTGGTCCCTGAATTCCTTCCCAAGCCTCTTGAAGATTCCCATGAATAGCAGGGCGGAAGCCACTCATGAACTCAGAGCTCTGGGAAAAGTTGATTTTGTTAGAATTAGGCCTGAAAGATCATACAAAACATGTAAAAAGGGAATTTACCGTCTCCGACTGCTGATACGGTTGACCTTCATGTACTGCCCCAGGAATAGTTGACAAAGGAACATTAGGCCCAAAGTTTGAAGAAGCATCAGGCACTGAAACAGATGATCCTGGGAGACCTTGCAACTCCTGAACACATATTAAGATTAAAATCCTAAAAGTAGGTAGGGGAAGTCATGGTAAAAGAGAAGTGTCTGAAGAATTATAAAGCAGTGATGCCTTTATTAATACCTAATGCAAGCTATGCTAATAACTAAGAAGCATGGTTATCCTCAGGAATTTCTGAGAAATAGTAGTAACATGTAGAAAACCATAAACTTTAGGGATCATGCAGCATAATGATTGCTTGACTTGAAATTTCAAATTTCTTTCTATGATTATCTAGGTGAAATCACAGTGCCATGTGAGCGAACTTTCCCACCAAGTATAACACTTTCAATGTTGAGGTCGTTAACAAACCAAGAGACCATCTACAAGCATTATAAATCAATTACAGTAACATATTTAAAATGTTTGTAGATAATTGTACTCATACTTTATGATGCATGCTTGAGTTCACTTATTAAATGATAAGTTTGTGTAGCTTGTATGCCTACACCAACATTTATAATTTGTACACCAACAGACTCAATTAGTAAGTCAAAGTTCAAAGGTTTCGGCATAGTTCCCAGGTTTGGTACAACGGTATCTGCCTCCTAATATTGATACTGGTTTCGGCATCAACACAAATATTTGATATATTAACTTGGTGTTAAGATTCAATCCATTTATTTTTCAATTCATAATGATACTATTTCATCTAGGAATATATATTTGTAACTTTGTTTTATTACTAAAAAATACTATCAAATATGTATTATAGATTGTACTTAAATAGAGACACTTCTACAGTTACAAATATATATCATAAAATATTAACCATAACTCAACGAATATACTTTAAAAATCATATATTCCAAGTCTCGCTTGCAAAGCTCTAAAGCTGGTGCTCTCTTAATACCGCTTGCTCGCTCTCCTTACCATTACCGCTGGAATTTTTCGTTATCTTTCTTGATCAATTTTGACATGAGCTTCGACCCCAATTATTTAAACAACTATAGTAATTGGTAGGCCACAAATTGTGGTTTCCATGCACTATTTGTGGTTGGATGACGGTGAAATCGGTTAGTATTCTAGATGAACCAACTTATAACCTTAAACTGGCTTTAAATTCTTTTGCCTTCTTACAAATCGTAAGCACCCTCTATGTCACCTGAGTTCCAATTCTTAGCTTACAAAGCCCTAAACTCGAAGATACCAAAATAATACTGTTACAAGAACGAAACAGAAGAACTTCTAAAACAGAGAGAGCCAAAATCGAAACTTTTTTTTTATCAAAATAGATATACTGACTTCAAAATCATATTCAATCTTAGTAATAGCAGTTACTATAGCTCAAAAAAAATCAGAGTATTCCACAAACTAACAAAGAACCTAACTACAGTTTATTTTAATTACAAACTCAACAGAAGTAAACAAAATTTATGGTGCAAAATTATGAGAAGTAACAATTACATCGAAGAGGGAGCACGAATTTCAAAGTAGGGGAAAGATGGTACCTGAATCTTGGAAGGGGTGCCGAGCATGGCGTTGGCGAGAGCGCCGAAGGGGTTGGAGGAGGAGGAGCTGCCGGGGACGGCGCAAGCGGCGCCGCCGGTGATTAGATCCCTCATCGCCATCTTCTACTTCTCGGCGTCGTTCTTTCTCGATGATCGACACGGCGGTGACCAGACCGCCTCTTCTTCAAACCGTCCCTTTTTCTTTTCTTTTATTTAGACATTTTGATTTGTTTTCTTATTTATCCTCGGGCTCGTGCTGACGTTGCGAGTGGCATGGAGTGAGCGTACAGGGACCAAACTACAAATACATAGTTAGTGTTCTTTTTCTCCTCTTATAAGAGATTTACCTCTTGTAAGAGGTGGTCCCCCTCTTACAAGAATTTTTTTAGTGTTTTTTTTTTACCTCTTATAAGACATTTTTCTCAAAATATCTTATAAGCCTAAAAGACTTCTAGTAGCCTCTTTCAAATTCTTACAAGACTTTTATCACTTAAAAAGTCTATATTACCCCAAAGTCGATATTATAATTGTTACTAATTAAACTAGTTTATATATTAATCTATAGTAGCCCGGAATATGCTATCCTAGAAAAAGTGTAATCATATACGTAGTTGACTGTAATATTAGCCCATTGACCTTAAATTTTTTTAATCCAACTTCTTTGAAACAAATTATTATTATTTATATTTCTACATACTAATTTTCATACTAATTAAAAGTCTATAGTAGCCCGGAATTATAATTGATGATTTACACTAATTTGTGAATTTAACTTGCCATTAAACTAGTTTATATATTAGTAATTTGAACTTATCTTTTCTTGTCCTTCATCTCACTATTTTTATACTTTGGGGTAATATAGACTTTGCGGTAATATAGACTCTTGTAAGGGGTGAAAAAAGAACATAAATCTCTTATATGAGGTTCTTATAAGAGGTTATTTTTATATAAAAAGAACACCTCAAAAAGAGGCTCTTACTGTAAATCTCTTATAAGAGATAACCTCTTATAAGAGGAAAAAAAAGAACAGTACCTTAGAAGACTAAATTATAAATAACAGGAACCGTACTGCACAAAACATTTTTCTTTCATCCAGTGGAGATGCACCATATACACTACTATAATCTGCACGTGCAATGCACGTCCTAATTTTTATTCTTTTTATATAGCAAATAATAAGATGTAATCTGGCATCAAAACTGATACTTCCTTTTATTCTTCACATACTCTTTATAAATTACCTCATAGTGCTACAATCCTTTAAATTATATCAGTGATATTTTTATAAATAATTATGTTGTAAATAAATTTGAACTTTGAGAGTGATGCGGTTTATTTTTGGGGTGTGGGGACAACAGGTGTGAGTTCTTGTAATGTCACGCCCCGCTTCCCAGAATACGAAAACACAGGCATGTAACTGAGGCCCAGTGAATGATATAAGTACGCTCATTGCTTATCAATCTTCAAATTTTGAAGTTGATTTGTCCTTTGTATTTTTCAGGAATGATGTCAGATGCTTCTCTTACTGAAGAACCAAAAGTTGGGTCAGCAAAGGTGTTCTGGACAGGTGTTATGGATGATTGTATGCTAGATGTTTTTTTGACCCACCTTTCATAAGGTCGTAGGACACCTTCAGGTTGGAAAAAAAAACACCACACACACTGCTATCAAGGAGGCACTGATGAACAACCTGAAAATAGATGTTAGCATTAACAATATTGAAAATAGAGTTAAGACATGGCGGAAAGAAATACTAGCCTTCAAAACCTTGAATTCTTCATGTAGTGGATTCGGTTGGAACTCAGACACTATGTTATTGGAAGCAGATGAACGAGTATGGCAAGAAGCGCTCCAGGTATTAAGTTTTTACGTAGTGTTAATTTAGTAATATTTCAAAATGAAACCAATAATAGTCTTACCACTCACATTGGCAGGCTAATCTGAATTTCAAGAACTATAGAAAGAAGGTATTGCCACGATTTAGTGAGTGGATGGATGTGCTTGGAAAGAATTCAGCCAATGGAAATATTCAAAAGACATGCTTTACAGCAGATGTAGATGCGTATGATGCCGACATCTCACCACAACAAGCTTTTGACTCTTTTCTTGGTGATAACAGAGTTTTGAGACTGTTAATTTAGAGAAAATTTTGTCGTGCTGACCCACTTTTTGAAAATATTTGGCGCCCTGACCCACTTCCGAAAACAATTAGCGATCTGACCCATCTTGGACACGTCAGCATAAACCGTTATTGGAAATAACGGCATAGGTTATTTACATGCCGTTATTTCCAATAACGGCATCTATTTTACATTTTTTCCATGCCGTTATTTGGAATAACGGCATCAGTATATTTCTCTTACAAGTGTGAATCTTCTAACTTTAAAAAATTCTAAGTATGAAAAAAACTTATAAATAATGTCGTTATCCCCAATAACGGCATTCGAATGACTGATACCGTTATTGGAGATAACGGCATCAGTTATATATAAATGCACTCTTGTCGTTGTTTAGAAACAGAGAGAATGAATAATAAGTTATTTTTTAAAAAAAAAATTTTACAACTGATGTCGTTATTTGGAATAACGGCATCAATTATAAATTTTTTTTTTTAATTAACTTATTCGTCAAAGAGGATGAATAATAAGTTACTTTTTTATAATAAAAAAATTTATAACTTATGCCATTATTCCAAATAACGGCATCAGTATTGAGAATACCGTTATTTGAAATAACGGCATCTGTTATAAGGTTTTCACACTTGCAATTTTTTCTATAAATGGAGACTACAAACTGTCGAAAAACAAAATAACCTATGTCGTTACTCCAAATAACGGCATGACACTTTTTTTAAATATAAATGTCGTTATTGGAAATAACGGCACGTAAATAACCTATGTCATTATTTCCAACAACGGTTAATGCTAACGTGTCCAAAACTGGGTCAGGTCGCTAATTATTTTTGAAAGTGGGTCAGAGCGCCAAATATTTTCAAAAAGTGGGTCAGTACGGCAAAATTCTCTAATTTAGATGGCGACAGCGGAACCCAACAAAATCCTGGTTCGTCCACTGTATCTCAAGCTGCTAAACCATTTAAATTGCCACAAAGAAAGCGCAAAACCATGGCAGCAAGGCTTAAGGAAGAAATGGGAAATATGCGCGGCACTATGGAAAATTTTATAGATGTCATGAAGGAGAAGAACCACTACGAAGATATAATTTGGGATCAAATTTCTAATGCCATTTTTTCTATAGATGGTATGGATGAAGACTAAATGGTGAGGGCATTAGAGCTGTTCTCAGGTGAACGCGTTGAAAACTTGAAGAGGTGCTTCCTTAGGATACCTGAACACAAGCGCAAAGACTGGATCTTGTATAAGCTTGGTGATGGTAGTGAGATTTGATGTTTGCTTTGGTCTTTGAAATTGGAATCGTTAGGACAGAACTTTTATTATTATTTGTCGAGATAGATCTAGCTATATTTGAACATGTTGATGTTCATAATTTTGGCCATGGTACTGTGGTCGAGTTTCTTTTCATCCTTTTCTAGTTGATGTTCATAATTTTGGCCATGGTACTGTGGTGGATATCCATATTTTTGCCTTAGTCTACTACTTACCAGTGTGAGTTTTGAGTTTAAAAACCATGGTTCCCTAAGAACATAGTTTCTTTTTGGGGTAATCGTGTAAATACTTATAAGGTCAAGTTATGTTCATTGTTAAACTGGAGAGTGGAGACTCTTAACCATGCCATTGTGTATGCCATCCACATGCAAATCCCTAGCGGCTCATAGTTTGGTCGCTTAAATTTATTCCATATGGATGGATGCCTTACATGTAGACTATTGTGAATACATTCAAATGTATATTATTTTCTTTCATCTTTTGGAACACCATTTTTTCATGAGTAGGTAAATGATTGTTGTTGAGGCATGCATTGTCTTTTTCTAATGGTGATGGGGAGGATGATGCCTCTGCATACTTTTCTATAAGTTGTTCATGTTTATTATTACAATGATCCTGTATTATTCATCTGATTAACAAGTGTTCTTTTTATTTAATGTTATCTTTTTAATGGTTAACAGCTCTTTTTGTTGCGTGCTGCTGGATTTCTGTTGCCGTGTTATATCATGGCTTGGGCCATAAGTATTTTGCAGCGCCGTAGGCAAAGACAGGTTTGCTATTTTATCTTAAAGTTCAGTATTCATGTTAATTAACTCTGTACTTCCGTAGTATTCTTGTGCCACATTTGGAAGTATCGTCGTGAGAACTAGGAACCACCACAATTATAAACAGGACTTGCCGATCATATCTTAAACTGTCTGTTATGTGAAACTACTCACTGATGTAGCTCAGATGAGCAAAAGAGAGGCTTAGAGAGTGTCAAGAGTAGGAAACTTCCATCATCTCTCAGACTTTGAGAGGCTATGGTGATGCTTGTACACCTAATTCTGATGCATAGCTATATCCAGTGTATTTCCAATATGTGTCAGGTTTTCTACATTATCCGCTTGGTTTTAGATAGTCCCACAGAAAGATTTGTCATAAAAAAATCTAAATATTTATCATATAAATATGCCTCCTTTTGACCTGGCTATGACCGAGTAATTTCATACTAAAGATGCATTGTTGGGACTTGAGAGAGTGTGATAGTAAAGAACTATATCTTGTGATATTAGGTGAACCCTTCTTTTTTTGTATACTACATCTTTAAGCCTTATTTTCTGTTGGATTTGCTTCTGAATTTTTCCTCAAAATGTCCAGGAGGCGGCAGTATTGTCAGCGACCGAAGTGGCTTTCATACTTTAGTCTAGGAATGGAAGCAGCCTACAGTTTACCCTTGCTCCAAATTCTATTACAACTCCTGCCGAACAAAGAGTAACATCTATAATAGGAATCCTAAGCAAATTCAATGTTAGCTTCCCCGCCTCTTCCTGAGCTTTTGGGTTTCTCAATGCAACACATTTTGGTTATCAGACTTAAGGGCAAGCTGAAGGACCCTTTCCTCATCTGTATACATTCTCTCGTCAAAATTTTCCTTGTAAGACCCAAAAACATTTTCAAGTATGATGTATATAGTGACACATTGTGTGAATTTATCTATGAATATAAAAATCTTTATGCCCAAAGTGTCTTTTGCAAATGAGAAATTGCCCGTTGTCTCCTTGCTGTTTGTGTACAAATATTGTTGAATTTGTCATGGCTCTGCACTACTTAGATAAAGTGGTAGTATGTTTTGGTGGAGCTGATGCATTGCTTTCTTACAGATAGTTTCTTAAATGCACGCAAGCAGATTGAAAGATTGTTTTTCTGTGTGTGGCAATGCTGCTTCCTTTTTAATTTGAGAATAAGTAGTGCATCAACTAGTTGGGAATAAAGCCAAAAAGACTTTATTGTTGTTGTAGTTATTTTCGTAGAATAAGTGGTTACATAATGTTGTGCAATTCGAAGCTTTAACAGTGTTCTACTCTAGTCGAAACCTATGAGAAACTGCTTAGGTGAAGAAAGAACAACCCTAAATCTGTATCAATTAAAATTATGTTGAGTCTAAGCCTCTCTTTCAAATTAGAATTCCCAGCTCTTTTTAGTCATAACGAAATTGAATACAACCTAAAAGTTCTATATAGGTTTTTAAGAATGTGAAGCCTTTGTTGGCTCCCAAAAAACAATCGAGAATGCAAAGCTGTAGAGGCCGTAGGTGAGTTTTAAGTTTAAGAACATAGGTTCCCTGAGAACATAGGCTTTTTAAAATGTCATAATCCATAGTATTTCATTGTTTGCCAAACAAGACTAGGAAATGGAAACAAAAAAAAGTCAATTCCATTCCACCAGTTACCAAACACACACAACTTATAAAGTTAATTCATCCCTTTTCCTTTCTTTCCATTTCTCTCCATCCATTTTCATTCCATTCCCCAACCTAAATGTTTCCAAACAGACCCTAAACGTTTCTGGAAAATTTTGCCGTACTGACCCACTTTTTGAAAATATTTGGCGCCTTGCCCCACTTCCGAAAACAATTAGCAATTTGCCCCTGTTTAGGACACGTCGGCAAGAAACGTTATTGAGAAAAATGGCATAGGTTATTTCGATGCCGTTCTTCCCAATAACGGCATCTGTTTGGAAAAAAAGTTTCATACCATTATTCCAAATAACTGCATCTGTTACTTTTTGTCTAAAAATCTAACAGTCTCAATTGTGAGCTGAGAGAGAATTGTAAAAGTAAAATAACCTATGCCGTTCTCTGAGAGAACGACAACGATTATACTGGTGCCGTTATTCAAAATAATGGCATCAGTTATTTTCTGTTTGCACAGTTACCTATACTCATATTCCCCCAAACCTTTCTCCTACCCCTTGTCATTCGTTTTTTTCTCTCTCTCTTCACTCCCGTAACCCACAAACCCTAGATCCCTAAATCAAAAAATTCCAACCATTGGAGTGCTCTAAAATTTCATATATCCAGCCTCCTTACTCCCACTGTCATTTCATTCTTCATCCTCAACGATTTTTCAAGCTAGCAGCGGTACGGTCTAATTTGAAGGTATTATTAACTTAACCGTATGTTTGATATGTATTCCCATGTTATGCTTATTGTGAGTAGTGAATGACTTGAACAGGTTTGAACTTTTATGGTTAGGTATGGATTTTGATATCCCTATTTGGTTATATTTTGGGGGTGAAGTAATTAAGGATCCCAAGATTGGATATTCTTCAAGTGATGTTGAACCGGTAATTATTTGGGCTCCCCGCAACTTTATGTACTCAGAATTAATAGATAAGATATATGAAATCACCAATTGGGATATAAGTGAAATGAGTGTGAAAATCAGAGCCCGTTATGCTGCTGGTAAAAGGGATGTGCAATATTTCATGTTGGTACCCGTAGACAATGACAATTCTTTGAGGTCTATGATGCTTAGGACATTTGATCTAAGTTATAGTTGGAATACAGTTGAGTTATATATCAACCAAACGAGGCTTCCAAATACTACACGAGTTGTTATTGAAAGTCCAAGGTGCGCACGGACTTTGAAACCATCTGCCGAGTCACATGCTAGAATTTCAAATACAGAAGAAGATACTAGCACAACTCCAAAGGAACCTGTTTCCTCGAATATGAGCAGGTACATCCGCCGATATTGTCACAAAATATTTTGGTAGCCGACATGGCAATGGAAGACTTTGACAATGCTATTGTAAATAACGATTTGATCGAAGAGGAAGAAGATGAGGAATGCGGTCTCGAAGATGATGAGGAGGAGGTTGCCGTTGAAGCTCCGGTTGTTGATGTCAATGTTGATGTGCCGGTTAACAATGCCCGCGTGTTGCCAAGTCAGGACACAAGTGCAGCTATGCATGGATCTCAATCCAATGAATGGATGTCTCGTGCCACCATATATGAACATGGACAGTCTTCCGTTGGTTCTTCCAACTTGGATGAACTCTTCATAGGTCAAAGATTTTCAACCAAAGATGCTCTACAACATCAAGTGAAGATGTACGCCGTGAAGAACCACAGAAAATTCGTGACGGTAAAATCAGATCGTGGTCTATACTATATGAAATGTACATACGCACCCATCAACCATTCAACCGAGGACATTGCAGAAAATTCGTCAATTCAAAATGTAGTTAGTTGTCTATGGCGGTTGCGTACAATTGTTCCAAAAGGTCGTAATTATTTCGTGGTAAAGAAGCTTGAAGGTGCACACACATGTGTGAATCCTACATTGACTCAGGATCACAGCAAAATTGACTCCACGGTTGTATCGACGGTCATATTGGATGTTGTGAAGGAACAACTCACAATAATACCAAGAGCCATAATTGGAATAGTGAAGGGTAGGTTCCATTACACAATTTCATACTAGAAAGCTTGGAAGGCTAAATATAAAGCAATTGAGCGACTATATGGTTCTTTTGAAAAAGCTTACACTAAATTACCATATCTACTCAATGCAATTCAAGCTTCAAATCTGGGTATGGCTGTACATTGGGCGAAGATTGTGTCCGGTCCGGGCATAGAAACTTTTAAGGGTATTTTTTGGGCATTCGGTACTTCCATCGAAGGATTTAAGGCATGTATACCAGTTATAAGTGTAGACGGTACTCATTTGTACAGAAAATATAAAGGCTGTTTGTTGATTGCTGTTTCACCAGACGCAAACGGTAGGCTGTTTCCATTTGCGTTTGCACTAGTTGACGGTGAAAGCATAAAGACGTGGACATGGTTCATGAACTGTATTCGGTGCTTCGTCACAGATCGTGCAGGTGTGTGTGTCATTTCTGATCGGCATGCCGGTATTTTATCAGCAATGCAAAATGAGTTCGGTACATGGAAGGAACCATTTGCATATCATCGGTTCTGTATGCGGCATTTTGCTAGCAATTTCTATAAAAAATTTGGTTGCAAATTTTTGATGAGTAAGTTGAAGGTGATTGCGTATCAAAATCAGTGGAAGAAGTTTTGAGGAAAAGATGGTACAACTTGAAGAGAGCAATGCTGATGGGGCTAATTGGTTGAAGGAGAAAGCGATTGAAAAGTGGGCACTTATTGTCGATGGTGGGCGTAGATATGGTATAATGACAACAAATCTATCGAAAGTTTTCAACTCAGTTCTAAAAGGTGTTCGTAGCTTGCCTGTCACCGAATTGTAGAACAGATATTTTTCCGTCTAAACATGTATTTCTCTGATCGCCGTGAAGCCACGCAGACACTTATCAGTGAAGGTAAATTATGGGCACCACGGATTCAGGATCTTATTGATGTACGCCGTGAAAAATCCAATTTATATGAAGCAATAATGTTTAATAATCGGTCAGGTATTTTTGGGGTGAAAATGGGCATTAGAATGGATAGTGGATATCAAAAGGGTGGACATTGGCACACGGTAGACCTCGAGGGCCGAACTTGTACTTGTGGAAAATTCCAACTATATCACATTCCATGCTCTCATGTGTTAGCGGCATGTGCTTTCCGTGCGCTTGATTATCAACCATACATTGATATCTTTTACTCTACCGGTTCGTTAGCAAAAACGTGGGCACCAACTTTCAATCCTATACCAGACGAATCTTATTGGCCGACACAAATTGGACCGGTGCTCATAGCCGTTTTTGGGGTGAAGACAGAAAGAATGGCAGAAGTCCCAAAAATTCTGATTTTTGACACATAAGAGATGCCGTGATTCAAGATAACGGCATTCTTAGGAGATGCCGTGATTCAAGATAACGGCATACTTAGGAGAATTCTTAGGAGATGCCGTGATTCAAGATAACGACATTCTTTGGAGATGCCATTATTTAAGATAACGGCATCAGTTAATGTAATGCCCCGCTCAATATACTCAGACAATTTTAATATTTTTAGAATACAAATTAGATACTATGTAGTACAACTGCCCACCACAGGCTGCCTCTCAAAAGGTGGTTAACCAATTAGGTGACTCTTGATCATAGGCAATTATATTTATACTCAAATTATTTTTTGTATATTTTCAATATGGGACTATTATTACCAATTTCCTTCACAATTACCGTGAGCATCCTATAAGATATGCCATGTCAACAATTAATTCCAAACCAATTCAAATCTCACACAATCCATTCCGAAATTATCCATATCCCCTGAATGACGTCATCATCCTATTCAAACATAACACATCTCAACCAACAGCATACAATCCTTTCATAATCGGATTTCATATCCAATTATTTCAAACCAACTCATTTAACAAATCCAAATTTCATATACAGCCAACTTTTTTTTCTTATATATATATATTTTTATTTATTACACTATTCACAAATTACGGGGTATTACAGTTAAGGATGCCATTATTTTGGAGAACGATTGTGAAGACAAAAATTTTGGCAGATATCCCAACTTTTTGAATTTTGCCTTTTAACTGATGTCGTTATCTTCAAGAGCGTTACAGGATTCAGATGCCGTTATTTTCAATAACGGCATCAGTTATTCATGTTTTTCAATTAAAGCATGCACAGACATGCACATGCCTCATACTCCACTTCAATACATGCACAGACCATAGTTCGTCAACATTTTCCCCACATTTCAACACATCAATTCATCACTTCGCTTCAAGTTTTTCCAACTCATGAACTCATCAATCAATCAATTATTTCCATACACTTTAAAAGTTTCAAAAAAATTACTTTAATTCACTTCAACACATCAAAATCTCCATAGACTTGATTTTCAATTTTCTCATACACTTCAAATTGAAGCACAGAATTCATACAACCCAAACAGTCATCAAGTTAATTCGACCTTTTCAAAAACATACATTTACAAAATATCTAACTAGTAGTCATCAACATTTTCCTAGAATTACATGAAAACTCCATTAAAAGTACAACAACCTACGCATAAAGTTCATTATTGAAAAAAACTAACTAGTCGTATATTGTTGTGGCTTTCTTCTCTTTCGAACTGGGACTTTCCTCCTACGATCCCCAATCTCTTGAGTTGCAGGAGCACTTGGACCAACATCTCTTTCTTGATCACCTCCAACTACTTCAATCTCAGGATTTGCCAATTCAGTTTGTGTAGAAGGAAAGCGAACACTCTTACCCCTTGTCGGAGGATGTGATGGAGTTTGTGGTTGACTTCGAGGTGGGGCGGGGGGTTCTGCTTCAACTGTTTGTTGGGGTGGAGGTGGTGTTCGGCTTATGTTTGGTCGAGCCGTTTGAGTTGGTACTTCGGTTGAGCGTAGAAGGGTATCGAAGCGCGAACCGTCACCAACCACTTCAAGAGAAGTACGACATGGAAGTAGGAGTTCTCTTGCTAATTCCTTGCATGCCTTCGAAGCGTTGCTCTTCGAGACATGAGCATCCTCGCAATGTCCCATGTGTTGTCAATCTATAGAAATCATAAAAATTATTAGTAGTAAACCAAACTTTTGTTAAACAAACATAAGCAAAATGATGTGAATAAAATTTATTAACACTAACAATACTTTACCATTAAACGATAGGAGGAAGCTTTTGGTTGATACATGGGTTGCGATGTGGAATGTGCGGGTGGTGGTTCCACTTGGTGCGTGGGTATCGGTTGTTGGATGCCCGCGGAAAGATCCGTTCTTGGCACTATATACAACCGTGTGATACGACGGTACCATGCCATGTACTCGGTTTGCAACGATCCATCGTACGGCACAATCCCTTCTATAACCAAGTCATATTTCCTCTCATTCCAATATGCTACATGAGTACGGTGGTGATCCGCACAATCCATATTCGGTAAACGACCTTGATCGGTAATATTGTGAAGTCGACGGTCGTACATTGAGTTTCCGGGGATGGGCTGTTGTGCATTGAATTGGCGACGGACGCGGCCGGGATAATAGAACTCCACAATTGAGAAATTTACAAGTGGAGCTAATGTCAACCATAGTTGATTATTGGTGGTGCAAATAGGGGGTAGACGTTGTAGCTAATCATCTGTATACGGTGTCTAGTGGACGTACTCTTCCCTCAGCTGATTGAGTTCATCCCTGTAATATGTAAGCACACCACGTGGGTTATCTCTCCACGTAAGCTTACCCGACCAGTACGCACCAAGAGGAGCTCTCAACACTGGATTTTCATGTTGCACACTCCAACTATTTGAAAGTACTGTTACCCGGGGCCGGCCGAGATATATTCATTCCCAACACCATATTTGCAATATCGACATCGGCCCGGTCATTTGGATCGACCCCATCGAACAATTGGACAGGGCACGGTAGAGGGAGGCCAGAGCCGCACTTCCCCAACTATATTGGCCGGCTCTTTATAGGTCAGTGATCAACGGAAGGTACATCAAGTGCACTACATCACCAGAAGAATTAGGAAATAGAATACCTCCAATCATTGACAAAAGATAAGCCCGCGTATAACATTGGAGTTGGTAGTCCGTTAGTACGTCTGGCAGTTGATTATTGAACTCCGTATACAGCCAAGAACGTTGGACTGATTCCCCAACGAAAACACCCTTATCATCTTCATCCACCTCGTGCCCAAGATAATCTCTTACCAATGCCACTTTATTGAACATCAAGTTGCCGGTGACGGCCACCCCATCGATTGGAAGACCCGATATGACAGCTATATCTTGTAGGGTGATCGTCATTTTTTCAACTGGTAAGTGAAACGTGTGTATCTCCGGCCTCCATCGCTCCACAAGAGCGGTAAGTAGTGCGTGGTCACATTTTACTTTCGCCAACTTCGACATTTCATAAAATCCGCTACTTTCCAAATAATTTTGAATACGATGGTGCGTCGCCATGATGGTGTGCATTCAGAAACTCATTTTTTCGACATCTCCTTTCCAAACCGCCTGCGACCTATGATCTTCTTGCAGATAAAGCACGGTAGGATCTACAGGACCCGGATGTCCCCGTGGTCCATGCGAAGTACCAGATGAAGCACCCACATCATGGAAGAAGATGGTTGTGTAGGATCCATTTTCCTGTCAACATTAAATATAATGTGTCAACTACAATATTAATAAACATTACGAGAGTAGAGATACTAAAATTTGTACAAAAATATTACTAAACATTACAAACAATCACCACCACAACATCTCCATATACTACAAATAGATGAATCTAAGTTCGCATAGATAGCAATATAGGTCATCCACATCTCAATCTCCTATGAAAATTATTTCACATATCTATTAGTTACGTGGATCTAATCTACATCGATTTTACTATACTACTAATATAGCTCTTACTAAGCAACAACAATTTCACAAACCCTAGATCAACAATTCAACATTTTACAAACTCTAGATCAACAACAATCCATTAGTACATTTCCACAATTACTACTTATATAAAACAAATCCACAGCATTTGTACTATACTACCAATGTATACAGCTCTCATACATCAAAATCAACATTGTAAAAAAAATTAGGAATTTTGAGAACTTACCACAAATTCGGATTGCGGATGATTTCGAAAAGAAATGAGAGAATCAAAACTAGAGTCTTTGTTTAATTGTTGTTTGGCAATTTACAAATCACTCCAATAGTTGGGATTTTAGGAATTTTGATTTAGGAAGCTAGGGTTACGGGAGTGAAGAGAAAGATCGAAAAAATCGTAAGACAAAGGGGGAAGGAGAAGGGTTTCTGAATATAGGTAACTGTGCAAAACGAAAATAACTGATGCCGTTATTTTGAATAACGGCATCAGTATAATCGTTGCCGTTCTCTCAGAGAACGGCATACGTTAATTTACTTTAACATTTCTCTCTCAGCTCAAAATTGAGACTGTTTCCTCTTAGGACTAAAAGCTACAGATGCCGTTATTTCAAATAACGGCATGAAACTTTTTTTTTCAAACAGATGCCGTTATTGAGAAGAACGACATCGAAATAACTTATGTCTTTTTTTCAATAACGTTTCTTACTGACATGTCCTAAATAAAGGCATATCGCTAATTGTTTTCGGAAGTGGAGCAAGACGCCAAATATTTTCAAAAAGTCGGGCAGTACGGCAAAATTTTGAAGTTTCTGCAGGTTAAATGTCCCATGATTGATTCAAAACGCAATTGGATTTTGGTTACGTGGCAGAGCGCCATTTGTTCCAAGTTTAAATTTGATTTTAGTGCTCTATGCCCCAGTCCCTGAGGCAAAACGGAGAATCTTCCCTCCTAAATTTAGCTAAAGATTTCAGCATACAGATAACAGATAACTGGAAAATGGAATTAAATATTTTTAATCTTTCTACATTGGGATGAATCAAACAACATAAACAAAAGCTATGTTAGAATACCCGTGGTAATAAAAGAAGTTTTTCACAGGTGATGTTTTATATGCATGTAATATCACCTCTTATTATGTTGGTTTGACTCCATATCACTTTCTTGGCTTTCTTTATTGCTATGCTAGCTAGTCTGCCTCTTGTTGTCTCCTTCCTCTAATTAAGGGTTCTATGGAATCTCTACAGCAGATTTAAGAGCATACTTGTTCTCAACTGAAGGCTGAAACACTGTGGATCACTACTGTCCAAGAAAATGGGCTTTTGAGAAACTTGAACCACGTTGCAACCGTTTTGAGGTCCTCTTTTTACGGCTAGCCATCTCCTGTATTGCTATTTTAAGATTCAATCTAGATAACACTTCTTTAGTCAGATAAAGTACGTTACGTGTGTGATATTCAAAGTTATTTTTTTTAAGATCAACTTTATAGTAATTGTGATAGTTAATATGTGTGATATTGAAAATAAGTAATTTTCCGATCGTCTCTCTCTGTCTCTCTCTCTCTCTCTCTCTCGTGAAGTGGTTAGTAGATTGGGGGTTGGTGATGGTGGTGGAAGTGGAGGTGATATGATTTGAGGTATATATATATGTGATGGTAGTGGTAGTCTTGTAGATGTGCTGGAACTGTGGAAGTATTGTTGACGGTGGTGGTGGTGGTGGGAGTGATGTGGCAGTAGTTGCGGGTGCGATGTAGTAGTGAAGACAATGGCAAAGATTATGGAGGAACACAAGAATTAGGCAAAAGGGATGAAGTGATGAAGGGCCTTAAACTTCTTTGCTAGGAGACGGCCGGGGAGTTTAAAGAGGGGTTAGGGGGAAATATGGAATGGATTTAGGGTTTGAGAGGTAGGTAGGTGAATCTGGTTGGTGGAGGTGTTGGAGTTCGGGGATTATGGTATTTTCTTAACCAGTATCTGGCTCCGCTCGAAGTTGCTATATTTGAAAAGTGAGGACCTTCGAGTAGTCCACAGAACTCCTAAGAGCATCCACAGTCGTTTTCTAAAATTTCCATTTTTTCAAATTATGGCAAACGAATACAAAAGTAGGTCTGCAGTCGTTTCTCAAATTTCCATTTTTTGGCAAACTTGCTATTTCCATTTCTCAAATATGAGAAACGAACTGAGCTTTCTCAAATTATAAAGGACGGGGTATGATACCCCGTCTCTTGGATATAATAATTTTTTAATCGTATCAGACGGACAATCATATACCGTCTCTCCTATTTTATTAAATTTTTTTTTTAAATGGTCGGACGGGGAATGATACCCCGGACGGGTATCAAACCCCGTCTCTCCTTTTTTTTTATTTGTTTTATTTATTTATTTTTTTTAATAAAACGAACGGCCACGATTGAGCGATAGGAAAAAAAAATAGGGTGGAACGGGGACACATACCCCGTCCGGGATATGATACCCCGTCCATGAAATGCTGCCATTAATGCACTCTGATAATAATACTTAGGAGTAGTTAAGTATCCTTAATTAGATTTAGTTAGTATATTAATTAGGTTTAGTTATTTTAATATTATTTAATTTAGTTAATTAATATAGTTTAATAGTTAATAAGTAATTAACTTTTTTTAATTTATTTGAAACGATCGGACGGTATATCATATACCATCTCTCTAAAAAATAGAAAAAATATAGCAAACCGACGACTGCAGCGAATGATCGTATTTGCTATTACTGTAGCTGCCATATTATAGCAAATGAGAAAAACGACTGTGGATGCTCTAAGCATTCAGAGGAAGAACTCATATTACATTTATATATACAAGTAGTTTACACGTGCGATACACGTTTCAATAAATATACTTTTTAAAAATAAGAATTTAGATGTAGTCTTGATTTGAACCTAGGACCTCCTTTATAATAACTATGCACATGTGTTACACGGGTTGGTAGATTAACAAAACATTTACAAATGACACTAAGGTCTTCTACTATTATAATATTAGAGATAGGAGGAGGGTAACCCTGCCTCATACAATTATTATAGAAAATTAACGATCCATGCATTACATAAAAACTAATGAGTAATGCTTCATCCACTATCAATTTCACTACATTAGGTGACGCACTTCTAATGAAGAGTTTTCCTACCTACTTTTTTTTTTTTTCTTTCATCTATTAAAATGTGCTATCCAAAATAGTAAAAAGAAATGTAGTGAAAATTGGTAGTGAATGTAGCGTTATTCAAAACTAATACAGGAAAGACAGGTAGTGTGTAACAATATGACGCATGCCTCTGCTTTCTAATGAACATCTTCTACTCCTTATCCGAAGAGGACAGCTCATCGTTGGTTGTTGCCAGCTCCACGCTAGATGGCACCGGATCTACTTGGGTTTCCCGCTCAACCAACCCACCTTGAGACATTCTTTATGGACCTTAACTCCCAACAGCCCAGATGTTAGAAAAAGAGGAGAATAAATACCTTTGGTGCTGATGGGCTGGGCCAAGCCCACAACTGCTTCAGATTCAATGTTTTTCTAACACTCATCTGGGAAAAAGGTCCCTGATTTAATTACATGAGAATATTTCATTGCATTGTGATAGAAGAGATCTATCTACGTATTTTTGGATACAGTACACAAAATTGATGTGGTACTAATTACCAAGAGAAAACTTGTGAGTATGTTTTAGCAAATTATTCTTTTTGATGAATAGGATAATGTTTAATTTAACTTTAGAATTAATACAATCAAGATTCAATCGAAATATCACAAAAAACATCAATTCGCGACAACTTCTTGAAAACAGTAGAAGTAGTGTATATATATATATATAGGGAAAAAGGGGTATGAGCAACTTGCTCATTTAGTAAATGCGCAATTGATGAGGTGGCATGCATGTGATTGGGAAATCCTAAAAGTGATTAGATACTCAATGTATCACATGCATGTCACCTCATCACTTGCTCATTTACTAGATGAGCAAGTTGCTCATATCCCTTTTACCCATATATATATATATATATATATATAGAGAGAGAGAGAGAGAGAGAGAGAGAGAGAGAGAGAGAGAGAGAGAGAGAGAGAGAGAGAGAGAGAGATCTTCGGTTGTACACTACTTTTGGTGAGCACTCCGTGAGCACTCCCAAACTAAAGACCCTATGAAAAATCCGAACCGCTCATATTATTCTATATGCCTTAGATAGCCTAACAATAAAAAATCAAGTAATTTGAAGTTCATTTACCCATGATTTACATCATCACAAAATTGTATGGCTGAAAATTCTATCAGCATGATGGATGGGCAAATGAACTTCAAATTACTTGATTTTTTATTGTTAGGCTATCTAAGGCATATAGAACAATATGAACGGTTCGGATTTTTCATAGGGTCTCTAGTTTGGGAGTGCTCACGGAGTGCTCACCAAAAGTAGTGTGCAACCGAAGGGGATATATATATATATATATATATATATATATATATATATATATATATATATATATATATATATATATATATATATATATATATATCTACTACTATAATGGGAGAAGGCCTTTGTCCTTAATCCAACCCGTGCAACGCACGTGTAGGTAAATTTTTTTTTGCCCTTTTCTTTCCTCCCAATTTTTTCCCGCGTGCACAGCACGTGTATAATACTAGTATATATGTATGGGTAAAGGGATATGAGCAACTTGCTCATTTAGTAAATGAGCAATTGATGATGTGGCATGCATGTGATACATTGGACAACTAACCACTTTTAGAATTTTCCAATCACATGCATGCCACCTCATCAATTGCGCATTTACTAAATGAGCAAGTTGCTCATATCCCTTTTACCCTATATATATATATATATATATATATATATATACTAAGTTTGCCTGTTGACACGTGCCTACGGCACGTCTTCTGAACGGTGCACCTTATTTGATCATATAAAATGGTTTTGGAGGTCCAACAAATTAATTGAAGTAGCAAACATATTATATAAGAAACTTTTTGGGGTCCAACAAATAACATATTATATGATTTTTTGATTTTTTTTTTGAATTATTTTTAAAGTTTTAAAATTTTTTTTTTTAAAATTTTTAAATTTTTATTTTCTTAATTTTTTGAAGGGGAGGGGGGGGGGGGGGGGGGGGGGGAGAGAAAAAAAAATAACTAAATATAGGTGTTGTTTTGGGTGGGAGATTTGAATTTGAGTTTTGGGGAAAAATTTTTTGGAGGGAAAAATATGTTTTGTGAGGTTAGATCTGGACCTTTGATTTTGGGGGGATTGAAGGATAGCCGTTTGATAGCTTTCTTTGTGTTTTATTATATATATATATATATATATATATATATATATATATAGAGAGAGAGAGAGAGAGAGAGAGAGTTAGTCTATTAAGAGATGGAGAGCTGAGCTCCTTATCTGAGCTGGGAGTGATCAGCCGTCTGATCAAACTTGATGAAGATCGGACGGCTGATCTCTCTTCCGCTCTCTCTTCAGATTTTAAGAGGGGTAAAAGGGGTATACCCCTTATCTCAAAGCCAGATCTGGCTATACCCTTCGATTCCTTATCGATTAAGCCTACGAAAATCTTATCTCTTCTCTCCCGCTCTCTCTCTCGTTCCAAACCCTAATCTGAGCTCTCTCCCGCTCTCGAATCCCGCTCTCGATCTGCTTGGATTCCTCTCTTTGGATTCCTCTCTTCTCTTCTCACCCTATCTGAAGAGAAGACGGCACCTTCGAAACCCTAATCACGGCACCTTCGAAACCCTAATCGAAGGTACCTTCGAAACCCTAATCGAAGGTCTCTTCGAAACCCTAATCGCCACCTTCGCTCTTCTCCCGCTATCTTTCTTCACTCACCCGTGACAAACCCTACCCCTACCATGAATCGAGTATACACCTTCGATTCCTTATCGACTAAGCCTACCTCTCTTCTCTCTTCTCTCCCGCTCTCTCTCGTTCCAAACCCTAATCAACCTCTTCCCGGCTGAGCTTCCCTCCGCCTTTCTCTTCAGATTTTGAGAGGGTTAAAAGGGGTATACCCCTTATCTCACAGCAGATCGCGTAAACCACTTCGATTCCTTATCGATTAAAGCATCGATTGGAGTGGAGCTTTGCTTTGAATGTCTCATCGATCGGAGGTGGAAGTGATTAGCCGTCTGATCTCTCATATTCCGGAGGGAAGTATTTGACTCTCATAAATGCTTTAATGATATCTGTTTAATTTCTTGCATTTTCTTTCGGTTTTGTTCGTAGGCAATGATGAGATTGATTTGGATATTAGTTGGTTAAATTATTTTGGGGCATTGAAATTATGATTTCGAAGAGATTTTTGATTGTGTACCATGATATTTATTCAAAGTTGAGTACACACCTTTGAGCGGGAGAGAAGAGATGAAGGCTTGAAAGTACCAATTTTTAAGTTTTAACAATAGCTCAATTCACAAAAATTTTGGGCACCAATGACTCACAATGGTTTAGGCAGTGATGCAAAACACTTTATGATCTGAATAATTATTTCAATCCTGTTTTAAGTATTCTTGATTATTTATCTATCATATTCTAGTTGGCGTGGCAGTCCAATGCAGCCCTACTTATGATGACTGTTTTCTGAGCCTATAATAACCCCCCCCCCCTCCCGATAAGGCATTCAGTTCCCCAACTCTTAATAGACTTACTCTATATTTGATCTGCACAGTTGATGATAAGCTCCAACCAACACAGACAGAACATGAAGTATCATTTATTTTCAGCCCAGAACAATCACAGATAGATCATGAAGTATACAAAAACAAACTGTATATTAGGCAGTGATGCTAAACACTTTATGATCTGAATACTTATTTCAATTTGTTGTATTTATTCTTGATTATATATCTATCATATCCTAGTTGGCGCGGCACCCCAAGTGCAGCCTTTGTTATGGATAGTCTGTTCTGAGCCTATTTGTTATGGATAGACAGAGCATGAAGTATGCAAAATTTGTAATGCTCCAAACAACAGAAAACTAGATTTTCTAGTAACTGACGTTGGATGTGTATGCGTTGGGTACTCATCTAAGCCTTTTGGTTTTTGAGTCTTTCAAATGCTTTGGTCGGTGTAGGCCGTGATGCAAAACAGAACATGATCTGAATATTTACTTCAGGATTGTTGTATTTGTTCTTGATTGTATATCTATCATATCATAGTTGGCGTGGCACCCCAATGCAGCCCTTGGTATGAATAGTCTGTTCTGAGCCTACTAGTATTATTTCAACCACAATTATAGTTTCTGTTGTTCAGTATGAGCATAACAAATTTTGCATTCTACATGCTCTGTCTGTGTTTGTTCCCAACTGACAGATTTTGCTTGCTTCATGATATATCTGTGTCTGTACTGGGCTGATAAAATCTTTAAACAACATGCTCTATACATCATAAGGTGTTTGTGCTTGTTCTTGGCTGTTTGAAATTTGTATGCTTCATGCTCAATCTGTGTTTTCTCTAGTCTGGAGGGAAAAATGAGACTTCATGTTCAGTCTGTGTTGTTTATGAGCATTTGAAATTTTGCTCACTTCATGGTCTGCCTGTGCTTGTTCTTGGCTGTTTCAAAATTTAATACTTCATGCTCAATCTGTGTTTGGTCTGGTCTGGAAGAAAAAATGAGACTTTGTGTTCTGTCTGTGTTGTTTATGAGCTTTACAAATTTTGCATATTTCATGGTCTGCCTGTGCTTGTTCTTGGCTGTTTAAAATTTTTATACTTCATGCTCCATCTGTGTCTGCTCTGGTCTGGAGGAAAAAGTGAGACTTGAAGCTCTATTTGTGTTGTTTATGAGCATTACAAATTTTGTAAACTACATGCTCTGTTTGTCTTAGCTCTAAGCTTACAAATTTTGTCATTCTTCATGATTTGTTGGTGTTGGTTTTGATCGAGGAGGAATATTTAACAGTACATGAATTTTGAACTTCAGGTTCAAACGGTGTTTTCCTGAGCCTACATTATTTATTTGAAATTTTGTTCTCTTTTGGAATCGACTATCTGTTATCTGTTTGTCTTTGTCTTTTCCATGTTCACTAATTTCAGTTTACTTTGGATTTCAGGTAGAATTCAGCATGAAGTGCATTTTGGAGTGATTGAAGACTGCAGTACGGCCAAATTATATATTCGGAGCAAATTTTGCAAATTTTGTCATCTACAGACAGTTATTAATAAATGTACTATGCTGTAAATGGCCATATTTCTTATGCTGTAGAAAATTTGTGAACACTCACTTTGCAATTCTATGAAGATCCAATTTTTTGCAAATAATCTGTTCATTATTGTCTTAATGTAATGATTAAAATTATGTGTTTTTTTGGGTGTATTACGCAGTATGGCGTGTCCACCTGATTTTCATGCTCAAAGCTTCAAGTAACCAAGTAAACAAAATAAGATAAGCTGAGAAGCAACACAGACATAACATGATGTATGCAGAATTTGTAAAACTCACAAACAACACAGGTTGAGCCTGAAGTATACAAATTTCAAACAGCCAAGAACAAGCACAAGCAGACCATGAATGGAGCAAAATTTGGGAGGCTCATAAACAACACAGACTGAACATGAAGTCTCATTTAATTCTCCAGACCAGAGCAAACACAGATTGAGCATGAAGTGTACAAATAGCCAAGAACAAGCACAGGCAGACCATGAAGTATGCAAAATTTGTAAAGATCATAAACAACACAGACAGAACACAAAGTCTCATTTTTTTCTCCAGACCGGAACAAACACAGATTGAGCATGAAGTATTAAAATTTGAAACAGCCAAGAACAAGCACAGGAAGACCATGAAGTATGCAAAATTTGTGAAGCTCATAAACAACACAGATTGAACATGAAGTCTCATTTTTCCCTCCAGACCAGAGCAAACACAGATTGAGCATGAAGCATACAAATTTCAAACAACCAAGAACAAGCACAGGCAGACCATGAAGTATGCAAAATTTGTAAAGATCATAAACAACACAGACAGAACACAAAGTCTCATTTTTTTTCTCCAGACCGGAACAAACACAGATTGAGCATGAAGTATTAAAATTTGAAACAGCCAAGAACAAGCACAGGAAGACCATGAAGTATGCAAAATTTGTGAAGCTCATAAACAACACAGATTGAACATGAAGTCTCATTTTTCCCTCCAGACCAGAGCAAACACAGATTGAGCATGAAGCATACAAATTTCAAACAACCAAGAACAAGCACAGGCAGACCATGAAGTATGCAAAATTTGTAAAGCTCATAAACAACACAGACAGAACACAAAGTCTCATTTTTTCCTCCAGACCAGACCAAACACAGATTGAGCATGAAGTATTAAAATTTGAAACAGCCAAGAACAAGCACAGGAATACCATGAATTGAGCAAAATTTCAAATGCTCATAAACAACACAGACTGAACATGAAGTCTCATTTTCCCCTCCAGACCAGAGAAAACACAGACTGAGCATGAAGCATACAAATTTCAAACAGCCAAGAACAAGCACAGGCAGACCATGAAGTATGCAAAATTTGTAGAGCTCATAAACAACACAGACAGAACACAAAGTCTCATTTTTTTCTCCAGACCAGAGCAAACACAGATTGAGCATGAAGTATTAAATTTTGAAACAGCCAAGAACAAGCACAGGAAGACCATGAAGTATGCAAAATTTGTGAAGCTCATAAACAACACAGATTGAACATGAAGTCTCATTTTTCCCTCCAGACCAGAACAAACACAGTTTTTTAACATGAAGTATAAATTTTTAACAGCCCAGTACAGACAAAGACAGACACGGACAGAGCATGTAGCATGCAAACTTTGTATCATTCATCAAATATTCATAATGTGTTCGGCGCTGACGATCATCTCGTTCTTTCTCTTCGATTCCTGCACCAAAATATTCATCAAATAGAAGAAAATTCAAGTACGTATGACACACGTTCATGGTTAAAAATTGTAGGCTCAGAAATAGTGCAAAAAAAAACATTATCTCATTCACTCGGATTTTAAAAATTCAAGGCGGCTCAGAAAAACAACAATTACCACTTTAATATCTCGTAAAAACTTACAGTGTTGCATTGTTAAAGGAAAACAGCTCCCGAAAAAGCATTCAGCTTCTGAGCTCTTAATAGACTTATCGGAGCTGGAGAAGATCAGCCGTCTGATCAAAGTTGATCACGATCGGACGGCTGAGCTTGACTCTGCCTTTCTCTTAAGATTTTAAGAGGGGTAAAATGGGTTAACCCCTTATCTCAAATCAGATAGCGTATACTACTTCGATTCCTTATAAATTAACCCTTCCTCTCTTCTCGGCTCAAAACAAAACCAAAACAGACATGAAGTTGAGCATACATCAAATAATCATGAAACATGAAATCATGCATAAAATTTTCATCACTGCCGCATTGAAGTTAAATCAGATTGCATATAGAGTCAAATTTGGAATTTTGAATTTGACACTAGGGCCGCTTTATTAAGGCACACCGGCTAGTGTTCAGGAACAAAATTCAAGTTGCATATACTTTTCATCATTGCCTACTAAATAGAGAATATATGAACTTCAAATTAGAAATTTTTTACCAACTTGGGCATCATTATTTTTCTGAGAATGATTTACCTGCAAACAAACAAAACAAGTAGGTTAAGTTAATAATTGCGTTAGAATGTAATAAACTAATATAACGGCAGATATATATGACACTTACCTTGCAAAAGACACAGAGATAAGTCAACAAAGTTCATGCTATATTCGGAGGATCCTCTATTATAGGTTGCATTGTTGGAACTGTAGTAGAAGCTTGTGACTCATTTATAGTAGAGCTACACGTTCAATGTTCACAAAACGAAATTAAAATTATACTAAGTACACAAATGCAAAAAAATTTAAACTTTCTATTTAATTACTTACCTTTGCTTTAAAGGACAAGTACGACTGTCATGATTAACCATTTTATTGCACAAGCGACACTTTCTCAATGGTTTCGCAGCCATCTCCAATGCTTTCTCCCTACCCCCTTTGATGCGCTTCCCACTACCCTTGGTTTTTGCAATATCGGGTACTTGAATATGGACTGTTCTAGGTAGTGAACTAGTTGTTGGTTGTTGTGATTCTTGGGGCATATCTTGTTGCAATTCTGCAACAACACCAACTAGTAATGTTTTCGCCTTTTGGCGCATCTCCTTTGATGAGCGAGCAATCCTCATCACTTTGTTGAATTCATTGGACAATTCCACCATGTCCAAATCTTGTGGACTACCGTAACTACCGATTATTTCAGCACCAGCATCATCATATACAATCTCGGTAGTTACAGAGGCGGTCCACCTCTTCAAAATATAACAATGAGGCAGGGAATCAACAAACTCATTCCTCAATACCACGAGGATGTGTCTACAAGGAATGCCCTCAACTTCAAATTTACTACATGTGCAAGTCCTAGCAATATCCATCCCCTTGTAAACTACATCTCTTGTTTTATCATGCTGTACAGACTTAGCCATTCTCCTGACAATATAGTGTCGCACACTACCATCGTCAGCTTTCATTAAAGATGCATAATTCAAGCTTTCAACTAGTTCAGCCTGAAATATATGAAATTTGGACCGGGTGTACTGTTCAGACATTTGGGACTCAATTTCAAAACCTGTTTGCAGCTTTGGTTTGGTATGCAGAGTGGTGTAGTCAGCTGCTAACTGATTCTGTCTTTGTTTCCTTATTGCCCTTTCAAATCTGGTCAGAAATTCATGTAGAGAATTTTTACTGCTAACATACTTATCAACAAAAGCATTCATGCTTTCTGATCTCTGAGTTGTGCGAATACCAGCAGTAAAAATATGCTTGGCATAAGCCGGTATCCACTTCTCACGAAGCAAATAAATGTCAGAAAGCCAAGGACAACCTGTTATTGGGATATGTATCAAGTACTAATAAAAAAGAACAAAAAAGTTCAAACATAAGAATAATTTATCAAAACAAGTAATACCTGCAATTTGCACGTTAGCGTGCATTACGTCATTCCATCTCATCTCAAACTCTTCTGGGGTCTCAGATTCCCAGATGCAACTGTGGAATGGAATGCTAAAATCACTATTCAAACCCGGGCCACCAAGCTTATCGGGAAGCTTTTTAAGAATGTGCCACATGCAAAGCCTGTGGCTCGAACCAGGAAAACAGATCCGAATTGCATTATCCATTGCAGGATCTTGGTCCGTGATGATCACTTTTGGTGGAGACCCACCCATTATTTCACCCCATTTTTGAAACAACCAAACAAAAGAATCGGTGGTCTCCTTATTTATAAATGCCGCACCAAAATTTAAAGATTGTCCATGATGATTAACTCCGGTGAACGGCGCAAAAACCAACTTGTATTCGTTGGTATCATATGTGGTGTCAAAAATTAGCACGTCACCAAAATGTTTGAAAGCCTTCCTGGCAATAGCATCAACCCATAATACATGAGTTAATTTGTTGTCTTCATCAACCTTGTAATGAAAACTGAAAGAAGGATTCATCTCTTTTTCCTCTTGGAAGTGCTCCAACAATATATCAACATCATAAGGTCTCATACCATCCCTCTCTCTTTGCAAGGAATTTCTAATATCTTTTTCAGTACAATTAATATTACTGAAACCTTCATTTTCTATTTTCATGAAGGACATAAACTCTGAAGTTCGTATATTAGCCTCTTTGAAAGTACTGAGTAAGCTTTTTTGCGCTTCAGATACATTTCTATTCTGTCTTAGAAATTGTTGCTTTCGAGGTGTGACACAAATATGACTATGCTCCTCAACAAACCTACGGATTGACCATCTCCCGTCAACATCCCTTTGGATTCGTATTTGAGCCATACAGTCTTCTTTCGTTATTTCCCGTTTCCTTCTCTTGATCAAAATTGAAGAAGATTCTTCATTATCACCGGTTGTATCAACCGGCTTGCCTTGTTTTGAGCAAACAAACTGTTGTGAATATCTATCCTTTGTGGTAGGATCAACCATCGTTGCAGACTTTCGTACTGAAAAGCCGCATAATTTTGCATATGTTTTGTAAAATTCAAATTCATCTTCTAAGGTTGCAAATACTAAACCAACAAGTGGTTTAGATGCATCATCAACATCCCTCCAACTGGACTGAACATCCTGGCTTAGTAATTCCTCATTTTTAATCTCCATCCTTCATAGGAGAATGAGACAACAAAAATTAAAAATAAATAAACTCTCTAATCTTTAACTGTCAAATAGAGAAATTGTGGCCCCAAAAAAGGTAACAAAAAAAAACTAC
This sequence comes from Hemerocallis citrina, assembly GCA_017893485.1. NCBI lineage: Eukaryota > Viridiplantae > Streptophyta > Magnoliopsida > Asparagales > Asphodelaceae > Hemerocallis > Hemerocallis citrina. Next base: position 136,021,059 of record CM030358.1, on the reverse strand, counting down.
ATCTTAACACAATCTACTCTATTCACCAAACCCTAAAGGACCTTTTCTGGAAATGATCACAACCACCTTAGTGGTATTGTATCTCACACCCGGTGTTCGAGCATAAAAAAAAATCGACTATAGTCTCCCCTGTATTTGGCTTTCCGTTCAAGGAGATGATGATGGTAAAGGGTATTTTGCTGATGAAGAGGAATCGGCCGAATAATGAGCGCGTCGTGCTGTAACTACGGTAACAAGAAGATCATTGATGACTCATGAACTATTCTGTTCATGACTACTAATAATCACTTATCTCATAATAATAATAATAATAATAATAATAATAATAATAATACTAAACAAAAGAAACAGTAAAAGAAAAATTACATGGAAGAAAATTTACATGGACTAATAATAATAATACTACTAATAATCACTTATATGCATGCGTCAAGTCCTATTAGCAGTGATTGAAGCAAGTCTCGAAATAAACAAAAACTAGACTAAATATTACATGGATTTTGTGTGCTTATATGCATGTGTCATGTCCACATCTAAAAATTCCATATACCAGTACGAATATTATTTGCTAATCTAAATGTACTAGTCCGAATACTAGTGCGAATATTAACATAGCATAATTTAAGCTCGAAGAATATAACAACAACCTAGAAGCATCTATGAAGGAAATAAAATTTCAATTCAAGGTGAGAAATTTAAACCCTTGTCGCAGTATCGGTCCTCCGTCAGGAAGAAGAGAACGAACTCTCAAGTGCAATGTTAAGGTGCAGCTCACGGCAATCGAACAAAACGATCTGAGGATGAGCGAAGCACAAATCGATCTGAAGATGATCGAAGCACAGGTACTGCGATCGGTCGCACTAGTAGGGTTTGTCACGGGTGAGTGAAGAAAGATAGCGGGAGAGGAGCGAAGGTGGCGATTAGGGTTTCGAAGAGGATGAGCGAAGCACAAATCGATCTGAAGATGATCGAAGCACAGGTACTGCGATCGGTCGTACTAGTAGGGTTTGTCACGGGTGAGTGAAGAAAGATAGCGGGAGAGGAGCGAAGGTGGCGATTAGGGTTTCGAAGAGACCTTCGATTAGGGTTTCGAAGGTGCCGTGATTAGGGTTTCGAAGGTGCCGTCTTCTCTTCAGATAGGGTGAGAAGAGAAGAGAGGAATCCAAAGAGAGGAATCCAAGCAGATCGAGAGCGGGATTCGAGAGCGGGAGAGAGCTCAGATTAGGGTTTGGAACGAGAGAGAGAGCGGGAGAGAAGAGATAAGATTTTCGTAGGCTTAATCGATAAGGAATCGAAGGGTATAGCCAGATCTGGCTTTGAGATAAGGGGTATACCCCTTTTACCCCTCTTAAAATCTGAAGAGAGAGCGGAAGAGAGATCAGCCGTCCGATCTTCATCAAGTTTGATCAGACGGCTGATTACTCCCAGCTCAGATAAGGAGCTCAGCTCTCCATCTCTTAATAGACTAACTCTATATATATATATATATATATAATTGTGGGTGTATATACATTAGTTAAAACATCAAGAGAATCAATATTGCATATAAGTAGTATATTGTTAAAATCAATCTCAGTATCAAAACAAACCAAATCTCAATCGAAAACTTCACAAAAACATCAAAACCAATTTCGGCCTGCACCCCCTACAGACCCGAAGTTAACACTACTTAATTCAAAAACCCCAAGTTTGATTCTTTTTTATCCAAAACTCTTTCTACAACTTGTTATACACATACCCCACTGATTACAATAGTTTACTCATGAATATATGCAATTATAACAAGTAAATAATCAAGTTTCATCCATCAAAACATCAAGAACAGATCAACATATGTATATACACAGTAAAAGTTTATTTTTAATCAGTTTGTAGATTATACAACATACATACTCATTATAACCCATCAAATCAGTAAGCATATGAAAGAAAACAACCTACTCATGGTTTCTATTAGGTTTTTAACACAAGTCATCAATATAGGGTTTTAATCATCAATAGCATAGTTTTCATGAAAATATTCAATCTTTATTCATTCATCATCATACAATCCCCTAACAAGCTTTCTAATAGATAAATCATCACATACAACATGCATACAACAATAAGAAATCAAACATATGTCACTCACCTTATTGAAGAATCAACCGAAATAATAAAGAGAAAAAGAAAAGTCCTTCCTTTCGCTATAGTTTAAAGGATATAAAAGCTTGCCTTTAATCAAATTAATTATGTAAACATATCCTGTATATTGTTCTTAAATTTAAAAAAAATTTTGATTTATTGTGTACACTGGTTTCTGAGTGATTTTTTTCTCCCAACTCTTTTGTTGACGGGAATTAGAAATAAGGCATTGAAGAAGAAGAAGAAGAAGAATATGAGGATACTGGTAAGCCATGCGAATTCTGAATGAGAGGTTTCCCATACAGAGGAGATACATTATTATGGGAAAGGGAATCACTTCCATGCAAATTTTATGCTCTTGGGAGTCCAAATGCACACAATGTTGGGCACAATTGTTGCCTGGTACGTTTGCATAGTCTAGTCGATTCTTTCTCTGGAATATCACTGTATCCTATATTTCCTTGATGTAATGAGTTTTGCTCCTTTGAGATGGAGACTTTATTGCTAACGGAATTCTTTCTATTAAACTGTTCTTCTTCCAATGTTTCATACAAATATGCAATGAAGGGCTTCTTGAATTGTATTTTCATTTTTGCTGCACTTCGTATCTGCTATAGCCCGTTATTGATAGCCAGGCCCGGTCCTTCTTGGAGGCAACCGATGCATTTGCATCAGGCCTCCAAAATCACCCAAAAAAGGGGTTCCCGTTTTCAGAAAAAAAAAAAAAAATTACATTAGCTTCAGGCTCCTAAAATCCATGAATCGTTTTATTTTTTTCATGATTTTATATTAGTTTCAAGCCCCTAAAAAATCTTATATTAGCTTTAGGCCCCCTAAAATTCATGATTTCTGATGTATACTTTTTTATTTTTTTTCTAATACAGGAATCGTTTTTTTTTTTTTTTGTATATGTGGGACCCTTTTTTGAGAGTAAAACCAAGCTAATTCATCTTCATTGGTGCCCCTAAAATTCTAGGGGCCCCTTGCTTGAGGCCCCTAAAATCCTAGGGCCGCGCCCCTGTTGATAGCGGAACCTTCTTTTTTTTGCTGTTTTTACAACTGAATTAATACATGGCTTAATGGAATCTCCAGTTGATAATGCAGATGATTATCATTTATTTTGTAGAAATATGTTGTTTGATTATTTATTTGAATGAATGTACATATGAAATCTGTATTCTTTCGCAAAATACAAATATTGGAATATATACTCTCCATACCTTTTCATTTCTTTCTACTCAATATTCCTCGGTCCTTGTACAGTTGAGTAAGACTGCAGTGGTACTACCAAGAAGGGATTGAAGATATTCACTAAGGGACTTTATTTTAAATCCAACTTTTCTGCATTTAATTTCTGGTTAAGGATTAATTATGTAGAACTATAGATGATCCATGATAATATGGGTTCCCTCTTGGGAGGACAAAAGATTAGAACGCGATTTCAAGAATCATATGTACAGGAATCTGGTCAAATGTCTTGACTGATGTCACGCACAACAGCAGTAAGTAACTTGCCTATTTGAGGGATTAATAGAGAACAGGTATGGTTCTCAAATAACCTCTTCCGTCGTCCTCCTCTCGTATAAATACGTTTCTCTAATAATAACAGTTGAGCCTCTAACCCGTTTATCTATCTTGCAGATTGTTGTCTTCGAATCACGAAAGTCAGGTTCACCACAACATTATAACAGCTCATGGAAGTTTCACAATAAAATCACAGCATCGTCATTGACTCAAGGTATGTCTAGATGTCTGTTCCATCCAACTATTTTACTACATCAAATGTTACTAGTATTATACACGTGCTTTGCACGTGGGAAATTTTTTTTTTGATGGGGGACCGAATGAAAAGGGAAAAAAAATTACGTGATTTGCACGTGGGGAATTCGAATATAAAAGCCATTGTTTCCATATATATATATATAGAGAGAGAGAGAGAGAGAGAGAGAGAGAGAGAGAGAGAGAGAGAGAGAGAGAGAGAGAGAGAGAGAGAGAGAGAGAGAGAGAGAGAGAGAGAGAGAGAGATATTTGAAAATATAAATAAATGAGTTGTTTTGGAGGAAGAATTTGAATTTGAGTTTTGGCGGAAAAATATGTTTTGTAAGGTTAGATATGGACCTTTGATTTTAGAGGAGATTGAAGAAAAGCCACTTGATAGCTTTCTTTGTATTTTATTATATAGATGAATGCTATACCGAGTTTGTATTAGAGGAGGGGAGGGAAATACAGAGTAGAGACTGTGATTGCAAACTATGCAACCGTGCTTTTCCATATACTGCAAAACTTTTGTAAAATTGATTACTACTTATCAATTTTTTTAGGAAAAACATTTAAAACACATATTAAAGCTTTTGAAAAAGGGGTTTTAACATGTGTACCCCTAACAAATGAGCTAATATCATATATACCCCTCACAAATCAATATTATCACATTTGCCACTAACAATGTAAATTTTAATTATATATATCCTTCAGGTTACAAGACATCCAATAGGGAAGGAATATTCTGTTTTTCTTAATGGAATTAATGGAAAATGACTAAAATACCCTTCTATCATTCCTCCTTCAATTTCTCCTAATAAGTCAACTCTTTTATAAAAGATCATGTCTCTTTCTCTCTTTCTCTAACCCTCCAGTTGCCCGTTTAAATCCCTTTTCATCTCAGATCTTTCCCTTGATCATGTCTCTTTGGAGTGTTTGAAAAAAGAAAATCACAGGTATTTACAAAAATTATATGCATAATCAGTATGATATTTATTTGTATGGATTTATTTGTTTTTTAGCTAATAAATTTGCTATATTATGTGTCCTATTCCAGATGTGTACAATTTCACCAAAGTTAGTATTACAACTACGGGAAGAAAGCATTTAAGGTTGACAAACAGTGGTCCTAAACTAAACCATCCAGCATGTGGTTAGCAGGAGGGAGGGAGGGGGGGGTAAGCTGAACGTTCTCGCGAAATGAGGATGAGAAGGGGTTTAGATGAGAATGAGGGTTAAGTATTCTAACGGGTATTAAGTGGGTATATACCCATTAAGTGGGTTAATGGGTATAGTTCATTACATTATGTAATAAGGGTAAGATAGTCATTTTAAAAGTGAGGTAAGTCCTAAACTATGGTTAAGTTGCAGAATTCTAACGGAGTGGCAACTTAAGGCGGATCTCAGATTGTTAGTGGCAAATGTGATAATATTGATTTGTGAAGGGTATATATGATATTAGCTTATTTGTTAGGGGTACATATGTTAAAAACCCTTTGAAAAGTGGTCGATGACTTTAGAAATTATCCATAGACTATTTTACAAATAAGCCATAATCAAAGACTGAATTTACCAATTTTCTTTTTAACATCATTTCATAAAGCTTCCATCTGTTGCTTACAGCATTCATTTCTTTTTGGTTTCATTCTCCTGATTTGTTTGTTCTAAAAGGGTCCTATAATAATTAAAAGTGGGCCTTTTCTAGGTTACTGATTGGCTAATATTATATCTGTTCTCTCACTTTATTTACTTTATATTAGAGATGTTGACATTTGTATGGTGTTGTTGCATAATGACCCTTGCTTTTCTTTTTCTTTTTCTTTTTTCAGTACTTTGTTTAAGTTTAGTATATGCCACTAGGAATGATTGGAATAACTTTGTAAGGCTTAAAGCGTATGGAAACATTTCTTTGATCTTCCTATATTATGTTGCATAAAGAATGGTTCATAACAAGGGGGAGTTTGTAAGATTGGGGCAGTGGATTCTACTATTCTTAATTCCACCGCTGCACCTCATAATCTACCGCTCAAATTTAGCAACCAAGCCTTTGGGGTGGTTTGAATGCCTGCAAAAATACTGTAGGACAAGTGGAAAACAACTCAAAGGAAAAGCACTGTAGCGATGCTTTGGTTGGCTGCATTTGGGGATGTAGGAGTTTTCTCATGCATATTACTGTGGCTATAGTAATGCACAAATATGTACTTTTTACCCGTTTTCAATTCCGAAAATTTTGCTCAAAACACTTGCAAGATCACTCACTGTTCACAGTATTTTATTGATTTATTTCTCACACTCTCTCTCCACGGCCTATTAAGCTTTTGTCATATAATAACTTAACAAAATCCTATTTAAACAACAACTTACACCTCTCTCTCGCTCTCTCTCCCCCCGATGTGGGACTAAATCCCCCACTTCTTCAAGTTGGCTGTATATGGCCTTTAGCTGATTAAGCCCTAATTTCTTCTTAATTACGATTAGGCCTTAATTACTAATTAGTTTACATATTAGACCTAGGTAGTTTAAATAATTATTTTAAGCATTATGTGACGGACAAATTCTAGAAGCATCCATGTTGTTCAAGAGAAGTCCGGAACACTCCGGAATGCCCCGGAAGTATCAAGAACGTCCTAGAGTTCTCTTGGACAAGATGGCACGTTCTAGAGCAAACTAGAGCCTTTTGGAAGAGTGTACCTAGTTATAGAGTACTGTAGAACTCTCTAGAGAACTCTTGTACATAGCAGAACTCTTGTACTCTAGAACATTCCCTTGAGAAGGAGAAAGACCATGCTAGCACTATAAATAGGGAGGAGCCTCATTTGCTCCAATCATCCAAGAAAAAGCAATCCAAGCCACTCTTGTAAAGTTCTCTTTGAAGAATAAATTCTCTTCCATCTTACTTTGCTCACTTCTCTTCAATCCTCTGCCTTCTTAACCCTCAGTTTGCCTGACTTAGCCCTCGATCTAAGGAGTAAGCTAGGTGGCACACGGCCTGACTTGAGGAAAAGGAGTCATCCCGTGACAATTAGCTCTAAATTAATTGATTAAGCCCTAATTGTTACATATTTAAAACTAATCCCATTTAATTAAGATTAACCCCTAATCATTTAATTAATTAAGAACAATTTAATTAAGATCAATTAAAATTAAGTCCTAATTAATTGAGTTTCATTTATTTTTTTGGTATAATTTAATTAAAATCAATTTAGTTAATTAAGATCAATTTAATTAAGATTAAGCGACTGTTAACTGAGTTTCGTTTTTTTTTTTGGTTTAATTGATTAAGATCAATTTAGTTTAATTAGTTTAAGCCCTAATTAATTGAGATTAATTTCAAATAAAACAAAAGGTAAACAAATATTTTAAATTACGGTCGCTACAGTGTTCTTAAAACTCAAACAAAGCTAATCTTTTATGAAAAACCATTCTTGCTACAGTAAATCTACATCAAACCGAATCTGTTTTAAGAAATCAAATCAAAGAATTTGCTTTTGCTCGAGTGTTCCTTCCTCTCTTGGTTTATTTTACAACCAACCAAACCACCCCTTTATTTTGAACCCTGATTTATGATACAAAATCAAATCAGCTCTCCAACCTCCGATTTATCTTGGCTCTCTTCTTTTATATTACTTTATTGGAAATTGGGGCCCACCTTGAAACGGTATGGGCTTAAAGGGTCATGATCACCTTCTTGCTAGCACTTCTACCAAGCCTTTTTTTCTCCCAGGTCTCTTCCTTCATCTTCTTCCTTCCATCTTTTTTTTTTATTGAAAGAAAATGTGAAATACGGTCACCCTGTTTCATTAAAAAGAAAATAACGAAAAAATTTAGAAAATTTAGGCCAACCAAGAACAAAATGTACAAAGTAAACTTCAAACTACACTAGGATGATATGCAACATTGAAAGCAAGGAAAATAGAGAAATAAGAAAATTAGCAAAGTAACATGGTACCCCCAACAACAGCCTTGTGGAGTTGGCTCTAGCCTATGGTTGGGCCTATCTCGATCTTCTTGTCATCATAAGTCTGCTGAGGGAATGGTCCCAATATGCGCTCCCTGGCTTCTGTGGCTGCTCCTTCTGCCCATAAGAAAATCAAGTGTATGATTTGAGTGAGTTTTTCATGGGTAGAATTAGTACAAGAACCACAAAAGTAAAAATTGTTCAAGTCTAACCAGAATGTCCATGTTATTGTGGCTACCGCGATGTACCATGTTTCTTTCATATTTTGCATATTTCTTACGAAGGTTTCACATATCCATAGGTCATCGTATGAGGTTGGTAGGGTGTGTACTCCGAGGGCTCGAAATACTTCGTGCTAGACGACACGACTTATGGGGCATTCAAGGAATATATGATTCATTGTTTCTACGGGGGCATTGCAAAAACCACATGAGGTATCTACTGCCAGTTGTCTCTTGGCCAAGTTCTCTCAGGTGAGGATCACGTCATTAAGAACTAGTCACACGAAAATGCACACTGTGGGTGGGGTTTTTGCTTTCCAAACTATCGAGCACCAGGGTGGGTTGTATCTGCGGTAATGAATCATTGAGTAGAGGAGCGGATTGAGAATCATCCTTTCTTCTATAGCTCCCATGGGCGACTTCGTTCCTAACGTACATCTAACCCGAGTGCTCACGATTTGCCGTCTTAGTTCCTCATTCTGACTTCAGTTGTGGGGTAAGTCTGGAACAAGGGATGAGGCTCAAGTTTCCCCTTTTCCACGCTTTGGCTACCGACATGTTAGGCTGCGTGCATCGATGAAATAGATCAGGAGACAATGATTTAGGGATTGTCCTCCACACTACTGATCCCACCAGAATATTGTGGAATGCCCATTTCCGAGGAAGGAAAAGGTACAACTACTGAATGGATCGTGAGCTTTGGAAATTCCTTTCCATAACCAAGATGTCTTTGAACATGGAAACCTTGCAATCTCGTTCCTTTACTCTTGAGGTATTGTTTGCCTGAGTTTTGCCAACCCTTACCATTGGGATGGTAGATCTTCTACCACCATTTACCTAATAGGGCTAGGTTCATGTCATTGAGACCTATATGATTCCAAGTCCCCCATGAGCTTTATGCATGCACACATTTTCTCATCTAATGACGTGGCAACCACCTTTAGACGAATATGCACATTTTTATAGGAATCGTTTTCAAACCCTATCTATCCTTTGTATTACCCACATTGGGATCTCAAAAAACGACATTTAGTAGGTTGGGAGGCTGGACAACACTGGGTTGATAAGTGTTACTCTCCCTCCCAATGATTGATATCTGCCTTTCCATCCTGTTGGACGTGCTTCCACTCGATCGACTAGTCGGCTTTCTTGAGCTTGCGTGCTCTGAGGAGTAGACCCAAGTATTTGATGGGAAAGTATTCTACTTTACAAGATAATATTGTAGCATGGTCTTGCACCTCTTCATAAGAAAGAGCAATGGGGATGATGCTGCTCTTGTGAAAATTCACCCGTAGACCTAACCATAGTTCAAAGCAATACAATACTCCTTTGAAGACCATTGTCTCTTCTACTCTGCCGTTGCCAAATAGTAGAGTATCATCCGCATATTGTAGGATGGAGCAACCTGATCAGTTTCTGCTATGGCCCACTGGGGAGATCCATCATTCTACTTTGCAATTGTTAGCCATGACCTGTAAGGTTTCATCTACTAGGGTGAAGAAGAGCCTTAACGATCACCTCGTTTGCATGAGAATGGGTGTCCTGCGCCCCCGTTAACTACAATGGAAGTTCTACTTGTGTTGAGGCAATGTTGGACCCAACGGATCCATTAGGGGCTGAATCCCATTCCATTTAGGGGTTCTATCATGCATTCCTCCTTGACAGAGTTGTATATTTTTTCAAAATCCAGTTTCAATAAGTAGATGCTGGAATTTGTAGAGTGGTAATTGTTTATAGTTTCTTTGGCCATGGCCACAAAGTCCAAGATGCATCTACCCCGAATGAATCATGTTTGTTTCTTACCTACCAGCCTATCATTCACTAAACCTAACCTTGAGGCTAGAATTTTAGTGATGATTTTAACTGAGCAGTTAAATAGATTGATCGGACGAAAGCCTTCCATATTCCTAGATTCTGCTGTCTTTGGGATGAGTACCACTTCTGCTTAATTAAGACGACCCAGTTTCAACTGATGGTTGTAGAATTCGTTGAGGAGTGTCAGCAAGTCTTTTTTTGATGTCATCTCACAAGATGTGATAGAAAATGATTGGGAAACTGTCTAGGCTTGGTACTTTGTCATTTCCCAATTGCTGACTTCGTCTATGTGGAATGGGCCTTCGAATCGTATTAAAACAACTGTCAGATCAGTACATCTTTTTGGCCAAAAGTCTGATCGTTAGGGGATACGAAAGTCACGTCTGCAACCAAAAAGTTGTTTATACAAATTCTGAACAAGACCTTCCTTCTGGAGGGTTCCTGATTCAATGTCAATTGCTAGGATGAGGTTGTATCACCTATTAGCACTTGCGGTACGGTGAAAAAAGGCTGTATTGGCGTCTCATTCTTTCAACCACTGAACACGGGATTGCTGCTTCTATTTATTCTCCTCAAGTTTATAGATTCTAGCAATTTCGTTGCGGGAGTCTAATAACTTGGTTCTTTCCTCTTGGGTTAGGTCCTTCATTTCCTCCGTCCTTTCAAGTGTATCTTTCTCCTCTAGAAGGGTATCCTTTGTCCTTCAAATAGAAGCAAAGCACCGTCTGTTCTATGCTCTCAACTTGGAGCGCAAACGTTTGATTTTCTCGCACTAGATTGCAACGGCTTGTGTTCCATGAGTAGGGAGATCCCAGCTCTCCCTAACCATGTGGTGAAAGCCCTCAATTTCTAGCCAGACCTTCTCAAAACGAAACTTTCTTGCCCCGCACCATCGTTCTTCCTCTGTGGACAAAAAGATAGGTACATGATCCAAAGTTGGTTTTGGTAATGACTTTGCACTTAATAGTGGGAATTTGGATTTCCACTGCTTTGAAACCAAAATACGATCAAGTTTAGGATCGGTGATGATTGCATGTTGTTCTTCCTACTATTTCAGCTTATCTTGTATGTGTTATTTTGTGTGTATTTTCTTCTAAGTAAGTGTTATTGGTAAGACTGAGCAAACCTGTTTGCGAGTTTCGGAAGTGATATTGTTAGTTTTACTGGATATTTAACTTAGTTAATGGATCTCATGAGCAAAGTAGATGATTGAGATGGGTTCCCTGAGAAGCCATCCTTATCTTCACTGGGTGGTGACTTATCGCACACTTCTGAGGTCACTCTTCTAAGTTTTCAAAACAAACGATAGATTTAAGGTGCGCGAAATACTCTACTGGATCTTGCCACAAACCTATTCAAACAAACACAAGATTTAAATTTTTTTTATAAAAAAACTAGATTTCTGACAATTGTACTAATAAATTTTTGAGTGCTTTTGAAACAAACCTCTCCTAAGATGACAATCTGCCTTTATATTGATTGATTCCCCAACAGCTCAAATAAGTAGCTGGTGACTGCCAAGTAGATTCTATGCACTCTACCGTTGGATGTGTGTAGTGCACGTGTTTGTCTACAATCATCATAGTCGCATAACCCCAACTCTCTAGTTATAATAGGAGCAGGGGCGTAGCTGGTATGGACCCAGGGGGTGCAGCTGCGCCCCCTGGTTTTTAAAAAAAATTTCGAATTTTTTTTTTAGTAATTTTTTTTTTAGTAAGGGGTTATTTGTAAAGTTTCAACCCATTTAGCATTATTCCTTCCTTCCTTTTCTCTTCTTCTTCTCTGCCCTCAATCCTCATCGACGCCCCCAAACCCAAACCCTAACATCCCCAAACTCTCAAACTTCTCCAGATTCATAAACGCTATTGCCTATTGGAAGTCCCTCTCTAGTCTCTCCCGTAGAAATCATTTCAGGTCTTCTTCTTCTTCTTCTTCTGACCTTATTTATTCAGTGTTAGGGTTTTCAATTCCTTTCCAATCGTTCTTTCTTTATTCAAATTTGTAACATTAATCGGAATTTGTTGCTAAATTTTGCAGCTATTGAAGAAGTTCGGCTGGAAAGAGGGCACTGCCGCACTGGTCTTGGAGTTTCCGAGCAGCCGAGCAGGTCGGATTTTTGGTTTACTTTTCCAATTCCATTCCTCAATTTTAGGTTTATTTTGCGAATTTGCGTAATAGTTGAATGAAAATTTCTGAGTTATGATGAGGTGGTGAACTTCAATTTGGAGTGAAAAGATAACAGATACTATGAAAGTTATAACTTCAAATTGCTGTTGAATTAGTGATTGAAAAGTTATAACTTAAGGAAAAGTTATAGCCTTATAGGTAAAAAAGAGAATTGGTTTGTGAAGACTTAAAATGAGATCACGGTTTTTCTTTTGTCATACAAGAAGATGATGCTACTGACCTCCAATATGCTGCTGTTCATTAGATACAGAACTTTGGGTGTATCCTCCAATGCAAATGAACAAAGAATAAATATAGAGTACAAAATTGAATCCCCAACTATCCGAACAATGCTAACAACAATTCTGAATCTTGTAAATATCATCGAAGGGACGAAAAAATGTTATGCAACATCTCAAAAGACTACAAGTTTTGAGATATGCAAATTATCATCTCAAAACTTCTACAGGAAAGCAAATTTGACAGGGTTAGGAATTTTAAAATTCCCGTCAGAAGGAATATGTACCTAATATAAATGGCATGGTTTTGAGACCTCCTTTCTTCCTAATCTTCTTCTCTCTTCCATCGTCTACCATGATTGAGATGACAGAGAGTTTAGCTTGTGTGTGAAAGAGCAATAAGTTAAGAGCATTAATGACAATGGAGATGATCATGTTGATATATTCTTTCAATAATCCTTGCTGCAGTTATATGTTTCCATTCTAGATGATTGGTGATGGGGATCTTTTTTTTTTTGAATTTTTGGATTTTGTTAGTTACTCCATCGTAGGCAAGAGAGCTAGTGTTTTTTATAATGCTATGTTTCTCTACGCTGGATAAAGTTTTTAAGACTTGCAACCTTCGTTTGTACTACTTGAATAATATCTACATTTCCCCCTTTGATGTCATTATGCAATATGTACAGCTATGCAATAGAGTTTAATAGGTTTGATATAACAACCATACCTTAGAACTTATGGGCCTCTTGTCATTTCTAGATTATTTTGTTGATCATTTTAAATGATTTATGGATACTTTCTGCATCTATTTTCTTTCATATTGCTTCAACCATCTCTTCCATCCATGCTTATCGTCAATATCATTAATTTTGATGATGTTTTTCTTCATTTCCACATTTTGGATGCTAAAGCAATTCCTCTGAAAAGAGTGTCACTACTCTTCCTGAATGTACAAACATAATGAAATAGGTTTTAAAAATCATGGCACTGTCATATCCTATCAAACGGCTATTAAATGGGCTTTCCCCCCATATTTTTAATGGATTATTTTGAAAAGAGTGTCACTTTCGTTTATCTATTTATACTTTTATATGAATACATTGTTGGCTACTACATACCTTAGACAAGTTTAAAATTTCAGATGAAAAATACTACACTATTCAAGTTTTTTAAAAACTCTCAAGAACAAGCTGCTTCAAGAAGCCAAGAGCCCCCACTGAGGCCACCCCCATCCCCACGACAGCCCGTTGTCCAGCCTCCACCTACTTGCATTGTAGAAGAAGAGTATCCGTCTGATCCTGCTTTAAGAAAAAATATTTATGAGTACGATGTTAAAGAAAGAGAGAATGTTCGACGATACTACTTGCAAAAAGGACCCTGTCAACCTAAGGATCACAACTTTCCTTGGCGTTATTGTGCAAATGAGAAGCGTCGATTTCAGGCTTCGTGGTTCAAAGATTTCCCTAATTGGCTAGAATATAGCATTACAACAGATGCCGTTTATTGTTTGTATTGTTATCTTTTTAAAGCTGATCATGGTGGCCAAGGTGGTGGTGATTCATTTGTTGGTGGAGAGGGATTTAAAAATTGGAGAAAGAAAATGAAGTTGAATGGGCATGTTGGAGACCACACTAGTATGCATAACAAATGTGTGAGAGCTGGCTATGATCTTTTGAAGCAATCGCAACACATTGAGCATTCTTTGGCAACTCAATGTATTCAAACTCAAGCCGACTATCGTCTTCGTTTGACGGCATCAATTGATTGCATTAAATGGCTGTTGCGCCAGGGACTGGCTTTCCGTGGTCATGATGAATCTCAGGAATCACAGAATAAGGGAAACTTTCTTGAACTCTTACAATTTCTTTGTGACCACAATGAGAATATTGATAAAGTTGCATTGAAGAAGGCTCCAGAAAATCACAAATTGACATCCCCTCAAATCCAACAAGAGATTATTACTTCCATTGCAAAGGTAACTACAAATGCTATCATCAGCGATCTTGGTAATGAACTGTTCACTATTTTGGTTGATGAGGCACGTGACATATCTGTGAAAGAACAAATGGCTGTTGTTTTACGTTTTGTGGATGAAAGAGGGCATATTATGGAGCGCTTTCTTGGCATTGTTCATGTGGGTGATACCACTGCCTTATCACTTAAGGCAGCTATTGAGTCTCTGTTGTCTCAGCATGGGTTATGTATATCGAGTATACGGGGGCAAGGGTATGATGGTGCTAGTAACATGCGGGGAGAGTTCAATGGATTAAAAAGCTTGATTATGATGGAGAATGAGTCGGCTTATTATGTTCACTGCTTTGCTCACCAACTTCAATTAACACTTGTAGCTGTTGCAGAAGGTCACGGGAAGATTTCTGTATTCTTTGACATTGTTACGAGTGTATCAAATATTGTTGGAGCATCATGCAAGCGCAGGGACATTCTTCGTGAAAAGCAATTTGAGAAAGTTGTTGAAGGAGTTTATAATGGTGATATTTTGACCGGGCAAGGTAAGAATCAAGAAATGACATTGAAGCGAGCAGGAAGCACCCGTTGGGGTTCTCATTATGGTACACTAATGAGTTTGATTTGTTTGTACTCGTCTGTGATTGATGTTATTGTGATTGTTGAAGAGGATGCAAAGGATAAGAAGATAAGGGGGCAAGCAGAAAATCTATTGGCAATCATTGCACAATTTGAGTTTGCATTTCATTTACATTTGATGAAGAATATTTTGGGAATTACAAATGATTTATCACAAGCTTTACAGAGAAAAGATCAAGATATTATAAATGCCATGACTCTTGTGAGGATAACCAAGCAACAATTGCAAAATATGAGAGATGATGGATGGGAATCATTGTTGGAAGAAGTTTCTTCATTTTGTGCGAAACATAAGATAGTAATTCCACCTATGGATGAATTATTTGTACAACATGGAAGATCTCGTCGCAACTTCGAAGGAAAAACAAATATTCATTATTATCGTATTGAATTGTTTTATGAAGTGATTGATTTGCAACTTCAGGAGTTGAACAATCGTTTTAATGAGGCAAATACGAAGTTGTTGTTGTGTATGGCTTGTCTTGATCCAAGCGATTCATTTTCTGCTTATGATAAGAAAAAATTGCTCCGCTTTGCTGAATTTTATCCATCTGATTTCTCTAACATTGAGTTAATGCACCTTGACCGGCAACTCGATACCTACATTTTGGATGTGCGTTCTGATGACCGATTTTCTGAAGTTGCAGGGATTAGTGGGCTTGCTAGAAAGCTGGTTCAGTTAAAAAAACATCGTGCATATCCGTTGGTATATTTGCTGTTGAAGTTGGCATTGCTATTACCCGTTGCAACCGCAACGGTAGAGAGAGTATTTTCTGCAATGAAAATCATCAAGACGTCATTACGAAACCGATTGGGAGATGAGATGATGAATGATTGTTTGGTTGCATATATTGAAAGGGATGTATTGGATGCAATTGATAATGAAGATATCATTCAATATTTTCAGAATATGAAATCTCGAAGGGTTTTATTGCTAAAGAAAAATGCTATTTAGTGATTGTAATAGTTTGTATTTTTTGTAGTAATATATGATATTTTGAGGCTTGCAAATGTGTTTATTATAAAAAAAAAATTATAGTAAGTGTCGCGCCCCCTGGATTGAAATCCTGGCTACGCCACTGAATAGGAGAGGGAAATTTTATGTCCTAACTCTCTAGTTATAATAGGATAGATAAAGTGAAGTTGGACGGGTTGATGGAAATCATAGTCAAAGGACAATTTAGGGCAAAATTTTCCTCGTTAAATACCGTTTGAAGATTTTCTAAGCGTTTTTAGCTCAACTACTTTTATAGATTCCCGGGGAAAAGTTA
Source organism: Hemerocallis citrina (assembly GCA_017893485.1). NCBI lineage: Eukaryota > Viridiplantae > Streptophyta > Magnoliopsida > Asparagales > Asphodelaceae > Hemerocallis > Hemerocallis citrina. The sequence goes on along the minus strand of CM030358.1, from coordinate 136,004,900 downwards.
TTCATGTTCTAAAAGCTAGGATGACCAGAATTTCAACATAATGTACACATTTGTATGTAATGTACTCCATAAGAAAACTTTGTCGAGTTCCCTCCCTTCCAATAGTTCAAACCTCGGCATATTACTGTCTCTCTTGGGAACTATAGTTCAATAAATTACACATTTCTGGAAAATCTATCAACTTGTTGGAGAAGTTGTATGGACTAATGTAATTCTCTGATTTACTGGTTTTTTTTTTTTAATTTCCTAGCTGACTTTACCAGATGTCTGAGACACGTTTTGCACAATAGAGCTGAAGGTCCATACAGTTTGCTACTAGCTAGGTAGTATCTTGAAAGTGGTTAACAAATTGGACCGCTATGTAGAGGATCTAGAGGGTACGACTGTAGTTGATTGAAACATACTGTTAAGAATTTATAACTAAGAGAAGTCCACAGTAACCGTAGGGATAGTTCCGTAGATATTCTCATATTCACACAATCAATGAGAAATTCAATACGTACCTCACCTACATATGATCTGCAACTGTTTTGTGTGAAAATCTATAACAATATATTGCGACTTGTAAAGAAATTTTGTCTTAAAAGTTACCCAAAACAGTAACAGAAGTTTGTTCACCAGACAAAACCAAGACCTGTTGACTCATAGTTTGGTGTGCACAAAACGTGTCTATAAATACTAATAAGTTTAAATTGAGTTGTTCAAATTTTAAGGATCAAATAATATCTATAAAAGACTCAAGAGAGTTTCAAGAATATTCAAAGAAAAGTAATAAAGAAATATTGAGAAATCAAGCAAAAGAAGAAAATATTCAAATAGAGCAGTTCGTTGATTAGTGTCCAAGAAGGCTGTTAAGACTAGTTGCTATCATTCTATATTTGTGAGATTTAATCTGTATAAAATTGATTGGTTTTTGATTATTTTTTGTAAGAATACAAAGTGGATTCGGTATGAACAGCGCGATACCGGTCGACCGCACCTCATGACGGTCAACCGCATCGCAGTCGACTGCAACTCACAGTTACGTAAGAAGCAGTCGACCCTTCATCTCTCTACTTTACGTCAGAGAGATGAACAGTCGATTGCACCGAGATTGCGGTCGACCGTACTTTGTGCTGTTTACATTTTTGGAATGTATTGTTTCTAATTTTGATCGATACACTTCCCAGTCTATTTTATTGGATGAATCCACTGTGTATTCTTCACCTATCACTGCTGAGAAAAATCTTCTGAACTAATCTTTCAACAATCAATCCGAGTGTGTGTGATAATCTTTGTACTCTTCAGTCAGGATCATTTGGGATCTTGAGTTTTTCTTTTCTTCCACTTCGGTGAGATTGACGGGACTTGTGTTAGAAGTCCTGTGGGTGTAATAGGTCTCTCGGCCTGAATTCGAGAATCACTGTACAAGAATTTTGAGTATAGTGGAACGCTTGTGGAGGAGAATTGCTACAAGTAGGAGGTGTGGATGTAGACCTGGGGGTCGAACCACGTTATATTGCTGCGTCACTTATGCTATCTGCGTTTGTTCTTCTTATCTCTTTTTATTTACTCTGTACTTTACTTTATTTTTTTTTTTAATCCCGCACAATCACCCAATTCACCCTCCCTAGGATGATTTACAGTGGTATCAGAGCGAGGTGCTTATCAAAAGCTCAAAAACTTAAGCAAAAGGTCCAATGGCCGAAATCCCTCCTCCCAAAAACTTGTACTCATCGGAGTCATTCGTCTCCAATGGGACAAGTCTCACACGCTCACCATTTTTTGATGGAAAATGCTATGATGTTTGGAAAGTTCGTATGTCTCATTTTCTACAGATGCTTGGAGAAGAAGAATGGAATGTGTGCATCAATAAAACCGATATTCCAGTCAGCGACGGAAAGACAACTTTCACAAAAGCGGAGCTAGCTTTCAAAACGGTAAATTCCAAAGCCATGACGGCTCCCTATGCAGGGTTGAATAACGAAGAACTAATGCAATGCGGATGAAACTGTAAGACAATGTACAAGATCTGGAACAACATGTTCAAGCGACATGAGGGAACCGTTTCTGAGGTAAAAGCTAAAGTAAATTTATGTTTTTATGAGTTTGATGTGTTTCGTATGTTGCCAGGAGAAAATGTGGACCAAATGCTTGCCCGCTTCGATATCATTGCCCACGAACTTGAGAGCTTAGGTAAGGGGTTGGATGATGACCGAAAGGGTGGAAAACTCATAAGCTGTCTCACGCCAGAGTGGGATGTAAAGGCTGTTGCAATGAGGAAGACCCTTGAAGAAAAGGAATTTGACTACTACACATTCCAAGGAAAGCTGAAGACATATGAGATGGAAATGACGAAAACCAAAAGATATAGACAAAACATCAGGATTGAACCAAAAACCGAAGAGAAAACCATTGCACTGAAAGCAAAAAAATTTCGACCATCAAAAGCAGATTCAGACCGTGAGGAGTCAGACGAGGACATTACTTTATTGACCAAGCAATTTCGTAAGTACCTCAAATATAAAAAATATGGCAGGTACCAAGGAGAAAGGAAGAAAGATAAAAATGACGTGTGCTATAAGTGCAAGAAGGCTAGAAACATCCGTGCAAACTGTCCCGTCTCACAAGACAGGAATAGGGACTACTACCGCTCAAATCCAGATCTGAAAAAGAAGGCGCTAAAGGCAACATGGCTTGACTCAGATTCAAGTGAGGAAGAGCAAGGTTACAACGATATCGGCTTCATGGCTCTTGGGAATGGTGAGGTGCAATCATTATCCCAAGAAGAGGTAATCGAAAAACCTACTTATGATGAGCTAGTAGACATGTGTAATGGTTTAAAAGACTATGCTAAGAAACTAAGTCATGAACTTAGGCAATATAAACAAATTCCAAATGAAACACATGACTCTTGTATTACAAAAATCAAAAGCTGAAAAATAAGAATGCCTTGATCATGAAAAAATTTGAGTCATTTAGAAAAGATCATGATATATTGCTAGAGGAAAATAAACTTTTAAAACAACAAATTCGAGAATCCTTAGCAACACATTATGATCACTTAAGAGAAATTCATGAGAAATCTATTTATATCGCCAAACTTACAGATGATTTAAAAGAATGCAAAAAAAATTTGATGAGGTAGTGGAAGGCTGTAATGAGGCTCTTGAACAAAATAGAATTCTTGATGCTACACTAGACACTCTTCGTTGGAATACAAAAGACGATGAGATGACTAGAAAAAGACTTTGTAAAAGAGTAATTGAGCTTGAAAAAATTGTAGAAAAATATGAAGGGCCCAGTTACCTTATTACAAAATATTCAAGATCCTATCATGATAATCGAGGGCTTGGTTACGAAGAGCCAATACACCATCAAAAATTTAAATCATCATGTCGTACACACTTGCACAATCACCAACATAATCACAAACCAACTCAAAACTATGCAAGTGTGTATGACTAAGACATAGTCGTATCACATGTCATTACTGTTGTAGATGAGGACATATTTCGTATAAGTGTTCATTAAAAAGGAACACTAACTTTGTCTGGATAAGAAAGAATGTTAATGCAGGCTCAAAACCCACTTGGACTCCTACAAAACTTCTTGTAGGTGGTCTGATACTCTCAACTTAGAAGATCGCAGGCACCTTGATAGAAGACGCTCGAGAGGCACAACAAATTATACTAGCAACCTGCATCTCTATCAAGGAAAAAGGAGAAGGATCTTGGACCTTCAAATAAGTATAACACCGGGTAAAATCTACACTTGCTTGAATCTATATTAAATGTGCATCTGTTAACTATTTCTGAAATACATGAAATGTGTGAATTTTATAATATCCAAACATAAAATCACTTTGCAAAAAATTGAATGACCAGTCGACCAAACTAACCATTAGTCCTTGATCAGCCAAAAATGGACCGGTCGACTGTCCACCCCTCTGCCAAAATTCACTAAATTAAAACTTCCTATTTCGTGTGGTGCAGTTGTTCGTATCTGTGAACCGGTCGACCGACCCAGTCGGCTGACTTACATGTTTCCCTTCTAATATAAATACCTCTTTGTTAGACCTTGAATATAAAATAATAAGAAATTCCAACAAAGTTGTGAAGAAATCAAATACAGGAAGAAAAAACAGTAAGCAATGAACTTGTACAGAGTCGAGATTTTAGAATCTCCGTCCTTAAAGCAGAATTCGCCCCGTAGTGTGACGGTTACCGGCGAATTGCTTTCCAGGATACAACTGTACCTTCTCTGAAGAATGCAGCACTCTTGCTTCAGAGCCAACGAACTTCTGTCTGTGGTGTACTCTCAGTGACAGTGACTAACGCAGAGGAGAAGAAAAGGAAAACCCAAATGCAAAAATTTATGTATCTGTATAGGAGTTGATGTCTGGATTTATAGAGAGGAGTTGGACTGGAGACTGTTCAACAGCCATTACTCTGTAACAGTAGAGTAATGGGGACTCTTCAGATTCATAACTGGTGAGCCATTACTCTGCTATTATAGAGTAATGGGCACCAGTTACTGAATCTGAAAAGTCTTTTCAGTTCAGTAGGGGAAGAGTTTGTCTGGGCAAAAAGAAATAAAATAAAAATTTAAGCCAGACCAGACCAAGCCGAACCGAGCCGAGGCCGGGGCCGGGCCGGGCGCGCGCGCCCGCGCGCGCGCGTGTGTTTGTCATTTTGGCTAAGTCCTCTCTCCACTACACGTTAGTGGTAACCCCCGGGCCACGCCCTTTAGTCCAGTTTTCTAGTATATATACTAGAAGAAATCATCTCCAATTTCCAATATGGGACTATCCATTTGCCAAGTTGGTACATTTCAAGTACCCAACTTTGGATCAACATTTCTCATTCATACGGAATTCGTTTTTGGCAAGTGAGTATACTACGGAATAGTACTCGTCGAGAGGATCGCAATCCACTCATTTTTCGGTGCCGCCGGTGGCCGGAGCCTGCCGGAATCCGGCCCGAAAAACTGCAAAATTAATTCCAACAATCCCCTACATGAATGGAAATTACCAGACCATGAAATCCAGATACGACAGAAAAGACAAAAACATGACAGAAAGACTATGAGAGTACATTTGGAAAATCACTACATCAGGATTGGTAGTATTTTTTCAACTTTGAACCATCCTTAGTAATTAGCTATCGGATTCACTTGACCAGGTAGTGATCATGATGTCTTGAACTACCCGGGCGTTGATGTGAACCTAGACAATAACTATCACACAGTTTCATCTCCCCACAGAACTGAGTTCTCTTGTTGTGTTCATTTTGGCCTTGAACATCCCTGATTAATCGTGAGTGAACTTGGAGAATGTAGCCTCTGTTCATTCTCCTAGAAACGGCCCTATTTCACACTCACAAGGTGATTGCCCATAAAGAGTATTCTACTATACCCCACTTTTATTTCAAAGCTATGGAAATCATTAAAAGCCAAGCTTATTCTAACTGTTTGCAGGCAGCACTGTTTTATCATCCTAAGAGTGGGTATGAGATTTGTTAATCTCTCAGTGCTCTCGTTGATTCAACAAGATTTAGTTGTCCCTTTGAACCTAGATCTTGGGATCTCCAATTCCTAGGTAGGGTTTCCATCAAGTATCCCCTTTCGTCATAGGCTTTAAACCCATTTCTCTTGATGATCTGACAACCTGCTCTCGCGACAGACCTTTAGTAAATGGATCCGCTAGGTTGTCGGCCGATTTTATATATTGTATAGACATTACTCCATTTGAGAGCAGTTGTCTAATGGTTTTGTGTTGCCTTCTGATATGACGAGACTTACCATTATACATGCAACTCAGTGCCCGTGCTATAGCCGATTGGCTGTCACAGTGTACACATAAGGCGGGCACTGATTTTTCCCACATAGGAATATCCTCTAAAAAGTTGCGAAGCCATTCTGCTTCTTCTGCCGCTTTGTCTAAAGCAATGAACTCAGATTCTATGGTGGATCTGGCCAATAGTGTTTGTTTAGAGGATTTCCATGACACAGCTGCACCACCAAGTGTAAAGACATATCCACTTGTGGATTTTGAGTTCTTAGAGTCTGATATCCAGTTGGCATCACTGTAGCCTTCCAGTACTGCTGGATATCTGGTGTAATGCAGTGCATAACTCTGAGTATGTCGCAAGTAGTTCAATACTCTAGTTATTCCTTTCTAGTGACTTCGTCCTGGATTACTCGTGTATCGGCTCAGTACGTTTACCGAATGTGCTAGGTCCGGTCTTGTACAATTTGTTAGGTACATCAGACTACCAATTACACGTGCATATTCCAGTTGTGATATGCTTTCGCCTGTATTTTTGAACAGGTGAAGACTTGGATCGACGGGACTTTTTGCTGTCCCATTGGAATAATTCTTGAATCTTTCAAGTACTTTCTCAGCATAATGAGCTTGAGACAAAGTAATCCCCTCAGATGTCCTAGAAACTTTGATTCCTAGTATGACATCTGCAACTCCCAAGTCTTTCATGTCAAACTTGCCACTAAGCATGCTCTTAGTTTGTTTGATAATGTCGTTATTGCTTCCAGTAATGAGCATGTCGTCTACGTATAGACAGACCAGAATGTATCCATTTGGAGTATCTTTTATGTAGATACATTTATCACATTCATTTATTTGAAACCATTTGACATCATAACATTGTCAAATTTTGCATGCCACTATTTTGGAGCTTGTTTCAGGCCGTACAGTGATTTTACAAGCCTGCACACCTTATTTTCCTGTCCAGGAACTACGTAACCCTCAGGTTGTTTCATGTATATTTCTTCTTCTAAGTCCCCATTTAGAAATGCAGTTTTAACATCCATTTGATGTATTTCCAGGTTACGTAGGGCTGCAATAGCTATCAACATTCTTATGGATGTTATTCTTGTAACTGGGGAATATGTATCGAAGAAATCTAGGCCTTCTTTTTGCCTAAATCCTTGTACCACAAGTCTAGCCTTATGCTTCTCTATTGAACCATCTGGTTTCAATTTTTGTTTGAAAATCCATTTGCATCCTAGAGCTTTACATCCAGAAGGCAAATCGACTAACTCCCATGTATGATTTTGCATAATGGAGTCTATTTCACTTTTGATTGCTTCCTTCCACATAGGAGCATCAGGCATAGACATGGCTTCCTTGAATGTTCTGGGCTCATTCTCTAATAGAAAGGCCGTCACAAAGTCAGGACCAAATGATTTTGATGTTCTAGCCCGTTTACTTCGTCTAGGCTCATCAGTATCATGTTCTGGTTCATCAACTGAAGTGCTTGCATTCCCTTGTTCACGTGTACGTTTGGGGTACGTAGTGTCCTTGCACGGAAACACGTGTTCAAAGAATGAAGCATTTCTTGATTCCATTATTGTATTTACATGGATATCCGGTATATCCAATTTGTATACCAAGAACCGATATGCACTACTGTTGTGTGCATAGCCTATGAATATGCAATCAATCGTCTTAGGTCCGATGGTGACCTGTTTCGGGTTAGGTACTGCCACTTTTGCTAGACACCCCCACACTTTGAGGTATTTATACGAAGGTAAGTTACCTTTCCACAATTCATATGGTGTCTTGCCGGTTTTCTTGTGAGGTATTTTGTTGAGAATGTAGTTGGCAGTCAGCAACGCTTCCCCCCACATATTTTGGGGTAAGCCAGAATTCAACAACAAGGCATTTATCATCTCCTTTAGAGTTCAGTTTTTGCGTTCGGCAGTACCGTTTGATTCGGGTGAGTAGGGAGCAGTTGTCTGATGAACTATTCCATGTTCCGAGCAGAACATGTTAAATGGTGCATCATATTCTCCTCCTCTATCACTTCTAACGATTTTAATCGTTTTGCCAAGTTGATTCTCAACCTCAAGTTTATATTCTTTGAATTTATCCAACGCCTCATTTTTGCTATGTAACAAATATACATAGCAGAATTTTGTGCAATCGTCTATGAAAGTCACAAAGTACTTTTTCCCACCTCTGGTATGCACATATTTTAAGTCACACAGATCCGTGTGAATTAGACCTAGAGTTTCTGTGTTTCTTTCTACAGAACGTGATGGAGTTTTGGTGAGTTTGGCCTCTGTGCAAACTCCACATTTTTCTGAGTTATCTACCTTAAATTTTGGTAGCAAATTCATGTTAAATAATCTACGCATAGAATTTACATTAACATGGCCTAGTCTTTCATGCCAAACAGAGGAACACTCAACAACATAGGCAATAGGAGTTATTTCATTGACTTTGGGAACAGCAGGAACAATAGTTTTAGGGATAACTGTCATTACATTAAACTTGAACAGTCCATCCTTTACATATCCTTTACCCAAGTACACCCCATTCTTAGACAGTACAAAATTATCAGAAACAAGTATAACTTTAAACCCATTCTTGCTTAGCAAAGAACCTGATATCAAGTTCTTTCTAATATCTGGGACATGCAGCACATTTGTGAGTGTTAGCTCTTTGCCTGAAGTCATTTTCAGCACTATCTTCCCCGTTCCTTCAATTTTGGAGGTGGAAGAGTTTCCCATGAACAGTTGTTCATCTTTGTTGCACTTCTGGTAGGAAGTGAACATTTCCTGTCCGAGCAGATATGCTTGGTGGCCCCAGTATCGTACCACCATTCACGAGGATTGCTCCCTACAAGATTGACCTCTGATACTACAGCACAGAGGTCCAGGTCAGAAAGACCAGTGGACAAGTTCTCAGCTATGTGTGCGTGGGGTTTTTCATTCCCTTTTACATGTCCTGTTTTTGAATGATTACTGTCCTTACTGCGACACTCTAAAATTTTGTGCCCCAGTTTACCATACTTGTGGCATTTCCCAGCAAACCTCTTTGCAAGTGGTTTTTTGCTTGAGGTCTGTGGCAGAAACTTCCTCTCCTTGCCCTTCTGTTCATGCTCCACCATATTGGCCTTTTCTATGAACTGATTTCCATAGGACCTCTCAGCCTTGCGATTCTCTTCTTCGATCCGCAACTTGATAATTAGGTCTTCAAGAGACATCTCCTTTCATTTGTGTTTAAGATAGTTCTTGAAGTCTTTCCACCTAGGTGGAAGTTTTTCAATGAACGCTGCAACCTGGAATGGTTCGCACAGCGTCATATTCTCTGCAGCAATGTCGTGCATTATAACCTGCAGTTCTTGGATTTGACTCACCACTGTTTTGGAGTCAATCATCTTATAGTCCAGAAATTTGCCGACAACAAATTTCTTAGACCCGACGTCTTCAGTTTTGTACTTCTTTTCCAGGGACCCCCACAGGAGTTTGGATGTCTTGAAGACACAGTAGACGTTGTACAGAGAGTCTACCAAGCCATTCAGGATGTAGTTTCTGCAGAGGTAGTCGCCCTGAGTCCACACATCAACTGCAGCAACGGAGTGTGCTTCCATTGGCGCCAGCATCGGGGCAGATTCATTGAGGAATCTGTCCAGCTTCAACGTGGTAAGGTAGAACTGCATCTTCCCTTGCCACTTTTTGAATCCAGTTCCATTGAACTTCTCCGGTTTTTCTCCCACGGTTATGTGCGTGGGCAGAACGACCGAATGTGCCACAACCGATTGTGCGGTCACATTTTGGGTCACCGGTGTTTGGGTACTGAGAAGCTCATTAGCAACTTCAGTTGGTGTGTTCTCCATGATCTGATTTGTTTCTCTTCTGAAATTGGTTGAAACAGAGATTGTTAGTTCTTATTTTTTCCGAACAGAACCTGTAAACAAACTTCACAAAAATTGTTAGAATCTGTGAGGAAAAATTCTGCTTTAAGATTGTTAGACCTTGAATATAAAATAATAAGAAATTCCAACAAAGTTGTGAAGAAATCAAATACAGGAAGAAAAAACAGTAAGCAATGAACTTGTACAGAGTCGAGATTTTAGAATCTCTGTCCTTAAAGCAGAATTCGCCCCGTAGTGTGACGGTTACCGGTGAATTGCTTCCCAGGATACAACTGTACCTTCTCTGAAGAATGCAGCACTCTTGCTTCAGAGCCAACGAACTTCTGTCTGTGGTGTACTCTCAGTGACAGTGACTGACGCAGAGGAGAAGAAGAGGAAAACCCAAATGCAAAAATTTCTGTATCTATATAGGAGTTGATGTCTGGATTTATAGAGAGGAGTTGGACTGGAGACTGTTCAGCAGCCATTACTCTGTAACAGCAGAGTAATGGGAACTCTTCAGATTCATAACTGTGAGTCATTACTCTGCTGTTACAGAGTAATGGGCACCAGTTACTGAATCTGAAAAGCCTTTTCAGTTCAGTAGGGGAAGAGTTTGTCTGGGAAAAAAGAAATAAAATAAAAATTTAAGCCAGACCAGACCAGACCAAGCCAAACCGAACCGAACCGAGCCGAAGCCGGGGCCGGGGCCGGGCCGGGCCGGGCGCGCGCGCGCGCGTGTCTTTGTCATTTTGGCTAAGTCCTCTCTCCACTACACGTTAGTGGTAACCTCTGGGCCACACCCTTTAGTCCAGTTTTCTAGTATATATACTAGAAGAAATCATCTCCAATTTCCGATATGGGACTATTCATTTGCCAAGTTGGTACATTTCAAGTACCCAACTTTGGATCAACATTTCTCATTCATACGGAATTCGTTTTTGGCAAGTGAGTATACTACGGAATAGTACTCGTCAAGAGGATCGCAATCCACTCATTTTCCGGTGCCGCCGGTGGCCGGAGCCTGCCGGAATCTGGCCCGGAAAACTGCAAAATTAATTCCAACACTCTTCACCCCTAACCTCTCAAACTTACAAAAACCCTAGCCTCCAAATTCAAACCCATCAAATAAACCTCTCATCACTCAACATTCTCCTCAAATCTCTACAGTCTGTCTCTTCCTCTGTCTCAATGGCCTCCTCCTCGCACAAATCGAAGAGCAAGAAAGCCATTGCCTGTAAGTCCGTCACTAGAGATGGTATAATCTTTCGCAACTCAAATTATGCTGATCTTTACTTTTCTGATCTTTGGAATGCTCCCGTCGTTGCTAATCGGGTAATCAACTTATCATCCTTAGGGGGTCAATTTTTCATTATGGTTAGGATCCTTAAAGACCTTGGATGGGAAAACTATCTTACTACACTTAGCACCCACTCTGAGTTATTAACTCGCCAATTCTATGCCAATCTTGAGGGTCTTCAAGATAATGATCTCACCCTCTCATCTATCATTCTTGGGATAAGAGTTAGAGTCACTCCCGAATATCTTCGTGGGAGATATGAATTTCCCGACGGGGAATTTGATGCATACCATCTAGATTTTAAAACCCTTAATTATAAACCTGGTCATGACCAAAATAATGTCAAATATATAATCGTCCAACCCGAATTCTCTCGTCTTCCTCGTCCCACTCCTACAAATTTCACTGATACAGCTCGGGTTCTAAATAAAATTCTCAATGCTGATATTTGGCCCAAAAAGAATGACAAATCGGAAATTCGGGTCAATCAATCATTTATTATTTTTCTTATTTTTAGGGAATACAAGTTTAATCTTGCTACATTCATCATTCGCATGATGAATTATGCAACCTCTTCAAATCGTGGTCTCCCCTTCAGTTCTCTCATATACAACCTTGCCATTGATTCCCAAATTGATGTCGGAAACTTCTTGCTAAGAAAAAACCCTAGGCCCATCCTTCTCAACAAATGGGCATTGATTTACCATTTAATCAGCGGGCTCGTCGTTGTCAAGCCCAACAACAAGCATGCCAAGCCGAACAAGCACCTTCCTCCTCGCGTCGCAAGAACGCCACTCCCTCTTCATCGTCATTCGTGACTTATGAGCAGTTTGCTGCTCATCAAATGCAAGTGTATGGATATTATGTTAACACGATTGAGTACTTGCAAGGAAAAGAAGATTGGGAAATTCTTCCTCCTCCAAATGATGAGAAAGATGATGAGGAATAAATATCTTCTTGTAATTGCTAATTGTTATGTCACTATCTATGCTCTTTAAAGTTATGAAGAAATGACTCCATATTAAGTTGCTTACCTTGATTATCTGTTTGCCTACGATGTATCAGTATTTCGGTGCGGTCGACCGGTTCACCCCCTGTGTTTCGCTGTGCTTTTGAAATAGGTGTGCGGTCGACCGTACGGTCAACCAGTTTGCTCTCGGAATTTTTTTTTTGCTCCATTTGTTTTACGGTCGATCGGTTCTTTTTTTGGTTGCACATTGTGATTTTTAAGAACTACCTACTCAGTTTTTCTATACTATTAGTTTCTTGAAATTCATTTCTTCTTTTCATCAATGCATCACATCTGTATTGGGAAAATCTCAATTCTATGATATTATAAAGAGCACTCCCTGTATATCAAAGAGTCTCGCTATCAACGGTATCATGTAAGTAGATTTTTCTCCGCTTTTAGAAAAATTGATATATTTCCAAACTTCATCTATCTTGTTTTGCTTGATGAAAGTTCTTTTCATTTACAAATAGTTTTCGAGAGGAGTATATTATATTTCCCATGTTTTATTTTATTTCATTTATACCTGTCCTTTGCCCCCCTTATTGGTGTGTTCCAAAAAGGGGAAGAATATTTATGACTCTTATGAATGAATGAAAGTAAATATTTTTTATCTTATATGAAGTATTGAATTAAGGGCAAGTATTTACAAATCACTCTTTACCTATGAAAATATGTGTTACAGGAAGTACTAAATTCATGGGGAGTATTTATATGCCAAATTGTTTAATTTTTACATTCAATATTCAAGGGCATGTTTTGTTCACACCAAAATAGGGAGATTGTTGACTCTTAGTTTAATGTGCACAAAACGTGTCTATAAATACTAATAAGTTTAAATTGAGTTGTTCAGATTTTCAGAATCAAATAATATCCATAAGAGATCCAAGAGAGATTCAAGAATATTCATAGAAGGAAAGTAATAAAGAAAAATTGAGAAATCAAGCAAAAGAAGAAGATATTGAAAAAGAGCAGTTGATTGATTAGTACACAAGAAAGCTATCAAGACTAGTTGCTATCATTCTATATTTGTGAGATTTAATCTGTATAAAATTGATTGGTGATTGATTAGTTTTTGGTAAGAATACAAAGTGGATTCGGCATAAACAGCGCGATACCGATCGACCACACCTCATGACAGTCGACCGCATCGCAGTCGACTGCAACTCACAGTTACGTAAGCAGCATTCGACCCTTCATCTCTCTACTTTACATCAGAGAGATGAACGGTCGACTGCACCGAGATTGCGGTCGACCGTACTTTGCGTTATTCACATTTTTGGAATGTATCGTTTCTAATTTTGATCGATACACTTTCCAGTCTATTTAATTGGACGAATTCACTGAGTATTCTTCACCTATCACTACTGAGAAAAATCTTCTGAACTAATCTTTTAACAATCAATTCGAGTGTGTGGGATAATCTTTGTACTCTTCAGTCAGGATTATTTGGGATATTGAGTTTTTCTTTTCTTCCACTTCAGTGAGATTGACGGGACTTGTGTTAGAAGTCCTGTGGGTGTAATAGGTCTCTCGGCCTGAATCCGAAAATCATTGTACAGGGGTTTTGAGTATAGTGGAACGCTTGTGGCGGAGAATTGCTACAAGTAGGAGGTGTGGACGTAAACCTTGGAGTGGAACCACGTTATATCGCTGCGTCACTTGTGCTATCTGCGTTTGTTCTTCTTATCTCTTTTTATTTACTCTGTACTTTACTTTAATTTTTTTTAATTCTGCACAATCGTCCTATTTACCCCCCTATTCACCCCAGGGTGATTGACAAGACCGAAATGCTTTGGTTTCAGGGGTGTTTTGAGATCATCAAAATGCATTGCAACTAACTGCAAATGCAACTGCAATTGAATTGCAAATAAGGTCCAGTTACAATGTTCGGTTCTATGCGGATTTAGTGAGTTCTGTAACTGAGTTGCAACAAACTACTTAAAACAAAATTTGGTATATAAGTGGCTTCCAGTCTTGCAGTTGCAAGTTTGATTCAGCATTTTGAACATTTTAATTTCTGTTTGTTTTTTCTTTTCAAATCTTTTAGGTTGGCAAAGTCAGTTACAGCTCTGCTCCTCATTTTGAATTGTACAAAAGATTCCATTTGAGCAGAGAGTGATTTTTCATTGTAGCTCCGTAGTTTGCACATGGGTCATGCCAAAATGCCCTAGAAATATTCCTCAAGAGTTCATCTTGTCTTACACTCTTGGCGTTCTCCTCAACAGTTTACATAAATTTTTCTGCATGCATATTGCACACAATTTTTTGTTATTTGTTTCATTATGCTAATATTGACTAATATAAAACCTAAATGCAAAGGAAAAGAAGTTGTAATACACAATTACACGTGCATTAAGAATGTAATTAGTGATAGTTTGTAGATTAAGAATGTTATTAGTGGTGGAGAAATACATGGGTTAGTTTCTAGACTCTAGAGTCCTTTCTAATCTTCTTTTTCTCACCCACTAACATCATTCATAGCACAGAATCTGATCCCATGTTTAATAAATTAATTGTACTATTAGATTTTGTGTTTGCTTGTAAGCTTTAGTATCAACCAAATTCAAATGCACAAGTGGGTATCTGTTGGACCTTCTCCCTTAAAATTAATACAATGACTCAGTTCATTCTGGTTGATTCACTATCTATTTTGAGTACTTCTCGAACTAGGCCAGCTCAACTCTGATTACTCCATATGCACTATCGTACATGTTTCCATTGGCATTGAGAAGTAATTCATTTACTTGTTTGTAGCATATATTATGTAGTTAATGTTTTCGCAAGAATTAGATTATTATGGTTGAGCTTACTTTGGCTCTTTCGAAACAAACATCATTTTAACTCCCAAATGAAGGGGTAAGCATGCAGTTTAGTCTAATTACGTACGTTTTGCGAAGCGTAGGTATTGAGCTACATTAACTTGTAACCTAATCTTGTACCAAATTTTATTTAAACTGTAAGAAAGGAATTGATTCCTTGGTTTATTGAATTAAGAATGGGATTGAGAATGATATATTTTGGACATGGCTACCTACTTGTTAGCAACTTGGCATCAGGTTGGTTCAAGATTTTGATAATTAATTGTTGTTTATCTTTGCTATAATATAATATATACATAAAAATATATTGTCCATCTATTACAAACAGGAGATTAGATTACTAATGAGTGAAGGCACCAACCCAAACAACATGAAGAATAACACCAAATGAGCCTACTATACTTGTGGACAAGTCTGGTTCATTAATTTTTATACAGGAGAAAGTGGTTTTGATGTAATTTGTTTTATTAATTTTGAAACAAATGGATTTTTTTTCTTACATTTGTTTCTTATTACTATTCATGATCAGATCTCCTTAACAAAACATGAAATAAAACCAAAACTCACTTTCCAAATAGAGCAGAGGATGAACCATTTTAGACCTGACATTATAATCTTGTTAATTGGATGGATATATAAATTCATACTGTCACATAGTATATTTTTGAGGAATTGGTCCATTGCTGCAGGCTAGCTTGTTAATTCCTCAGATTGATCCCTGATTAGTAAGTGATTAGGGGAAGGTTCCTAAGAATCTTGTTTGATAGAGAACAAGACAAGAGGAGTGCAACTACAGGAAATGGAGAGAGTAAATCTATAAATCCCTGAAAATGGATAAGGCCGATCGAGATTGCTCATTGCTCTATGCCCATCCCATGTGGTGTGTGTAAGGCTTAAAGGAGCACAATGCCCCTTGACAAAAACCTTGTGGGTTAACCTTGAGTTGTAGTTCATTATATTATACTATATCTTAAGCTAATTGGCCTACCTCTCTTTTCTTTCTCCATTTTAAAATAAAGAAGGGAGAGCAAAAGTAGGAATTCACACTTTCTAAACAGGTGCACATCACATTATGCTAATAGGAGAGAGAGTGTTAACCTCTCTTCTCTCTCTATTTTGAAATAAAGAAAAGAGAGCGAAATGAGGAATTCACATTTATTAACCCGTGCAGTATGCACATTTTCATTAAAAAAATATAAAAGTCCCAAACCTATAAATATGGAACTTGATTACTAGAATATGCTTTGCTCATTAAGTGTTCGATGAAATGTCCATGTAGCACACAATGTGTTTGTGAAAAAATGGTTTTAAAAAATTTTGCTCAAATAAATCAATTGTATATATGTATGGTGTATGTACTAATTTTTGAAACTCTAATTTGCTACCTCATTTTTTTTTTCAAATTTTAAATTGGGGGAAGAGTACGGGTTGAAGATTGGGATGACTGTAGTATCGAATATAAGAATGAGATTTGGTATGGAGGTAGATGGTGGAGAGTAGGGTGAGGCGAACGGAGAGGTGGAGGAGGATATTAGAGAAGGGGACGTCGCTGCGGTCGAAGACAGTGGAGACACGGGAGATGAGGGATAAGGCATCTGATAGGGTGTGAATTTGGGAGGGGGAGAAGAGGGAGGGGAGGGTTGAGATGAGACGGGCCAAGACCTGACTGTTACCGGTCATGATGTATACAAAGGTCAGACTCTGAGCATATTTTTTAGAATAAATTTTACTAAACCATACACTTGAAGAATTAGTTTATCTCAATTCTCGTACACTTTTTTAAAGTTTCATATAATTTTATGAGTTCATTAAAATTATTTTAGTCTGTGCAATTTGTACAGAGTAACACTAGTATCCTAATTAAGCCAACTGAGTCTGTAAGGATTTTAGGGTAAAGGAAAATTTCGTGATCCGTATCCGGCTACGAAGTAGTCCTTAATTTATTTTAATAAAATTTGTTGTTTCTTCTGGTGTTTTTGATAGTAGAATGAGAAAATTATCTAGAATAAATGATTTAGGCTGTCTAGTTTGCCTAGCTAGTTTAACTCACATTAATAGCTCAATTTTGATCCCATATAATTAAAAAATACAGTAATAATTTTTCATTTGCAAAAGGCAAATTATGCATATTTGTTCATTTCCAAATGTTAGCACTTAGAGCATCCACAGTCGTTTTCTATATTTTCCATATTCTCATTTTATGAGAATTTTATAAGAAAGAAGCGTTGCAGTCGTTTGCTATTTTCTTATAAAATAGCAAAAGAGCTATAGTAACTTCTCAAATATGAGAAATGAAGTTGCGAATCTCAAATTATAGAAAACGAGACATCATGTATCTTTTCAATATTTTTAATTTTTTTTTAATATAATCGGACAAGACAACTTGTCTCGTCCCGTATTAATTTTTTTTTTAAAAAAAAAAAAATAGGATCGGACGGGACATCATGTCCCGTCCCTTTTGGTTTTGTATTTCCCCCCCCCCCCCCCCCCCCCCCCTCAACTAATCCAATGGATGAGATTTTACGAGAAAAACAAAAATTAAAAAAAAAATTAAAAACCAAACGGTTCATGTCCCGTCCAGGTTTGGGGGGATTTTTTAAAGTATGTTTAGGTTGTTTAATTAGGTTTAGTAGATTATTGAATAGGTTTAGGTTAATATTTTAATATTTAATTTATTTAATTAACATATTTTAATACTTAATTGGTAATTAATTAAATCTTCAAAACGGAAAAATTAACGGACGAGACAACTTGTCTCGTCCTATCCAAATTTTAGCAAAATATTGCAAACAACTACTGCAGACCTTTCGATCTATTTCATTTTTATACTTGCCATTTTGCCAAAAAATAAGAAACGCCATTATAGATGCTCTTACATAATAGAATATTTATGCTATTATAGCTAGAGAGTTGAAAGGAAGCGCTGGACTGTACTAATGATACAGCAGAAAAAGAAAAACCAAATAGCATTTGTGTTTTTTTTTTTTTTCGAGATAAGACAAAATAGTATTTGTTATAGAACGAGGTCGTTGCATTTGTACACAAAAAATAAGAAGAAAATATAAATTTATTTGTGCAATGCATGAGGGGTCTACATGTAGTAATTTGTAGCTAAGTGAATTAAATATTTAACGTCCCATTGAATATTTATGTAAAATGACATTTATTCACTTTTTATTGTTAAAATAATATTTATTCTACCACCAAATAGGAGCATAAGACCATCTCCAACCATACTAGCCATCTTTCAATTTTAGCCAAAATAGCTAATATAAAGATAAAAATATGTTCCAACGGAACTAGCCAAACCACTCGCTAAAATTGATTTCTAATATTCACTCGCTAAATCTGGCAAGTATGCACCGCTCGTTAAATTTCTTCCCAAAACCACAAAATTGCGAAATCGCGGAAATCAATCGCGAAAATTGATAAAAAATCAATCGCGAAAATTGCAAAATCAATCGTGAAAATTGTGGAATCCCGAAAAATTGCGGAATCGCGACATTTATATTTCTGTTGTTGGAGCAGAATCGCGGAAATCAATCGCAGAAATTGCGAAATTTTATTTTATATTTTTGTTTTATTTATTTTTGGACTTTAAATTATTAATGGTTATTCAAAATAGATAACATGGTTGGAGTTGAGACTTTTTTCGCTAGCCAAATTATCCATTTGTTATCCATTTTGGCTATTTTAGTTAGCCAAAATAGCTAACGTGGTTGGAGATGCTCTAAATGTAGACTAAGCTAAAAACCCTTTTTTGCAAAATTTGAAAAATAGATGGCTGCAGTCGTTGGCTAAATACTCAAATTTTTTTGTTTGAGGGAAACAGTAGCCAACTATATTTAGGAGAAGATATAGAAATTTGAAAAATATAGCTGACAAAAGATCATCTTTTGTCCATTCAAAACTTTTATCCAAAATTTGATCAGACGAGAGATGGTCTTTCGTCCGAAATTTTTTTTTTTTCTAATAACAATGAACGGAGGGGAAATGGTTTCCCGTCCGATCAATTTTTTAAATTTAAATTTTTTTTGGGCTCAAACGGGAAATGATTTACCGTCCGATCGTTTTTTTTTTTTTTTTTGGGGGCGGGGGGGGGGGGGGGGGGGGGGGTCTCTGATGGAAAATGAAGAACCATCCGATCCATTTTTTCTCCAAAAAAAATTGAAGGGTGTTTCTGTGGAATTTGACCAATAGGAATTGTTATGCATACTCCTAGCTTTAAGATTGGTGTGAATTTTAGGATCAAGGGCTGAGATGGAATGGGCATATAGGAATTGTTATGCATACATATGCGTACAACCTTTTTTTAATCTTTCTAAAAAAATCCTCCCGTACTTTTTTTAATTTTTGAAATAATTTTACTCTCAGATTTTTTTAATTATTTTTAAATGGGACGACAAATCATCTTCTGTCTGTCGCTTTTTTAAAATCAAAATTCATATCTTGGGTTCAAACGACTACAGTTCTAACCCAAATTTCATATTTCTAAAAGTCAAATACTCAAATTTTAACTCCAAACAACTACAGACGCTCTAAACAGACCAAATAATAGTCTTCTTTTTCTTAGAATCTTGAGGTTATTGCAAGCACTAGTAGAGTATAGTGGTAAGATTCTTCGAGTAGAATTTTTTCCATACTGACCCACTTTTTTGAAATTATTGATCAAACTGGCCAACTTTCGAAAATATTTATCTAGCTGACTCATTTTTTAACACGTCAGCATTGAACGTTATTGGCAACAACGCCATATGTTATTTTTATACCGTTGTTGCCAATAGTAGCATCTGTAATTTTTTTCTTCCATATGTTGCTTTTTGGAGTAACGACAACAATATATTTCATTCTCAATCGTGAACTCTCTAACTTTGAAAAAAAATTGCAAGTGTAGAAACATCTTATAACTGATGTCGCTATCCCCAACAACGACTTTCGCATGCGAGATGCCGTTATTAAGGATAGCAGCATCAGTATATTAATTTTTCACATATAAAGTGACCCTCACTTCTCCTCCCTCTTTCACTTTATCTCTTTCTCCCTCCACTCCTAAACCCAAAACCTTAAAAACCTTGAGCATAAAATTCCACTTCTTCTCCTTCAATCGGTCATCTTTCATAACTCCAAATAATTCAAAAATACTCATCCATAAACCCTAATTCTCATCCCATCCAAATCTCCTCTCTATTCACTTAGATCTCAAAACTAATTCTTCTACAACTCACCTTAAATCTGAAATTGTGCTACGTATTTGAAAATCCTTGATTTCTTTAAAAATATCCACTTTGTGTATTGAGATTTATATTAACAATGTAGTATATGAGATGTTGTGGAGATTGATATGAGTAGTAGTATGAATGGATGTGGAAAATTTTTATATACTAGAATGGACAGTGTAGTGTATGAGATATTGTGGAGATTTTGTATAAACTAGAATTGCTATACTTTTCAAAGTTAAAAACAATTACGTATATGTATGAATGGATGTTGATATGAGATTTACATGTATGTATGCATATAAATATGTGGTGTATTGAGATATTGTAGAGATTGTTATGAGTAGTAGTATGATACGAGTATTAAGACATGCTTTCGATATT
This sequence comes from Hemerocallis citrina, assembly GCA_017893485.1. Classification (NCBI taxonomy): domain Eukaryota; kingdom Viridiplantae; phylum Streptophyta; class Magnoliopsida; order Asparagales; family Asphodelaceae; genus Hemerocallis; species Hemerocallis citrina. The sequence continues at coordinate 135,984,528 of CM030358.1, read as the reverse complement.
TATATGAGTAGGATATTCATATAAGTAGTGTATTGGTACGAGTACTCAATCGTCGAATTTTTAATATATGAGAATTGGTCTATTTTTCAAAATGTTGAAGATTTGTGTATGTATGAATGGATATACGCAGTGTGTTTAGATGTTGTCGAGGTTAATATGAGTAATGTATTAAAACGAGTAGTGTAATCCCTTAAACTCGAATTTTGTTCATGAGAAATGCTTTATTAATGTTGACAGAGAAATGATGTCACCGAGTAGATTGTCATAGTCGTCGAGCAGTGGTAGAGGCCAACCACCATCACAAGTAAGAAACGATTATTATTTTTAGCTCATAATCTTCATGTCTATTATGCTTTCTATAATAACAAGAATTTATACATTTGTGTAGGATGTCGGCCACCATCTTCTTTGCATGCAGTATGTGCGTCTTCTTCCGCCACACATGGAGGTCCGGATCCATTAGATCCCACCCTACTCTACTTGTAAGAAGAGCACATGTCTTAGGCGGTATGAAAGGGAGAGTCGACTACACACGACATTGTCGGTGCACCCACATATACAGAACTATTTGGTAAATTCCGATTTCCATGGAATGTCGATGTTAGCCAAAGTAAAATGCGACCATTTATTGCTTACAACTTTTGTGGAGCAATGAAGGCCAGGAACACACACATTCCACCTACTGGTTGGTGAGATGACGGTGACGCTACAAGATATAGCGATTATATCTGGACTTCCAATAGATGTGGTTGTTGTGACCGATAACCTCATGTTCAACAAAGTTACATTGGTCAGAAATTATCTTGTGAGAGAGGTTAAGGAGGATGAAAAAAGTGTGTTCGTCGGTGAATCAATCCGGCGTTCGTGGCTCGTTCAGAGTTCACCAATAGTTTGGGAGAGGAACTGACCGACTTCGAACTTCAATGTTACACTTGGGTGTACCTAGTGAGTTTGTTTAGAGGTGTTATTTTTCCAAACTCATCCGGTGATGTCGTCCACCTAATGTATCTACCCTTGATAGCGGATCTACACAGAGGTGCCCGTTATAGTTGGGGAAGTGCAGAGTTGGCTTCACTCTATCATGCATTATGTAATTGTGCAATGAGTTTGATACAAATAACAAGGTCGAAAGGGATACTACAGATTTACTGTTGGGAACGTATACACGTCGGCCGTCCTCGAATAACGATTCTTTCGAAGGCATGGAAGGTAGTTGATGAGAACTCTATGTTGAAGGCTCCTCTAGGGGTTTATTGGACCGGTGGTCACAAATGGAAAGATAACCCACGTGGAGTGTTGATGTACTATAGAGATGAGCTGGATCAATTGCGGAAAGAGTATGTCAACTAGAATCCATAGACCGCCGATATGCTTGAAAGACTACCTCTCTCTTGCATGACTAACATGCAATTGTGGTTGACACGAGCTCCACTTGTGAACTTCAATATCGTGGACTTCTACTATCCTAGGAGTGTCAATTGGGTCATTCAGGCCGAGTCGGGTCAAACCCGCTCAGGTCGGCCCATTATTCGGGCGGGTCCGGGTCGGATCGGGCCGAATCGCGGGTTGACCCAGTTAATATGCTTTTTTTAAATTTAAATTTTTTTTTTCAACTCCACTTACAAAAAAAATTAAAAAAAATACAACAAGTATAATTGTATAAAAGTGAAAAAATGCATATATTATTCATTTCAACTTCTATGAATTTTTTGCAAGTTTTTTACAGACGAATACAAGTAATAGAAACTCATAAAGAACATAGTATATTTCTTGATTCACATTTACATGTTTGAGCAGATAATCAGAATCTAGAGTTCGAGATAGCCTAGAGTTAGATTGAAGAGATTGAATTGGACTACTATCGTGCACCTCTACTTAACCTAAACGTAGGATCTCATCGTCCTAAATTCCCTATTCTTGTTGTTGGACTTCAGGCTATTTGCTTCCACTTGTTGATGTAAATGTCGCTTTTTCTTGAGTCCTATCTTCAGCCTTCATCAAATCAGTGCACACGAGCATCTCCAACAAATTCGGCTTCAAGCGATTCCCGTAATCTGTTAGAACCCTGACACTTCTAAAGAAAGCACTTTCTGAAGCAACCGTGGAGACATGAGGAGTTAGTAGATCTCTAACCATATGTGAAAGAATAGGAAAAAGATTTTCATATTTTTTCACCATTGTAGCACTTCAATCTTTGTACTAGAACTCTCACTATCTTGTTAATTATACAAATTTAATTCATTAGGTACGTTAGTCCTAGGTTTATTTGATTGGATACGAGGACTTAAATTAGTAGGGGCATCTTCAAATATACTCTTACCCTTACCTATAGAAATAGAAGAAGAAGAAGAAGAAGTAATTATACTAGTTGTACTACTAGATGCAAAAATTCTATCATAATAATCATACAAGTTATTTAATTTCGATTCAAAGCTAGCTAAAAAATATTACAATTATATCCAGAATCATCTCTAAGTAAAGTAAAAAATATTTCAATCAAACTCCTCGTACCCGCTAATTTGATACGAGGATCCATAACAGTAGCAATACAATACAACATAGGAGGATGATTAAAAACCTTTAAAATTTTAGTATGAGCGGGAACAACAATATGACTAATGTAAGTATCCGAAATCATGTCTTGAAAAGTTTGCATCATAGTAATTATTGAAATAAAAATACTACTATAAGTAGAATCATAAGATGTAGAAAACTTCACAGTTGCGGTTCTAAAAGTTTCCAACAATCGTAACAAAGATTAAGCAAAATACCATGATTGGGGAATCATTTGAAATTTTTTCATGTTTTTTAAAATATAAAAATTGTTTATAATATCTTTGTATTGAGTAATAATATATAGTAAATTGAAAGTAGAGTTCTATCGTTTTAACATTTCTAGGAAATTTTCTAAAATGTATTTCCATAGCTTTACACCATTCTTTAAATTCTTGAAGTATTGTACCACTCAAAGCAATAAAACGTACACAATTTTTAATTGCAATTATATATGAATCAGCTACTTTGAATGCATCTTGTACACATAAATTTAAAATATGACACACATCTAACATGAAATTTTTTATTACATGGAGGAGCTAATTGTGTTCTTAATGTACTAATCGAAACATTATTGTTAGATGCATTATCAAAACTAATAGTAACATTTTTATCACAAATAATATATAAATCACATACTTCTAAAATACGTGTTGCAATAATCATATCACTATAGGGATACGGCGAAGCAGCAAGTGAGATGATTCTCTTTTGAATCATCCAATCACTATCTATCTAATGACAAATTATGCCCATCATCAAAATATCATTACAAGCTTTCAAATAATTGGAAGTTAACGATACTTTACAAGTTAAAAAATACAAGAGTGCAATTAAAGCATCTCTCATTTTGTTGTAAAGTTTAAAACAATCGAATTTTAGTGTGTTTATATGATTTCTTCTAAAATGTGGATTTAGTGCATTTTGGTTGAAAGACTCTACATTCCTACTCTTAGAATAGGAAAAAGGTAGTTCATCCTTAATTACTAGCCGGGCCATTTTCCGACGAACAAGTTCAAGATTATAGGGATAGCTATCTATATGTCCGGTCCTAGGGTTGATTTTTTGTTGGCCTTGTTAGTCCTATACTAAGTCTTTGTGTGTATTTAAAATATGTTGTTTAATTGTACTCGTTCCCTTACCCTTTTTCCATTTGTAACTCTTACTATAAGTTTTACAAATCTTATGTCCTATATTAGTATTCTCCGATCGTCAGGGATAAAATCATAAAATTTGTGTCGATCACTAGTTTTTCCTCTAGTTTTTCTACTACTAGTGGGTTGTGTGGATTCAGTATGTTGTGTTTGAGTCTTAATATTATGCATTTCTTCTTCAATATCGTATGTGGTTCCATCATGAGAACCTATGTTTAGTATTGGGTTATATTCAAGTACTAATTGTGGGATTGTTGGAGGCCGACGAGAAGAACGAGTGGAATCTTGTCAACTTTGGCTACGGCCGCTACCTCGTGATATAAACATGGTAAATGATTTTTAGTAGTTGTAGTGTATGAAAAAAAATGATTTCTAGTGTTTTAGTATAGTGTATGTGAAAAAATAAAAAAAATTATCTAGGAGATATATGTTGAAAAAGAAAATATAAAAATCAATAGGAGGGTTGAGAGTGAGTAGCGAAAAACCAAAAAATAAATACGATAAAAAGATTATAACTACAACAAAAATAAAGAGTTGAGAGGGTTGTGAAATTTTGATACCGTACTTCGCGAATAATCGTATATAAAAATGAGAGAAATAATAATAGTAGAAGTAGACGTAGTCAATTAAGAAACATATTAGACGTAGTCATGTAGTCGGTAGTCGTAAACAGAGTTTAGAGAGCTTCTTCGATGAGATAGTTTTGTAGTAGATGGAGTTGAGAGTGTTGAATCGATGCGAATTCGATACGATCAAAATTGTTCACTTTTGTTGCTTGCTTCTTTGTTGAAACTTTTTTTTTATTGAATTGAGTAGTAGTAGTAGAAAGAGTAAGAGAGTTGATAGATGAAGGAATGAAAGAATTTGAGTGAATTTAGGGTTTTTTTTATAGGAACCCCCCCCCCCCCCCCAAAAAAAACAACAACAACAACGACAACCTACTGGCTGTTTTTCTAAATTTGACTCGCGGGGGGAACAATCAGCCTGTGCGGGTTGACCGTCTCCAACCCGCAGGTTTGCGGGTCGGTAACGAGTTGCGAGCTATCCGGTCGGGTCGAGCGGGTTAAATTCACTTTTTTAAGACTCGGGTCGACCGTGTACGAGTTGTGTGTTCGACCCAAACCCGAACTGGGTCATCGCGAGTCGGGTTAGATCGGGCGGGTCGCAGGTGGGTGGGGGGTCGACCCGTCCTGAATGTCATCCCCATACTACCCCTGTCGAGTCCTCCGACAGTTCAGCGCGCAACAAAAAATTCCAGAAAATCGGATGTACGACCGATGCCTACACAACATCACCGGTCCGGGTCGATTGCCGGATATCGATTGAGTCGATCATCATCGCTGGCATGTGGCAATGTGGAATGAGAGAATATATGATTTGGTGCTTGAATGTCTCGTACCATATGATAAGTCGGAGCAAGAAGCTTATATGGTGTGGTACTGTCATGTTACGCATTTGTACCGCCTCATTTTCTGTAGTAACAAGTTCTGTTGGAGTTGTGCTAATGTCTTATTGTGGATGAGGTATTCTTGCATGTGACTCAGCAGTTGATTTGAAACTCCAAATTGGGCTTGGACTAGGAATAACAAGTGGTCGAGTATTGGGATGTTTAATTTTCTCAATATATAAATCAAATGCACTCCAACTACAATTTGGATAAAGTGTCATAGCAATCATGGATCTTAGTGCATTATTATTGTCTACGGGCACCGTCATAAATTATTGTCATTCTCATTTTTCGGTTGCATAAAGGGCTTTGATTTTGAGACCCCATTCACCTCTATCCAAATTAGTAACTTCAAATATCTTATTGATCAGTTGTGAGTATATAAAGTTACGAGGCGCCCAAATAATGACCGGTTCACCATCGTTATAACAATCATACCTTGGGATCTCGAATTACTTCGCCCCCACAATATAACCAAATAGGTATATCGTAATCCATACCTATATATAAATGGACGAATATTCAAGTCATTAATTACTCACAAGCATAACCTATGCAAATTACACAACATATGGTTATAGGAATACATTCAAAGGAAACCGTAAGTTGGAGCACGGAGAATACGTCGTGGATGATGTATGAGATTACCGGAGACAATGTTGGAGATTTATCAGATTGGGGGAATTGGATTTCGGCGTGGGAGGGGAGTGAGGTAGGATAGATGAAGTTTAAGAGTAAAGAGAAATCGGATTTGTGCTTTAGGGTTTAGGGTTTTGGGTTCAGGAGTGGAGGAAGAGATAGATAAAGTGAAAGGGGAAGGAGAAGAGGGTGACACTTATATGTGAAAAAATTATTATACTGATGCCGCTATCTCCAATAACGGCATCTCGCTTGTGAATGCCATTGTTGGGGATATCGATATCAGTCCATACTTGCAATTTTTTTCCAGGTCAGAGAGTTCACGATTGAGAACAAAATGTATTGTTGTCGTTACTCTAAAAAGTGACATGTGATTTTTTTTAACAGATGCCGCTATTAATAACAATGGTATAAAAATAACCTATGCCGTTATTATCAATAGCGTTTAATGCTGACGTGTCCAAAACTGAATCAGTTTGATAAATATTTTTTAAAGTGTGTCAGTTTGGTCAATATTTTTAAAATGTGGGTCAGTACGAAAAGAATTCTAATAAGTGATAGCTCTCATGTTAAACTTTTTATTTGTACCATTTTCCCTGATGGCATAATAAATAACTTGCAAGTATTTTATCGAAAAATATAAGTTACAAGTATACACCAGACAATGGGAAAAAAGGTACATGCTTCCGATAGAGGAAATTTCGTAGGTAATTAATTACGGAAAGTGACCCTTTATGAGTCAAGTGCAAGTCTCAAGCATTACTATCAAGTCATCCCAAACTACGACTCACTATAGTAGAAATTCTAGCAGTTCTGTTCATAGTCAAGTTATTCTAAGCATCATGTTGTGTCTTTTTTGACACCAAATTTCAATCAATGATGGCAAAAGTTGGTGGTCAATTCAACAAAGAAATAGATACCCAACAAATAATTTCTATGGTTTATATCACCATCCAATATTTAACAAGGCTTAAGGATTGTTCTTGCTTCTTGTTGTTCTCCTCACAAAATTAATTAACCTTTAGCTGTAACTTTATTTCAGTCTTCATGTGGTCACCCTTGGACTATATAAGGCCTCTTCCTTGTTAACCCAATTGTGGGCCATCAAGGGTCTTCCACTTGGCAAAATGTCCTTGTTATTTCAAAGATTTGGTCCAAATGAAATATATACCTACAAAATTATCATCTACAATATATGTGTTTACATATATCTATGAATCAATATGCTAAGAGCTGCTTTTCTATTAACTCGGTGCATAATAATGTTCACAATTTATCAATATTTGTGGAAAATTGATGTAAGAGACATGGTTATTGTTATAAATTTTGTAAGAAATTCTTTTGATCAAGAGGTAGAAAATCAGAGAGAAAGAAGAAAAGAATCGAAAAAACCGTACAAATGTAAAGAATATAAAGAAAGAAAAATTGAAACCGAACCGAGTGTTAACCGAGTCCTTAAAACAGATTTGCCACCTCAACGATGTTGGAGGAACATAGCGGCGTCTGTCTCCCAGGATGAAACGGTCGTCAAGTGTCAACGATAGCACAACACTATACTTCCAAACTGATTGATGCGCTGAAACTCTATACTGACAGAATCGAACAGATGAACAGGAAAGAAGAGAATTTCTAGTGTGTGTAATGAGAAGAAGGATGCCTCAATTTATAGGGGAAAGAGGAGATATGTGAGTGAATGCTGAGAAGAGACGGCAGACAAAACATATAATCTGTTACGAGATTTTTCACTAAATTATAGTGGATCTTACTCAAAAAATTTCTTCACAACTATTTCGTAAAATAGTGTTAAAAGACCCATTTTCTATTAGTTACTTAGTGTAGAGGTTGCATGTCTATGCATTGGTGCAAATACACTTATTCTGGAGTTGCATATAATCTAAGATTGTGTTTTAAGTATGGTTAAGAACTTAGTCTGCAGCTAATGTGTATAAATATGGACTCCTAATCATGTTAAGAATGTCATAAACGTTACCAATTACTAAAATTTTAAAATTTTGGTATACAAATTGAAACAAGAGGGCATACACAATAATTTTTCCACACATTCTCGCAACCTGCCACCCTTTTGTTTTAATACACTATATTAAAAAAAGAGAGACGATAAGAAAAGGTTTTCCACATTTATATGAAGAAAATTTCTCATATGTAGCAATCCAATCACTTAAGTAATCGAATAAATAGTTTGCATCATTTACCATGTTCTCCAGCCTACAAAATACTTAAAAGGGGCAAGTAATTTCAAGGTCAATGCTTATGAGCCTATCTATCAAATGGTTGTAAAATAGATAGTTTTTCAATAGCATAACTAATTTGGGATCGCTAGATATAAGAAAATTAGTGTATTCACCATTTTCACTTTTCTTAACTCACGACTCCTAGGCACATGCGCATTTCATGGGATTGATAAAATTTTATTAATCTTCAGTAAACTATGGGCCAAGAGTTTCTCTCTCTAGAAATTCTAGATAGAGAAACTTCTTACAAAAAATTTAAAAAAGAAGAAAATCCTAGATTTGAGATTAGAGGGACGGTGGCTAGGGCACCTCACCTCCTCCCTTAATTAACCATTGCATTGCACCCCCTTCGTTTTTCACTTCTCTTAATTATCTCCCACGCACTTTCATTTCAGTGGTTATTTTGAAACTTTTCTCCTGGTATTTTTTTTTTCAGGGGAAAGGTGGAATCTGGCCACCCTGTTTCATTAATAAGAGTTTAATGAAACAAACCCAGAGTACTGGGTCCAAGTACAAACTACAAACAGAAAATAAAATATACATGAAGCAACATGACAGGTACAAACAACAAATTCCTCCAACAACCGTGGAGGGTGGGCCGACAAACAAGCTCGGTCCAGCAAAATTGTAAGTACGTCAGTTTAGCTTCGTACAGTGCCTCCACGGCACATGCACACCCACCTGAGACAATTCTAGCAGGATTTTATCACCCGCCGATCCCTACCTTCACCTCGCTGGGGGGACCCATCTATGGGCCCAAGCCCCGTAGATCGAAAACTGACCCCACGACACATGCTTAGCATCGCACCCTCCCACCATCTCCACTACTCATCCTATAAACATGCCATTAGCTCCCACAGCCGCTACCAAAGAGATAGTCGTGAAGAGGATACCTTCACCTCTCACACAATAGCGCTTTCTCAGGCGATTTCTCACCAAACAACTATCTCGCTCATCCCACCAAACACAACGCTCTAGGAGAAAGCCGTGGAGAGGATACATTCACCTCTCTCACGCACAAGCTTTCTCCGGCAATTTCTCACCACACAGACTTATCTCGACTCATACTTCCAATCCGAGGAAAGAGGTGACGCTGTCACGAGCCAGTGGCCTAAGCTGGAGGAAGCTCAATAGCCTGATAGTAGGCGTTGTGAAAACTTCACCGGCAACATCGTAGGACACTCAAGACCAACCATACCCAAACTGCACATCACGGAGGGACCCCATCTTTGGGCCCAAGCTCCACAAATGTGCAAGACAACCTAACTCCCTGCATCTTCACACGCACTACCAACCCTCGCAAAAACTAAATCAAAGCCGTAGATCGCCGTGATTGGCCCTGAGAGTGTGGACATGGTGGCAGGCACACAGAACATCCGAGCAAACATCTAGAAAAGCCACCTGTGGTAGGGTAAAAATGGCTTGGGGCCCAACCAGGGCCCAGTACAGCTCTCACTCAAAAATGAAAAACAACCAACTGGCTCGGCTTCGAGCCACTACAGGGTCGGCGCCGAACCGCAAGTTCACCCCCACAGACCTGGTCTCCTCGTATCCAACGAGCATCGATGGCCCTCGGCCTCCTATCCACGACAGCCCCCCGGGTCGTCTGCCCAGCCTGGTAAAGAATGAAGATGACTTGGCACAACCTAGGCCACCAGATTCTCCCAGGAGCACAGGAGCCCTATGATCTGCCATGTCAGCTCCTAATACCACCAAGGGCTTTGCCACGTCAGCCCTATACCACTCTTGGTACTGCCACGTCAGCCCTAAACCCCCCGGGCCTTCTGCCACGTCAGGCCCATGGGCTTTCGGGTTCAGACCCGGCCCCCAAGCGGATCCAAACCCGGTTGGAATTCTCTATAAATACCAGACCCTCACCCACCTTTTCAGGTAATGAAACTTTTGCCACCAAATTTTCCTAGTTATTGCTACTCTCTCACAGAAACTGACTAGATCGTCGGAGGGTCCGCCGCCGGGATAAATCCAGGTGTTTCAGGACCGTTTGCAGGTACTCGAGGCGAGGCGATCCGAGCCGATCCTCAAGCGCCGAAGCGAGCCTCCCGCTCGTCGTCCCGTATCGCACTCTTCCCTCATTACAAATTGAGTCCGAACTCACACCTGGTGCATCCACACTGCGACCAAAAACAAACCGCATCAGGTTGGCGCCGTCTGTGGGAAACTTTATCCGGTACGGACGTGAGTCCGAGCCTCGCCACCGACGCTCTCCCTCGATCCAATCTCCCATGGCTCCCCGAGCCCGAAGATCAGCCCGTTCCGCCCAACCAGACGGGCCTCCTCCCGAGGGGGCCCTCGACGGAGGACAAGCATCCAATAATCCGGGTGGAAACCCCGGACCCCAGTGAAGCGCTTCACACGTCGCTGAACCAGACCTTCGTCGGGTCATTGTGAACCGAAGGGCTAGCCAGGCTAGGGGAGGGACCACTTCCAACTCGGTCTCGAACCACTTCAGGCCCGCACAAAGGGAAAGGCCGTCGGCACTCAGCCGCATCGGCCGAATTCCTACGCCCCGACCCGACCCTTCCGACCACGGCGGGGTCACCAGGGGCGAGTTCAGAAGCTTCAGAGAGGAAATCCTGGAGGCCCTCCATGGAGCGCCGAGGTCCGCGACCTACGGTCGAACCCCTCAAACGAGCGAAGGGAGAAGCCACACTCGTGCGCCGACTCCCCCGCCGGAGCCACGGACGAGGTACTCCGACGCCTCCTAGAGATGGAGAATCGAATCGAGCGCATCGGCGACAGGAATCCCAACCTAGTCCAAGGGCGGAGGCCTTCTCAACCTCCATTTTCCGTCAACATCATAGAAGCGGAGATCCCCCGGAAATTCTGGCCTCCACAGTTCGAAACTTACAACGGCGAGGGTGATCCAGCTGATCACATGGAGGGCTTCAAAACCCTCATGATGATTCACAGCGCTTCGGATCCCCTGCTGTGCCGAGCCTTCCCGGCCACCCTCCGGGGTCCGGCCAAGGATTGGTTCTCCAAGCTCACCCCTGGCTCGATCTTCTCGTTCGACCAGCTGGAAGCCAGCTTCCTGGCCCACTTCATCACAAGCCGGAAGAGCGAAAGGACGAGCGCTTCCCTGCTCGACCTCAGTCAGAGGGAGAGGGAGTCGCTCCGTAACTTCGTCAAGAGGTTCACAACCGAGGCCAGATTCGTCTCTGCCCTCGACGCAGGGGTCGCCTCGGCAGCTTTCCGGCACAATGTCCGCCACAACCAGCTAAAGGTCTCTTTGGCAAAGAGGCCACCTCTGGACTTCCCTGACCTTCTCAACCGGGTCGAGAAGTATATACGAGCTGAGGAAGCTCTGAACCCAGAGGGCAGCAAAGAAGTCGTGGGGAAGGGCAAGCGCAGGGTCGATGATGCCGAACCTGCCAAGAAAACAGCAAAGGAAGGGGTCGGTGCGAAGAGGGCACCTCCGGTCCCTCGCTTCGAAAGGTACACTCCCTTGACACACAACGTGTCCGTCATCCTCTTAGAAATCGAAGACAAAGGCATTGTCCGACTACCTCCCCGATCAAACAACAACAAGAAGCGAGACCAGCGCTTCTACTGTCGTTTCCACAGAGATCATGGGCACGAAACCGACCAATGCCGGGCCCTGAAAGACGAAATTGAGGACCTCATCTCACGAGGGTACCTTCGAGAATTCACCAGAGAAGGCCCACGGGATCGGCGAGATGCTAGGAACCGGAGGCTTTCGCCTCCGAACCCTACTCCGAACCGCATCCAGGGTCGGGATCCCGAACCCGAGGGAGCCGCGGATACGCCATTCATCTTGCACTGTGTCCACGGGGGGCCAATGGGGGGAGAGTCAAATACTTCCCGAAAAGCCTTCGTCCGAGAGGTGAATGCTGTCCAAGACAACCCCTCGCCCAAGTTGCAACCGGTGCCTGTCTCCTTCTCCGGAGAGGACCTCAAAGGCGTTCGCCTCCCTCATTACGATGCTCTCGTCATTGGCCTCCACATGGCTAACTGTGAAGTTCGACGAATTCTCGTCGACAACGGCAGCTCGGTAAATATTCTCTTCCTTAAGGCCTTCGAGAATCTCAAACTACCCAGAGGCAAACTCAAGCCAGCTGGATACACCTTGCATGGGTTTTCTTGTGTCCCTGTCGTGATAGAAGGGATTGTTACTCTCGACGTCTCCGCGGGATCGGCTCCTGTCAAGAGGACCGAGTCCATGGACTTCATGGTGGTAAACGTCAAAGCAGCTTACAACGCCATACTCGGCCGACCCGGACTATGCTCCCTTCAAGCGGTACCTTCGACATACCATCTGAAGCTTAAATTTCCCACCCCGCAAGGGGTCGGCATAGTCCGAGGTAGCCAGGAAGCAGCACAGTCATGCTACATGACCGCCGTCGGAGGAGGTGTGTTCCCCCTCGACGCCGTTGAGCTCGAACCCGAGAGGGACGGTCCCGCCCCAGAGCCCGTGGACGAGCTGGAGGAGGTCCCGTTCGTCGTCAAGGATGAATCAAAGTGGTTCCGGGTGAGCCGATCGCTCCCCGAGAACTTGAAGCCAGGCATAATCGCCTGCATCCGCCGCAATGTTGATCTCTTCGCTTGGAAGCCCTCCGATATGCCCAGGATCTCCGAAGACTTGATTATGCATCGGTTGAGCGTCATCCCAGACTCTAAGCCGGTTGTCCAAAAGAGGCGCAAAGTCGCACTGGAGAGGCAGCAAATTGTGAAGGCAGAGGTCGACAAGCTCTTGTCGGCTCGATTTATTCAGGAAGTTAGCTACCCCGAGTGGTTGGCTAATGTCGTCATGGTGAAGAAGGCAACCGGGGGCTGGCGGATCTGTATCGACTTCACGGATTTAAATAAAGCATGTCCAAAGGATCCTTTCCCCCTCCCTCGCATCGACGCCTTGATCGACGCAACCTCGGGGCATGAGCTACTGTCCTTCATGGACGCATTTTCGGGGTACAATCAGATCCATATGTTTCCACCGGACATCTCCAAGACCTCGTTCGTCACCGACCAGGGTCTCTTCTGCTACCGCGTTATGCCCTTCGGGCTAAAAAACGCCGGAGCCACATACCAACGGCTCGTCAACAGAATCTTCAAAGACCTGATCGGCCGCAACGTGGAAGTCTATGTCGACGACATGCTTGTCAAAAGCCGGGCCGGGCCGGACCACGTCGCCGACCTCGAGGAAGCCTTCGGAGTCCTCCGACATCACAATATGAGGCTCAACCCGGCTAAATGCGCCTTCGGTGTATGCACTGGGAAGTTCCTGGGGTTCATCGTCAGCCAGCGTGGCATCGAGGCGAACCCCGAGAAAATCCAAGCCATTATTGACATGGCCCCACCCCGGAATGTCAAAGAGGTTCAGAGGCTCACGGGCCGGTTGGCTGCAATCGGCCGTTTCCTCTCCAAGTCAGGGGAGAAGTCTCTCCCCTTCTTCAAGGCTCTACGCCGAAAGGGGGGCATCGAGTGGGGTACCCATCAACAAGAGGCCTTCGAACAGCTGAAGCAGTACCTAGCCAACCCCCCTCTCCTCAGCAAGCTCGAGCCAGGCGAACCACTATGGCTCTACCTGTCCGCCTCGGATAGCGCCCTCAGCGCCGTCCTCGTTCGAGAGGAAGATGGGGTCCAGAGGCCATTGTACTATGTGAGCAAAGTTCTGCTCCCCGCCGAGACGAGGTACGCAAAGATAGAGAAGGTGGCCTATGCCTTGGTCATGGCAGCCCGGAAGCTTCGTCCTTACTTCCAGGCCCACTCCGTCCAAGTACTGACCGACCAGCCACTGAAGACTGTCCTTCACAAGCCCGAAAATTCTGGCCGCTTAGTCAAGTGGTCGATTGAGCTGAGTCAGTTCGACATCAGCTACCAGCCGAGGACGGCCATCAAAGGACATGCCCTCGCCGAGTTCATCACTGAGTGCACCGTCTCCGAGCAGCCCTGCACCGAGGCCTCGGATCCGACCCGGGAGGTCTTTGTCGATGGATCATCATGCGAAACAGGGAGTGGGGCTGGCATCATCCTTCGTGGTCCCGACCAATTCTTACTTCAATACTCCCTCCGCCTCAACTTTCCGGCCTCTAACAACGAGGCGGAATACGAGGCCATGATCGCCGGATTGACCCTAGCACATCGAGCCGGAGCCAAGCAAATCCGGACCTTCAGCGATTCTCAGCTCGTGGTCAATCAGATCACCGGAGAATACGAAACCCGCGACGAACGCATGGTAAGATATTTGGCAGTAGTCCGACGTCTCCTAGCGTCCTTCTGCCACTCTGCAGTCATTCGAGTCCCTAGGGAGCAGAACGCCCAAGCAGACGCGTTGTCAAAACTCGCCTCTTCCTCCTTCGAGGGTCTCAACCAAACGGTACTCATAGAAATCCTCCTAAAGCCAAGTATCAACGATCAAGACCAGGAGGCAATGTGTGTCCAAGACTGTGCCAGTCTAGACGACTGGACCACTCCCATCCGGAAATTCTTAATCAATGCCGAGCTTCCTGAAGATCGAGCCAAAGCTAGACGAGTCAGGGTCCGAGCTGAAAGGTTCGTCATGATTGATGACATCCTCTTCAAACGCTCATACACCTTGACCGACGGCAAGCCGTACCTCCGCTGTCTCACCAGCGACGAGGCCAGCAACGTGCTCAAAGATCTTCATGAGGGGATCGGCGGATGCCACATGGGAAGCAGGACGCTGGCTCAGAAGGCCCTGAACCAGGGGTATTATTGGCCGACCATGCTCCAAGACTCGCAAGACCTAGTCAAGAGATGCGGCCCGTGCCAAAGGTTCTCCCCTATCAAGAGGCTTCCTCAAGCCAATCTCCGATCCCTGGCTAGTCCTACCCCATTCGCCATGTGGGGCATGGACCTTGTGGGCCCCTTCCCCGTAGCGGTAGGGCAAAAGAAATTCTTAATAGTCGCCATCGACTACCTCACCAAGTGGCTCGAAGCCGAGCCTCTGTCCAGCATCACCGAGCGCCAAGTACAACAGTTCTTTTGGAAGAACATCATTTGCCGGTTCAAAATTCCTCGGGTCTTCGTCATAGACAACGGAACCCAATTCCAGGGTCAGAACGTCCAAACCTTCTGCGCGGACATCGGCATCCAGCAGCGTTTCTCTGCTATTTGCCACCCTCAGTCCAACGGCCAAGCGGAGAACGCGAACAGACAAATCCTCGACGGCCTCAAAAAGCGCCTCGACAGTTCCCCCAAAGGGCTGTGGGTCGAGGAACTGCCTAGCGTGCTATGGGCACACCGAACCACCAAGAGAATCCCCACGGGAGAGACACCGTTCACCTTGACCTACGGGACGGAGGCAGTCATCCCCGTCGAGGTCGGTCTGCCTTCTCCCCGTATCATGGCCTTCGACGAAGCTGACAATTCATCCGGATTGAGGGCCAACCCGGACCTTGTCGCCGAAGTCAGAGAGAAATCCTCAATCCGAAGAAGCATCTACCAACAACGGATCGAGAAGTTTTACAACAAGAAGGTCCACCCCACTAACATCAAGGCGGGGGACCTCGTGTTACGAAAACTGTCCGTCTCTGATCCAACCAAGAAGAGGAAATTGGCTCCCAACTGGGAAGGCCCATACCGTGTAGTCGAGGCTGTACGCCCTGGTGCATACCGACTGGCAGATATGGACGGCCGACCCTGGAACGCCGAGCACCTAATGAAGTTCCTGGAAGAGCGAACATAGGTTCTAGCTTGGCTAATGTAAATAAAATCTTTTGTAAACTTTCATGTGTAAAGGGCCGCTTCAGCGACCCTCCCTATCTTGTATGAAAGAAATCTCTTTTTGTCAAACTCCAAATGCCTCGGCAGCTCCGACCTAACACCGGACAATGGGATCGGCACCCGAGTCCTCACTCCGGTATCGTCCCCAATGTCTCGGTAGGTCCGACCCAGCTCCAGACCAGGGACTCTTCCTAAGGCCCCACGTCGATCCCTCATGGATCGACGGAGCCGAACCTTGCCTCCGCCATCATTCACTACACTACTAACCAGAGCAAAGAAGAAAAAGAATTCTTTATTCATACTCTTTTATTTGGTTCTGAGAAAACAAACAAAGACCGTTACAGGACCACTCCACTCATCTCAAACTGGAGGAAGCCGCCATCTTAGGGCCCCTCGGGTCCGACGAAGGGCGGGACCACTCCGACTGAGCGACTAGGAGCCCTATCCTTGTCATGATGGTCCTTGGGCTCAGCCAGGATCGACACACCAGCCACGGAGCTCTGGGCATCAACTGGTTGCATACGCTCCAACAACAGCAGCGCAGAGGGAACCCCCTCCGCTCGCCGACCCACTGAGGAAGATGTCAAGACACCCAGCATCGTCTTGTAACGGTGTATCTCCATCTCCTTCTCCACAATGACATCGCGAAGTAACCTCTCAGAGGAGGGCCTCTGCACCGAGGCACTCGACATGGCATGTCCAAGACCGACACCGCCGAGGTCCCGATCCACCATCGCCCTCCTCAGCCGGCTCGCCTCCTCACTTAAGGCCTCAGACTTATTCCGATAATAGTTGAAGGCCGCATCAGTATCACGAGCCCCCTTTCGGTAGCGAACCAACGTGGTCTCCAGGGCCTCAACTTTGCTCCGGAGCCACGCCACGTCGGAACGACGGGGGTCCACCTCGGGAAGGGGAACCGCAACCTACAAGAGAACCAGCCAACTCAAAACACATAAGCAAGGAGGTTCGGAAATATCCGAGGTCAAAACACTTGGCCAGTCAAAAATCTTCTTTTATAAATGAAAGTACTTCGTACAAAAAATGCGGTGGCCAGTCCGCGGAAGGCAAATACAATCGAGAGAAGGAAAAAGAAAGATAAAACTACACAACTTGTTTTCCCACCTCAGCATCGGCCGGGTTCACAGGGGGGTCGGCAGCCGGGTTATCAACGGGCCCCTCTTCATTGGGGGTCTTCGGTGTCCCCTCGATCTCCATGTCATAGTCAAAGTTGGACAGGTCGAGGGTCGGGTAGAATTGCCTCATGTGGCTGAGGGCCTTCGCATAACACTCGTCCTGAGCCTTGATCACCAGGAGCTGACCCGCCTCCGTCAGCTCTTCCCTCTCCTTGGCGAACTTCTTCTTCTGAGCCGCCATCTTCTTCGCCCATTCCTCCTTCTCCTTGTCGAAGGCCGTCTTCATCTCCTGCCCCCTCTTATGAGAGCCTTCGAGCTCTATCTTCATCTCCTTCATCTCCTGCACGGCCTTGTCAGCCCGGTCGCGCTCCCGCTTCAAGGCCGCCTCATAAAGGCCCCTCACGTGGGCCCCCTGCACGGTCGCCTGCAGTCACCGAGCACAACTAAGAAAGCCTCCTCTACAACGTAATTACAAGGCAAGAGGGGTCGACAGACTTACCAACACATTGGCCTGTGCAAGGCGAGTGTACGCCTCCTCCAGGGTCTCGGCCTTCATCTCCGAACGATCCCGGGGGGTCGCCAGCTTACTCGCCACCTCGACGGCCTGGCGCCCTCGGGTCATGTAGTCTCCCTCGCGGATCGACCAACTCGGCACCCACGGTCGCCGAAGCCTCTCCTCTACCTCCGGATCCACCAGAGGGCCCTTCCCCTTATCAAGATCGGTGGCCTTGCCCTGGTCCGGGCCGCCCTGAACAGCCACGTCCCTGCCCGTCTCCGAGCGAGTCCTTTTGGCCCTCGGCTGAATAGGAGCCTCGGAGACCACCTGGGACGACCCCCTCATCTTCATCGCCTCCCCCTTCTTCTCGGCCTTCTCCTTCTTCATCGCGAGCCTCTTTGCCTTGATCGATTCAGGATCCATATCTGCAAGAAGATCCAGTAAGGACAATGAGCACAGAGGAACAACAAAGTCAAAAGAAAGAAACAACTACATAAAAATAACGGCTGGGCTCAGTCCGACGCTCGCCAGGTGACCCTCGGTCACCTTCGTCCAGCTGATACTGTGTGACAGACGGAGGCACTCGACAAACCCCCACTCCTCGACCGTCAAATCCCTCGACCTCGGCGATTGATGGCTCGGCTTAGAGTGGTTCCATCGAGTAGGAATGTTCCAAGGTTCCTCACTCCGGATCACCAGATATTTCTTCTTCCAATCCTTGATGGAGTCCGGGTGACCATGGACGACCTTCCCCTTACTCCGGGGCGAGATGTAGTGTTGTACAATCTAGATGATCTAAATAACTAGATAAACTAGACACAAATTAAAACCTCGCAAGTGCACGAATCGTTTATAGAAGCGTAGCAATAGCAAGGATCGATCCCACAGAGATTGTAGAAATTAACTTACTAATCAATAAAAAGAGTGTGAATGATAAAGAGTTGTTATAAAGGTCTAAAAGAAATGAAAAGATTAAAACTAAATCAAGAAATGCTGAATCACAAATATCTATTAAGTAGTTGGGTTTTGATTTCCACCAATAGTCAATAATGCTAAGTCACCTTCTGAACTTCTTCTTATTACTCATGTTTGTTCTCTTTAAGGGCATGGTATCTACTCCTTAAAGTTAATGTTTCCCTAAGCCAAGAATTAGGCATGGTATCTACTCTAATTCGTTTCTTTCATTAAGTATTTAGCATGGTATCTACTAAGTTGCACTCAAAGAAAACATAAGAACAGTGGAAACGAACAAACACTCAAGGTTCTAGAAATTGGTATCAGATCTAGATCCCTCAAGTTGATTAAACCAAAAACCCCTAAGGATTTCCTTGTTACAAGTTATGAACACGAGATACGGGTCGTCTCAATATGCTTATATAACAGCTTCAGATCTACACTGCACAACTTGATAATCTTAAGTTTTGTATGTCAGTCGACTGGCTGTCACTTCAGTCGACTGTCCTTAGAACTCCAAACAAGTTTGATTCATGTAAATTGTTACTTTCAATCAGGTTTAATCAATAAGTAAAAGAGTAACATTCAGAAGAACTTAGCATTACATAACTACTGCTTCAATCTACCCAACTATGAAATTAGTTCCACATGATAAGACTTTTATTGATCAACACGTTCGAATACATGATTAACATAAAAGAATTAGAAAGAGAAGAAATAAACTGATG
This sequence comes from Hemerocallis citrina, assembly GCA_017893485.1. Classification (NCBI taxonomy): domain Eukaryota; kingdom Viridiplantae; phylum Streptophyta; class Magnoliopsida; order Asparagales; family Asphodelaceae; genus Hemerocallis; species Hemerocallis citrina. Next base: position 135,965,444 of record CM030358.1, on the reverse strand, counting down.
TAGTTCGGCTAGATGGATCGGCTGGCTGTCACACAGTCGACCGGCCGTTCTCTTCTTAGTACTTGATCTCCTTTCTCCTTCTTCTATGCTGATATAGTACTGCTCTTTGTTGATGACTTGGCTTTCCAGAAACTCTTGTGATCCGGCTGATGGTGTGTGCAGAGGAGCGTGAGAGATAGAGGAGAGAGCTGAATAATGCTTCTTGGTTGGTATTTATAGATCACGGCTAGAGAATTAGGGTTTGCACTCCTCTTTTTATAGAAAAGTTCTTTTCTTTTATTTATTTCCTCTCTCGTTGCTCTGCGTATTATTTCTTTCTCTTTTCTTCTATTCTTCCTTTTCTGTTCTGATTTGGATTAGATTTGGACGAATCTTCAGATATCTTATCTTTTAACTCTGCCGCCTACCAGTCGACTCGTCTTCGAACCAGTCGACCGTGTAGAGACTTCTGAAGATTTCATAATTTATCATCCAAGTCGACTGTGCTTTGGAGTAAGTCGACTGCACCGAGCAGCTGTGGAAAATCAACTTCTCTGTCCAGTCGCCTGATGTGGGGAACCAGTCGACCGATGATCTGCAGTTTTCTGTGTATCATCCTTAAAATCCTGAATCTGCTTCGTTTCTCTGTTTTAGGCTGTTTCCTATGGAAAAGAGAAAATAAGAGTTAAATACCACATATAGAGCCTTCAAATGTCTAATTGCATTAAGATTATTGCTCCTAAATGTGAATAATATTGTGTTCATCATGTAGTAAACACCCTCAGCCGCCGAGCTGATCATCAACATCGCTCGGAACACATTCAGCCGCAGGGGTACCTTCTGCTCCTCGCACATCAGCACGAAGCAGATGATCTGCTTCCAGGAGTTTGGCCCGTACTGCATCGGCGCCAAGGACGCCCAGTTCAACACCTCGCGAACAAACGGGTGGACTGGCAGCCTCAGTCCGGAGATGAAGGCGTCCACGGGGAAGACGCAATACCAATCAGGCAGGGGGTCGGTCGGTCGAAGGGTAGAGCTCGGCAACATGAGCTCGTAGCTGGACCCTATGTGGTACGCCAGCTGCAAAGCCTCCAAGTCACCTGCCTCCAGAACGGTCGGAAGTGTGTCCATCTTCACCCTCTTCCGGCTCGGCGACGACGGCTGGACCCCAAACAGCTCCTTATCGGAAAGATCGTCGGGGTACCGACGGAACGGCTTAGGTTGTACGGGCGACCCTGTCATCAAGTTACGATAAACAGGCGCCTGGCTCGAGCCACCGGTCCTCGACCCCTTCTTCTTCGGAGCCCTCTTCTTCTTGGCTCGTTCCGGCGAGGGGGTAGATAATCGCCCCAGACCGATCGGCATGGAACTCGAGCCCACACCCTGACCTCCTATCTGAGCCCCTTCAGCTTCACCCCCTTCGGGGCCCCCCTCCTCTTCGGAAGCCAACCCTAGAATCTGGACTTCGTCCGAACTACCGCCCCCTCCTCAGATTCGCTACTCTCCACCACAAAAGGCTTCCGAGATCGCAACGGCTTCACATTATATACTGGCTCCTCCTCGCCTGCCGGCTCCTCCCACGAAATCGAATCGGAAGGCTCCACATGATGTACAGATTCCCCCTCAAGCACGGGCTCCTCCTACGAAGTCGATTTGGAGGTGGGTTTCACTCTCCCCTAGACGTCGACGCTGACGAGCCAGACTGAGCCCTGTCCATCTGTGCCTAAACTAAACAGACTTACCAGCTAACCTGGGGTCGCTTCGGAAGAACGAGCCTGGTGCAGCAAACGGTAGGGACGAGCGCTGAAGTGTTGGAAGATTTTTTGAAAAAGTAAGAAGCGAGAAAGAAGTGGGTGATAGGGGGAGGAGGGGACATTTATAGAGGATGAAAACGACTCCTTGATTTTCGCAATTACTGTTCACCGATTGACGTGCAACTGCCGCCTGGAAAATCGCGCCACGTTCTCGAAACGTGCGCTGCTGACGTCATCCAGTGCCAGGCTGGCAGCCAGACACAGGGGTCAGTTCGGATGGAGTGTTCGGCGGAGAAAACATTTTACTTAAGATTTAAGGCGCCGTCCTTCGACAGACGCCCCGGGCTCCAGGGCTCGGTCGGCTCCCCTCTCACCCGCGAGCAGCCCGGGGCTTATGGCTTCTTCAGCCGAAATCCCGAACTGTTCGAGGGTGGGACAAAAGCCACCATCGCCTAGAGCCCTGTCGGAAAACAGATCGGCCCACCTCCAATCGGAGACGACCCATCTATCCGAGGCTCTTCAGCCCCAGGTCCGGAATACGGTTGATACCCCTCCCGTCTGGATCTCTCTCGGGCCAAACAACCGTGTCAGGGTCGTCTGACCCGAAAAAGGATCCAGACGGCAAGGCCACCACCAATCCGAGGCTTCTTATCTACCGGTCTGGATTTTGGTCGTTACCCCTCTCGCCCTGATCTCCTCTGGATCTGGCTACCGTATCAGAGCCATCAGATCTAAGAGAAGATCCGGACGGCAGAGTAACCACCTCTCCGACACCACCAGGGTTAAAATTTTGCAAGAGACAGACGTCCACCAAAGTAGACACCTCTGATGGCCAATGGACCACCCTTGCTGTGATCAAACCCGGTGTGGGGAGAGGGGTGCTTATAGCCTCCCCCATAGACCGGCCATTATGACATTGGGAAAGCCAATCAACGGAAGCCCATGTGCCACATGCATTTATTAGGCGGTGCCATTAATGCCCCTAGGAAATTGGAACATCACACTGATCCCGGAGCGCCTTCAATGCTCCGCAAAGACGGCGGGCCACCCCTCTCAAACCTTCTAAGGCACCACGGCTCGCCATCACCCTTGCCGACCCATAATCCCTCGAAAGCTCGAGGTTCGGTCTAGCACTAGGGTTGTCTTCTCAGGAAGGCTCAACGGCTCGCCATCACCCTTGTCGGCCCATAATCCCTCGAAAGCTCGAGGTTCGGTCTAGCACCAGGGCAATCTTCTCAGGAAGACTCAACGGCTCGCCATCACCCTTGCCGACCCATAATCCCTCGAAAGCTCGAGGTTCGGTCTAACACCAGGGTTGTCTTCTCAGGAAGGCTCAACGGCTCGCCATCACCCTTGCCGGCCCATAATCCCTCGAAAGCTCGAGGTTCGGTCTAGCACTAGGATAATCTTCTCCGGAAGACTCAACGGCTCGCCATTACCCTTGACGACCCATAATCCCTCGCCAGCTCGAGGTTCGGTCTAGCACCAAGGCAATCTTCTCAAGAAGACTCAACGGCTTGCCATCACCCTTGCCGACTCATAATCCTTCGAAAGCTTGAGGTTCGGTCCAACACCAGGATTGTCTTCTCAGGAAGGCTCAACGGCTCGCCATCACCCTTGCCGGCCTATAATCCCTCGAAAGCTCGATGTTCGGTCTAGCACCAGGGTAATCTTCTCCGGAAGACTCAACGACTCGCCATCACCCTTGCCGACCCATAATCCCTCACCAGCTCGAGGTCCGGTCTAGCACCAGGGTAGTCTTCTCAGGAAGGCTCAACGGCTCGCCATCACCCTTGCCGGCCCATAATCCCTCGAAAGCTCGAAGTTCGGTCTAGCACCAGGGTAATCTTCTCCGGAAGACTCAACGGCTCGCCATCACCCTTGCCGACCCATAATCCCTCGCCAGCTCGAGGTCCGGTCTAGCACCAGGGTAGTCTTCTCAGGAAGGCTCAACGGCTCGCCATCACCCTCGCCAGCTCGAAGACCGGTCTAGCACCAGGGTAGTCTTCTCCAGAAGACTCAACGGCTCGCCATCACCCTTGCTGACCCATAATCCCTCGAAAGCTCGAGGTCTGGTCTAGCACCAGGGTAATCTTCTCAGGAAGTTTCAACGGCTCGCCATCACCCTTGCCGGCCCATAAACCCTCGCCAGCTCGAGGTTCGCTCTAACATCAGGGCAACCCCCTCATGAAGACCCAGCGATTCGCCATCCCATTTCTACAACCATAAACACTCCTCCACGGCTAGCTCCCGCACCCCCGCAGGAGTGGGGGGCTTGTGTGGTAGGGTAAAAATGGCTTGGGGCCCAACCAAGGCCCAGTACAGCTCTCACTCAAAAATGAAAAACAACCAACTGGCTCGGCTTCGAGCCACTACAGGGTCGGCGCCGAACCGCAAGTTCACCCCCACAAACCTGGTCTCCTCGTATCCGACGAGCATCGATGGCCCTCGGCCTCCGATCCACGACAGCCCCCCGGGCCGTCCGCCCAGCCTGGTAAAGAATGAAGATGACCTGGCACAACTTAGGCCACCAGATTCTCCCAGGAGCACAGGAGCCCCATGATCTGCCATGTCAGCTCCTAATACCACCAAGGGCGTCAGCCCTCTACCACTCTTGGTACTGCCACGTCAGCCCTAAACCCCCTGGGTCTTCTGCCACGTCAGGCCCATGGGCTTTCGGGTTCAGACCCGGCCCCCAAGCGGATCCAAACCCGGTTGGAATTCTCTATAAATACCAGACCATCACCCACCTTTTCAGGTAATGAAACTTTTGCCACCAAATTTTCCTAGTTATTGCTACTCTCTCACAGAGACTGACTAGATCGTCGGAGGGTCCGCCGCCGGGATAAACCCCAGTGTTTCAGGACCGTCTGCAGGTATTTGAGGCGAGGCGATCCGAGCCGATCCTCAAGCGCCGAAGCGAGCCTCCCGCTCGTCATCCCATACCGCACTCTTCCCTCATTACAAATTGAGTCCGAACTCACACCTGGTGCATCCACACTGCGACCAAAAACAAACCGCATCACCACCCAATCCCAACCTAACCCAAACCCCAACCCCAATCCCAAACAACACACCCCCAAACCCCCACCAAGAGATCTGGAGGTTGACTCAATATCCCTCAAAAATCCAAACCCAACCTCCACCATTTCGGATCCTAATCAAAGGAAAATCTGCAAACTCTATTACAATGGTGGATCCCTCTGACTCGAAACCCTCACCCTCACCTGAAAGGAAGAAGAAGCAGGAACAGAAGACCCTTCCCTTCTACGTCCTCTTCTCCTTCGCTGACCGCACTGACTACCTCCTCATGCTCACGGGCTCCCTGGGCACCGTCATCCACGGATCCGCCATGCCCGTCTTCTTCCTCCTTTTCGGCAGCCTCGTCAACGGCTTCAGCAAGAACCAGACCAATCTCAACAAAATGACCGACGAAGTCTCAAAAGTACAGACACATCTGCATCGCGAGCGGTTTGATTCTGGGGTTGGGTTTTCGTCTGGAATGGAGCGGCGGGAGTAGGGCGACGGGTGGGGAGGGGAGGGGTGGAAGTAGGGATGCTTTCGGATCGGATACGGATCGGATATTGGCTATACCAACATCCGTATCCGCAATCCAACGATGGATTCGGATACGGATACGGATATGATTCGGAAAATAAAAATCATATCCGTATCTGCAATTTTCGGATACGGATGCGAATCGGATACGATCTACCGGATAACGGATACGAATTCAGATAACAAATATAAAATTTTTGCTATTTATTTTTCTTAATTAGTACTTATACATGCATATCACTGAATTGTGAATATCGATTTTCATATCTAATAACAAAATAGAAATCAACAGAACAAAAAAGGAGAATGAAAATTTATTTCAAATATATACAACTCTTATAAAAAAAATAAATATAATACGCACTTACTTGTCTATGTTGCATTGGTTTGAAACTGACTCTTTAACTTCTCTTTACCAGGATGATGTGGCGTCATTGAAAAAGATAGCACTTGGGAAGAACTGCAGTAATGGAGAAAAGTTAACAATGACAATGTATAAATTATTTCTTCATTCTTAAAAAAATAGCAGAATTTGTACTTGTATATAAATTTGTACTTGGGAAGTGGAGTCTCTTGCCCAATTAACTGATGGAACTTTTGTTTAAGAAGTCCAGAATACTCATGCCCTATGAAATAGAAACCTTGCTCAGCCTGAACCAAAATAGCAAATTATAGACTCAATCAATTTAATGAAATTATAGACTCAAATTATAGACTCAACCAAAATAGCAACAATTTATACTACTACAAGATGTACGAGATATTCCAAAATGATTCCATATGTAACTGCCCTAAGGTGGAAAGCAAAATTTAATGAAAACCTTATAAGTATTAAAGAGAAGCACGGACATTTAAGCAAATTTAAATTAACTCAGTTCGACACACTTAAATTTGTTGTACAAGTAACCTTGTTAGGGTATAGAACATGAGAGAAAATAATTGATGCATATATCCCAAAAAAACTTAGGTGTCAGTTACTACTACAAGCTAAATGTGATAAATTGGTAATGCACAGCAGTGACTTAAAAATAATCACCGAAGTCATTTTTCGGTAGTCTGTGGAAGAACCAATTTCATAGACGACGCATCTTTCCTGCATTAAAGGTCCACTATTTAGTAGAAAGATCAAAATATGTGAAAGGGATAACAAAGAAGACAAAAAAATAAATAATTTAGTACCTTTAATGTTGCTGAAAAACACAGATGCATACAAGAGTGAAAGATTCTACACAGATGCACACAGATGCATACAAGAGTGAAAAACACAGATGCATACAAGAGTGAAAAAATTGAGTGAAGATCAAAATATGTGCAAGAGTAGAAAAACACAGTACATACAACTCATTTGCTGAAAAGATGCCCAAATAGACGGTTTAGTATCAATGCATCAGCGACGTCATTCACCTAGATGTTATAAATTACATAAATAACAAAAAACAATTGTGAAATAGCGGAATCTTAAACATAACACAACCAAGAAAAGGGGAATGACCTACCCCTGTATTTTAACATACCTGATCAGTATCGGAAGATAGCGAGATGCAATGCTTGTATAAGATGGAGATATCGCTCTACTGATACTACTTCTAATCTGTCAATATTGCCCCCATAAGTAACAGGCTAATAAAGTAATACCTGATCCTTGGTATGAGTTTTTCAACCATGATTAACAAACACCAAGCAGCCATGACGGCGAGAGGGGAAGGACAATCATGAGGAATATGTGTAAGCATGTTCAAAGCAAAGACAAGATAATGTACCATTGCCAATCTATGCTGGGTCTTCTTGTCTCTAGAGTGCATGTGAACTGCTTTTAGTGAATGTTCTTTGGGTCCAAAGAAATACATCAATCAAAGAAGAGACCCACAAGAAAAAACTTGAGATGATCTGAGATGCAAGAAGGAATTAGACTTCAATGGTCCATAATAAATTTATGACCGCAAAAAGCATAGTGATAGAACCTAAGGTACAAGAAGCATCTGGATCATGCCCCAGTAATGATAAAGGACTCTCTCTGCATATGAGATTTCTAGAGAAAGCTACAAAGTCCCATGTTCCAAAATTATGAGAGACGAAGAGGATTTTGGGGGTAATAAAATGTGAGTAAGGTATCATGATAAATATGTAGCCATACAATAATACAAGTATAGTCCAAGACCTGTAATTGCCTCCTTTGCCATTCATTGAAAGAAAGACAGAGAATTCTCAAACGGATGTGAGAGAAACCTTAACAAAACAAAAGTAGACACACACCCAGATTATAACAAGATGACAAAGGGTAGATACGAATTCAGAGAAAAACTTATTACAACATATTAAAGGGGTTATGCAGTAATCTAGACATAGGAAGAAAAATCTGAATATAATTCAAGTTATCACTTATCAAAGCTTTTTCAGTTAAATGCCTGGGTAACATTCATCAAAAAATTTGATTGATGAAATATATAATGCCTGGGTAACAATACAGTAATTTGATTGAAGGCTGTTGCCGTCGACTCTGGCTGCGGGAGAGGAAGGGGAGAAGAGGCAGGGGCGTGGCTGGCGACGGGGTGCTGGCGACTGGCGACGGGGCTTCGATCTCTCGACCTGCGCGCCGTTTGTGTTCTCGAGAGCGGACGCGATGGAGACGGATGGGTACGATTTCAAGATGAGCCAAGTGTGCAGTGCCACGTGTGTGGATCGGGCGGTGAAGATGAGGTCGATGTGGAGTTGGGGATGGGGACTGGGTTAGGAATTGGGAATTGGGTATGGGGGAGAAGAGGAAGACGGGGGAACGCGAGGTCGATGTGGAGTGGAGTTGGGGATGGCCGGATGGGGACTGGGAATTGGTGATGGGGGAGAAGTGGAGAACCGGAGAAGAGGAAGACGGGGGAGAAGTGGAGAACCGGAGAAGAGGAAGACGGGGGAGAAGTGGAGAACCGGAGAAGAGAAAGAGTCAATTTGGGATTTTGGATGTGAATACGGGATTTACTGATTAGGGTTTAACTTTACTCATATAACTATTAAATATATATATTAAATAAATAAATATTAAATTAAGCGGATATCCGTATCCGAATCCGAATTTTTTTAGATTTGGATATCCGAATCCGTATCCGTATCCGCCCGGATACGGATTTTTCATATCCGTATCCGCAAAAAAATTGGATTCGGATGCGGATCGAATCGGATATATCCTTATCCGAAAGCACCCCTACCAAGAACCCGATCATTCACGTACTTACCTCCCAAATCCGTACTTCCCTCCAGATGTGAGCTTATCAAGGATAAGAAAATTAAAATGAATGGTGATTTGTATATATATATGGCTATAAAAAAATAAAAAAAATAAATAAATAAAAAACCTTTGAACTATGATTTTTTTTGCAGAAAATCTCCCTAACTTTTATGCAGATAATCCCCCTGAACTATTGTTGCAAAAAATCTACTCCGCCAACGTGAGACTTCTGTTAAAGTGAAAGGGGGTTTTGACAATAATGAGAAAGATATATAATATTTTTTTAAACAACTTGCAAAGATGAATGGGGTTACCTGATACAAGTAAAAAAGTTAGATGTGATTTTTTGAAATACTTCAGGATTTTTTTTTGCAATAACCATACTTCAGGGGGGGGGGGTTCTACATAAAAAAAAGGTCAGAGGGGTTTTCTGCATAAAGGCCATAGTTCAAGGATTTTTTTTCAAATTTAGCCTATATATATACATAATCAAGTAGACAGGGCCGACCCTGAGTTCCGGGGGCCCGATGCGAACTCTCGAAATGGGCCCCCATACATTTATAAAAAAAAAATAAAAAATAAACATATATACAGAAAAATTTGCACATTGTTTAAAGAAAAATATGCAAAATATATATCTTCGAATAACTAAGAAGAAAGAGCCCCGGAGAGGGTTTGTTTTAAATGTAGATTTCGGGTTTCGGGTTGAGGGTAAGAGTTTCGGGTTTGAATTTGAATGTAGGTTTTGGGTTTGAGTTTCTATTGATTTAAATGTGGATATGTTTTTAAAGCTTCAAATTCAATCAAGTCCAAACTCAAATAATTTAAACAAAATTCTAAAGACCCAAATATTTATTTTTTGTGCCCCTAATAACAATTTTTTTACCCACAAAATATATGCCCATATTTACAATGAAAGTATAAATTTGGGGACCCTTAAAATTACAAATTATCCGCCGGTCTGAGGCGGCAGCCTCACCGGCTTAAGGGTCGAGCCGGGGCTGCAAGTAGACTCTAAGTAGACTGTAAACATAAAAATATGTGAAACCAATATAAGGGCACATATTTGTTAATTATTTGTGGATACTTTTTTTTAGACCTTTTTCTTGAATGCATTTCGGTTACAATCAGGTAGGATTCAATTTGCCATCTTATGGATTAAAAATTTATGTCAAATGTAATGAAGCCTTTTTGTGAGGAAAAAAAAAGGAATGATACTATATTAAAAACTATACTCAAGCATTAATCATAACTAGTAATTTAGACGTGCAATACACGTTTTAATAAATATATTTTTTTAAAGTAAAAATTTTAACGTAGTCTAGCCTCAAATCTAAGATATATTTTATATTAGTTATGCACAGACAATATACTAGTTTGTTTATCTACAAATATTTATTTGTCTACAAATGACAACTCCAAGTCTCCAACTCTCTTATTACTCATAACTAGTAATCTGCACGTGCAATGCACGTTCTAATCAAATTTTTTTAGAGTAAATAATAAGACATACTCTTGCCTCACACCTGAGACAATTCTTTACTCATATATGCTATTTACAAATTATCTCTAATGATATAAACTTTTACTTTATATAAATGTCACTTTTGTAAATAATTATGTCATAAATAAATTCGAACTTTGAGGGTATTATGGTAAATAACAGCAGTTGAGTAAATGAATGGTTAATATAACTCCAACTTAAAAATGAATGGTTGAGATTAGATGGTTGATTGTCTACAAATGATAACCTCAATTCTCTCATTATAGTATTAGAGATTTACACGTGCGATATACGTCTTAATAAATAAATAAATATAAATAAATAAATAAATATATATATATATATATATATATATATATATATATATATATATATATATATATATATATATATATATATATATATATATTTTAAAGTAAAAATTCAGATGTAGTCTGGCCTCGAACCTGAGACCCCATTCATATTAGTTATGTATATATATATATATATATATTTTAAAGTAAAAATTCCGATGTAGTCTAGCCTCGAACCTGAGACCCCATTCATATTAGTTATGTACGCGTGATTTACACGTGTGATGCACGTCTTAAAAAATATTCTTAAAAAAGGTAAAAATTCTGACGTAGTATGGCCTCGAAGCTGAAACATCATTCATATTAGTTATGTACACGTGATACACTTCAGTTGGTATATTTGCAAACGACAACTTCAACTCTCCCATTATAATATTAGAGATAATATTAAAGATTAGAGATAATATTCAAGATTAGAGATTATGTATACTTAAGAGCATCTCCAACCGATTGCTATTTTGCTAAAATGGCAACCAAAAAAAAACAAACGAGAGCTGCAGTCGTTTGCTATTTTGCCAAATTTTAGCAAACGAGGAACAATAGCTTGCCAAATTTGAGAAACGAATTTGGCAATTGCCAAATATAGCAGATGGAATGTCACGCCCCGCTTTCCAAAAATACGGAATACAAGCACGTAACATTGGCCCAGCGAATGACTAACGTCACCCATAAGCTGTTTATCTGATTAACTCAACAATATAAATAATACAGAACAATTGCGAATAATAACAAGTCTCAATACATTAAGTTTATTAAAGCAATATGCAATTTGAAAGCAGTAGTCTTCAGATTGATTGTTCTCTGACTCCGGCAAGTAAATGTTCTCCAAAATCTGCAATTTAATAAATTGCAGGAAGAGGACAAGAAAACAAAACGTCCGTCAATGCAAGTTACGGACCGCTTATAGTGCAGGATACAAGTACATGAAAAAAGATAACTAATAACATGGAATAGGCATGATAACAAAATATAGTAACTGGCAAGATACAAGTGTAATTAGCATGTAATAAGTGTCGAGCGAACAAGTACCATGAGACTTTAGGACGGGAGCATCTCCCGTCCTTGACGGGAGTCATCTCCAGTCCTTCAACTTTGCCTTTTTTCCCCCTCAAATGTCAACATCTCAAGTTGACTTAGGGTTTTTTTAATATATATATTTTTTAATCGGTAAATCATATACCGTCCGATAGAAAGACGATAAATCATCTTCCGATTTCTATAATATGCATATTGCAAAATCTGCTGCCAAATATAGACGACTACTGTAGATCGAAAATCCAAAAAATAGGTATTTAGAAAACGACTACAGATAATTTTTTTCATTTTTTGCATATATATATATATATATATATATATATATATATATATATATATATATATAATAAAACACAAAGAAAGCTATCAAGTGGCTCTCCTTCAATCCCTTCCAAAATCAAAGGCCCAGATCTAACCTCACAAAATATATTCCCCCCCCCCCCCCCCCCCCCCCCCCCCCCCGAAACTCAAATTCAAATCTCCCACCCAAAACAACTCCTTTATTTATTTATTTATTTATTTTTCTCTCTCCCTCTTTCTCTCTTTTCTATTCCAAAAATTAAGAAAATAAAAAATTTAAAAAGTTTTAAAATTTTTAAAAACGAAAAAAATTTAAAAATTAAAAAACTTTAAAAATAATTCAAAAAATTCAAAAAAAAACTTATAAAAAAGTTTTAACAAATAATTTTTTAAAATTTTTTAAATTTTTTTAAAAAATTATTTTTAATTTTCGAATTTTTTTTGAAATTTTAGAACTTTTAAAAAAATATTAAAATATTAAAACAAATTAAATTTTAAAAAATATTTTTTTTAAAATTTAAAAGAAAATTTTTTTAAAAAATTAAAATTTTGAAAATTTTGAAAATTTAAAATTTTGAAATTTTGAAATTTGAAAATTGAAATTTTGAAATTTTGAAATTTTGAAATTTTGAAAGCAAATTCAAATCCAAATCCAATGTCAAACCCCAATCAAGGGGTCGTCGCCGATATCTAATCCGCTGCTGATTCCGTATAAGTGACTCCCCTCCACCAAATCGAACGCGAATATCAAGTGACTTTGTATCAGCGACTCCCCTCCACCGAAGCGAGAGCCTCTATATACAATGCGACGACTCTAATTTCATCTCATTAACCAAATTCTCATTCAAATTTTTAATTTTTTTTGTGCAGGGAATTACTCAGTTTTTTTCTGACTCGAATTTTGTGTGTGCATGAGATTTAAGTTGAGAGAGGTATGATTGTTTTATTTTTGGGTTAAAATTTTTTAAATTTAGTGATTTATTTGATGAGTTTTTTATTGGTTTTTATTTAAGGTGTACACAAGTGAGAGATGGATTATTTGGTGGCCTCAATTTGGGCTTCCAAACCATAGCAGGACACGTAAGTTAACTAGCAACCTAAAATGACTTGGCAAATTTGCAACATTAATTTCTTTACTACAAGTGAAAATACTATCGTGAAGTGTTCCCTTCACTGGTTATTAGAAACTATGGATAACATAACATATAAGAACTTTTAGTGTATGTTTGGATACATAGGATTGGGACGACTGAAATTTACCAGCGAAGGGTGCAAACTCTCCACTCAAGAAAGACAGGTAAAGTAAATTTGTTATTTATCCATTTTATTTTTTTTTATAAAGGTGCAATGAGGAGACAGAGTGGAGATAAAAAAAATGATTAGCATGGTTTAGAGTTTTGAGAACTTCATGTATTCCATTTTGGTTTAATAATAATAAGAGGTATTTCAATTACAAACTGAATCTCAGACAAACAAATGTTTAGATTATTGATATTGTAGATATCCTCACGTCTGTACTTGCGTTACCATTGTATTTAGACATGCTCATAGGTATGAGATTAGAATAAGCTCTATAAAACCTATATGATAATGTCCTTTCATAACTATTACAAGCATCTAAAAATGATGTTGAAGTTAAAAAAAACTTTATATAGTGTTTTTAACAGATTATATGCATTCCAGGTAAGTTCAAACTAATAATTAAGAAGACGATGATTGAGCTTAAAGGTAGATATACTGCTTTCTCATATAATATGTTTGCTACTTCAATTAATTTGCTGGATATCCAAAACTATTTTATATAATCAAATTATGTACACCGTTCCGAAGACGTGCCGTAAACACGTGTCAACGGGCAAACCTAGTATATATATATAGAACATGACTACAGATACTCTTCCCATAATGATTACAGTAAATAAACAGAAAGCCAGCTTTTGTAATTTGTAATTTCAAATAAAGTTAAAAACCAGTGCATAAGAGGATCCGTTTTATTCTGCGAACGAGACAAACCGGAAACTACGGTAACAATACCAAAAGAAACCGAAACCGGCATAGCAACAAAATTAAAAACAATTTTAAAAAATGAAAGAAAAAAAGAAAGAGGGTGGAGGGGGTGGTTAAAATAACAAAACCGCGTGATTACGATAAAAATAAGAAGGCAGGCACGTCCACGTGGCAGACCGACATAGCCCACTGTCCAAAGCCCATTGACTTATCCATTTAACAAAATCAAAATGGCTATTTTCCACAGAAGCCCTCCGCAAATACTCAATTCCATATAACTTTATCAAGAATCACTATTTCCTAACCAATTGTTGATAAATTTTTGTTAAACAGATATATAGAACGGAGTTAATCTCTAATATTATAATGGGAGAGTTGGGATTGTCATTTGTAGACAACCAGTAATTTATAGATATTTATTCAACAATCTAATCTCAATCATTTATTTTTAAGTAAGAGTTATATTGACCATTCATTTACTCAACTGTTGTTAGTTACCATAATATTCTTAAAGTTCAAATTTATTTACAACATAATTATTTACAAAAGTATCATTTATCTCTACTATTATAATGGGAGAAGGGGTTAGTGTCATTTGTCATCGACTGTCATTTTGTCAACACGTGCAACGCACGTGTTGGCTTTTTTTTTTAATCCTTTTCACTCCCCCTCCTCATTTTTTCACGTGCAACGCACGTGTATAATACTAGATTTTTTTTGGGGTCCTTTTCATTCCCCTCCTCATTTTCCACACGTGCGAAAAAAACACGTGCAACGCACGTGTTGGTAGGTTTTTTTGTCTTTTTCCTTCTTCCTCCACGTGCATCGCACGTGCATGATACTAGTATAAAATAAAAGTTTGTAACACTAGGAGTAATTTATAAAGAATATCTAATATGTAAATTAAGGCCTTATTATTTACTATATAAAAAATAATAATTAAAACGTGCATCGCACGTGCAGTTACTAGTTATATTAATTGGATAGTTGTTAAAATTATTTGCAAAAAAGTGACAAAGTCCAAACTTTTTGCAAGTAAGGACTGGTAATCTAAATAAGTTCTATACTTTCTTTTCTATAATATTTTCTACAGGATGTGTGATCTTTTTGTAATTTTAAATTTTAATTTGGTAATATTTCCTATTTAATTTATCAAATAAATTTTTAAACTATTTAAATTGTACTAAATATTTTGAGAAAATCAAGTAATAGTTATTTACTTAAAAAACCTTGTCCTGATACCAACTGAGTACGAAGCGTGAAATAGTTGTGATTGCATGTAAAAGAGAAATAAAAGAGTATAAAAAACTTTCAAAATAATATCATTCTGTAAAATAAAATTCTTGAAAATAACATACATTATCATTCTCCAATATATTAAAATAATCAAGCATAACTTCAAAATCTTTCATAACTTCTGATTCTTTTTCACTATCATATGGGGTTCTTCAGGTACTTCCATATGTTTACTTCCTTCCTCTATATGTTCGTTTTCTTCAACATATTGTCTATATGTTATTGTAGGACTCCATATATAACTGCTAAATTCTTCATTTTCATAAAATAATAAAGATCTTTGATAGAAAGTTATGTCTTCAGTTATTTGGACATTTATATTATTAGTTTCTCCAGGATTAATTTGATTTCTATTACTCTCTGTAAGCTAAGGAAAAATAGTTTAAACTTATAAAAATCATACATGCTCGTCAACCTTTGAAGATAATAAACATGAAAAACCCACATTCTATCACTTCCTTGATAGTTAGTCATTAATTCATAAATTAACTAATGATTAGAACTATTATTATCATCCATTCTTCTTTTTAGTAATTCTGTGAATTTAAAACTTGAAACAATAGGTATGAAATCAAGAGTAGGGAGAGATGTCTAAGGATACCATAAAAAATCAAACAAAAGGGCCCAACATGCTTTCGACCTAGCTAAGTCTCTTTGAGCTGCTCTATACTAGTTACTACCAGTGGATAAAATACCTCTGGTAAGCACCCCAATTTTAGTGCTCCTTTTACGTTCCTCCCTTCCCAGGACTACTATACTCTTCAATAGAGCTTAGTCCAAGGGATACGTCTACAACAACTAGTAGCACTTCAGTACATGCAACCATAACCTAGCTCGTTTTCTTCTACTAGGTGTACAACTTAACTATATAAGGTTGCAAATTGGTCTTTTTACAAGATGCTTTAGGCAGAGCCTTACAAAACATTCCCTAAGGGAAAGAAATTAGTAACTCATACCTTATATTGAACAAGAGCTGATTGAATGATAATATTTATTCATTCTAAACTTCTTACAAACCAAACTCACTAAAATCTTCTTACAAGATTATATGGAATTTTTCCTCCTAAAATTTTTTGCCTTCATCCTTACTAAGCATGCCTTTTTATAATGGAAGTGATGATTTTACATTATTGAATCCTTGCGTCATTCATTACATCAGTTTCAATTATTATTCTAATTACTTCATTGCTTATATCATAAACCGATAATTGAGGTGAATACGTCACTGCTTACGTCATTGCAGAATACTCCAGAAAAGAGTTTCCTCATGGCCGTCATCTTCACATGCTCCACATTTATGCTGGTGCTATGTCTTCATCAGGCTACAGTAGTATCCAGCTGTCTGTTTTGTCATTGTCATTACTCTTGTAGATAATATCTGATACCATCTGTCGAATAGCTCACATATCTTGTTGTTGTTTTATTTTTGCTATGATATACATTATTATTTTTTCTGGGTCTAGACTATCATAGATTCATATGTTGTTGTCTTTTAACTTAATGTCTTTTAGTTCACAATACATATTTCTGAATCTCATTGCCCTTCTTTCTGGGATTAACTTTTCAAGTTCTTTGACTTTGTATGGTATAATATTATTTGCTCCGTAGATTGCTTGGGCAGTTATCCCTATTTTTATAACTTGTTCTGCTGGAAGTTTTTCATTTTTTTAAGGTACTCAGGGATTGCTGAATACATTCTGACATATGTGTTTGGGGCATTTATAAGACCAAAATTGTTCGATATATAGGTATATTCTCATTACATGCATAATATTATGTGTAATATTATTCTATGGGTAACACGTGTGTTACACGTACTAATTGCATGGATATCCTATAAATACTGGCTTGTGATAGTAGTCTAGGTATTCCAATCTTGATACCTAGGGTAAATATCTCAAGCAACATAGTCTAGGATATTAACCCTAATTTCTATTATTATTATCTCTTATAAGCTCTAACGATCTTGAGATATTTAATTTAATTTTGAGTTTAAGAGATTATTGTGGTCGAAATCACTTCGTCGCCGTCACCGACCATCGCCACCGTGGTAGGTGTCGTCGCACGCCGAAGGCACCCCGCCACGAGCGAGCCGAAGGGAACCCCGTCGTAAGAGAGCCCCCCTTCTCCCTCGCCTCTTTCCCGAACACCCATCGTGGATCGTGAGCGAAACCATCTCTGATCTCGAGCGACGCGAAACCCATCTCCGATCGCAAGCAAAACCCATCTCCCATCGCGAGTGAAACCCATCGGGATTGATCAGATCTGATCAATGCACTCTAATTTCTCTATTGGTCGAAAATGCTGTTTCGTGTTTGGGAGTAGAGGCAGATCCAGATTTTGGGATTTTTCTATTGGGCGAGAATTGTTGCTTCGTGTTTGGGGCAGAGATCAGAATCGCTACTGTGCGGCAGATCTGGGCTTCTCTTTCTTCTTGACTGGATCTGACTTGTGGAGACAATCAATTGGGTATTGTTTTGTGTTCTGTGTTTGGGGAGAACTGCATCTATTGTAGTGTACTTCCAATTTAGATATAACCCTCCACTTTTCCTTGATTCTCATCATGATTGGTCCACTCTAAACTTTAAGATCTTTGCTGTTTTATTTGATTTAATTTTCTGTTTAATGTTTATTAGGTAGTTTTACAGAAAAACTATCTTATACTGAAATTACGCTAGTAGTAATTATTCATAATAAACCCTCTAGATTTTGGAATTTACTGTTTATTCCTTAAGATGAAAAAACTGAATCGAGCGTACAAGATTCCGAAACTAGATATGTTTGATAGTTCTGAATTTAACAATCGAAAGATGAATGCACAATATGATATGTGGATAATATTTTTTGGAGATAGTGTGGGAGGTGAAAATGTTGTTTAGACCAGATCCAAATATGTTTGGACTAGATCATATCTAAATTAAAGATAAGTTCTTTACTTGCATATATTTTAATTATTTGTTTGTTGCTAAGTGTTGAAGTTTAAAATCGTGTTGATCATTGTTTAATTAAATACAAGTTTGAATTACTTTTTTGGCTATGTGCTAAGGATCATATATTTATTTTGATAAGTTAAATTATAAATTTTGATTACAATACTGTATCTCCAATTAAATTATTCTTTGAATTAAATAGAGCTAATAATTCATTTAATTGGATAATCTTTAAAAATTTGATGAATGTAAGAACTTCAAAGTTACTTACAAATTGTGTGTGTTGGAGACGATGAATATGCATCACGGTTGAATAAGTCTGCACTACGCAGGCTTCTTCATCAAATTTGGAAAACACTTCTAACTTGACGTGTCGGTATGATCTACTGTAATCTTTCTTAGTATTTTCATGTGATGAATATGTTAACGTTTTGTGTGTTTGATCACATGATTGAGAGTTTTAGATCATAATTATTCTCATTTTGAAACTAACATGTTTAGGGTTGTCAAATGTGCATTGCATATTGGCTAAATCCATCGTTTGCAGTTTGTGTGAGATTGTATATGTTTGCTTCTCTAATAAAAGTTAATATATAAGGTGTATAACAAATATGTGTAACTTAGGAGAGAACATATTTTAGTGCATGATATGACTCAATTAGTTACGCTTTGTTCTTTTTCGATTCATTGTACTGTGTGTGCAAAGTTGAATTATAACATGTTAGTCTTTATCTCGTTTAGCGTTTCGAAGATGATGAAGAACGAATAAAGAAATGAGCTCTTCGCTCAATGTGTTTGAGCATATGGACATTTTTAGAACCACAAGAGAAATCAAACAGTTTTGTGAAATTTGGTAGAGTAATTTTGTATTAACTCATATTTTATTATTATTATTTTAATGTGCATAATATAGTCTTTAGCATGTGTAAGTTGAATTTAACAAACGAAGCAATTGATAATAGTAGTTCTAATCTGTGTTGTTCCTGAATACGACATTATAGGCTAGGACATATGAACTATATATTAAATTGTTTGTCATTATTAAAACTCATAACTCTGCTAAATGACACCTTATTAAATATGACAATTGTGAAATTTGTGCTCAGATTATGATCACTAGAAATCATTTAGTATGGTTTCTAGGGGCACACAACTTCTTGTGTCAATACATTCTGATATTTGTGATCTCAGTAGCTTTGTGACTAGATGAGATAATATTTAGTCAGATGTATTTAATCACTTATGTAGATGATTATTGAATGTTTTTCATATATATATAGAGGATGAAGCACTCATTATTTTAATGAATTAAAATCTAGTTAAATGTTAAGATCAAGAGTTTAGTTTTGATAGAGGTGGTGAATATGTTTTAATAATTTTAGAGAAGTTTGCATTTGGCATAATCTCTAGTGTACTCTATTTACAACAGTCAAAACGGGATTGATAAAAGTTAGAATCAAACACTTAGTGAAATATTGAATTCTATATTATTAACCGTTGTTTGACTTTGTGTAACTATGAGTGGTGTTGTATTGTTAATCATATTCCAAATATGTTACTACACTCTAAATTGAATACACCTTGTAGATTATGGCATAAAAACACAAATAATTTTTTTAAAGTGAAAACATGTGGTGCGGTACATTTGTTAGAGTACATGACCCTAGAAGGCCTAAAATAGGACCTATATCAAATATTTGTGTATGCTTAGAAAGTGTAGAATGTAGTTCTATGGACAGATATTGGATCTATCTAATTTATGTTAGAAAAATCTAGACTTGCAGAATTCTTTGAGAATGTGTTCATCAAAGATAAATGTATGAAATGATCTAGTCCTACAAACATGTTCAATAATTCACAGTTAGAATTAAGAACTAGCCTTTTTGACACTTAAAACTTCAATAACAAATGAGCCAAGAAGAGTTTTTAGTAGATAATGAAATGAATTTGTGGTTATACAATAAATTTTGAATTAGTTGATTTGCCGAAAGGGGCTAAAACTATAGTAAGTAAGTGAGGTTTTGTAGAAGAAACTTAGTTATGAAATGTTCAGTAGCAATTTTAATGCAATTTTAGCAATTAAAGGATTGACTGAGATAAGTGGGGAAGATTTGTTTGAAGTGCACTCACATGTCTGTCACATTGCTACAACAAGTATTCTTCTTGCTCTTACATCTATTTAAAATTTTGTTATTCAAGAAAGATGTTTAAACAGTTTTGTACCAAAAATTTTGTACTTGATGTTTGTAATGAAAAATTTTGTTCTAAACAGTTTTGTACTGAAAAGTCTGCATAATATGTTTAGCAAACTAGATTTACAAATCGGTAAAATAATTGTATGTTTTAGAAAACATGTGTTAATCTTGAGACACAAATAATTTGACCGACTTTTAAAGAGCTTAGATTTGAATCAAATAGTTCAGATAAATGCCTTTAAATCTGTGGTGAGTCAAATATAATTGTCTTCATTTATTTGTATATTGTTGATATGTCTGTTGATTGGAAGTGACATCTCTATTACAAATGAAGTTAAAACTGTGCTATCCAAAGATTTCAGCATGAAACACCTAGGTGTTGTGGACACCATATTAGATATAAGAGTGAGTTTGGGTTGGCAAGGGATAACCCTTAGTCAAACTCATTAAATCCATAATGTGTTCCAAAAGTAGGGATGTAGTGATTGAAAGTGTGTTTTGAAACACCTTATGATTATGATAAAGGTTGACACCTAATGATAGTGCAACTATGAGACAGTTAGATCATTCTAAACTTATTGACGGTCTCAAATATATAAAGATCTACACTAACAGACATAGCCTTTGAGGTAGGTATGATCTGCAGATTCACTAATAGTCATATTAACACACATTGGAGAGCCCTAAGAGGCTAATGAGATACTTGAGAGGTACTCAAGAGTTTGCTTTTTGCTACTCTAGTCATCCTTATAAGTGAATGGATGATCTGATGCATTATAATGCTCAGAATTTAGTGAAAGTCGATAACTAGTGGATATGTGTTTATACTAGGAGGAATAGAAATGTTATGAAAATTAAAAGGCAAACATGCACTGTGCTATCATCCATGAAATCAGATCTCTATGTGTTATTCTCTGCAGGGGAAGAGGTTGAGTAGATTGAAGAACTTGTTGCTAGTCATCCATTAAGAAGTTTAAGTAACTCTCTAATTCTATTCATCGACTATCAAGCTATAATGCACTGTAACTCATAACTCACTCTATAATAGTCATAGGAGTATATTATGGCTAAAAGAAGTCTAGTTGAACTTTCTCACAAATAAAGTGCAATTGAGACAAAATATGGCTAATGCTCTTGCTAAGAGATTTGAAAGTGATCCAATTATCAAAACTGATAGGGATATGGAGTTAAAAGCTATTGAGCCAAAAGTTTTAACATCCTAATTGTTTTGAAATCTAGAATCCAATTGGAGCCATAGAGAGGTTCAAACTTAAGCATCAATTTTAGGCAGTTGGCATGCTTTAGATAATTTGAAAAGTTCAATGTAAATTTTGTCAATATATAATTTCATTCCAATTTTGATGATGCTATATATTTTCATAATTTACTTAGAATCATCTTATTATTCCCAAAGAAAGTGTGAAAACTTATAGATGTATTTCCGATGTTTAGAATGTCGTTATATCATTCCAATTTTGATATATCTCTTTTATGGATTCTTGTTTCATTCCAATTTTGATGATTCAGAATTAACCATAATTGATTTGATTGTTCTATCATTCTAATATGAAACATAGTATAGTTCTTGTGTAGAAACAATAATAGTTCTTCTTCTTTATATTGTTAAAGAAATTTGATTGTGATGTGTGCGCTATATTTTTGCTAAGCTAATTATGAATTGTACTAAGTTTTTTGTGGAACTAGATACTCTATTAAATACACTAGAACTCTTAGAGATGTGTCTCATGATATTCTTGTTTGTAATATGCTAGCAAAGATGGAGGAGTTGAATCTGTCAGCATAGATTTCAAAATAATAATTTGCTCAAAATGGAGGAGTAAACATAAAGCAGTGTACAAGGATAGAGTTTCAGTTAATTTCTTTCGAGAATAAATTAGTCACTTGCTTGGTAAAAGTTCTTTTGAGTTTAAGACTCTTTTGTTCATTGAGCTTAAAACTCTTATTTTGTTCTTGAAATTTATTTGTTTTGTTTGATTTTGAAACTATGACAAATTTCTTCAGTTGGTTTAGTCATTGTGAACTATTCTGTTGTGATATGGTTTGTGAACTATTTAATTATTTTAGTTTAGTCTTTTTTGAACTATTCGAATTTATAATTAATTTAGTCCTTATGAACTGTACATTAGTGGTGCATTTCTTCTATTTATAGTTGAATATATAGGTATATTCTCACTATATGAATAATATAATGTGTAATATTATTTTATGGGTAACACGTGTGTTACACGTACTAATTATATGGATATCGGAACGCGGGTTGACTGGGTTGAGAACCCAGTACCCAAACCAGTATTTATCTTATGAATACTGGGTTGTGATGTTAGTCTAAGTATTCCAATCTTGATACCTAGGGTAAATATCTCAAGCACTTTAGTCTATGACATTAACCCTAATTTCTATTGTTATTATCTCTCATACTCTAACAAAAATAACTCTTTAATGCCCAAATTCCAAAATACGGTAATTCGTAGCACAATAGGATCTTTACTTCATTTTGTACAATTTTACAAGGAATTTAAAAACTTTTATTTGTACAACACTGTTTATTTTAATCAACGCAGCGGGAAAATAAAGATTACAAAGCATGTACAATTTAATCAACAACATTTAAAACAATCTTTCGCTTCAAATTCATCTTCTAGTCTTAGCCAATCCAAACCCTGCATTGAATACTGTGGGCACGTCAGTTGCATACAACTGATGCAATACTATACACGGTCATCGTTTCTATGCCATAATATAGCGATTCTTTATACTCTAGCAAACCACAAATTTGAATGCATATAAAAGTATAAAGAGTGACTATCCTAAACATGTCAGTGTATGCAAATGCCTTAATGCCTAATCAGATGTTCACGCTAAGATGATACTAATGCATACTTGTTCGGATTCTATGCATCCCATACTACATAGATCCGAGGGCAAGCACCTACGTACTCCACATTAAAGGATTTAATCACTCGTCATGAAAACTACCTATTAATAAAACAAGTTTTAGACGTTCCACGAGTACGGATTCCAGCCCTAAAGTCCACCGTCAAGCTTATACGGAAATCTTCGTCGTGCGAACTTCCAGCAAGTGTCTTTCTAGCCCTGGTATACGCATATACACTGGAGCACGGTGTAGCATCCCGAATTTTCAATATAATATCTCAGAAATATGTGGCACAATTCCTAGCATCTACCTCAATGTAATAGTAAACATAGCCAAAACACAGATAAATTTTTTCAACTTTTATTACATCATTTCTTTACAAAGCACAGCGGAAAATTAAACGCCTTGAATTACAATTTCTTTTTACAACACATTCTTTTATAATTTACAATTATCATTCTACCACATGCATCCAAATCTCAATGCTATAGGTACCTACCTGTAAAACATTAGGCTAGAGATAACCCTAACCCCCAAAACTACAGGGGTCGGTCATAACGGTGTGAGTGACATCAAAAGAAATACAACATGAATAAAACATAAAGAATAAAGTCATAAACAATATACGAAAACAGTAATAACAATGAAATATGAAATAACAATAAATAAAATAGGAAAACGTCAAGTGAAATTAAGCTTCAAGTGTAAGAAAACAGAAACATCATGCATAAAATCAAGTCGAGAAAATACAAATGCAGTATGATGATTCTCTAATGCATACTTGTCGGATTCTTTGCATTCCATACTATATAGGTCCGGTGCAAGCCCTTATCGTTATCCACTTTATAGGGTTAGATCCCTCGTTATGCAACTAATCTTACAACGATGACTACTACGAGATTTAGATAATCTGTGAGTATCTAGCCCATGCCCCGATAATTCCGGAGGTCAATCTCTATCTACAGATAATTCCAGAGACTATTTCACTCACACATGGGAGTTTTTTAGAATACCCCACACCGCAAGCTAAGACGCCTCATCACACGAATACCCCATGAGTGTCGCCTCGACCCCGATAATTCTGGAAATCAATCCCACACCGCAGGAAATTCCGGAGACTATTTCATTCACACCTTGATAATTTCGGGGATTATCTCACACCGCATATCATACTAAGGTCCATAACCCACGTTTACACTCATTTCATCATATCACCATCTAGTGTCTGTCCTTATCTTATTAAGTTTATTAATTAATTACGAATCTCCTAGAGTTGGTGTACCCTACCGGATTTAACTCAACTGATCAACAATAAGGCTACAACTGGCCAAACCACAAAAATCTCAAGTGCCGGTGTACTAGGGTCCCACTCATCCTCTAGAGATTCACAACTCAACCATCAACACAAAATCTTTCATAAAAACTCTCATTTCCATTATCAATACTCTCATGTTAAGAAAACTTCTTAAAAGTCAAAAAATCCAAATTCATTCGATATTCTCATAGAATTCCAGAATTGAAATAAAATATAAAATCCAGAAAATAACTGAGAATCATATTTTAAAGTCATAGGATATCACAAAACACCGATTCCTGCGAAAATCGTATATATCTCACTTTATAAAGTCATAGGAATACAATTTAAATTCTATTAAAATCAAAATATAACTCTCTGTAAAATACAGTAATCTGTAGTAAAAACATCATCTAAAACAGTAGATTAATAATCAATAGTATCGAAGAACCAATCGTTAAAGAAACACAACAAAAAACTCAAGAAAACCCATCAGCCAACTAGCTGACAGTCGACCGACATAATTAGTTCAAAAAGACAGCGGTCGACTGTCATAAAAAAAATCCGAAAGTTTACAATTGTCAGTCGACCGCCACTTCCTGTGTTAAATAGGTGCGGTCGACTGTCATGTTCAAAAATCCATATCTTTAATATTCGTGCACCTTTTTATTGATACTTCAATTATACTTTGTAAAATCATAAATTTGCAAAACAAAGTTCCTGAGATAATTAAATACGACTCGTATAACATGTAGGGGTTTATAAAATAATTCAAAACCATATCAAGATCATAAAAGAGCAAATTTTCATAAAACACTTCAAAACAAGACATGAGAATTTATATAAGTGTATATATGTGATTAAGCATCAGTTAAACATCAAGAAAACAACACAAATAAGTAGTATATTGTTTAAATAAGACTCAGCATCAAAACAATTCAGATTTCAATCGAAATTTCATTAAAAAACATCAAAATCAATTTTGGCAACAGTAACATATGAGTATATGTATATATATAAGTGTATAGGTATGTTCTAGTATCAGTTAATGCATCAAATCCATCGAATAGGAGTAGTATAATGTTCAGATTTAGTCTCAGTATTAAAACAAACCAAATCCAATCGAAAACATCACAGAAATTACAAAATCCCAATCCCGGCTGAACACAGCCAGACCCTAAGTATTGTCACGTTCAAAACCTTCAAAACTTGTTCTTTTTTATTCAAAACCCTTCTTTACAACTGATTATACACATACCCCACTACTCACATCAGTTAACTCATGGATATATGCAACCACAACATGTATTAATCAAGTTCTTCTTCATGAATAATATCAAACAGAGCATATATGTATTATACACAGTGAAAGGTTGGGTTTTGTTCACTTTTTGCAATAACAACATACAAATCCAATAGTATAGGTTCAAAACAACAAGATCATGAAAGAACACAACCTACCCATGGTTTCTATTAGGTTCTTTAACAATCTCAAGTCATCTATATAAAATTAAAATTCTCAATAACATAATTTTCATGAAAAGATTCAATTTTTTTTGTTCATCCATCCATCAATAATTCATTATATCATCATACAATCCCTAACATGCTTCTAATAGACAAATCATCACATACAACATGTATAGAACAATACAAAAATAAACATATGTCACTCACCTTTTTGAATAATCAACCGAAGTAATAAAAGAATAAGAAAATCCTTCCTTTTACAAGAAAACCAAGATCCTCACTTCAAAACTTCAAGAAATCAATAATAAAGAAAACCCTTTGTGTAGTACAGTAAAGAAACGGTTGCACTTCTCTTTAATAGGCCGACAATTAGGTGGATTAGGGTTTTTGAAAAGATCTATAAAATATCCATTTTGAATATATCTTTACATATATAAATCCTTATACTTGAAAATTAGATTAAATAATTCAATTCAAATTTAAAAACAAAATAACTGATCAATCTTGGCAGGCACCGTTTGTAAACCCAGAAAAACGAAATTTGTAATTTTTGCCTATAGTGGCAATTTTGCAAAAAAAACCATTCTTTAAGAAATTTGCGAAATAATCCAAATCTATTAAAACAAAAAGTAAAATTTTTTACCTCTAAGTTGGATAGCAATCATGCTCAACCTAAAAAATTCAAAAATCTTGAGTTTTTACTCCGAGTGGTAATTTTGCACAAAAGCCCCTCTTTTTGTAATAACTGCAAATAGATCAAATAAATATCAGAAAAATCTAGAAAATTTACAAATAATACCTAATAATAAATAATAGGTTTTCCCAAAATAATTTATGCTTTGAACTTCCCAAAAAAAATATTTACACGTATTTTGCACGTGTAAAAAGATAATTTAAGAAAATATTTATTAAATCACCAAAAATAAGTTTAATTCATTTATTAATCCCAAAAACATTATTTAAAAATCTAGGGTGTTACACATGGCCTCCCATCCGTCTGATTATTCATGATCCTGGAGTCCATCGTGAAACCAATCATTGTCCCGGATTTAATTAAGGCTCGCCTCCATCGCAAACAACCACAGTCCCGGAGTCCACCGTCAAACTGGGACTATAGTCCCAGAGTCCACCATAAGACTATATAGAGGCAGCATTATATTTTCCCAAGGTTACTACATCTCCACTTAGTGCATAATCCTTATGCTTAAAACATGAATAAGTTACACCACCTAGAGTTAGCTTCCCCTCCTACCGGACTTAAACAAAATACCGAGATAGCCCATATAGTCAATTCTCAAATCAATTAATTATTTCAATATTTGCCGGTATCTGGGTCTCACTAAGCCTCTAGATCACATTCTTTCATATTCCAAAATCATGGGTACTCATACCCTTATAACGCATATTTCCAATTCACTTTATTCACATTTTATTTAATTCTTTCATCTTATTCTTGTATTTATCAAACATGAATAACAATCACAAACTTTTCATTTCCAAAAAAGCTCTTATCAAATTCATTTCCTCAATACACAATTTCTAAGAATTAAACACCAACTATTTGAGACTCATCATTAGAAATTTATTACCAAAACTCATCACTTTCCTTTTATCACAAATCAACTCTAATTATCTTAATTATATGCATTCTTCTTGAATATCAATCTTATCTATGACATGAATATAACTTTTAAATTCCCAAAATATAATCTAAAACATTGAGAAAAATATTTTCAGTTGTTGCCACAATATTTAAAAGTATTTATATAAATTTTCTGGATTTTTAAATCTCAAAAAATGAAAAAGAACTCCAAAAATGAACTAAATCTTTCATCTTATTCTTGTATTTATTAAACATGAATAACAATCTCAAACTTTTCATTTCCAAAATAGCGCTTATCAGATTCATTTTCTCAATACACAATTACTAAGAATTAAACACCAACTCTTTGAGACTCATCATTAGAAATTTATTACCAAAACTCATCACTTTCCTTTTATCACAAATCAACTCTTATTATTTTAATTATATACATCCTTCTTGTATATCAGTCTTATCTATCACATGAATATAACCCTTAAATTCCCAAAATATAATATAAAATAGTGAGAAAATAATTTCAGTTGTTGCCACAATATTGAAAAGTATTTATAAATTTTCTGAATTTTTAAATCTCAAAAAATAAAAAAGAATTTCAAAAATAAAAAGAACTAATTCTTTCATCTTATTCTTGTATTTATCAAACATGAATAACAATCTCAAACTTTTCATTTCCAAAAAAGCTTTTATCAGGTTCATTTTCTCAATACACAATTTTTAAGAATTAAACATCAACTCTTTGAGACTCATCATTAGAAATTTATTACCAAAACTCATTTTTTTTAGGGGAAAAGGTAGGGTATGTACCTACTTCACAAAAATTATATTAAAGAAAGATAAATACAGGATCCTATTACAAAAACTGATCAAGCTATAGTTCAGTGTACTAATCTGAACCCTTGATCAAGATGCTACATCACCAAAAACAGAGTAATTAAGAAGACTTCGGGCTCATAACATGCTAGTGCCCCAAAAAACAAAACCCATACAAAGTGCAGATGATCAAAAACTATAAAGAAGCTATCCTCAGGGGAAGACTAGCCTAAGAAGCTCCCTTCCTCGATCTCGGCCTGGCCAATGCGGATGAGAGCCTTGTCGAGAAGGATGTCTTGCACATTTGCTTCCTCCATTTCCCTCTCCATAGCTTTCTTCTTCTTCTCGCTGCCGATCCCATCTAGCCATGATCGAAACCAGAAAATAGCATTAGAAATGATCAGATGTGGTGTGGATGATTTAGCAGAAAATACACAGTCATTTCTAGCTAGCCAAATGCTCCAGCAAATTAAGATAGTAAGTAGGAGCCAAATGTGTCTGTGTGTCCGTGAGCCAAAACACCATGAATTAAAGCAGTCGTGCAGGTTGGTGGGCATGGATTGTATGTGGAAGAGAGAAGTGAAGAAGTTCCAAGTTACAGATGCGATGGGGCAATCGAAGAAAATATGATAGACTGTTTCGACAAGGCACGCACAAGTTGTGCATGCAGTGTCTCCCGGCCAGCCTTTTGATCGAAGAAAATCCTTCGAGTTGAGTCATCTCCGACTCAATTGCCAAATAAAAATCTTGCACTTCAGGGGAGCCGGTGAACACCACGTCGCCTTGTAGAAAGGAGAGCGCAGTCCAGAAATGATGAAGAAGTTATAGGCTGACTGTACTGTGAAGGTCCCCGTTGCAGTTAGGCTCCATGTGGGGATGTCACCAGCGCTTGAGGGCTGTTTATCCGTTAAGACTTCAAGGAGCTTTTGTTTCTCTTTCCGAATATGCGGCGTAGCAATTCAGTTAAGCTGTGGGTGCCATCTCCAAACACCGTTGATCCAAAACCCTTGTGAAAGGGCCTCAGCTTGAGTATTCCATGCAGCAGCGGCAAGGGAGGGAAAAAGGGTGGTAATGCTGTGGCCGTTGAGCCATCGAGATTGCCAGAACTTAATATTGTTGCCGTTTCCAAGCTCCTAGTGGACATTAATAAGGAATTGATCTTTGAGGACATTAATGAGGAATTAATACATTACCAAAACTCATCAATTTCCTTTTATCACAAATCAACTCTTATTATCTTAATTATATACATCCTTCTTGTATATCAATCTTATCTATCACATCAATATAACTCTTAAATTCCCAAAATATAATCTAAAATAGTGAGAAAATATTTTCAGTTGTTGCCACAATATTTAAAAGTATTATAATTTTTTTGCATTTTTAAATCTCAAAACATAAAAAAGAACTCCAAAAATAAAAAAGAACTAATTCTTTCATGTTATTTTTGTATTTATCAAACATAAATAACAATCTCAAACTTTTCTTTTCAAAAAACTCTTATCAGTTTCATTTTCTCAATACACAATTTCTAAGAATTAAACACATACTCTTTGAGACTCATCATTAGAAATTTATTACCAAAACTCATCACTTTCCTTTTCTCACAAATCAACTCTTATTATCTTAATTATATACATCCTTCTTGTATATCAATCTTATTATCACATGATTATAACTCTTAAATTCCCAGAATATAATCTAAAACAATGAGAAAATATTTTCAGTTGTTGCCACAATATTTAAAAGTATTTATATAAATTTTATGAATTTTTAAATCTCAAAAAATAAAAAAGAACTCCAAAAATAAAAAAGAACGATATTTTGAGATTTTTGGAGTTCTTTAGTTGTGGCCACAATATTTAAAAGTATTTATATAAATTTTCTGCATTTTTAAATCTCAAAAAATAAAAAAGAACTCCAAAAATAAAAAAAGAACTAATTCTTTCATCTTATTCTTGTATTTATTAAACAAGAATAAAAATCTCAAACTTTTCATTTCCAAAAAAAGCTCTTATCAGATTCATTTTCTCAATACACAATTTCTAAGAATTAAACACCAACTCTTTGAGACTCATTATTAGATTTTATTACCAAAACTAATCACTTTCATTTTCTCACAAATCAACTCTTATTATCTAAATTATATACATCCTTCTTGTATATAAATCTTATCTATCACATGAATATAACTCTTAAATTCCCAAAATATAATCTAAAACAGTGACAAAAAATTTTCAATTGATGACACAATATTTAAAAGTATTTATATAATTTTTTTGGATTTTTAAATTTCAAAAAAATAAAAAAAAACTCCAAAAATAAAAAAGAACTAATTCTTTCATCTTATTATTGTATTTATCAAACATGAATAACAATCTCAAACTTTTCATTTCCAAAAAAGCTCTTATCATATTCATTTTTTCAATACACAATTTCTAAGAATTAAACACAAACTCTTTGAGACTCATCATTAGAAATTTATTACCAAAACTCATCACTTTCCTTTTATCACAAGCCAACTCTAATTATCTTAATTATATGCACCCTTTTTGTATATCAATCTTTATCTATCACATGAATATAACTCTTAAATTCCCAAAATATAATCTAAACCAGTGAGAAAATATTTTCAGTTGTTGCCACAATATTTTAAAGTATTTATATAAGTTTTCTGGATTTTAAATATCAAAAAATAAAAAATAACTCCAAAATTAAAAAAGAACGAACCAAATTTTCAGTTGTTGCCACAATATTTTAAAGTATTTATATAAGTTTTCTGGATTTTAAATATCAAAAAATAAAAAATAACTCCAAAAATAAAAAAGAACGAACCCTCAGGCTCGAACCCGAGACCCCCTTGCACCACGTGGCGACCCCAAAGCACCGCTCTAGCCACTAAGCCCAAGGCTCAATTCTAATATAATATGGAGTTAATATCTTTAAGTGTCAAAACTACCCTTCTCTGACTTTTTTTTAATAAAATGTTTTATCCCAACAAATGGAAGATCCAAAGCCTCGAACCAACCCCAACAGAGTGGAGACCACATGCCTACCCATTGAGCCAAGCTCAGATTCACAACCTATATAGTGTTTAAATCCTCAAATAGTTGGCCTCGGTTAATTTCCCTCTTTTCAAAAATACACACATTCAACCCTATTGTTCATCATATTAGATTAATGTGATCAAACTACACATTCTAAAATATCAGAGGGAAAATATATTGAATTTCATTGCAACAATAATTCTACACAAGATAAAAATTTCTAACATATATAGATAGACTTAATTACCACAAGAATTTAATAAATACTAATCTACATCACATAACAGTATTTTTCTTCTTTTTCCATGACAACTATTAATATGAGAATTTTCTTCAAAGAATCAATTAAATTCATACTCAATCAATTTCTCTCACGAATTATTTATAAAAATCTACCCATTTAATAATCAAATTATGATATTTCATATGTCAACTTGCACAACTTCTAAATTTTATTTCGTAAATCTACTACAAATATCATGCACTTCACTCGAAATTAATGAATTTCTCCTACCACATGCATCATAATCAGTGAGAATAAATTAAACAATTCTACATCTACAATTTAACTTTAGAACACTTACACATGCAATCACTCTACAATTTAGAGAGTATAAATAAACACCCACCTAAAAGAAGAGTAGTAGAAGCAAATCCCTTCACAAAACTCCAAAAATCCACAAAAATCAAGCCAACATCCCTCCACCGAAATCCACAGCAAGCCACTTCCGAAAACCTGCCTATTCTCTGTTGGTTTCTATTTGATTTTTGATTAATGAAATTGGGTAGTAATTAACTTAGTTTAGGAGTATTAGTAGGATGTAATTAGGTGGTTATAAAACTACTTTCCCACTAATCCACCTCCACTACCCTCTCTCATTTCATCCCATTTACCCGGTCAACAAACCCAGCCGGCCACTTCTTCCTTGCACAAACACGTGCATGTGCACTTTATGTGTACACCCTTTATATATATATATATATATATATATATATATATATATATATATATATATATATATAATTCAAAACATATGTTATAATATATGTTATGCATTTAATTAAAACTTATTTAATTTAATTAAAAATTAGATTTGTCATGCAAAAATAATAATAAACACACATACTTCAAAATTTTATTTTGAAAGAGAATGCAACTAATACGTGCACTGAAAATACGTGCGTCGCACATAAAACAAATATTCAAATATGAAATCGATTTGATCAATGGAAAAATATTTACAAATAATCGGAATGTAACATACGAAAATATATTTCATTATACATATACCGTAGTGTAATCAATAAAAACACATGCACCGCACCTATAAAAATATTTTAATTGAAATAGGAGAAAAATGAATTTCTGTTTATAAAACAAAATCAAACAAGTCCTAAATTAAACAATTTTAACACTTATAAAATATTATACATAATTGACACTTGCATCGATAACACGTGCAATGCACGTAAAAATACAAAGAGAGAAATTTAATATTTGAGTTGGCTCAAATAGGATAAAACAAATTTTGAGAAAACGGAAAATGCATAAATAGTCAGAATCCAAAATACATAGTAAAATACATTACGGATATTACCCGTAACAGTACAAAATATACGTGCGTAACACGCGAGGGGCAAAATTGTCATAATTCAATTTTGCATAGTGTTACATGGCTACTTTATATATTTCTCTGGGAAATTAGATAAGTTCTTCACATTCTCTGGATGGATAAATACAATGAATAAGTCCTCTTTCAAATAGTGTCAACGTTGTTCTTGGATTAGCTCCTGATAGGATGATGACCTTGTTCATATGCTGTTGTGATATAGCTTAATGAACTGGTTCACCAACGTGACTTGATATAATTTATCTATATATTGTAAAAATAATATTTTCTTCGATACTCTAGTAGGAGTTTTCTCAGTGAGCAAAGTCTTCTTGTATGTAGTTTTATTCGAAGATGTATTTGCATATTCTATTATTGTTTGAGTATGTTTGCCCATTTCGCTCATTTTTTCACTAACATTGTCCACCATATTTTATGTGGTTGCATGCAGATTTATGTGTTGGTAGAACATACTTTGTATTTTGCATATTTGTAATTGTAATTGATTAAATGCTCCCTTTATTTGTTCCACAATTTTCTTGAGAAAAACTATATCATGTTCTATTTGCTAGACTCTATTTCCATCTTGCAAAAGCAAAGTTATCAGTTTCTTGATAGATAGAATGTTATCTTTTCCTTTTATATTTTATATTATAAAATCATAATGTACTAGTTCCATTTGCCATCTTATTAATCTTTTATTTGCAATAGTTTGATCTATTATTTTGTTAATCTAAGTTTTTGCTTGGGTATTATCTGTTCTTATTATGAATTTTGTATGTATTATGAGTAACTCAAACTTTTTATTGCTTTTAAGATTGCTAAAATTTTTATTTTCATTTATGTGGTAATTTTATTTGGCTTGTGTAAACGATCCACTAGTATATCTACCTAATTTTGCTGCCTTTTCATCTTTTTCTGTAAATTTTAATATTGCTCCCCAATTATCTTCACTTGCATTTGTTTATATTATTCATGTACATTCCTTAACATGTAGTCTTGGTTTATTTAATTATGAAGTTTGTTGTTTCAATATTTTCAGTTTTTCTTCATCCTCTGCGGTCCATTCCCATTTCTTAATTTTTTTTCAGTTTTTGTTGTAACCAATTATTTTTGCTGGTAAATTTGGTATATATATCATCTTTTTTGATTTAATAGTCCAATTATAGCTTGTACGTCTCTTTATTCTTTGGAAATGTCTTTATTTTTTCTTTTGAATGTGGTTGAAATTATATTCCTTCATATGATAATTTTTTTCTTATGAATTCTATCTCTGTTTTGAACAGTTTCATTTTCTATTTTGATGATATAATGCCTGCATTTTTTATTATTTCTATGAATTTTACCAAATTTTTTTTATGTTGTTATTCGTTTTCGGATCCTATCAGAATATTATCTACATATACTAGTATAAAATTATTGTATTTTTTAAATATCTTATCTATATATTCTTGAAATATTCCTGGACTGTTTTGATATCCAAATGGTAATATGTTGTATTCATAAAATTCTTGTGGTGTACTAAATGTTGTTGACTATTTTTGACTATTCTATTAGTTTTACGTGGTAAAATCCTGATTTGCAATCAAATTTAGAACATATTTTTCTTGTTCTTACTGTGTTTAGTAGTATCTGCATATCTTGTAGTGGATATCGATCCAAATCTTTTAGTATTTATTTAATTCCTTATAATTTACTACCATTCTAGGTTTTCCTTTTTTTTCTTCTGAATGTTTTCTTACTATGAATGCTAGTGATGAATGTGGACTTTGTGATTTTCTAATGTAACTGTTTTCCATTAGTTATTTTATATGTATTTTGAATTCTTCTAAGTTTGTAGGAGTATGTCTAATAAATTTAATTTTATATTATTTTGTTCTTGTCTACTAATTTTATATAGGGTGTGGGTTTACTTAAGTGCAATTTTGCTAAAAGGTTATTACCACAGAGATCTTCTAATTGTTTTTTGTTGAATTTCTTGTGTAATTGTTTACTGTTAGTGCATTATCTTGTATCTATTAGACTATGATAGTTTCTTGATTTGTGTCATTCGTATACAAATTTGGTTTGTATGTATAATGTATTTTTTTGCTCTCAATGAATTTATTTACACAATATTTTATTTATTTCTATACCCTCATTATTTACTGCTATTTTATTTTTTCTTCTTGTATTGAGTATGGTTGTACTGATGTAAGGAATTCAGTTCATAATAATATTTCATTAACATTGTGCTATGGGTCTACATGTAAATGTAATAGCATTTTATTTCTACTGTTTATCCTTAGTGGTAATAATATTTTTGTGGGAAATTCAATGTCTACTGTTATAATATTCTAAATAGTAATATGGGTTTCTAACGGTATTAATTCTGTTGTTTTTTTATTTGTTTGTTTAATATGTAAATTAGTAGCTTCTGTATTGACAAGGGATATTTTCTTGTTTCATTTACCACTGTCATATTCTATTTCTATTTTAAATTGATTATTATTTTGGTTATGTAGTGTATTTATTATTGATATTAGTTCTAATGCATATTTTTTGTTTCTTATTTATAATGATCTCTTTTCAAACATTGTGGTGTTTTTTCTTTTGTAATATCTTTTGCTTTGTTAAAGTCAAGTTTTGTATAATTTGGTATGGTCATTTCATGGTTTTCTTTAGCTGGTTTGTATCTTATTATTTCTCGAAATAATGGTTCTATTTTAAAGTTATTTGTGTTTCTATGTTTTACTTCATGCTAACTTGTAAACACATAAATATTTCTTATTTGTATACTCATAACCTTACTTTTTCTATCATTTCTCTTCTTAATAATCTATGGTACATAACTAAACTTTTATCTTTATTTTCTTCTGTCATGCGTATAAAGAAATTAAATTTTATTATAAATTTTATTTTTTGGTACATTAAGTTTCCTTGTACTATTCCTGTTAGGGCATCTTGTGTGCTTGATATTATTCTATCATCCATTAAGTATATTTTTAAGGGGCTATTTATTTTTTTCTTAAAATAAGCTTTTATTATTATTTGTACTGCCCTTAAACGTATATGTCTTAATGTCTTTTTGGTTGTTTCACTTATTTTTTCATTTCTTGTCAAATTATTATTTCTGTTATCAATGTAATTATAAATTTTCCTTGAGCTTGTTCTATGTGTGTAGGTTGTTCATTATTTATAGCGATTATTATGATATTTCTTTTTCTTTCAAATATTGAAAGTATAAATATATCTTTCGGGTTTATGCATAGTTTGGTTGCTCTTATTTTATCGTATTTTTGTATGTTCAAACTCATTCTTTCTCTTACTTCATTATTTTGTTCACTTTCTAATTGTTCTGTTATTTCTGTTATCATATTTATTTCATATTCCTCTATTTCATCTTCACTACCTCCACTATTTTCTTCCATTATCATTGATTCATTATTTATTCATCTTTACTTATTTCTGACTAGTCTTCCTCATATTCTATGAATTCATAGTTTATATTATTCATTTCTTCAATTTCTTCAGCGTATTTTTTATTTTCTTTTTTTCATTCTCTTAGGACAATCTGGTGATATATGTCCTGCATATCCACATATATAACAATTACATTTTTTGGAGTTTTTCGGATGTTGTTTATTTTTATTTATTCTTTTGAAATATCTTTTATAGGGTTTTTATCTCTTAAAAGCTTTTTCTGTATTTTGGTTTATATTTTTGGAATTTGTGTTTAAGTCTTTTTATATAATTATTGTTATTATTACATCCCCAATGATTTGGTCTTACTTCTTCGCAGCAAATTCTTTATTTATATGTTCTATAATATTTAATAGTTGATCTAGCTTCTTTGCATACTTTATCTCTATAATCTTTTACAAATTGTGTTATACATCCTAAAGTATCTATTTCTGCTTTTACTTTCTCATTTATGTATGCACCATCTATTTCTGGATTTAGCAGTGAGTCTAAGATTTGACTCTTTTCTTCTTTTGTATAATAACTGTCTTGGAAATATTCTCTGAATTCACAAGTATAGTTGTCAAAATAACACATATTGCATATTTCTAAAATGTTTTAGTCTCCATCTTGCTTGGATCTTTTTATATGTATTGTGACATTCTGTTTTTCGTAGACACTGAATTATGTTCTTATTGCTTTCTTGTAATTTGCAATTATTTCATTTAGTCTTAAGATTCGTTGTGCTGAATTTTCTTCCGTTCCTTTGTCATCAATTGATCTTAATTTTCTGATATTACTTTTTTCTTATTCTGTTAGTCCATTTCACCATTTTGCTACTACTCCTGTAAAATTTGCTTCTATAAATTTCTCAAATGTGTTTTCTGAGCTGTTTTGTCTAAATCCTACTATTAGGAATGCTTTACCCATTTTTCTATTGTTCTATCTATATCTTTTATACAGTCTAGGTCTAGCCATTCTCCATTTCATGCGATTCATTTTTCGTAGTATTCTGTAGGTTCGTATTTTGGGGTATCTTTTTCTTTTCTTAACTTACATATTTCTCTACTTTACTATTTACATAGTAGGAAAGGTCTTTTATTAGATCGTGGTCTTAAATATTCATACATATTAGTTGAATTTTCTGTAGGCTTTGTTATATCCATATCTTTTTCTTGATCTATTTTTATTTCTTCGTTTATTATATCTAGATTTCTTATGACTTCTTCTACTTTACCTGAATTGGGATTTACCATTAAATATTCTATTTCTAAAATGTTTATATTAAGTTTTGTTATAACTTCCAACTCTTTTATTCCTTCTTCTGTTATATCTAATTCTTCTTCTGTGTCCTCTCTTATATATCTATTTAATTCTTTTATGTTCTTATTTATTATTTTAAAATATTTTCATATTGTTCCAACAAATTATGGATTGTTGTAATATTCTTCCAATTCTTGAATGTTAATCATATAAATTTCTAATACTATTTTTGAATTTAATTTATGTATTGGTGTTTCTACTTTTGGATTATTATCCATACCAGACTTAGTTCTTATAGTTTAATATTTTTTATGATAAAAGTTGTTGGTAATACCAACTTGCTGCTTCGTTTATATAATCTAATACCATGTATGCTATTACTTTTTATATTTTCTTAGGTTGTTTTTCAGTTACTCTACTTGTTATTTCTAAATATTCTGATATTTTCCTATTAATTATGTGCTTTCGTTCTATTAATCTTCTATCAATGTATCTTATTTTAAATTTTGAAACATTTTTAATCTTAGTTTCATTATTTTATGTGAAATATCTAGTTTTTTAAATAGTATGGTGAATTATGTAAATTATTAGTTTTGTGTTGTATAAATAGTAGGGGTGTCAAAAAATACCATATTACCATACCATACCATACCATACCGTTAGCATACCATTACCATACCATATATTACCGAAATCTTGGTAATACCATACCGAAATCTCGGTATTGTACCATACCGAAATTATATGGTATGGTACTGGTACCCAATACTGATACCATGGTATACCGTACCATACCAAGTAATTAATATATATTTAATTTAATTTTTATATTTAAAAACCCATGCCCAGACTTAGCTCCAGGCCCATTTTTCTTATTTTCTTTTTCAATTTTTCACCCCAGTTATACTAGTACTTCAACTATTCTTCTATTTTTCCTTCTTCCTTTTTTTCTTTTTTTGAATCTAGGGCACATGCACTGATTGACCTACGCACTACGCTGCCGAAGCACCACGCTGTTGCAACGCCGCCTACCTTCTTCAGCCCCATCGGTACGGTATTTTTGGAAGATTTTTTTGACAAATTAGGAAACATGAGAGTTTAGTTGGTGTATTAATATAAGATCCATCTTCTTCTTGTTCTTGTTGGGTTTTCTTGAGATCTTGGGTATTATTATTCACAAGTAATTAAGAATTTAGAATGTAAAAGATCTTCTGATTTGATTTATCAAATTAATTTTTGTATTTTTTTAGGAGTTAATATAGGTGAAATCTTATTTATGTATTATATTTGTATCATAATCCTTAAATTGCTTTATATATGAATCTTCTAAATGAGATACATACTGGAAAAAAAGAGAGTAGAACAATACACAGAAATGAAAGAACCATCAAATATCATGAATGTTATGAACGGAAAATAACAATACTGTTGTCATTCTTTATATATGAATCTTCTTAACTTCGGGAATTGTTGTCATTCTTTCTCTGTATGTTGAAACTATCCAATTATATCTAATTAAGCATATTGCAGAATGTTGAATCTAATAGAGTAGCATATTAAATCAATCATATTGTAGAATGTTGAAACTGATTTTCATACAATAAAGATATATTATATTGAAACTTATACATCTCTGAAATTGTACAACAATAAAGTCTACAACCCTGATTTGTTGTTTGGCCTCGGTGGATTAAGGAACTTCTTCATATATATATATATAATTATTTATGTTGGAACTTCTTCATATATATATTTATGTTGAGCTTATTTATCCTTCATTTGCCATTTATATGAATGTTATTTTTTTAAGCTAATTGATGTCCGGTAGTACCATGGTATTACCAATACCGTACCAATATTCCGGTAGTACCGAACTCGGTAATACCAAAATCCTGGCACGGTAATGGTAGAGAAATTTGTATACCAAGTATTCCGGTACGGTAGACGGTAGAGTAATGATAATACGGTACGGTACGGTATACCAGCCCTAATAAATAGTTTGAAAGGTAGGGTTTTTTTTTTTACAAAAATTTTCTCTAAGTGTCTTTTTATTGTAAATACTTTAAAAAGTGTCCTATTGTTGTAAATAGTTTCAAAAGTTGGCTTGTTTTTGTCAATAACTTGAGAAAACGAGACCTTTTTGAATTTTTTTTGTTTGGAAAGTTGGTATAATTAATGCAGCTGAATCTTCAAAATGCAGCAATTGAGCACTTGAAAATTTTGTAAATATTGATTTTTGAAAAATGAATTTGAAATTTCATACTTATTTTGGATGTATATCTGAACAAATACGTACATTATAATTAAACAAATACGTGCAAAACTAATATAAAAAAGGTTTTAAATTCGATACAAGACAAACTCATATTTTTTACTTTTAAATGAATACATTTATAAAAATGTGCATCGCTCTCACAAACAAATTACTAGTTCCCTGTATAATAGGGAAGGATGTTTAGAGTTGTTCGAGGGTGAAAATAATGATTTATGAAAAGGTATCTGAAATATCGGTATTTATTTTGGATCTATGTGGGAAAACTCCAAATAAGAAATAAAAAAACCAAATCTTTTAAGGAAAGAGAAAGGAGGGAAGAGAGAGAGAGAAGAGATAAGAACACCTCCTCGTTAGTGAGTGCTCTCTCTCTCTCTCTCTATTAGCTTCTTCTTCTCTTCCTAAAATTGTCGGTCAAACTAGCTCTTTTTTAGTCTCTCTCCATCTCTATTTTGCACAGAGTGGTTACAGAGAGTGAGCTCTATCTGCTTTGCCAATAAAAGCAACCTCTTTGATTTCCGTGACTCTTTCCTTCTGATTCATTCTCTCTATCTATAAGCCTACCTCTTTCCATTTAGGAGCAAGCACAGCACAGCACAGCACAGGGAGAGCAACCCAATCATTGATTGGTACGTCCTCTTTGATGTTTGATATTCATCTGTGTTTGTTTATTTATGTCCACTTATTGCTTGTTTCAAGAGTTCTGATGGTTTGGGGATCTGGGTTTCATTTGTTTTTGCTTTTTATCACTTGGATTTGCGTTTAATCGTCGTTTTTTAAGAACCCATCTTCGATTTTTTTTTCTTTTCTTTAATGGTGTTTTGAGGCATTTGGGTTTGGTTTGTTTTGCTTTTAAATTTGCGGGTTTGCGTCTAATCAATTTTTTTTAAAATCCTTTTTTTTTTTTTTGTAAAGATGATGTTTTTTATGAAATTTGAGTCATATTGGTATTTGGGTTTGTTCTGTTTTAATATAGAGGATTATTGGTGGGTTTGGTTTGGGATTTGAGAGAAAAAAAATGTGGGGTTTTGTTTTTATGTGTGTATTGGAATGTACTTGAATTGATTCCTTAGTTTGTTTGGTTTGGTTGATTTGTTCATGGGGTTTGGGTGACCTGGTATTTTTTGTTATTTTTTATTGGTTTCTTTCTGTATTCTCTGTAGATTGTTTGGCTCTGTTTAGTGTTATTTATCTTCATTTAATGAAACGTTTTGGGTTGTCAGAATATTCATTTAATAAATGGTTGCTGAGCTCTTTTGTCTCAACATTTTCTTGAATTTTGAGTGTTTTTTATTTTCTCATTATTATGAGTTTTTGGTAGTTGGACTTGCCTGACATTATAATTATTCCTGTTTTAAGGTGAAATTTGGACAGGGTTTTTTATGGTTGTTTTGATTACTACTTTTTTCAAAAGATTTTGTTATCTAATTTCCTGTAGGTTGGTTTCACAATTATGCGTTTTTTTCTTTCCCCTTTACAGTTACTAGTGGATATAGAGAAAGGCTTTAACCAAGTAGAAGGAGCACTATGGATAATAATATGACCATGATTGGGAATTGGAATCCTCCAAATCCCAGTCCAAGAACCTTTATGTCAAATTTTCTGAATGAGGAATTCAGTTCAAATTCATTATCTGGTGTCGTGGCTGAAAACAGGAATGGGGAGTCCTTTCCTGAAATGGAAAAGCAGAAAGTGTCGATGAATTTTAAGGAAGAAGAGGGTGATAATGGATTTGATTTCTCGAGTAGTAATACATTGGAATCGTGTTTGGTAGATGGTCTAAAATCAAGCTCAAGAGGGGGTCTTGCTCAGAGAAAAGCTATGGCTGGATTTAATGCACCGACAATTAATACTGCTCGAATCAGATCCGCGAATATGGTTTCCTCGCCGGCAGAAGTTCGATCTCCCTATCTAACAATTCCACCTGGCCTTAGTCCGACAACGCTGTTGGATTCTCCTGTTTTCCTTTGTAACTCGATGGTACGGTCATATATTTGATATTTTTAGTGTACCGGCAAATAACATGAGTAGAGTTATCTTTTAGAACTGACAATAGCTTTTGATAATTTGTTGCATTATGGCAATTACTCAGGAATAAGAGCACATTGTCATATATTTGATACTTTCAGTATACTGACAAATTCCAACAAATTACATGAGTAGAGTTATCCATTAGAACTGACAATAGCTTTTGATAATTTGTCGCATTATAGCAATTGCTGAGGAATAAGAGCACATTTTCATGAAAGCTTTAATTTCTTATCCAATGGAAAATTTATTTGACACTTTAAGATCGTCTGAGAATTTTTCATTGAGAGTGTAAAGCTGACAATCCATCTTCATGTTATGGACTTCACCGTCGTTGAAAAAATTCCTTCCTTTCTCTGTGTGAAAACTTTTACTTGTGGTTTTCATCAAATTTATTATGTACTGTTATTAACATTGTAGAAAATGGATTTGACTCTCATAACATTATTAGTTCTGTTAACATAATGATCAGTTTCAATTTTAGATTGGTGTAGTCAGAGCCAGGAATTTTATGCAATTAGAGCACACATTTATGTTAACTAATTACTATCAACTTGTGCAGTATTTTTTTTAACCACATATCATGGGAACTGAATGAGAATTTGTTAATTAAGAATCTTACATTGTATTATTAATTAAACACTGTTGGATAAATCTTGATTTCTGTTTAATAAGTTAAGAATTATGATTCAATACCCAAGGACTCTAGGTCACACCTAGATACCTGGGGTACGTTATTTTATCAGAAAGAAAGCCGGATCTGTTTCCTTGTATTTTTTCTTTTCGTCTAAGAATTTGCAATGAATAAATTTATGAGCATCTGTTTTGGTGCTTTTATGATATTTGAAATTAATTGTGTGCTATTGTTCTCCGTTCACTTTCTCCTAATACATAAGTATATTTACTTTGGCAGGCTCAGCCATCTCCAACAACTGGCAAAATTTCATTTGCAAGTAATGGTACTGCACTCTCAACCTCTGCATCAGATTTAGCTATTCAAGATAAAAGCACTAAAGATGAACACCATGAGGACTTTGTTCCTGGGAGTTTTGCCTTCAAGCCTCCTCTGACTGCAACTTCATCATACTTTCCAAGTCCTGAAAACAAAGTAACGTGCTTATTATCTTTACCTGTTGCACGATTGTTTGAATTTTAGATATCATTGGGCAAATACCAATTTGAATTTTAAATATTGTTTTCCTATTTATGGACAAAGATTGCCGATATGAGACGAAACCCAATATAACCACCGATATATACGCAACTTAATACTTCTGAATAAGACCTCCTTTGGCATAGTTCTAAGAGTACATAGAATAGGGATCTTGGTTAATATGTGTATTTAGCATGAGATAATTGCCTATTTTACAAAATATAAGCATTTTTGTCATAGATATGCTTTAGTTTTTATGAAATTTAGTATATCTAATCTTAAATATCTAAATATCTTTTCTTAATGTTATTAGATTGCATGTGATTTCATGTGGAAATATTTCTGCTGTAACTGTAATGTTTGCATTAGATAGATTATATTTGTGATATATAGTATATGTA
Organism: Hemerocallis citrina; assembly: GCA_017893485.1. Lineage (NCBI taxonomy): Eukaryota > Viridiplantae > Streptophyta > Magnoliopsida > Asparagales > Asphodelaceae > Hemerocallis > Hemerocallis citrina. The sequence goes on along the minus strand of CM030358.1, from coordinate 135,922,028 downwards.
TGGGTTATATATATATATATATATATATATATATATATATATATATATATATATATATATATACACACACACACACTAGATTTGCCCGTGGGCACGTGCCTACGGCACGTCTTTATAACGATACAGCATATGAAAAGCCTTGTAAACAGTAAATCAACAATTATATAGCTCAAGTTTGAATAGTATGACAATAATTAGTTGTAAATAAAAATTCATGTTTTCATTAGTATGTTGAAAAATAATTATAAATTGAGATATAAAAGTCCATGTTTCCACACACACACACACACACACACACACACACACACATATATATGATTTTTAGAACCTTGATAGCAGGTTTCTAAATACCTCTGAATTTGCGAAGGCCAAAAGTTTAATTGCCGACTTTTTATTAGGTACAAAGGTAAGAGCCTTTCTGCCAAGTTTGTGCATCAAAAGTTAATGTCGATTCATGTTGCCTATGAAAGTCTTCGAAACGATACAGCAATAAAAAAGTATGGCCTTAGTCTTCGAAACGATACAGCATATGAAAGTCTTGTAAACAGTAAAACAACAATTATGTAGCTCAAGTTTGAATAGTAAAACAATAATTAGTTGTAAATAAAAGTCCATGTTTCCATTAATATATGCTGAAAAATAATTATAAATGGGGGTGTAAAATCCAACTTCTTAGAACTTTGAGTATGGAAAATGATGAAATTTAATTGTTAATAAGATATTTTCTATTTTCACTGTAACATGAGCAATAAAAAAGTGCATAAAAAATCTGAAAATATAAATTTCTGAGTAAATAGAGAGATAATGAGAGAGAGAGAAATAAATAAATAAATAAAGGAGTTGTTTTGGGGGATTTGAATGAGTTTTGGGGGAAATTTGTTGGGCGGAAAAATATATTTTGTGAGGTTAGATCTGGACCATTGATTTCAACCCTATTGAATGAGAGCCACTTGATAGTTTTCTTTGTGTTTTATTATATAGATTTATTTGAGAATAAAGGTGACCATATCATCGATTCATTAATAAAGAATTAACGAAACCAAGCAGTACAATAAGTTACATCAACGAAAAATCATTACATAGCTGATTAAGCCTACAACAATAATTTGTCTCTCTCCAAGCTAAACGTGTAGATGAAGACACTTGCAACATGTTCTCCCACCCATCACATGATGCGCATCTACGTTCCTCTCCATCAATTAGATGATGACCCATCGAGCACCAGACATAGTGTCAACTTGCTACTTCACCTTCTAGCGATGACTTACCGAACACCACTCCAGCGACGTCTTCCCGTACCCCATTCGGTGACTCCTTGTCAGTACAACACACCGGAAATGACTTGCCTATCCACCATTCTGGTGACGATTTGTCCCATCTAACCCGAAATGATAAGCTCATTAACTGCCATGTTGGCAGTTTTCCTGTTCGCAACATCAATGATGGCTAGCACGAATACCATCACTGTGACGGCTTGGTCATTACCAGACCTGCAATGACTCACACCTCTCTAACCACAATAATAACTTGCTCAAACTCCCAAATTAGCGACGATCGCATATTCAACCATATCAGCGACGATTTGCACTTCTAGCACAACAATCACAGCTTGTACATGTACCACCATATCGATGACTCGCACATCAAACCTAATGATGTTGACAAAATCTACACTGCATCAGTGAGGATTCGCACCTTCACCAACGCTCGATCAATGAAGAGCTATTTAGGCACCTCAAAATGAATCCTTAAATTAAATCAAGAGCCCACATGAAAGCCCGTAATCACGCCCACCACTCCCCAAATCTAATTTGAATTTTAAAAATTTGTGAAATTCGAATTTAATCAAAATTTCCTCCTCCGGACTCCCCAAAAATCTGATTTGAATTTCAAAAATCTAACTTAAAATTCAAATCTCCTCAAAATTTTTCCCTCGTCCCCCAAATCCAATTTGAATTTCAAAACTCTAATTTAAAATTTAAATTCAAATTTCAGCCTACTAATCTAATTTGAAATTCAAATCTCATCAAAAAAAATTCCTCCGCACTCCCCAAATCTAATTTGAATTCGAAGACTCTAATTTGAAATTCAAATTAGATTCACCATCTCCAACTCCACCTTATCTCCTCCATCTCCATTGAAACCCCCGACTGCCATCTTCTTTCAACACCCGACAACCTCTTTCCGCCACCTCTTGAAGAACACCCCAACCACCTCCAAACTCAACTTCGTATCTTCTACTACTCACTCCTGAAACCTAATCCCTCCAACCCGAGCACCCCCACTCCATCTCATCACCATGAAGCCACACACGACCACATTGCTGTCCCACCATCAGCACCACCCGTAACATCCTGAGCACCCCCCGACTACCATCAACAACCTCTCACAGTCAGCAGCCACTCCTTCACCCGCTCTTACAGCCTCAATGACAACCACTCCTAGCAACGGCAACATCTCTATCACCCGCACAACCACCATCTCTCCATTATATTACTGCTGAATTTAATAGGCTACTGAGGCTAATTAACTTCATCGGTACAAGCACCATTTTCTTCTTGGTATTTATCTTAAGCCTAACCATTATATTACACATGGTATCAACTATCAAGTATTTGTTGAGACTGAGACGACACTCCGAATTTGCCTGGTTTTGGTCTCTCTGACATGATATCTACTTGAGAACTTGGAATTATTTTCCAATACCTAACAAGGAAAAAAAAAGGAAAACAAAAAATAGTAAGCAATTTAAACTGGAGAGCATCTAGCCTATTTAGCGCTGTCACTGTTGGGGTGGTATAACACGAACAAGTGAGTGCAAGAGAGAAGATTACGTGGTCAAGTGTATGCAGTAGAAAATTATTTGAGTATATTTTTGTAGTATATTCTTTGTAACTTAAAGTTTTGTACTATTTGTAGTATATTCTTTGTAACTTGTAGTTTTGTAGTTTTATAGTAATGTTTTATAATCTATGTATCGTGTTTTCATGTATAGTTTATATAAATAATTTATTTATTTTAAATAAATATTTTTGGAAAATAAAAATAGATAGTTAAATACAAAAAAAATATTATAATCAATTACTATAATTTAACTAACTTATAAATTGAAAGTTTTCTTTAAGATTTACATATGTAACTATTTTTAGAAATTTAAATTGATTTTTCATCATTTTAAGAAGCGAACTCCAGAAAAGTCTGATTCTCAGAATCCATACACCTGAATCCAAACACCTGATATTTTCGGGAACAGCACGATCGATACCACAACTGAAGGCCAATATGGTACCCGATACCGAGTTTTCAAACCATGATATACATCTGTGCCAAGTTTTGCTTTCATTTTCTTTCCAGTTTCCTACTTTGTATGGTTTGCCACTAGATTCTAAACTAATTAATTGTGCTACTCTCAGAGTGCTTCAGGCATTAATTGCGAGCAATCAGTACAGAGTATAGAGGTTTCTCTCCATCAAGATAACTCATCTGACAGAAAGAATAGTTTCCCTAGGCTATCAAACTCCTTCATTGCCAATGAAAATTCACTGCCTACAAATGATCAATCAGAAGGGGAAGGGGAAGGGGAAGGGGATGCAAAGGGAGACGCCTCCTCCATGGCTGTCTCTGCACCAGCAGAAGATGGATACAATTGGAGAAAGTACGGGCAGAAACAGGTAAAAGGGAGTGAATTCCCAAGAAGCTATTACAAGTGTACTCACCCAAATTGCCCGGTAAAGAAGAAAGTTGAGCGCTCTCACGAAGGCCATATCACCGAGATAATCTATAAAGGGGCCCACAACCATGTGAAGCCTATGCTTCACCGCCGATCGGGAGTGGCATCATCTCATCCATTCAATGATCCCCAGATGGATGGATTAGAGCATCAGGCAAATTTTAATGGAATAGAGGCAACATCATCTGCTACAACTGCTACCGAGTTTGGAAGTGGGCCATTGAATTCAGTTCAGATTCAAAATGTGTCCCACTTTGGATCCCCGGAGACCATTGATGTCTCTTCCACCGTTTCTGATGATGAGGAAGAGGAGGAGCAGGCAACTCATGCAAGTGTCTCACTTGGAGGTGATGGTGGTGAGGGAGACGAGAGCGAGTCAAAAAGAAGGTTGAACCTTTCTTTTAGCATTTTGACAATTGCTGTTGTATAAACTTGTTTATGGTTTAAAATTGTTTAGATTGATTTGGATTCAGGAAGCTAGATGCCGGTGCTGTTGAAATAAGTTCGGCTTCAAGGGCAGTTCGTGAACCTAGGGTTGTGGTTCAAACAACGAGTGAGGTTGATATACTTGATGATGGTTATAGGTGGCGCAAGTACGGACAGAAGGTAGTTAAAGGAAATCCAAATCCGAGGTATGTGACCCCTGTGAATGACCTTGTTAATACTCTTTAGACATCATAGGCCTTTTTTTTTTGGGAAACATTTCCTGTTTTTGTATTTGCATAATATTTCTACGGTTATTCTCATTTTGTGAATTGCTTTTTAAAAGGCCGTGAATTGATCACAGCTATTTCACAGATTCTTCAGTATTTTATTCATTTATACTCGTAAATAAATGAAAAGTTGCTAATTCTTGTTGTTATTGCCTTATTTATTCTTATCATCATTGAAGTTTGTTTTACATGCATTATAATATAAAATTTATTATATTTGTGCTTTTTTAGTTACACACGTTGATCCTAAGGTATTCCGTGAAGCATTTCATAGTTTAGTTGTATTTTGTTTGTTTTTGTGTCTGTCCCCTATTAGATTTTCTTAATGTTTTGATATTTAATTGAATATCTTTTGGCACTTCTTCCCCACTCTACCAGTAAATGTGCTGTCCGTATTCTGAAACATTTCTTGTAAAGCAAAAAAGAACTGTGGGATCCTTAGTTTTTAAGCAAAAGATTAGGGGGAAAAAGTTCTTTTATAAGTTTTTGCTGTAAAGGACAATCCAGAATCTCTGCAATATTATTCTGTGATTAATAGCTTGTAACGGTTTCGACTTGGACTGTGTAACCCTTATCATATTTGTCGTCAAGTTTCTTAAATTTCATTAACAAGGGAAGTGATTTCTATTTTGCAGAAGCTACTACAAGTGCACAAGCCCAGGCTGCACTGTCCGCAAGCATGTAGAGAGGGCTTCGCATGATCTCAAATCAGTGATCACAACCTATGAAGGCAAACACAACCATGATGTCCCTGCAGCCAGAAACAGCAGCCATTCAAACTCTGCACCCTCCACTGCTCCCCCACTCCCACCAGCTCAGCGAAGATCTGATCAACCTACCGCCCAAAATGCCCTAATGCGATTCAACGGCCAAGCACCACTAACCACTTTCAACCTACCAGGGAGAGCAGAGCAAGTTGGTATGGGGTCCGCATACTCTTTTAGTCTGGGCCAAGCAGGCCTTGCTAACCTTGGAATAGCCGGGTTTGGGTCCATGGGCCAGGCCGAGATGCCCATACTCAGCACAATTCATTCTTACCTTGGAATGCAATCCAGCACATTTGAGGCGGGGTTCATGGTGCCAAAGGGAGAACCGAAGGAAGAGCCTGCATCGGAGTCAAATGGGATGACAGCTTATCATCAGCTTATGGGCAGGCTTCCTCTTGGACATCAGATGTAAATAACAGGACAACTGAATAGGTGGTTTTTTATTTGTATACTTGATCTTAGAAGAGTTGCTTGTGGGTTCCCGTTCTTTCAATACATAGGGTATATTAATTTGAAGCATCCTTTACCCCTTTCATACCGTTCTGACAGTGTATGTATTGAGTGACTGTTATATCACTTGAAGTGATGACAGGGATAGCTCAGCATCCTTGAAGATTCTCTTCAATACAGAAAAGAAATTATGTATTTGGCCCTAATACTAGAACAAGTTCTTTTCATTTATTTATTTATTTCCTTACAATTGTTGTATTTTATATTTCATGAAGCTAAAGGCTTATCTTGTGATGTCGGTATAATATGTTTTTGGGTCTAATTAACTATGTTGGTTATTCTTTCTCACTGTGGTTCGAAATTCTCTCTTTGTGAAGAGAGATTTTGTAATGATTTACATTTGTGGATATGTTTATTGGGTGGGTCCAACGGTGAGAAGTTTCATGTCTGGTTACCTGCAAATTATATTGCTACATTAAATTACCAGTAAGCACTATATGACTTTTTAGGCGGCAAACATTTAAGTGTTGTCTTCATGTACAATTTGATCGCCGAAACCGACTGAACCCTCAAAGTTGTGAATGTTATAAACCCAGGTTCTTATGAATTACTTTCTTTTTCTTATCAATTACTTTCCCCAAGTCTAAAGATGAAATCATATGGGATTGGTAAGTCTGGAATATTATGGCAATAGTACATGCTGGTGTGTGTACACTGAAAGCTTAATTATTGTGGGTTAATTATCACAAGGTGGTTTTAATTATCATCTGAGAAGCAGTGGTGCAGAAGAAGGGATTCTCTTCTCAGCTGGGGAGGTAAAATTGCATAGAAACTGAGAATTGTGACAGGAATCCTTGCTGCATATACTGTCACTGAAGTTCTGTCAATGCGGTGACCGAGTTTAATTTCGCATCGCTATTGCTAACTGGTCCTTGTTGAGCCTGCTACTGTTATTGGAGTCGGAGCTGTGCAAAATTGTGACTAGCAGTAGCAAACTGATCTCAACTGCACATTTTAACATCAAATATCAAACACACGTTTTTTAGGACCTAAAACCTCACATGCATTGGATATGCTGAATTCCTAGTTCTTGGTGATTAAATAGAGGGTTTAATCACCATCTTTGCTTTTCTTTAAAATTAAAATGAAGAAAAAATTGTTCAATTTTATTCAGATGACGAGAACCTACCAGGATTCAGGATTGGTATATATCTTTGTCATTATTACAGGGAACTTTTGTTTTATAGATCATTTGAATTTCAAAATATGTTCCAAGGGAGTGCAAATCATATTATTGCAATCCTAGCAAATCATATATTGATAGTAGCGTTCACGAATCATGATCAGTATAATCAAATGCATCACAATACTTACGCATGTACCACAAGGAAGATTTGTTTCTTGCCAATTTAATTATATACGGTAAACTAACAAATCTACAGAGCTCATGTTCTTGTTGACTTTAAAAAAAAAAAAAAAGGGATTTTGATTGTCGACTGGGAAAGCATTACAAGTAGATACACAATTGGGGCTATCCTCTTCGCCTTCCTGAAATACACAGAAACCTTGGCAATTAAACAGCAAAAATGAATATCCATCCCGTGCCTCCAACCTAGGACTAGAAGGTCGAAGTTGCTGACGACTCTTACTATTTGCACTGTACTTTACAATATAACATCTTGTATCAGTGAATGTAAGAACACCATGTGTTATAACGAACTAGGAAGGTGTGGCTGTTTCATGTAGTATAATAAGACTCAATGTGCAATCATCTTGCTCGACATAATTAGTGACCATTTGTGATTTCCTGGAATTCTTCTCGTCTTCGCTGATAAATATTTTTGCGGTGCTCGGTTTCCACCCTGCATAAAGTTTTACATCATTTGCATTAATTTAGAACGAGAAATGAGCCAATAACTTTTCTTCTCCCAACTAAAAGTAAACAATTAAAAAAATAAATTAAATTTGCTAAAGGCACTGAATCATTTAGGTAAAGGATTTAAAACTTATTAATCTATATACAATTTCACATTGTCTTTCGGTGTCATATTCCAAAAACCCAATCTCCCCTTACATTACGTGTAGGAGAGAAATTTGATATCCCCGAACAATGGAACAGAACTTTGGATACAAGAGTATGGAATAAATTTGTATGAAATACAAATACAATTCAATACTTACAGTAATATTGCTTTAGTCCCATCAATATGATGTTCTAGACAATAGTGGCATTATTTAGATACATAAAACATTTTAAACTGTTTTAAATAGCAAGAGGGAGAAATAAAATTCGTTCAATGTATACTTGTTTTCAGAGGTAAACTTGGGTTAGACAGGAACAGACGAAAAGTAGTGTGGGTCACATTCAAGTCTGTTAGTTGCGCAATGAACAAATTCACCTACTCTTCAATTTAATTCAGATTTTAGAGATGTTACAAACCCAATTCCTATTATCACTTTTGACAATATTCAGGTTCCCACACCTATTATTGATCAAGAAGTAAATCCGGAACCTCAACAAGACAATGTTGAACAACCCCCATTCAAAATAAGGTAATTGTTCCAGAATAACAAACTCAACAACCTCAAGAACCAGTGCCATTAAGGAGACTCATGAGAGAAAGAAAGAATGCTATTCCGGATGATTGTATTGCTTACTCCCACTGAACTTGTGATACACACAATCATCAACTACATTCATCTCAAAACCAAATGAGATAATTACTTGATGAAACTTGTGGTACCATTGACGAGAAGCTTGCTTGAGTCCATAGATGGATTTTGTCAATTTGCAAACCATATTCTTTGGATCTCCCGACACAAAGTTTTCTAGTTGCACCATATAAATTGGCTCGTCAATGTCACCATTGAGAAACGCCTTCTTGACATCCATCTGATGTAGCTCAAGATCAAGATGAGCAACAATTGCCATAATTACCCTAAACGAGTCTTTCGATGAAGAATGGAATTTCTATCAGTGCTATAATCTTTTGCTTCTTGTTTTTCCCCCTCCTTTCATTTTTTTAAAAAAAAAAGAGGAAAGAAAAAAATGCAGTAGAAATTTGATAACTGATTCAAAACCAATACTAACCGGAGACAAAACCCTATTGATTCGTAAAGAAGAAGTGCAACAAGCTTGCGCTTCCTAGGGTTTCCACCACGGCTGACCACTGGTAATTGTTTTATCCCTTTCGCCTCCATAAGCTCCTTTGCCATGGACAAATCTGTATCTGGAAAACAAGTTACAACTCCACGTTGGCCCCCACGATACTGAAAGCCACGAGTAAAGCACACGGCAACAGAACATGTATTCATCTGTATAATGTTGATTGAGTCAGCGTACTTGATAAATAGAGAAACCATACTTTAGATCTTTTATGAAGAAAAGAGAGTTATCAGATACACGAGCCCAAATAATCCCTTCCATCTCCTCTTCCTTTTCTCGGTAGTGAAGGTAAACACAATAATGTATAACTGGAAGAGAACAAAGATGAAAAGAATAATAATAAATCTAACTGGTGGATGGGTTTGTAGGCGGCTCCCTAGTTAGCTCAACTGTCAAATATGTCCTGTGCAGGAATTTGTACTGGCATGCAAAGTAATGACATAAACTTACGAGTATACGTGTAAATATAATGACATATTGTAAAATGGTCAAAGCAAAATAAGATAGATTATATAGGGTTTTTTTTGTGTGGGAATAAGACGGTAGCCCCCCCCCCCCCCCCCCCCCCCCCACACACACACACATATATATATATATATATATTAATTGGGAATTTTTTGATGCAAGCGAATTCGAACTCCCCACCTCTTGCTCACAAGCAAAAGAGGCTTACCACTGGAACACACAGTGACACTTGCCATTATACATGTTAAACAGTCAGACAATAACAACAAAAGTCTTTTTCCTAACTAGTTGGGGACGGCTTTAAACAGTGAGAAAGATTAACAAATGAAAAATTATATATTGACCATCCAAAATGAAAACCTACACCTTTAAATATGATCATCTACATCACAAAAATTATATGTATCCAAAATTTCAAATGAATTCGACGAGTTTTAACCACTCATCCTGCTACCTAAAAATGTAGTAGTTCTAGACTCTTTAAAAAACATCGATTATTTGGTAGTGTGAGAAACGGTTACAACTCGTCAAAGTCTTTAGAAATTTTGTGCACACAACACTTTTTAAGCTGTAGATCACATCTTAACTGACTGGATTTTGGATGGTCAAGATGTGAATTTTAAGTTGTCACCTAACTTAAGTTGGCTAAGGTGACAATCTAACCCCCTGTTCTCATGCATGTATATGATTAGTAATATTACGTACATCTGTGATAGTAGTAGAATCCTCCTTAGGAGAACTATCAATCTCCTCACACGCGATGAACCCTCTTCTTCGAATGTCACCTAGTGTGAGAATTCCTTCAAGGAAATCTTCAGCATCAACAACAAGAACACAGTTTTGCTTCTTCTCGTGCATTAGATCCATCGCCACTTTCAACATCACAGCAGGTGAAACTTTAACAAAATCCATTGACATGGCTTGAGATACCTACAAGAGAAAATACAAATAAATATCCAGAATGAAAGAGAAAATCCTTTGAAGATCATGTAAAGTTAACTAGTTAAAAAACTAAACAAGGAGAGATCAAAACCTTTAGCTCATCCAGAAGTGTTTCTTCAGTGATCAACCCTTGGTGATGAAGATTAGTTTCTAGTGCAGAGAGTTCTAAATCGTGTCTTCCATCCGACCTTCTCCAGAGTGCCCCACTTTTGTCTTCATTAGTTGAAATTGAAGAATAACCACGAGTATTGGCTTTCGTCTCAGACAGATCACTGCTGACTTTGGACTCATTTACTACAGATGGTACCCATATTGCTAAGCCAACAGCCCCCTATTGAGAAACAAATACACAAGGGTCAAAGCCATGGTTGAACATGAAATCTTTCAACAACATATATTGAGAAAATAAACCGTCTCAATTTAAAGAAAGGGCTAAACTGGCAGGAAAAGTATTGCCACTTCACAAGTGGGTTATATTGCGGTATCTAAGGATATGCAATGCCTCTAGGTTTCAATCAAGAAGGTAACATAACACTCAAACTGCGTATCTCAGAATATGGCAACCATTAGATCATTATTAGTACTACTTTCAATAGGTTCATTGCTCTAAATCATGTAAAACAGTAAAGAAATTGAACATAAATAACATTGCACAAGTTAAAAAACTTTCACAAAGTAAATTCAATAAGACCGATGTTTGACGAGGCCAATGTCTTCTAAGATGAATGTAGATTTTGCTGCTCATGGATTTTATGATATCTAGCATTAGTTCATCAGCTTAAAAGCAGACTATAGTGATTAAAAAAATTAGTTAAGGACTCAATGATGTTTACCAAAAAAAAGTATGAGTTCAGTGTGGTATATTTGTCAAACTATTAGACATTTTAAAATATGTTTACCAAAAAAAAATATTGTGTGATTTCCTCGCGGCTTTAGGTGCATCATTATTTAAAAGGAGAATAAACAACAAAGAGAAAATTACTACTCTACTATAAGTTAAAACTTAAAAGACCATATAAATTGCACCTGTAAGGCAATTGTCAATTATCGAGGTGCATTTGATTTACATGTAAAAGAAGTATAATGAAAGGAATTATGAGGCAAAGCATTACAATTGAAGAACATAATCAAGGTTATCAAGAAATAACAAAAAGCCACATTGACCTTAAGACACAAAAACCCAACAAAATTTATTAACTTAGAAACTTGGAGAAAGCTGTTAATTGGCTAATGATACATTTTTGAATAAATACATGGTAGCTCCAATAGTAGCCTCAGACCTAGCAGAACAAATCATTGTATTCTTTCAGGAGCACTAAAATGTAAGTGTTGAACAGCTCTAGAAATAGCCTAACCAATAAATGGAACTCAAGATGGCTACTAAATTATCTACTCTCCCTTCTATCAAAGGGTTTTTGATGAGGACATCGATTCAGACGATTCAGGCGTTTCTATCAGCGCAGGCGTCGTCTAGAATGGCTATTTTAGTAGCATTGTTCTCTTTATTTCAGCAATTTTAGTTGTTTTTTGGCATTTAGTTTTGCAATTTGCACCATTTATTTTCTGCATTAGAATATTTTGAAGATTTTATTGAAATTTTGTTTTGAGCATATATATAGGCCTTGAGAATATTGAGAAGGTATGCTATTATTGATTAAAAAAATTACTGTGTTGGGTTATTGCGCTGCATTCTTTTCTTGTGTGTGAGACCATAAGAAATTATTAGGGTTTGTGAGAAATCATAAATCTCACCTTCATCTCTACAGCCGCCATTAAACTAAGTCCCCAAACCCTTATTCAACTCCAAACCCTACCCTAATCTTCACCTTCCTCTTCCCTCTTCTTCTTCTACTGCTCCCGATCGAAACCCACCTTCATCTCTCAAAACTCCTCACCTCCATTGCAAACCTGCTCCAAGCTACACCCGAAACCCATCTCCTCTCCATCCTCTCCCAGCCTTCGCCAACACAACCCGACGCCACCTTGTCGCCGCTCACCACCATCGACCACCTAACTGTCACCCAACGCGCCAGTGACGACCCTGACTGCTCCTCTCTCCCCTTACCCTGATCAGTCGACCATCCCGAATCCCCCTTCTCCTCGCCGTCGTTGACTCCCCCACTGTCGTCGATCGCCTTTTCTCGCCATCATCGACCCCCCCTCCAGGAGCGCCGCCGCCGTCGCCAGCGTTCCCCGCAGACCACGGTCGCCCGATCCTGCCTCCTTATCCTGAGTGCGAACCGAACATCCAAGGGGTCCAAATCAGATCAGATCTGTTCTTTTGGTTGGTAGCTATCGGTGTTTGGTGTTGGGTAAGATCCAGATTCAGATCAAACAGCTTCTTCCTCTTCCTCTGTAGCGATGAGTCGTTCATTGAACCCTGATAACTTCTTTTCATTCCTCCATTATTTGTGTTACTGCCTATCGTCTCTATAATATTATCTGAATTATCTGTCATCCACAAATATTGAATGTGTGTGCTTCTACTTGTCAATTAGAGTACGAATCTTTATTGCATATCTTACATGCTAAGAACGATTAAGTATAATTATTGATTGTTGGGATTGAATTTTTAATTGGACTTGTTAAACTTATCTCATATCTTGAACATCCATCAAACCAATTAGTAGTTTAATTTCTGACTTAATCTGTCTTGCATATTGGTAAACTTAATCTTTTAAAATTCTTGAAAATTCTCTACTTAGGGTTAAGTTTACATCATTTTAGTATCAGAGCGAAGATTTTTAAAACCCTAGTTCTTGCATCATTTAGTCATAATTTTTGCATTTATTTAGGATCATTTTAGGATTATTTTTAGTTCATTTCAGATTTAAAAAAATAATAATAATAAAATAAAATAAAAACTTAGGTGCATTTAGGACACATTCTTCCAAATTTCAGCAATGGACAACACTGACATTTCGACTACCATCGCCGCTATTCAAGCAACTCTCGCTAAATCTGAAATGAACAGCTTGAGCAAGTGGAATTAAATCTGAAGGTTGCCCCTGAGCTTCATGCTAATCGTCGATCCCTCAAGGGAATGATCGTGACGGCCGACACCAAGATCGTGACCCTAACGAACAATACAAGAAGAACGTTAAGGCTGACATTCCCCACTCTGAAGGCCACATGGAACCCCAAGCTTATCCCAATTGGATTCGTGCTATGGACCACTACTTCGTGTGGTTTGACATGAGCGAAAACTTCAAGGTCAAATATTGCCACGATGAAATTGACTGATAAAGCTCAACAAACACTGGACCAATCTTGAACACGCTCGCAGAGGCCGAGGCCTGACACCTATAGCCACTGGGAAACCCATGAAAGAGAAGCTCACCGAAAGATATGCGCCTTTGTCGTTCCACACCAGATTACTAGATTTGTGGAACCAACTCTAGCAAGGAAGCAAATCCACCTAAGAGTATGTTGATAAGTTTGACGATTTTCTCATTCGGTGTAATGTCTTTAGGTAAAGTGAGCGAAGAACAAACTCTCTAGGTTCAGAGCTGGACTACGAGCCGATCTTATAAACGAGCTAATTCATAGAAATGTTAACTCATTGGTAGCAGCTTATGTCCTTGTCCTCGATATGGATTCCCTTAAAAGCAAGTATCCCTACAAGTCCAGCAATTCGAGAGATTATTTCTATAGAATGACCTTCACTGACCCCTTTAGACCTGAGCCCCTCTCTTCTCAGTACCCCAACAAGTCTTACCCAAGCAAGCCTACTTCAAATTCATATCCACTTAGAAATGACAACACGGGTAAGAACACCAAAATAGACTATTCTAAGATTGATACTCTCGCTAAGTGCTATAAACGCAAGGGATACGGCCATGTTGCTGGTAATTGTCTCAGCCCAAATAGGATCAACATCATAGAAGGTACCGCTGTCAATGCTGATGAGACCGACAATAAGTTTACCTATGAACCTCATGTAAGTGATAACTTTTTGGGGTACTGAAAAGGATAACTGGTCTCTCAACTGTATTCGGTCAATCCAATCACCTTCATTAAATGTACCAGTCACTCATTCCTTTCCAAGTCACTTGGCAGCCCACAGATTTTATCTCTGTGTTAGAACATTATACAGCCTCAGAGTTTGCATCCACATTTGCATCCCGCATTTATGATTTACATAGATAATTTTCTAAGAAAATTAATGAGAATAATTTTAACTACAAGTTAATAGTAGATACTAGAAGAAAATTTAAAACATTTGATATTGATGACGAAGTGATGGTTCGGATTCGTCCGGAACGGTTTCTAGCTGGATCCATTAAGAAATTGAATGCACGTGTTGTAGGCCCATTTAAAATTTTGCATAAAGTCAATGATAATATCTCTCCTTGACATTCTTGAAGGTTTGGGCATAAGTAAGACTTTCAATATTGAGGATCTAGTACCCTATGAAGGTCCAAAATTTAACCATAGAAATTCTCTTAAGCCTACCTTGCAGCCTAATGGTGAGGTTCCCACATTTTCCCCCTTACCTGACAATACTTACCCACTAATAGACAAATTGGATAATATTTTAGATAATTAGATAATCTCTACTAGAGATGATATTCATAGGTATTTGTTAAGATGGAAGAACAAACCGAAGTCTGAGGATACGTGGATTGATCATGAAGAGCTCCAACGCTTGGATCCAGGTATTTTGGAGCACTATGACAAGATCACTGATTTTGACTCGACTGGATCGAGTTCTCTCCCACCTAGGGAGAATGATGAGGACATCGATTCAAACGATTCAGGTGTTTCTATTAGCGCAGGCGTCATCTAGGATGGCTATTTTAGTAGCATAGTTATCTTTATTTCAGCAATTTTTATTTGTTATTGGGCATTTTAGCCATATGCAGTAGTTTTGCAATTTACACCATTTATTTTCTAGCATTATAATATTTTGGAGATTTATTTTGAGATTTCATTTTGAGCCTATATATAGGCTTTGAGAATAATGAGAATGTATGCTATTATTGATTAAAAAAATTACTGTGTTGAGTTATTGCTCTGCATCTTGTGTATGTGAGATCATAAGAAATTATTAGGATTTGTGAGGAATCCTAAATCCCACCTTCATCTCTACAGCCGCTATTAAACTAAATCCCCAAATCCCCATCAACTCCAAACCCTACCCTAATCTTCACCTTCCTCTTCCATCTTCTTGTGCTACTCCCGATCGAAACCCACCATCTCTCAAAACTCCTCTTCACCTCCATTACAAATCAGCTCCAAGCTACACCCGAAACCCATCTCCTCTCCATCCTCTCCCAACCTTCGCCAGCACAACCCGATGCCACCCCGTCGCCACTCACCACCATCGACCACCTAACCGCCACCCCACGTGCCAGCGACGACCCTGACTGCTCCTTTCTCCCCTCACCCTCGTCAGTCGACCATCCCGAGCCCCCTTCTCCTCACCGTCGTCGACTCCCCCACTGTCGTCAATCCCCTTTTCCCTCGCCGTCGTCGACCTCCCCCCAAGCAGCACCGCTGCCGTCGCCAACATTCCCCGCAGACCACTGGTGCCCGATCCTGCCTCCTAAACCTGAGTGCGAACCGAACATCCAAGGGGTTCAAATCATATCAGATATGTTCTTTTGGTTGGTAGCTATCGGTGTTTGGTGTTGGGCAAGATCCAGATTCAGATCCAGCAGCTTCTTCCTCTCCCTCGGTAGCGACGAGTTGTTCATCGAACCCCGATAACTTCTTTCCATTCCTCCATTATTTGTGTTACTGCCTATCGTCTCTATAATATTATCTGAATTATCTGTCGTCCACAAATATTAAGTGTGTGTGCTTCTACTTGTCAATTAGAGTATGAATCTTTATTGCATATCTTACTTGCTAAGAATGATTATAATTGTTGATTGTTAGGATTGAATTTTTAATTGAGCTTGTTAAACTTATCTCATATTTTGAAAATCTATCAAACCAATTAGTAGTTTAATTTATAACTTAATATGTATTACATGTTGGTAAACTTTAATCTTTTAAAATTTTTGGAAATTCTTTACTTAGGGTTAAGTTTACATTAGTTTTTTTCTACCACTAGAACTTTTAAATCTCTTGCTGAAATAGCCATCATATTCGTTATATAACTAACTAGATCCCATTCACGTTTCTATCTCATCCACGTAATGCCCCTTTATATGCGACAACCTCATTTTTATGCAGCTTATTTGAATACTATTTACATTACAAAAAAAAATATTCTACACAATTATGAACCTGACTTTATAGTTTAAAAATCAAATGGCAATCACTTATAAAATTCAGCTAAATCATTGAACTATTTTCTAATAATGCTCAGCTTTCTTTGATTCTGTGTCACGCTTAAACACCTATGCTTTTTAATATTAGTTGTCAAAGATGGACGAGGATGACAATAACATGATTAGCTGCATATATTGAACCTGACATACAATGCTATATCAGGTTTTCTGTCGAAGGTATTACTTGATAGTAAACCTATAAATAACAATGGCTATACAACATATAACAATGTTCTCCTAGAGCTTTCGGCTGCCCAATTATGAGTTGCGCAAAGAGAGACCACAGTCATAAGTGAGCAGGAGATTCATATGCTAAATAGAAAAAGCAGACAATTTTTAAGGGTAGGAGAATACACATAATACATTCAAGATGCTGCTTTACTCTGATTACTTAATGGAACTAACAGAGGATGCTTAAAAAGTGTGATTTTTTTTAATAAACTGATAAAAATATGATAATGAGAAGACATTTGTTAAAAAGGTCGTGCATTCATATGAATTTTTAATTTTATGTTAAAACAGTTCCGCTAAAACTGACTTTAAGTGATATATGTTATGTTTTAAACAATCATTAGGCATACAGTACTTTCTAGGGAAGATAGTTTAGGATAAATGTTAAACATTTGTGAAGCATATATTATAGTAATTCTGATAGGAACCTTAGGAAATTAATAGGAACTCAAAATAGGATAACGAAAAATTCTAAAGAAAATATAGAAGTTATATATCAAAGCTAGTTTAAGAGATTTTAGCATGGTGTTACTATCTGGAAGGAATCAAAAAGTTATATGCGATACACACAATTAGAATACAATTTAGGTAATGATAGGAACTACATCTGTTTAAAAAAAAATGATAGGCACTATATTTATTCAACAAATAAAATTGATGGGAACTATATTTATCCACACAAAAATTGTCAGGAACTATATTTACTCCAAAAAAAATAAGATAGGACCAATAAGAGATTTTAACACAGCTCTCTCTCACACACACATATACGCACATATAAAATATGTATTTACATGCGTAGGTACGTTACTTATGATCCCTTAAATAGCTTATCCCAGGAGTCAGACTAAGATTATATGAACGGTGTCATTTATCACGATGACAGTTGCATTATGTTCTTGTTTATAATAATCAAGCTGTATGGATAGCATTATTCCATGCCTCATGCAATACAATTTGCTCAACTGTAACTAAACCGTTCATCATGACCTTCTTCGATGAGTGGGAAAATGATTTCAATTTGTTTGATTTATTCACGATCAATCTAGGATAATATCAAAGAAACGCTGTTGATTAACCCACCAACATGCCACATATTTTTTCAGAATTTCCCCCCACAATTTCCTCTTTTATTGTACTATAATAACCTATTAACCTATTTTCTTTTCTCCTTTTCAGATGTGTGAGCCATCCACAAGTCATTGAACACAACTAGGCAGTTAAAATCGGTTTTTGGAACTAATCGGTCTAAGAGCGATTAGTTATTAATCGGTTAATCGGAAAATAATCGGGGATTAAATCGGAAAAATCATTATATATATATAATTAAAAAAAAGATATATACTCATTATGTAGCAACCCTAAATTCTAACATAAAACTATTATGAGATTATCCAATAGGAACATATAGTTATAGATAAAAAGAAGAAAATACTTGGTTTGAGTTGAGTTTGGATTCTGGATGTGGGTCGGGTCGGGTTTGCTGGTCGGTTCTATTAAACAAAAACAACCGGAGAGGAGGAGCAACATGATCAGCAAGAGGAGGTGCAACAGATGCGGGCCGGGTCAAGTATGCCAGTGCAGGGGGAGCGACGACAGGTCGGGTTTGGGTTTGCTCGAGGAAGAAGAAGAGAACCAGTTTGGGTTTGGGTTTGCGCGAGGAAGAAGAAGAGAGCGACGACATGTCAGGTTTGGCTTTCCGTGAGGAAAGGGATTTGAATTTTGAATTTTGAATTTGAATTTGTGTTTGGGCCGGATTGAGCCCAAATAATGCAAACAAGCATGAAAATTAGAGGAGAAGATTTAATCGGTTAATCGGCCACTTAAAATCGGCCGATTAACCACTAATCGGACGATTATACACGATTAAATCGCTAACTATTGAAATATTATAAATCGCTAAAAATATAATCGCTTAGCCTCCGATTAGCGATTAATCGGGGATTAATCGGGAGTAATCGGGGATTTTAACTGCTTAGAACACAAGTGTGCAAGTGTCATCGAGTCTGACATGACAAGGTCTTGCAAGAAATGAAGAGGCGAAGTAATAACATTTTTCAAAGAGAAGAGTCATGGATAGTGGAAGAGATTATTACTACAGAAATTTCAGCCCACCAAAGTGTTAAATCGTGACTGCTTGGGTGCCAAAAAACTTTTTAGCAGGCCAAGAACTACATCGACTATGGCAAAGACAACACACTGCCACATACCTAACACAACAGAACTTAATTCTAATAAGAAAGTACAACTGTGAAATTCATGGAGATTAGTATCAGTAATCAATAAATTCTAGTACGACTTTGTTCTAACTCCTTTGCAATAAATTGGAAGTTCATTTGTAAAATATTTTTTACACCAGTACCAAGGAATTTATTTTAAAATGTAATACTATAATCCAGGAATCTGCAGCCCAATGACATTTGAAGAAAGGAACAGATTTAGAGCCAGTTTGAAGATGTGAAACAAAACTATAATACATAATACTGTTAAGGCTCTGGTTTGGCATTGGGGCCTGAAAGCTCTTTTAGGCTCAAAATAAGTGTTTAGCAAACTTAATTAAAAGTGTGCTTAATCAAAAATACTTTTTCAAAAACTACTATTTTCAGGATTTGTCAAATCACCTAAAATGGTGAGTTGGCTTTTCAAAAAGTGCTTTTACTTACTAGAAAAATTCTGAAGTTAAACATAATTCTTTCTAACAATACGTTTGGTACCAGCACTATCAACAAAAGCACTTTTCATTCACAACAATACCAAACAGAGCCTAAGTGAGACAATGCTTTAAGTGAAGCAGCTAAAAGCCACATTAATATACTTCCACAGTAATATACTTCCATGGAGACGAACACTGTCCCTCTAAATATCCAGTTCATTTTTCAGAAGAAAAAGTGTGCGATAGTGAATTACTGTCCCTCTAAACACTTTTAATTAAGTGTTTAGCAAACTTAATTAAAAGTGTGCTTAATCAAAAATACTTTTTCAAAAACTACTATTTTCAGGATTTGTCAAATCACCTAAAATGGTGAGTTGGCTTTTCAAAAAGTGCTTTTACTTACTAGAAAAATTCTGAAGTTAAACATAATTCTTTCTAACAATACGTTTGGTACCAGCACTATCAACAAAAGCACTTTTCATTCACAACAATACCAAACAGAGCCTAAGTGAGACAATGCTTTAAGTGAAGCAGCTAAAAGCCACATTAATATACTTCCACAGTAATATACTTCCATGGAGACGAACACTGTCCCTCTAAATATCCAGTTCATTTTTCAGAAGAAAAAATTGAGGATAGTGAATTACTGCATTCCACGCATTCAGATTGATGAGAACTGAATAACCCATAGAAAGAATGAAATTCATGTGGAGCCAGTCGTTCATATTTTATCAAGAGTTTAAAGACAAATGCATTTTGAAGCCAACATGAATATCTCGAATACATACCATAAGAGGAAGCAAAATTCGATAGTCCTTCGTAAGCTCAAATAGTAGCAGCACTGAGGTCAATGGAACTGAACAAACAGAAGCTAGTGTAGCAGCCATTCCAACCTGCATAGTAAGGGAAGTCACACTTACCACAGGCCAAAACTTCTAGTGATCTTTAATTCAACTAATTAATGAAAAGTGCCCTACCAACGCATAGGCCTGTGGCTGAGCAATGGCAGTATTCCCCGGAATTGCTGAGTTTATGAGTTCCGCAGCTGAACCTCCAAAAACAGCACCAATTGCCGCACCAATCATTAAGCTGGGCGCATAGAGACCACCTACAAGTCCAGAACCCTTGCAGAAAGCAGTTGCCACTACTTTTGCCCCTGCTAACTGAGCTAATAGCCAGATTCCCGGGGCAGAAGCACTTTTTCCTGTATGCAAGATTTCTTCTACATTGGTAAAACCCCAGTATAGTATTCCTGGATACTTCAGAGCTATCAAGCCCGCTCCCAAACCACCCAGAGCAGGGCATACAACAGAAGGAAGACCAAACCTTTCCCTTACAAACTCAAAAAACTTTTGGAACCAAGCCACCAGTCGAGTAAAAGCCACACTTACCACCCCACACAACATCCCTAGAATGAGGTATAGAGGTAGCTCTGCAAGAAAAAAATGAAAAAAGAAACTCATCAACTGATGGATCCTAGAATAAACTATGTCAATGCTACTGCAAGTTTAAATCAAATTCAATAACATGCAGATATACTTTTTTCATTACATGCTTGTACTGCATCCAAACAAAATAAATGGTAGGCAGTGAAAACCCAAATGCACTCAGAAAAATAAAATCTAGGTAAGATAACTAATGCTAAAAAGGAACTAGGATTAACTGCGAAGGAAAACAGAAGATTTATGTATCATGATTTGATGAATTCATGCATACAAGTTACATCTTCATCCCCAACCCATCTCCACTCTTGAAATGGCAAATTTGTATAATTTACTTACATGCCTCTGGGTTCAATTCAGCACTCTTTTTTTTAAGAGGTTCCTAGATTAGTAATCTATACTACTATATGATGCACGAGGTTCAGGTCATAACTAGAAGAGAATATAATAAGGCTCTTCATATAGAAACTTTTAGTTAGTGTGGTCCAGTTTCATCCAAATTCTAAAATCAGGCCACGTTAACAAACATGGCCATGGTGACGGGGACACGATGAGACACTACACAATAACACACCAAAAATTCTAAACTACTTTCTCGGAATAGGTAGTATTGTGTCGGACAAGTGTGTTCCACACGAGTCCGGGACTCCGGCTACACAGACCTACAAGGATGCCAAGAAAGTCTGTTCTTCACAATTCCCATATGCAAAATATATTAAATACATGCTCTCACATTATACAGTTGCCTCTAAAATAAAATCACTAAAATCACGAGATGTGTGATCCAATGTCCCGCAGTTTAGAACACTGGTAACTCCAGGTAGTAAGTCCTTCCTAACTTCAATAAAAAAAAAAATTAAAAAGGGGCAAACCCCCTCCCCCCAATATATTTAATATTTCATTTTCACCAAAGGCAGTTGAGACTCTTTCAATCACATTGCAATCTTCGGCTTCACCCAATCACATTGTTAGACTTAAGTAAAAATCTCCGTAATTCGTTTTCACTGAGTTAACTTCCTTTGTTTAGAAAACAATATTGCATATGTAAAAGTCCTGACTGTATATATATATAGGGGCCCCTTCGGTTGTGCACTGGGTTCATGCGCACCGAAGCACGAACCGTTGGATCAAGATCTTGATCCAGATCGAACGGCTCGTGCTTCGGTGAACCCAGTGCGCAACTGAAGTTGGCCCTATATATATATATATATATATATATATATATAACTTCAATTTCATCGAAGACTATTGAGACCTTTCAATCACAATACAAGCTCCAGCTTCCCCCAATCACATTGTTAGACTAGCGTAAAATCTTCAGTATTTCATTTTTACAGAAAGTTAATTTCCATGTTAGGTAAAACTATTGCATATGTAAAAGTTCTGAACTATAAGAAGCGGAATCCAGCCTACATGATCTTGAACTATTGTTAACAAAAAGAGCAGTCCGCATCAACGAAAAACAGCATATAGTATTGGCAACCAGACCTTGTGCCAGATTACGTTAAGAGCACTTGAATATATTTTCTAGAAATGTTTACTTATATCCACCAACATTAATATTAAGCTGAGTCAGAATAAGATAAAATACCAGCAGCAGATTTTAGTTCATACGTCGGCACTATAAATGCTGGCCTCTCCCCTAGTAAAACATTTGAGACAGTGGATGATATCACTGATGCCAAAATTATCATTGCAGTTGTAAATGGAGGTGAATTTTCTGCACGAAGTGGTCGCAATACAGTTTCAATGGCAAAGAAGCACCCAGCAACAGCAGCATTAAACCCTGAAATGTGTACAAGAATTTTTGTAAGTTAGCATGACTAGTCATGTACAAAAGAAAATTGAATTCAAGGAAAAGGAAACCACAAGAAATTGCACACATTCAGCATTAATATGAACTAGCACATTATTATCCAACGTCAGTTGAGAACTAGCACATTCTCACTGTAAAAGTTATCAACATTGGACAAACATCATCCTAATTTACCACTATCAAATACAAAAATCATCACATTCTTATTCTTCTAGCCCAATTACAAACTAAACAAACTTCACTCAAGACATTTTACGGTAAGCTACAGTAATGACATTAACCGGAAATTGAACAGACGCATTTACAATTACGTATATAGTTTATATACATCTCTCTCTCTCTCTCTCTCTCTCTCTCTCTCTCTCTCTCTCTCTCTCTCTCTCTCTCTCTCTCTCTCTATATATAGGGTCTTCGGTTGTGCATTGGGTTTGTGCGCACCGAGTGCGCAACCGAAGGGAGGGACTATATATATATATATATATATATATATATATATATATATATATATATATATATATATATATAAGCACAAATACAATTTTCTACTATTATAAAAGCACTAATAAAATTTTCGTTTCCATCGAGAACAAATCCCGACCATTCAATTTCTTGACTGATATAGTTGACTAACGGTCAAACTGAAATGACTGAAGTATATGTGTTTCACACGTGCAATAGATAAATCAAATATTGAAAAAAAAACTTATTAATAGATAGACCTATATCTCAATGTTAAAATAAATAAATGGATAATTACAAAATATCAAATAAATAAATTTATAATTACAAAATACCAAAATTAAATTTCTTTCAACTTTGTCTTGTTCCTCCGATCTCATATGCTCCATCAAAAGGTCCTCTATTTTCGACTTGAATTTTCAAATTCTTAATTTATTGAGATCTTTCGTTCTTAATTATTTATTATTAGGATTTTTAGACTGTTCTTGCGTGGTAGTTAATATTGTTTATTTTGTTCTCTGCTGCCTTAATTTCTTGATAGCATGAATTGGAGATTCATAGTATGATTCAGTTTTTCTTTTCTTGATGATCCCATGAATTTGTAATTCGTGTTTAGATAGCATGAATTTGTGATTTATAGTCTTTGAATGTTGTATGCTATTGTTTTGTTGTTTGTTTTGAGCATTGGATTTAATTACTTCTGGATCAAATAATTGAACGGATAACTTGATGGACTTCACAACTTTTAGGAATAAATATTTTATTATAACTATTACTTTCCTTGATTGTAGAAGAGATTTGTAGTTTATAGATTTAGTAGTTTGTATTTGGTGAACTTTTATTACTGTAGAACTTTAATTTAGTAAGCAATTAAACACCCTTTGTTTATGGTGTTTCATTTAGTGGAGTTGAAGTTGAAGGCCATCTTTTTTTCTTACACACATGATTACATGACATTCCAAATATAAAAGTTGAAGGCAAATTAGTTATTTAGCATCTATGATTAGCTAGATTTAATGAAAAATCAAATTAATAACTATTTTATCTAACAATCTTTAATCAAAAAATTTAGTTACAATTCTACATAAACTACGGATTTATATACAAATGCAATTATAAAATCATATCATACATATGCAATTATAATTAGGAGTGACTCACGCTTTAAAAGCTCGGGAAAAAAAAAACAAACAAACATCCTATGCACCCGTTCTCAGCCCATAAAATATTTATTTTATCAATTTCCAAAAAAAGAATAGAAAAGGAAAAAGATAAGCATCTACTCTTTTAGATGACATAAAAGTTGAACTAAAATTGAAACTATATATATATTCGATTTAAATTAAAACTCCAATTCCTTCTCTTTCTTTTCTTTTCTACTTCCCTAAAAACCAAAACAACCCTCCAAGCTCAACATGAAACAAATCAATAGAAAATACATATCTTTTAAAAGTGGTTAAGGTTTTATTCAAATCATAATTACATGTTTTATTAATTATATTTTCTTAACTTTGAGTAAATCAAGACAGTTAAGTTTTAAATTAATTTTTTTTAGTTTTGTTTCCTATGTAAAAGGCGTTAGTTATATAGGAAAGTGTTAGTTGTTTTTAAAAAAAAATTGAATTAGTTTTGACAGAGATAGAACATTATTTTTAGTGTAAATAGAGAGAGAATTTTTACTTGTTCAATTTTTGAAATAATCTAGATTTTTAATTTATCCTTTTACTTATCTCTTATAATTCATACAATTTTTTTTCAAATAGTAATCAATTTTGAGTTTGAGTATTGGAATAGAGCTTATATACTTATATATAGTTTTCAATCAACTTTTTGTTTATTTCTGTCATTTGCAATAACAATTTATTCTTGTCATTTGAATTGAAAATGAGAAATATATTTTCGAGTAGTACAATATTAGACATGCGCACCAAGCCAAGTGCACTTGGTGCACTGCTAATTTCCACTAGTGTGTGTGTGTGTGTTGGGGGGGGGGGGGGGGATCATCATGAGAGACCCTACCTCTCTTATTTTAAGGCCTCTATGTGAGCCTATTGATACGAACCCCCATAAAATCTGCAATATTTATTTTGTTATACATACCAATGATAGCCTAAGAGTGTAAAATTAAGTAATTTGGCATTCATTTTCCCATCCATGATGTCCTCATAAAAATAAAGAATTTCCAGTCATCCAATTTTGTCACATTGTAAAACATAAACAAATGAACTTCAAACAACTTGATTTTACACTCTTAGGCTATCATTAGCATGTAGAACAAGATGAACTGTTCAGATTTTTCTGTCTTTTTTTTTGGGAGGGGGGTATCTATAGGCTCACATATGAGGCCTCAAAATAAGAGGAAGGGTAGGGTCTCCTCAAGTCACTTGAACTTCATTTTTCCTTGCAACATTTCGTTATAAAAAGTACAGATGTTTCAGTTGTACAAATTTTTAATGTTTTTTAGTTGCAGTGTAGAACAAATTTTAAAAGAATTTGTTCTGCATTCTTAGACTATTTTAGGCATTGTTAATAAAATAAACAAATAGTATCCACTTTTGGCTACTCCTCAAAGTAGCCCAGCTCATTTCTCTCTCCCTCTCTCTCTCTCTCTCTCTCTCTCTCTCTCTATATATATATATATAGGGTAAAAGGGTTATGAGCAACTTGCTCATTTAGTAAATGAGCAATTGATTATGTGGCATGCATGTGATACATTGGACAACTAACCCTTTTAAGGCTTTTCCAATCACATGTATGTCACATCATCAATTGCTTATTTAGTAAATGAGCAAGTTGCTCCTACCCCTTTTTCCCATATATATATATATATATATATATATATATATATATATATATATATATATATATATATATATATATAATATTATAATGGGAGAAGGCCTTAGTGTCATTTGTAAATCTACCACTTTACGTGCATTGCACGTGCAACTCCAACTCTCCCATTATACACTTTATTTACATCTATCAATTTACGTGCATTACACGTATAACTCAAACTCTCTCATTATACTCTTTATTACTTTAAAAATATGTATTTATTAACACGTACTATATTATATTACTTTAAAAACAATATATTGATTAAAACGTGCATCGCACGTGTTAGATACTAGTACAAGGAAAATAAGCTTAGGTTAGAGACTTGGAACATAGGAACATTGACAGAAAAATGCATAGAACTAGCAGTTACCATGAATAGAATGAATATTAATACAGCTTGTGGGTAGGAAAGAAAACTAAAGAGATAGATGGTTTTAACTTACATTATTATACAAGTAAAACTAGAAATAGAAATGGAGTAGGAATTTTAGTAGATAAAAAATTCAAAGAAAAAGTCGTAGGTGTTAAATAGAAAAGGAGATAGAATAATACAAATTAATCTTGTATTAGGAAAAAACATAATTAATATCATTAGTGCTTATGCACCCCAAATAGGATTAGATGCGCAAGCTAAAAATAAATTTTGGGAAGATATGAATGAGATAATTCATGGAGTACCCTTAGGTGAGAAATTATTTATAGGAGATGATTTCAATGGACATGTAGGAGAAGATAACATGGGATCTGAGAGGGTGCATGGTGGACATAGATTTCGACATAAGAACAATGGTGGAGAGGCTATGATAGATTTTACGGTGTCATATGATCTTATACTAGCAAATACTTATTTTAGGAAGAGGGAGAAACATTTGATAACCTTTAAAAGTGAGGCAAATACGAGTCAAAATGTCAAATTGATTTTTTTTTCATTATTAGGAAAGTGAATCATTTGACGTGTAAATATTGTAAAGTTATACCGGGCAGGTGATTAACCACACAACATAAATTAATGGTGTTGGATGTTAAAATCGGAAAACACGTATGTGTGAGGAAGGAAACTAGGGACCCAAGAATTAGGTAGTGGAGCTTGAAGGGAGAGAAACTAGATGTTTTTTGAGATAGCCCTTCAAGGAGCGACATTGAATTGGGAAGGGGAGACAAATATGATGTGAATTAAAATGACTACGTGTATAAGAGAAATCTCAAAGGAGGTATTTGAAGAATCTAAAGGTAAAGGGCTGCAAACTAAAAAAACATGATGGTGGCAAGAAAAAGTCCAAAATATTGTGAGAAAAAAAACAACTTTCAAAATATGGCAAAGAGTAGAAATGTGGAGGATTTGGAGGGATATAAGACAGTTATAAAAGAAGTTAAGAAAGCGGGAAAATATGCAAAAGAAAAAGCTCACAATGATTTATACACGAAATTATGAACAAAAGGAGAAAATAACAACTATAAGCTTGCTAAGTAAAGAGATAGAAAAACAAACAATTTAGATACACTTAGGTATGTTAAGAGTGAGGATTCAAGAGTCTTAGTAAAAGATGAGAAAATTAAGGACATATAGCGAAATTACTTTGAGAAGTTATTAAATGAAAATATTATGGGCAACTTAAATATAGAGAACCCAAGGGAGAGTTGAGAGCATATGTTTTTCCATAGAATTAGGACCTCAGAAGTTTGAAATGCTATAGGAAGGATGAAAATAAGAAAAACTTTAGAATCGGATGGTATATCCATTGAAGTTTGGAAGTGTTTTAAGGATGTAGGAGTGGATTGGCTAATAAAATTATTTAATAAAATTTTGAGGACTAGGAAGATGTCTAATGAATGGAGGAAGAGTATTTGAGTGCCTATATATAAAAATAAAGGAGATATACAAAGTTGCTCCAATTACCGAGGGATTAAATTAATGAGTCGTACAATAAAAATTTGGGAGAGAGTAATCGAACATAGACTGAGACTAAAAACTACAGTGTCTGAGAATCAGTTTGGATTTATGCCTGGGAGGTCAACAATGGAAGCAATTTATGTAATGAGGAGACTTGTGAAAAAATATAGGGAGAATAAGAAAGATCTACATATGGTGTTATAGATCTAGAAAAAACATATGATAAAGTCCCTAGAGATAAAAGAGTAACTATTCAGTATATTGAGGTAATTAAGGATATGTATGAAGGGGCAGAAGACCACAATTAGAACAACCACATGAGAGACCAGTTATTTTTCTATTACAGTAGGTTTACACCAAGGTTCGGTTTTAAGTCCCTACCTCTTTGCTTTGGTTATGGATGAATTGATGCGAGGAATACAAGATGAGGTGTCTTGGTGTATACTTTTTTTCGATGACGTCGTCTTAGTGGACGAGACTATAGCAGAAATCAATGCTAAATTAGAATTGAGGAAAGAAACGTTGGAAGCTAGAGGCTTTAGAATAAGCAGAACTAAAACAGAGTATATAAAGTATAATTTTGGTGATATTTAGAACAAAAGTGAAAAAGTAGTGAAGCTTGATGGGAGATTTATGAAGAAGTTATATATAGGATCCAAGCAGGGTGGTTTAAGTGAAGAAGTGTAGGTGGTATTTTGTATGACAAACGTATACCTTTGAAGTTGAACGAAAAATTTTATAGGACAAATGTTAGACCATCAATGATGTATGGAGTAGAATATTGGAAAACAAAGAAACATGTCCAAAAAATGAGTGTAGCGGAGATGAGGATGCTAACAGGAATGATAGAATTAGAAACGAGCATATACGAGACATAATAAATGTAGCTCATATCCAAGATAAATTAAGAGAGAATGGCCTCAAGTAGTTTGGACATGTTACACGTAGACTTGGTAGTGCTCCCATTATAAAAAGTGATTTAATAAGTACTGATGGTAGAGTTAGGGGTAGGAGAAGACATAAACATACGTGGATAAAAACGGTGAGAAAAGATACGATAGTTTGTGGCCTCACAGAAGATATTGCGCTAAACCGAGCAGAATGGAAAACCAGGATTCATGTAGCCGACCCCAACTAGTTGGGAACAAGACTTTGTTGTTGTTGTATCTTCATGTATGTATGTAAATCTTCAAGAGAGCTCTGAGCTTCTGATAAGGTGGGAGAGCTCAAAGCTCCCCTTCATCATCAAAACATCCTACGACCAATCTGAACCATTAATTGCCTAAACTAGTCTTAAAATGGAGAATCAAGTCTTGAAATTTGTTTGACCTTGCAATTAAAACATTAAGAAATTGTATTGCTTAAATATTTTTATTTTTTATAATGATATAATGAAGGGGAAAAATAAATTCAAATGACTTGATCTTACATGATTAGACAATGTTAGGTATTTAGAACTAAATGAACAGTTCAGATCATTCATAAAATGGCCCTACGATGGCGAATGAGAGAGCTCTGAGCTCTTTTGAAGACCATATATATATATATACATATATATATATATATACATATATATATATATATATATATATATATATGAAAATAATCCTCTACAAGTAGCTTTTACAATAAACAGAGTGGAAACTTCATGCAGAACCATCCGAGTGAGTTTCACTGTTTATCTTGATTTACATCCTAAATTAAGCCAAGTTTAAAGACCAGTAAATTTATTTGTACTACTAAAAATGATTGCCAATTTCTACGGTGTAAGATACAACTGCAGTTGCAAGAAAAATACTTTGGCGAATTTTGGTAAAAGTCCAATCTTGAAGCTACAATGTCAAATTAGCATATTTCAAATGCAATTAGATCACTTTAAAAGGGTATTAAACATCTTGTATTAGGCAAATTGTAGGAATCTCATTGCAAAATGACCCAATCGTAGCATTCCAAACAAACCCACTTGGCTTACTTTTGTATTGATGAGACATGCGTCAATAAATAAAATTGGAACAGAAACCATAATGCTGGTCGAGGATAAGGTCTGGATTATATATTTGTTGTATGCTAATCGATTATCTAGCGTCCCTTAGATGGAAATTCAACCTAGAAATTGAGCAAGCCAAATCTTAGAATTGGAAGTGATGATAAACTCAATTTCAAAGTTACAATGGGATCTTTGGTGGAGTCCTTAGAAAGAGTTAAAAAAAGTAACTTTTTATGTGATGTAATGCCTGTTGTGAGGGATATATTGTTTGTTCTAAGGAAATCATGGTAGCAGAATTGCATGGCAATTTGGCAGATATGAATGCATATGAGGTTTCATTCAAGAACAAGAGGTTCACTCCTATACTATTCACACTACAAATGAGCAAATGGATCACATCCTTCAATTTTTTGTGCAACTGCCCGCATCATTTAGGGAGCCAATATTGTTGTTGTCATTAGCTACTAATACTCTTACACCTTTGGAGGTGCCACTCATCCTAAAACTTCTCCACCACTTCCATGTCCCAAAGAATCAACACTGAATAATAGTGTTGAAACTAATTCCGACACTCATAAAGCCAAGCATGGAATTGAATTTTATTGAATTAAAATAATTATTGAGGGCATGTCCTCAACTCGTGATCAGTTCACACTCACCCCTGGATTCAGACCAGACTGTTTGGCCTAATAACCCTTCTTTTCAATGTTGAAGTTGAAGCCGTAACTATTAATGGTTGACGAGGGTTAGCGACAATTATGTTGTTCAACTGTTTAGATATTTTGTTGTATATTAAAGCTTTACCTCATTTTTGATTTTAGGTGTCATCTTTTTTATATTACTTTTAAAACTTGATATGATATAAAACGTCAACTACTAGCTTCATACTCTATTTTGTCATTTTTCTTGTGTAATGTGTACGTATCTATCACTCGACAAACTTTGAAAAATACTTGAAAGTGGTAATTAGTTCAGACTTATGAGATTTCAACCTTGTAGCCTATTAATGAAAATGTTGTTTGAATAATTTAATATTTGTCGTGAGCTATTGACTGTTGTTGTGTTGATCTGTTGCTAGCTGTCATTTTGAAGACAAGATTCTTATGATTCTTTGGGTTTATTCGTGTAATTGTCGAAGTTTTTGGTTCTTGCTTGCAACCAAAGTTGAGAAGATCAGTACAATGTGTTAGTACAATGTGTTAGGGAATTTTGTTTGAGATTCCCAATGATTTTGGGCTCTAACTCTCTTATGTATATTCAAGACTATAATGATTAGAGGAGCTTGTACTGATAAAGAAATAGGGAAAATGGGATTTCTCTGTGAAGTTGCGTTTACGAGAGGTGCAACGCCACGGAACTCCAAAATGTATTGAGAGGGCAATAGTTATCTCTTCCTTTTACAGTCTATATCCTCAACCTTGTTCTAAATCATTCTGTTAATATATCTTTACACTTGGGTGTCAAAACTTTTTGATACATCCATAATGATATTAAATCTTGTGGATTTTCTTTACATACATTAGGAGACGAAAAGTATTATATAGTTTCAACAGTCAAAACATGTCAATCGAGTACTTTTTCAGACAGATGAACCAAGGTGAAACAGCCATCACTATGCAATTACCTGTAATTCCCAAATTACCAAGCTAGCAAAAAAAATTGCTAGGTTTTGACGAATGCTAACAAAGAATTCAATCTTTTCAAATATACAAGAAAAGAATACTTTCTTTCTAAAATGTTAAAACACTGCAATGTATCTACCCGAGTGACAAGAAAGTTGTAAGTGAAAGGAAGAAAGACAACAATTCTAGAAATGAGAAATCCAACGCTATAGGTATACCAGTTATAACTTTAAAGTCAAAATCATGGTTTCAAATATCAGCATGAATAAGATACAAAACACATTGACCATATCGGATTCCTGATCTGCCCACAAATACTGGATATCAATACCGAGTTCACGACACAATGTTAAAATATAGATACTTATAAGCTTATGACTCAAAATATCAAGGAAATAATTATCAAATTTAAATAAAGTCAACAAACAGTCATAAGTCAATTACAAATTACAATATAGTTATTTATCATAAAACAATAATTTTAAGAAATGTGCCTGTATGAATATTGCTTTATACACTGGAAACATTCATTAAATTATATCCATCATTCCACTTAGAATTTTTTATTGGCATGTTACTCACTTATTCAATGTTCCCTAACGCATCCCTCTTCCACTAATAAACTGTACACTATACTACACACATCTTTGGATCATGGCCCTAATTGGAATTGATGTTTCTTTTAGGTTAAAAAAACTATACGGCAAAACACATGTACCTGAAGCAATTCCAGCAGCTGCACCAGCTGCAACAAGGGCAATCCTCCTTTCCCGATTGTTCTCCATCATTTCTGAACAACCATTTGCACATGATTTGCCAATATCAACACTTGGACCTTCAGGACCTAATGAACAGCCTGTACCCAATGTCACGGCAGCTTGAATGGCTTTTATTGTCGGGAAAATTGCGGCAAGCAAATCAACACTTTGCCTTTGTGAGGATCTTGACTGCTTTATCTGCTCAAAGATTTCAAGTAATCCATGCATCATCCCAACTACTACTCCTCCCGTGACAGGTATTAATAATATTCTATGCCAAGTATCTGCTAGCCTTTGTAAACGGAGCCAAGTTGCCCCCTCATTTGGGGTACCTGCCCAAGCCCATTCATGTATTACATGTACCTAAGTTGAATAATGAAAATGATTTAACAAAATATTGAAAGAAAAAAAGGAGGAAAAAAGGAGAATGTAGAAATAGGTGGTGCAGGAAAAGATGAAGCACAGCAAAAGTTATGAAAAGACCCAATAAAGGTAGTATCAAATGATCAAGTAATGTCTGTGTTAAACAAATGAATACACGTTAAAGAACATAATTAAGGGGATCACCTGAAATTGGATATTAGATCACAGTACCCAATAGAGGAAAATCAAATTAAATTTTCAAAAACAAAAACAAAAACAAAAAAAACAAAAAAAAAACTGAAATAGGAAAGAGATGAGCTCAATTAAGTATAAAAAATGCCAGAAATTGATAGTTAATTAGTTATAATACAAACAAAGTACTTGGATGTACAGTTAACTTAGATATTCTGATCAGCATATTCATACCAAAAGAGATGGTGATCAGGTAGAGATTGGCTGGGAAAGGGAAGCAAATCCAGTTGAACTACTTCCAAACGCAACAAAATTGTCTTATGAAAATAAACATAGAAGAGTTTCTTTTACTATATCAGCTTGATTAGGATATAAAAGCTCTATGCTAATACCATCATGAAAGATTCATGGGCATTCAAGTACTTTTATATGTATTGATTCATCTAAAGAATCTGCTATCCTGTTCAATGAGTGGAGCTGCAAAGCTTGTAGACTTCTATTGGGTAGTTGTGTCGTGCTGGAAACATGTGGAACGCAAGAATCCCACACAGCACTAACTAATTTAGAGTATCAAAATTTTCCCCTTGTGTGTGTCGTGACACAGACTCCATGTTTTGTGCTTTTTAGGTCAAGAGTATTTGGAGTTTCCCATAATGGGTAGACACAAAGGTACCGTTTGAAGTTTTTCAAGTTAATAAAATACACAGAAAAAAATTATTTGATTCCAAAATCCCAACTCATCCATCAGTATGTATCACAAATTTTCCAAATTACAACCAGAAATTTGTCTGGCTTCAAAAAATAATGTTGATAACTAAAGTCGAAGCCCTAAAGATGGGAGAATTTACAATCCAAATATCACCAGTCCAACATTGAAAAAAACAGATGCATACTTACATCTACATCAAAAAGGGCTGGAGCACACATTAGGAAACCATATATCTTCAGGTAGAAAATATCAAAGACTTTTTAATTATTTGTCAACCTATTTATTTTTTTGTTTCTTTTTTGTCAGAGATCCTTCCTAATTCTAAGAGAGATCTTTCTGCCTGCAAATCTTTTATTCCCTCTTAGAGATCTTTCTAAGAGGATGCTACTGAGGATGTTGATGCTTCTAATGCTCTTAATGAGGAAGTTACTGATATTTTTAGTGCCTATTGATACTGCTAATTCTGTTCTTATTGTTGATGCTTCTGAGGACAATATTGCCTTTGAAGATGTTGATCAGTCTGTTCCTCAGGATACTACTACTGGTGCTCCTTCAGTTTTCAATGATCTGAATCTGGAACATTTGGAGGATGACCCTATTTCTACTACAATTGCCTCTATCTCGAATTCGTCCAACTTTCAACAAGAGTACATTACTGGTGTTCTTCTAGTTCAATTCATTCAGGCTGCTAATGAAAGCAATCAGACTAGTGCTTCGGCGATTAATGTTGTGATCTTAGATGCAAATTGATCCATTTGCAGTTCCTCTTGCCGTTCTATCATTTGCTCTGTCTTTTTGATCCCTCCTTAGAGGATGGGATGCTTGTATCCCTTATGCTATGTCTTTGACTTAACTTGCCTGGTACTATCTGGATTATTTTTGTAATACTTTTTGGTTATATATAATTTTGGCTGGAGTCGTACGACTCTATCCTCTTTATCAAAAAAAAAAATTAATTATATGTCAACCAGAGTTGTAAATGTAACACCCCTAGGCACCTCAGACATTCAGATTCCTAACAAGGTGTTTACACGAGCTGGTGCCTACCTCACACCTAGAGCTATGCAACGGAGGTAACCGCCTCAAACACCCGGGAGAGGCACTTTACGGCATCATAAATTCTCTCTTTTAAAACTCATTTCTAATATTATAATGAGAGAAGGCCTTAGTGTCATTTGTAAATCTACCAACACGTGCATCGCACGTGCATAACTAATATGAAGGAGGTCTCAGGTTCGAAGCCCCACTATGTCAAAAAAAAATTACTTTAATTTTTTTTTTATATTGAACATGAATCACATGTGTAAATTACAATCCATCTATCTAACTATAATATAATATATTTACTTACTATTTAATGGAAGAGTTTGTCACGAATAAACAAATTTTAATATTTTTTGTCACAAAAGAAATACCACTTTTGTCACCAAACAAACATGTGCATCGCACGTGCAACTCCAAATCTATTTTTCAATCCGTGCATCGCACGTACACATCAAAGTTTTTCTTTCTTAATTTTTAAAAAACAAGTGTATCGCCCATTCAGCTCCATTTTTTAAAATTAAGGCATTCATCGCATGTGCTAAATACTTTTGACTTACGTGTATCGCACGTTTAACTCCAACTCTTTATCAAAACGTGCATCGCGTGAAAAATACTAGTGTATTATGATTAGAATGAGATGGTTGTAATTTTTGTGAGAAAAAAAGGTTAAATGATTTATAAATGTTATTTTGCTAACCAGAAACTATTTGTTATTTCATACATTTCCAGTGTAGGAATCCAAATGCGCCAGTTAGACTTAATTAAGCTGAACCCACTCATTTACAATACTATTTACTCATTAAAAAGGCACTGTGACAAACAGTTATGATTTGAAGGTTTTGACTTCACAGGAGTCTGGATTATAAGAATAATAAAGTTGTTCTACGATCTAGAGTTTCAATTTCTTACTACTGGATATTTCAAGCATAATACGCAGTTTCTGCTCAAATGCAGGATCTTTTCAACTAATGTGACATACTA
This sequence comes from Hemerocallis citrina, assembly GCA_017893485.1. NCBI lineage: Eukaryota > Viridiplantae > Streptophyta > Magnoliopsida > Asparagales > Asphodelaceae > Hemerocallis > Hemerocallis citrina. The sequence goes on along the minus strand of CM030358.1, from coordinate 135,886,525 downwards.
TAATTTCAAAATAAGCTTTTTTTCCCCTTTTTTTTGTTGCGAACTTTAACGCACCAACTCAAACTACAGAAAAATCACCCCCAAAAAAGAACCCCAAAAATTAAATCTAATCACTAACCCCGCGATTAAAGGTAGCGACGCAAAGCCCAGTAGCCAATCCAAGAAGGCACCCAATCAAGAGCAGCGCCCACTCAGGTGGCGCCCCGTCGGCGAGAAAATCGTGATCCTGTCTGTCCTCATCCGCAATCCCCGACGGCGATCCCGCTCGCTCCAAGTGCCGTCTGCTCAACCTCCTCCCCGACAACGACAGTCCCCGATCTATGTGCCGCAGAAGATCGCCGATCCCGCTCGTTCGAGTAGTCGGAGAGATAGATGAGGGTTGGCCGGTTTCGAGGTCGTGATCGGAGGTAGAGGGGAGCGCGGTGGAGCGGAGGAGCGCGCTGTGGTCGTCGTCGATGGCGGAGGCGCCGCTCGTCATGGAATCCGAGATTGGGGTTAGGGTTTCATTCGAGGTGACTGAAACCCTAGGTTTTGGATCGAGGGGGCAGGGGGTATTTGGAGAGAGATCTGTTTTGGTTTTGGAGGGGGAATAGAGAGAGAGAATTAAATCAAGTTTGGTAGAGAGATGTTAACGAACTACTTCGTCGTGTGACAGCCAACGCGTTTCGTGTCTGGTAATGTAGTGGGTGATAAGCACGTGTAGTAAACGTGTTTCTCCTTTCGCACGTGCTACTCTTTTTTACAAATATCTTGCTACTATAATGGAAGAAGGTCTTAGTGTAATTTGTCCATATTCCAACCCGTGCAACGCACGTGCTGGTAGATTCTTTTTTTTCCCTTTTCATTCCCCAAATTTTCCCACGTGCACAGCACGTGTATAATACTAGCATTTATTCACTAATGCAGAATAAATCTTACATGTTTCAATATTTTTTTTGAGTTAGTTTTGATTTCAATGTTTTTAAGCTAAAAAACGAGGAAACACATATAAGAGCATCCACTGTCATTGGCTAAAAACTCAAAAATTAGAAATCGATTTAGATATATGTCTCACAGTCGTTTGCTAAAAACCTATAATTTAGGATAGAAATGAACAGTATCCTGCTAAACTTAGCAGTGCCTTTAGACAATTGCTAAATATAGGAGAAGGACGATGTTCATCCGTTTGACAAAAGGGATGGATGAAGATACGCCGTCTAGTTAAATAAAAATAATAATAAAAAAGAGACGGATGAAGATCTTCCGCCTCTCGTCGAAAACAATTTTTTTAAAAAAAAATATACTGAAAACACGCCAGACGGATGAAGGTGTTCCGTCTTGTGTGTGTGTGTGTGTGTGTTTTTTTTTATAACAAAAATAAAAATAAAAACACCCAGACGGATGATGTTCATCCGTTTGGTGTGTTTTTTTGATTTTTTAATGATTTTAACCAAAAAAAAAAACCAAAAACTAAAAACCAAAAACACCCAGACGGATGAACATCATCTGTTTGGTGTGTTTTTGACCTTTTCTTTATATATATATATTTTTTTTTGTTTACCGAATACCAAAAAAAAATTACAAAGGCGGAAGATGATCTTTTGTCGCTTCTATTTTTAGACTTGGACAACTGCAGCGTGATCCTTCTATTGCTATTTCTAAATGCTATATATAGCAATGGATATAGAAAACGATAGTGGATGCTCTAACTCAATGCAAAATATTTAAGAAAACAGCAAAGGACAAAGTGGGAATCATTCAATTTCCAATAATCTTTAGTTTTAATCTCTAATCTCTAATATTATCTCTACTACTATAATGGGAGAAGACCTTAGTGTAATTTGTCTATCTACCAACCTGTTCAACGCACGTGCATAACTATTGTAAATGAGGTTTTAGATCAAATCCAGATTACGTCTGAATTTTTACTTTTTAAAAAATTATATTTATTAAGACATGCATCTCAAGTGTAAACTACTAGTAATGTCTTAGACAACCTATAATTTGTAGACAACTAATCATCTAATCTCAACCATATATTTTTAAGTTGGAGTTATATTAACAATTCATTTACTCAACTGTTATTAGTTACCATAATACCTTCAAAGTTTAAATTTATTTACAACATAATTATGTACAAAAGTGTCACGCATATAACATAAAAGTTGGTGCCACTAAAGGTAATTTGTAAATAGTATGTAATGCGTAAAGGGATGTCTCAGGTTCGAGAACTGATTACGTCTTAGTATTTACTTAAATATTTAAAAAAATATTAGGACATGCATCGCATGTGTAGATTACTAGTATACGTTAAACAAACAGATAGATGTGCTATGTTATCTTTTGTGAAAGCATTTATTTTTTCTTGTTGCTCGGAGGGCTAGTTTGGTTGACATAAGATCAATGTTGAAACATAATTTATAAGGAAAAATACGTTATACATGTTTGTTTGCACATACATTTGATGGATTTCTTTTTCACCTCTGACGAAACAGTGGTGATTTTCATCTACAATGGGCAGAGATTTTTCTAAGGTATGAGAGAGGGAAACACCTGAGAACCATTGTTTTCCCATTTTGTTATATTACTAGGTGTGCCGGTGGACACGTGTCTACGGCACGTTGTGGAGCAATGCAACATATAAAAAGTCATGTAAATAGTAAAATATATGCAATTCATTGTAGAAGTACTGAGAAGCCAGACAGATACTATAGTTTAGTTCTGATGAAAAACTTGCTTTGTGTACCAAGGAGAAAAAATATTTGACGATTAACTTTGGTATTCTCGGTATATTCTACTACCAGATGTTAATATAATTCCTGAGATGTACATTATAATAATGTTCATGTATAATATTTGATATATTTACTTTACAGTCTTTAGTTGCATGAATTAGAAATTTTTGTCATGGAGTTTATGTAGCTCAAGTTTGAATAGTAAGACAACAATTAGTTGTAAGCAAAAGTCCATGTTTCCATCAACATATATTGAAAAATAATTGTAAATAGGAGTGTAAAATCCAACTTTTTAGAACTTTGAGAGTGTAAAATGATGAAATTTAACTTTTGATGAGATATTTGCTACTTTGAATATAACTTTAGAGGCTGAAATTACCCAAGTGAATATCTATTTACATTTTCCATTGCATTTGAAATCAGTAAGCGAACTCAGGAAAATTTTCTATATGAGCAATTAAAAGAAATATAAAAAAATTGAATATTCCGGTAATTTACAAACATGAAATCTGAAAATCAATTTATGGGTTGAGAGAGAGAGAGAAATCTGAAAAGGTGAAGAGAGTAGAGAGAAATAGTAATAAAGTGAGGAAGAATTTAGTTTTAGGGCAGAAAATGTCATTTGGAAGGGTGGATCAGAGCCATTGATTTGTTTCAATTGAAGAATAACTACTTGATCTTGTAAAATAATGGAGACGATGCTAGAAAGTAAAAGAGACAAGAGAATAGAGTATAATTTGTATTCAAATGATTTCTTTTTCTTTTTTTTAGCACTCCCAAATGATTCATCTAAAGGCCTATTTATAGGCTTACAAAAGAAGTTGAAAGGACAAACATGGAGTAAATGGTGAGTGGAGAACATGGAGATCATGTGGTTAGTGGAGAAAATGGGATAATGGAGAGACATTCACATTAATTGATTTTTTAACACTCCCCCTTGAATGTCTCGTAATTGTGGATAAGAATATGTCTCGATACTGCCTCATTAAAAACCTTACCAAGAAAACCCAATGGGACAAAACTTGGTGAAGGAAAAAAGAGTGCAGTGCATATCTTTTCTCCCCCTGAAAAGATCATCCTTTTAGATCTTTCAAACGACGCATCCCAATCATGTTTACCATCTTTTCAAATGTTGTCGTGGGTAGAGCCTTAGTGAACAAATCTGCTAGATTCTCACTTGACTTTATCTACTGAACACTTATTTCACCCTTTTGTTGAAGATCATGAGTGAAGAAGAACTTTGGTGAGATTTGCTTCGTTTTATCACCTTTGATGTAGCCATCCTTTAGCTGAGCTATGCATGCTGTATTATCTTCAAATAAGATTGTGGGGATATTTTTATTGACTGAAAGGCCACACGTTTCCCGGATATATTGAGATATCGACCTCAACCAAACACATTCACGACTTGCCTCGTGGATTGCCAATATTTCTGCATGATTAGTTGAAGTTGCTACTAGTGTTTGCTTTGTAGAACGCCATGAAATTGCTGTTCCTCCGCAGGTGAACACATATCATGATTGAGATCGGGCTTTATGTGGATCAGATAAATATCCTGCATCTGCATACCCAATTAAATCTGAATTGGACAGGTTAGAATAATACAAGCCCATATCCATGGTCCCTCGAAGATATCTAAATATATGTTTCACACCATTCCAATGTCTTCGAGTTGGTGAGGAACTATATCTTGCCAATAAATTTACCGCAAAAGATATATCAGGACGTGTATTGTTAGCAAGATACATCAATGCTCCAATGGCACTAAGATATGGTAATTTAGGACCAATTAGTTCTTCATGTTCCTCACGAGGTCTAAACACATCTTTATTAACATTTAATGACCTCACTACCATGGGAGTACTTAAGGGATGAGCTTTATCCATGTAAAACCTTTTAAGTACTTTTTCCAGATAAGTGGATTGATGCAAGAAAATCCCATCTTTCAAATGTTCAGTTTGAAGACCTAAACAATATCTTGTTTTTCCAAGGTCTTTCATTTCAAATTCTCTCTTTAAACATTGCACGGCTTGTAATAACTCTTCAGGAGTTCCGATGATATTTAAATCATCAACATAAACAACAATTATAACAAATTTTGATCCTAAACCTTTTATAAACACACATGGGCATATAGGATCATTATTATAACCATCTTTTATTAAAAATTCACTCAGACGGTTATACCACATCCGTCCTGATTGTTTTAATCCATATAATGCTTTGTTTAACTTGACTGAGTAAATTTCCCGAGAATTATCATTATGTGCTTCTGGCACTTTAAATCCTTCAGGGATTTTCATATATATATCATGGTCTAACGAACCATACAAATAGGCCGTGACCACATCCATGAGACGCATTTCAAGTCTTTCATGCACTGCCAGACATATCAAATATCGAAATGTTATTGCATCCACCACAGGAGAATATGTCTCTTCATAATCAACACCAGACATCTGGGTAAAACCTTGTGCGACAAGCCGTGCTTTATATCTAGTAATCTCAATTCGTTCATTTCTTTTTCGTACAAATACCCATTTATAGCCTACTGGTTTGATCTCTTTTGGTGTTCGGACTACAGATCCAAAAACTCCTCGTTTTTCAAACGAGTCTAATTCAGACTTAATTGCCTCTTTCCATTTTGGCCAATCATTTCTATTTCTACACTCTTCCACAGAGGTAGGTTCATGATCCTCGTTTTCATTTATGATATCGCGCGCTATATTATATACAAAAATACTGTCGACAATTATATTATTCCGGTTCCATCTTCTTCCCGTAATGACATAGTTAACCGAGATCTCTTCATTTTCATTAATTTCAGGTACCTGATTCTCTTTATTATTAACTATGTCAATGGTCTCTTCTGGAGAGACATCATCGATTTGACAATCATGGTTATTTGCTCCTTTTCTTTTTCGAGGATATTTATCTTTGGAACGAAGTGGTCTACCACGCTTCAAGCGTGCCTTAGACTCACTAGCAATTATAGGTTGTCCTTCAGGGACATCAATTTTGATAGGAGCATTTACAGCTGGAATATGAGATTTTGTTATTCTTTTGTGGTCATTAAATGCGTCTGGCAGTTGATTTGCAATACCTTGCAAATGAATTATCCTTTGAACTTCTAATTCACTTTCTTTTGTTCGAGGATCTAAACATTTCAATGATAATTCATTCCATGAAATCTCTTTTTCCAACTGTTTATTATCTCCCCCTAATGTTGGGAATAGTGATTCATCAAAGTGACAATCTGCAAACCTTGCAGTAAACAAATCTCCAGTTGTTGGTTCAATATACTTGATTATAGATGGAGATTCATACCCAACATATATTCCCGTCCTCCTTTGAGGTCCCATTTTTGTGCGTTGTGGTGGATTAATTGGGACATATACTGCATATCCGTAAATTCGTAAATGGGAAATATTTGGTTCCTGACCATGAACCAATTGTAAGGGAGAATTATCATTATAACTGGTTGGCCGGATGCGTATAAGTTGTGTTGCATGTAAAACAGCATGTCCCCAAGCCCAAACGGGGAGATTTGATTTCATAAGCATTGGTCTAGCAATCCATTGGATCCGTTTTATAAATGATTCTGCCAAACCATTTTGAGTGTGAACATAGGCTACTGGATGTTCCACTTTTATCCCAATTGACATACAATAATTCATAAAAGATTGGGATGTAAATTCACCAGCATTATCAAGACGAATTGTCTTTATCGGATAATCAGAAAAATGTGCCCGCAACTGAATTATTTGTGCAAGTAATCTTGCAAAAGCCAAATTACAAGATGATAATAAACACACATGTGACCATCGAGTTGATGCATCAATTAGAACCATAAAATACCGAAACGGTCCACATGGGGGATGAATCGGACCACATATATCACCATGAATTCGTTCTAAAAATGACAGTGATTCGTTCTTTATTTTGGCTGGTGAGGGCCTTGTAATTAACTTTCCTTTGGAACAAGCAACACAAGGAAATTCATGGAATTGAAAAATCTTCTGGTTTTTTAATGAATGACCATATGATTTCTCAATAATTTTCCGCATCATCGTTGAACCGGGATGACCTAACCGATCATGCCAAACCTTAAATATATCTGTAAACTTCATATTTATTGTATTATATGATTCAACTATTCTTATAGTTGTATAATACAATCCAGATGAGAAAGCTGGTAATTTTTCTAACATACACTTTTTGCCCATTATATTTGAGGTAATACAAAGATATTCAATACTTCTTTCATTCATAGTCTCAATATGATATCCATTTAGACGAATATCTTTAAAACTTAATAAGTTTCTTTGAGACTTAGGCGAAAATAATGCATTTTCAATTATGAATTTTGTGCCTTCTGGCATTATAAAATTTGCTCTTCCGGAGCCTTCAATTATCTTTGCACAGCCTGATATGGTATTGACATGTGCTTGATCATTTCTCATATTAGAAAAATATTTCTTATCTTTAAGAATGGTGTGGGTAGTAGCACTGTCTGCAAGACATATATCCTCAACTTGGATCTTGGATTGATACATATTCATAATCTAGATAAAGAAAGAAAAAAGAATGCGAATAAATAAACTTGAAAACAATATAAAGCATGAAGAATGACATTAATTTGAAAATAAAATTAAGCTAAAGAAAAACTTTAACAAAACTGAAACAAACTGAAATAAAACATAGTTCATAGCAAACTTAAATATAGAAACAAAATAACAAGCTGAAAGAAACTTCAAATATCATAAGCATCTTGATCACTTCTGGTCACTTCCATCTTCAGGATGGATAAGAAAATCAGCTGCATCCAGGTGCATCAAATCATCGAGGCCTTCGGTGAAATCATTGGAGTCGTCAGTAATGAAATTTGCTTCAACATTCTTTCCTTTGTTCTTCAACGACTCTTGATAAAGATCAACAAAATGCTTGGGAATACGACAAGTACGCGACCAATGGCCTTGCATCCCGCATCGGTGGCAGATGCTTTCCTTCATCTTCTTATTCATGCCACCATCATTGTTTCCTCGTGATTCATCCCTAACATTGTGGTTACTTCGACCACCGGGGAAATAATCTCTTCCTCTTCCTCGTCCACGTCCACGTCCACGTTCGCGGCCTCGGCCACTACCACGACCACGATTATTATTGAATGCTATCACATTCACTTCAGGGAATGGAGCAGAGCTAGTAGGACGAGACTCATGATTTTTCATCAATAACTCATTATTTTGCTCAGCAACAAGAAGACAAGATATCAAATTTCCGTATTTTGTAAAACCCTTTTCACGGTATTGTTGTTGCAAGAGCACATTAGATGCATGAAACGTGGATAACGTTTTTTCCATCATATCAGAATCAGTAACAGTTTCACCACATAATTTCATTTGTGAATTGATTCGAAAAATAACCGAGTTATGCTCACTAACAGATTTAAAATCTTGAAAACGGAGATGCATCCAGTCGTAACGTGCTTTCAGAAGAATCACAGTTTTCTGATGATCATACCTCTCTTTCAGTGATTTCCAAAGATCTGCAGGATCTTTGACTGTGAGGTATTCAACTTTCAACCCCTCATGAAGGTGATAGCGAAAAAATATCATTGCCTTCGCCTTATCTTGGTTGGATGTTTCTTTTGATTCATCAATTGTCTCCTTGAGACCTTTAGCATCCAAATGGATCTCCGCTTCCAACACCCACGACAAATAATTCTTGTCGGTAATATCAAGAGCTTCAAATTCAAGCTTGACAATGTTCGACATGATGAAACTATATGTATATATATATATAAAATGCAATTAGAAAAAAAAAACTTAGATTAAACTATAACTTTTCTGATACACAAGATCCAAATGAATGGCGAGTGTAGAGCATACTTAGTTATAGTGACCTTAATATTATAATATGAATATAAAAGTAATGCTATAACTTTTCTGATACACAAGATCCAAATTAATAGCGAGTGTAGAGCATACTTAGTTATAGTGACCTTAATATTATAATATGAGTATAAAAAAAATGCAATACCTTTTCTGATACACAAGATCCAAATGAATGGCGAGTGTAGAGCATACTTAGTTATAATGACCTTAATATTATAATATGAGTATATAAAAAAAAAATACCTCGAATAGTTGAAGTAGAGCCTCGTGCTGATAACGTCTTGTAAAATAATGGAGACGATGCTAGAAAGTAAAAGAGACAAGAGAATAGAGTATAATTTGTATTCAAATGATTTTCTTTTCTTTTTTTTAGCACTCCCAAATGATTCATCTAAAGGCCTATTTATAGGCTTACAAAAGAAGTTGAAAGGACAAACATGGAGTAAATGTGAGTGGAGAACATGGAGATCATGGGGTTAATGGAGAAAATGGGATAATGGAGAGACATTCACATTAATTGATTTTTTAACACTTGATAGTTTTTTTTTTCAAATTGTCAAGTGATTTATTATATAAATTGTTTCCCTCCTTTTGTATGGTTTTATCTCTCTTCTTTATGCTGACCTTATCCATAAAATTATTTTTTTGTATTAGACAGGTCTTCACCACTATCAATTTTCTCCTTCTATGCACCACATAATCTCCATCATTTCTCTTTCATCACCCATATTTCAACTTTGGTTCCAACTTCCAATTTGTAATTGAACTCTAATTTAGGCCATATTTCTACAAGATTAGTGGCTAAACAAGTAAGAATTGCTGCTTGAAAGCTAACAATTCGAAAGGAAAACATTGCATAACCCTTTTTTTCTTGGTCTTTTATTTTGATATTGCCATGCAATTTTTTGTTATGACAGTTTAGAAGTTGATCCCCAATTAAACTTTTTTTTAATCTTAAGATGCATATAGGTTATAGAGGTTCATGAATAAGAACTCGGAAGGAAAAATCATGGCCAATCAGGACCCGTGCGATTCCCGCACGAATGTCGGAGATCCTAAAAGGCAAAACTGTCCTTTTACGACGACTGCAGGTACACAACAAGAATATGGGCTACTCACATACGCACCACCCCAACTCAGTCCATAAATAAAGACAAATTGCATTCCAATTGTGAGAGATTGACTAGCCATTTATGGTTGATAATCAAATCTCATAAAATCAGTGAGATAATTAATCGATCATACCCTTAATCAAAGGGATTTAACAAATCATTTAAGAAATTCATCCCTAATTGTACCTCCACATGCCTATAAATATAGATCCATATCCTTAGTTATAGGTAATCAACATTTTGCCCAATAAACACAGTTTTTCACTTCTGGTTATCAACTTGATCGTCAAAGAGTCTGTTGTCGAGATAACTCCCGATGTTTCAGGTTGTTCTTGCAGACTTCCAGTTCCCACCACCCAGCGCAACAACCACCACATCCACATATCTCCTCAAATACGAGTCGCACATCAAGATTTAATCGACTACCAAGATCCAATATTTTCTCATCTCAAAGAACTCATTATCTGATTACTACAAAAAAAAAACAAACAAACAAACTGCATCAAGACCCAACATGAAAGTGTTATTTTCTAAAATTAACACTTGGGTTTTATTGGGATTTTCATTTAAAGGGCAATTTCACCCAATTCTTGGATCTAAATTGAAAAATTTGTAAATGTTGTTTGCATTTTTTGTGGCTAATGATAAACTCCCCATATTTCTAAAGTGGTGAGAACACTTACTACAGTCATTTTCATTATTTTCATAGTGGAATTACAACCCACAAAATCCCAAAACTTTGTCACCTCTAAATCATGCAACAATTGCAACTCATTCTAACAACTTATCCCAACAACTTCAATATTTGAAGTTATTTTCTAGAATTTACTTTTCTAATAGTGTTTTTCAAAAGGTTGAATTGATTTACACCCAGGGGCGGCTGGGGGTGGGCGAGTGGTGCAAGCGCATAGACCCCCCAATTTTGAAGGGCTCCAAAAATTCAGTATACTATATGAATATTTATTAAGTAAGAGAAAAAAAAATTGTATTTAAATTTGGGTTTGTAGCTCATTTGGTTAAGGCTCATCAAAGATATTAAAGGAACTTGGGTTCGAATCACATATGGTCGGTTATGGTTGCATCAGCGGAAAGAAGTTTTTCAAAACTAAAACTATTGAAATCTTACTTGCGATCAACCATATCGCAAGAAAGATTAAATGAATTGACTTTGATTTCGATTGAAAATGAGTTTTTAGAAAAGCTTGATTATGAATGTTTAATTGATGATTTTTCTTCTAAGAATGCAAAAAGATCAAATTTTAGAAATTAGTAATGGACTAGGCACTAGCTGTCATTTTTTCTCTCTTTTGGTAAAGTCTAGTAATAGTTTCAATTGTTGAAGCTCCAATGGAAATACCCAGTAATTTGCAGGTTAGTTTTTATCGTTACTTTTAGCTTAGTCATTGTGTGACTACTACTCATTTGGGCACTGATTCTCTTATTATTTGTCCTCATGAAGAGATGATTGTAGGAAATTTTGAGATAACTTTGACGGTCAATCTTTTATCTAAAACATGTTCATTATAACTGTAATGTTTAAACATTTGTTTTAGAGCCTTGGTGATTTTGTTTGGTAACTACATATGGATTCAGTTATAATAGGAAATTAGAATTATATTTTAAAATATACTTTTTTTAACATCTTAGTTATATTTTGCTTTAGGAGAACAATCAAGCCATAAAACAACAAATCAATAATAAATTTTCTTATTTTAGGACTCAATCTTAAGTTTCGCAAATGGACTTTGATTTCTCAGCACCGGCCCTGTTTACACCCAACCAAAACATCCCGTAAATATTGTAACCAATGCCACTTTTCTTTTGTTAATAGTAGTATAAATATTGTCAATGTTGGACTATTGTTTGCATAAAACGAGTCTCTCTCTCTAGAACTTGCAGAGAAAGAACCCCCCAAAAAATAAAATAAAATAAAATAAAATAAAATTTGAAGAAAACTTAGATCTGAAGTTGGAGGGGACGGCGGCTAGGGTTTGTCGCCCCTTCCCGTTTGCCTTGATCTCTCCTTTATTATCTCCTTCTACAACCTCTCACGCTGACTCACCTCCTCCCTCCTCCGCTCCATTCCGTAGTTCCTCCCACCGCCCCCCGTCTCCACACCAGTCCCCCGCTCCAGCCTCGTCGCCACTGACCCCACCTGCTTCTCCATTAACCGTGACTACGGTCAGTTCACTTCGCCGTGTCTGCGGTGGCTACTATCCGGTGAATCGCCGTGCCACCGCTGTGGTGGGTGCTCGAGAGTTCCTCTTTGGGATACAGTGTCTGTATGCGGGAGGAGGCTGGAGATGGAAGATGCTTTTGCTATAGTGCCATGGTTTCCTGAGTTTCCGCTAATAATGGAGAGGAATTGAAGAAACAGTAGGAGAGTGCATTTACTAATTGCTTTATGAAAGAAGATGATGAGGTTGGAGGCAAAGTAACTATTGGTGCTAGTTGTGTGTCATCAGAACCTCTTGCTCCAGAGACTATCGGTTCTACTGCAGTTGTTGCTTTTAGCGAACCTGTAACACCCCGAATTTCAAAATACAACTGAACTCGAAGTTCCACAGGATCTTTACACTTCGTTCATACAATTTTACAAGGAAATAAAAACTTTTCTTTCATCAGAGTTACATTACACTTTTACATCATTATAGCGGAAGAAATTTTACAATAAATTACATGAAACAATATTTAAATCAATCTTGAGCAGCATGTATACTTCAATGTGTCAAGCATCTTTATCCTGCATATAAAACTGTGGGCGCGTCAGTTCATTCAACTGACGAAATGTTATACACGGCCATCCTCTCTATGTCAGAAACAGTATAACGATTCTCATTACTTAACAAACCACAAACTTGTCACGATCAAAGCTAAAGGGACTATCCTGTTGATGCTGTATTGTGAATGTGCACTTAGTCCTTAATACATTTATTTGTATTATATGACACTAATGCGCACTTGTTCAGAGTCTATGCAGCCCATACTACATAGGTCCGAGGGCAAATGATGACTTGGATCTGGAATGTAACCTCTCAGCATAGACACATGAAAGACATTGTGCATCTGAGACAACTCTTCCAGTAACTTAAGCCGGAAAGCAGTTTTCCCGATTCTTTTCAATATCTTATACGGGCCTATGAACCTCAGGGCTAACTTTCCACCCTTGCCGAATCAGATCACGCCTTTGCTGGGCGATACCTTCAGAAAGACAAAGTCACCAACTTAAAACTCAAGGTCCCTCCTCCGGTTGTCTGCATAGCTCTTCTGCCTACTCTGAGCTTCCACCAATCTCTTCCTGATCAGATCAATCTTTTCAGAGGTCTGCTGCACAATCTCAGGCCCAAACATCTGACGCTCCCCAACTTCGAACCAACAGACAGGCGTCCTGCACTTCCTGCCATACAAAGTCTCGTATGGCGCCATACCAATGCTAGTATGAAAACTGCTGTTGTAGGCAAACTCCACCAAAGGTAAATGCCTTTACCAACTACCTCCAAAGTCTAGTACACAGCACCGAAGCATGTTCTCAAGAATACGGTTGACTCTCTCGGTCTGCCCATCGGTCTCAGGATGAAAAGCAGTGCTTAAATCTGTCTTGGTACCCAGAGCTGTCTGAAGACTCCTCCAGAAATGCGAAGTAAACCGCGCATCTCGATCAGACACAATGGTTAGCGAAACACCATGAAGCCTGACGATCTCACCAACATACATTTCAGCCAACTTGTCCATCGAAGCAGTGAGTTTCATCGCCAAGAAGTGAGTGGACTTGTTTAGTCGATCGACTATGACCCAAATCGCATCATTGCCTTTAGGACTCTTAGGCAAACCCGTGATGAAATTCATATTGATGTAATCCCACTTCTATTTTGGAATAGGTAACGGTTGCAATAGACCACTGGGTTTCTAATTTTCGACTTTGACTTGTTGACAAATCTCACACATCGACACAAATTTAGCCACATCCCGCTTCAAACTTGACCACCAGAAATGTTGTTTAATGTCTTTATACATCTTGGTACTCTCGGGATGTACAGACAAAAGAGTAGCATGTTCCTCCTGAAGAATACTTTCTTTCAAGTCCGACTGATCTAGAACACATAGCATCTCTCCAAACCACAGCACTTCATCCCTGATTTGAAATCCGGGCAACTTGCCAGCACCAACCTGCTCCATCATCTTCTGAATCTCTGCATCTTCCTTTTGACTTGCAATAATCCTTTCATTCAGCGTCAGTTGAAGCCTCAACTGAGCTAAAGATGATCCCAAGCCTTGCAGAACAACTTCAATTCCAGTCCGATCCAACTCCTCTGCCAGCTGCCTTAGAGTTGTAATCAAACTCGCCAGACTGCTCTTGCGGCTAAGTGCATCAGCAACAACATTAGCCTTCCCAGGGTGATACTTAATCTCCGGACAAATGTCCTCAAGTACCTCTAGCCATCTCCTTTGCCTTAGGTTTAGATCCTTCTGCTGATAGATATACTTCAAGCTTTTATGGTATGTGTACATGTTCAGCTTCTCGCCATACACATAATGTCTCCATTTCTTTAAGGCGAAGATAATCACAGCCAACTCCAGATCATGAGTCAGATAATTCTTCTCATACAGTCTTAGTTGCCTAGACCCATAAGCGATTACTTTTTCTTCTTGCATTAAGACACAACCAAGCCCACGATGTGAAGTATCGCTGTAGACATCATATTCAACACTTGCTATAGGCAAAAGCCAAAATGGGTGCAATAGTCAGCCTCTCTTTCAATTCTTGAAAGCTTGCCTCGCACTGTTCGGTCCATTTGATGTTCACATTCTTCTTGGTCAGACCAGTGAGCGGTACGGCTATCTGAGCGTAGCCCTGGATGAATCTCCTGTAATATCTAGTTAACCCAAGAAAACTCCTGATTTCCTTCACTATAGTAGGCCTTGCCCAATCTCTCACTGCCTCTATCTTCTGAGGATCAGTTACCACTCCCTCCTTAGAAAGGATGTGACCTAGGAATGCCACTTCAGATTTCCAGAAATTGCACTTGGGCAACTTGGCATACAACTCCTGCTCCTGAAGCTTCCTCAAAAATGCTGCCAGATGCTTCGTGTGCTCCTCCTCCGACTTGGAGTACACGAGAATATCGTCGATAAACACCACGATGAAAGAATCAATGAACGGCCTCAGAACTCTGTTCATCATGTCCATGAAGATGGCAGGCGCATTCGTCACTCCAAACGGCATAACTAAGAATTCATAATGCCTGTGTCGAGTTCTAAACGCGGTCTTATGCACATCTTCAGCTTTCACTTGAACTTGATGATATTCTGATCGAAGATCTATTTTGGAGAAAACAGCTGCTCCTTATAGACGATCGAACAAGTCATCAATTCGTGGAATCAGATATTTATTCTGAATAGTGACCTTATTCAGCTCTCGGTAATCGATGCACATCCTCATCGAACCATCCTTCTTCTTTACCAAAAGCACCGGCGCTTCCCAAGGTGACGCACTCGTTTGAATAAAGCCCTTCTCCAACAGTTCCTCAATCTGCCGTTTGATCTCGTCCTGCTCCACAGGTGCCATCCTATACGGTGCCTTAGAAACAGGTGCACTCCCTGGCTGAAAAGTGATGCTGAACTCCACATCACGATGCGGGGGTAACACAGGCAAATCTTTCAAGAACACAGTCGGATAATCCCGAACCACAGGAATCTGCTGCACCTCCACAGGAATCCCTCTCTTCTGGCTGATAGCAGCAACTAAATCTGAACATCTCCTCTTTCCTTGGAAAGTGACTTCAGGTCCACCTGGAGCCTTCACTGTTACTGTCTTGGTCTTGCACTCGATGTTCGCACTGTACATCGACATCCAATCAATGCCAATGATAACATTGACTTCCAAAACATTCAGCTGATCGGATCGATCCCGAAAATTCGATCTCCAATCACGATCTCGCAGTCAGCATAGTACCGATCAGTGGTTACAGTCTCCCCTGACGGAGTAGCTACTGCTAAAACCTTGCATAGAAATATCTTCGGTTCGACTCCCAGAACTTTAGCAAATTTAGGTGATACAAAAGTATGAGAGGACCCAGTATCGAACAAAACAACAGCTTTCTTTCCATTCAAAATAAGTTCTCCTGTTACATAACATACACTCGTCATATAACAGTTCACTAATTAACGGGAAAAAGAGACAACAGAAAATATTCCTAAACATCCTCCCTCGTACCAGTGATGACGTGATCCACCTCATCAGCGTCAGCTTCAGTCAAGGCAAATACTCGCCCCTGCTGGTACGACTTCTTTCCGGTCTACTGAGTTGGCCCATTACGGACGACATCCTGCAGTTTGGGGCAATGAAACTTGTAGTGTCCTGTCTCTCCACAGTTGAAACAAGTCACTGGAGGTCTCGCCCAAGTATTTCCAGGTCTTCCTGCCACTTGAACAGCGTTCGCACCCGTAGGCTTGAACCTTTGAGCCGGTGGCTGTCCCCTGACATTGCCAGCAACTGCGGGTCTCTTACCCACATTCCAGTTGTTCCTCCAATTCTGAACAGCATGGAACTGCTCCATGTCCGCCTCCGTAGCTGCCGCTGGTTTGACTAGCTTGTCAAACCTTCTGATACCGAGGGGTATCATCCTGGTTCTCAGACTTGGCCTCAAACCATACTCGAACTTACGAGCCTTCTTCGTCTAATCCATAATTCGGGAGCATACCTTGAGAGATGAGTGAATCTGGTCTCATACTCCCTAACTGACAGGCCGTCCTGTTGTAGCGACAGAAACTCCATGGCCTTCTTCTTCTGGACGTCTGAGGGAAAATAATGACTACGGAATTCCTCCAAGAATTCCTCCCAGCCAAGAACC
Source organism: Hemerocallis citrina (assembly GCA_017893485.1). Lineage (NCBI taxonomy): Eukaryota > Viridiplantae > Streptophyta > Magnoliopsida > Asparagales > Asphodelaceae > Hemerocallis > Hemerocallis citrina. The sequence goes on along the minus strand of CM030358.1, from coordinate 135,869,951 downwards.
AAGTCTCTCATCGTCCGCTTCATCGACTGCCACCATACAGCCGCATCCTTCTCGAATTATAGAGTCGTCAACTTCACCTTGCTGCCCTCCAGAGTCTCCAAGAATTCGAAGATAGTCTCTATCTGTCGGATCCAATTGTCAGCCGTGTCAGGGTCTGACTTCCCCTCAAACATCAGTGGTTTCATCCGTTTAAATGATTCCACGAGTTTGATTGCTTTGGGTATTGAATTCGCAGGCACCCTTCCCTGATTTTGATTCATGACAACGATATTGAGTGTCTGATAGACCCTCGCTAGCTCCGTTTCCAAGTCCAGACCTTCACCATTTCGAGCTCGTCTTCCAGCCATATTCTGATGCAAAAATCCATTAAATTCGAAGTATAAAACATGAACTTTTAAGTCAACATTTTCATTTCATTGAATTTCAAACTTTATACATTTGAATTTAAAACATTTCTGACATCAAAATGAAAACAGTAGATGATACAACGGTCTAACTCCTACGGTTCCTCTTGGCTTCACGAAGCCCTTCCCGTAGTTCCTCCACTTCCTCCTTTAGTACATCGGTCATATTTTTTCTCTTCTCGAGTTTCCAAACATGATGACTGAGAACTGCAAAATCATCCTTGCGCTTTGCCAACTGAGCCTCTAGTAGTCCGACTCTCTCCCGTAGAGTCTCTACCTGCCTCTGAAGAGACACAAGGAGAATACCCGGAACCGGTTCCTCTTCGTTAGAAGAATCATCAGATGAATCCGGAGGTGGAGTGATCTCTCGGAACTCAGGACATAGCTCTTCCACTTCTTCGGGATCTTCCTCGTCTGAATCAGCTTGCCCGGGGTAGTAATCTTTCTCAATGATGTGCCAATTGTCATCTCCAGCTAGGTCGAAGTGGTCCGTCATCTTAAAGATAGAGAGGAACAACACAAATTTAAGTGACTTACATTTAAATCTCTAGACTCAACACACACTCTAATGTCCACTTCTAGGGTGTCGTTCCTTATAAACTTGTACTGTTTAGAAGCGTAGCTCTGATACCACTCTGTAACACCCCGAATTCCAAAATACAACTGAATTCGAAGTTCCACAGGATCTTTACACTTCTTTCGTACAATTTTACAAGGAAATAAAAAAATTTCTTTCACCAGAGTTACATTACACTTTTACATCATTACAGCGGAAGCAATTTTACAATAAATTACATGAAACAACATTTAAATCAATCTTGAGCAGCATGTATACTTCAATGTGTCAAGCATCTTTAACCTGCATATAAAACTGTGGGCGCGTCAGTTCATTCAACTGACGAAATATTATACACGGTCATTCTCTCTATGCCGGAAACAGTATAACGATTCTCATTACTTAACAAACCACAAACTTGTCACGATCAAAGCTAAAAGGAATATCCTATTGATGTCGTGTTGTGAATGTATACTTAGTCCTTAATGCATTTATTTGTATTTGTAATATCCCGGACGGATATTACATTGTATAAATTATTATTTTATTATTATTTTGTTTTAAATTCCAGAATGGAAGTTTGTGGTGGATGACACCCAGTTTTGTTCAAAAACATTATCTGTACACATATTCCAGTCTGTATACACCCGTATTGTATCAAATTGGTACCGTGATCTTCCGAACTGATAATAAAATTTATTTTATTATTATTTTCAAAATTAAATTATTTTTATACGAATTATGCGAAGATTTTCGGTATACACATATATACATACATATGTGTGTTGTAGCAAATTAGTACATTGTACAAATTATATAGTGTGTATTTTTGGACAAAATACTTCTCTTTGTCATGACAAATTAAGTTAGATGGTTAAGTTTTAAGGAAAAACTAAACCTAGGATTAAGTGTGCATGAGAGAATTAGGAGTTGTTCTTCTAGAAACCCTCTCTCTTCCACCTCACCCTCACACCCATACCTCCACCTCACCCTTTCCCATCCCTAGTGAGGCCGGCCATACCTTGCCCAAGGGGCATTTTGCAAAATGCCTTGGTGCATTTTGCACTCTCCACCTTCTCCTTCATCCTATAAATACCCCCTCCCACTTCACATCTTGTCTCTTTTTACAAGAACAAAAAAAAAAAGAAAGGAAAAGAAAGAGAGAACAAACCTCTAACTTGAGAGTTTTCATTGTAGGTTTCCATAGGAGTTTTCCTATGAGCTAAGGGGAAGGAGAAGGGTAGCAAGCTAGTTCTTCCTTCCAGGAAAATTTAGGTTGGGGTTCTCCATTTCTTTTGTTCTCCTTGTTTGATGTTGTTTTCCTTATGTGTTATTTTTGGTTCTTTTATGGATTTGTTGGTTGTACAGTTGCTTTTGGGTGTATGGTTGTGTTAAACAAATTGGAACTAAGTTTTGCTTGGATAAAAGGATGATGGAACCTAATAAAGAACATAAAGCTTGATTCTTGGATTGTTGTAACTTTGTTCTTGTTGTTGTTATTGGACTAAATGAACATAAACATATGGTGATTTGTATACATACCCATATATGGGTTGTAGGATTTGACTTGGACATATGCATGTGAATATTTTTGTACAAACCCATTTGGGATGTAGAACTCAAAAGAGGACTTTTGGCATAAGCACATAGTAGAATTATTACATACCCTTGGGGTTGTAGAACTCAATAAAAAATGAGTCTTTATTTATTTATTGTTCTCTACTTGATTATTTATCAATCTTGCTAACTTTTGAAAGGGTAACTTGTTGTACGTAGGAACTAAGTGGTTAAAGAAAGGAATGTTATGTAGGACTTGTAATTTATAAAGAAAGTAGATTTTTGTAGTATTGTAGTTCATAAAGTTGGATTCTTTTGTAATGTTTTTGGACTTGTAATTCATAAAGATAAGAAGTCTTGTATTAGCTAGTAAAGATCATGCTTAAGTAGTAATAAATGTTTATGCTTAAGTGTAAGAAAAGTAGTAGTAGATATTTATGCTTAAGTGTAAGTAAAGTAGTAGTAGATGTTTATGCTTAAATATAAGTAAAGGTTAATGTTTATTTTATATACCATGCTTAGATTGTTGTAGGAAGTCCATGTTATTAATATCTACCATGTGGTAGGAAAGCTATGTTTATGTTGCCTACCATGTTGCAGGAGAGCTAAGTTTATATTGTCTACCATGTTGTAGGAAGTTCATGTCTATGTTGTATTCATGCTAGAATTGTTATAGGTTGATGTTATGTATGTACACCATGATAGATTATTATAGGTTGATGTTTATGTTATGCACCATGTTTAGATTGTTGCAACATTTAAGACTTGCTTTCATAAAGAGAAGTAGTCTTTATAATAGCTAGAAAAGACCCATGCTTGAGTTTATCCATGCTCAACGTAGTAATAGATATCCATGCTTAAACATAGTAAGCATTCATGTTAAGTTGTAGTAACATCCATGCTTAAGCATTAATAAAGATCCATGTTTAGTAGTAGGTATCCATGCTTAAAGTGTAGTAGGTACTCATGCTTGAGTTGTAGTAGATACCTTGCTAAATTGTTGTAGGAACTCATGCTATGTTGTAGATCATGCTTACTTTGTTGTAGGATAAATTGTAGTATCCATGCTTAGGTTGAAGTAAATATCCATGTTTAAAGTAGTTGGAGGTATCCATGCTTAGGTTGAAGTAAGTATCCATGTTTAGGTGTACTAGTTATCCATGCATAGTTGTAGCAATTTCCCCGTGTTTAAATAAGTATCCGTGCTTAGATTGTTGTAGGAAAGTACAATCCATGCTTAAGCATAGTAATCATTCATGCTAAGTTGTAGTGATTTCATGCTTATGTTGTATGCATGTTGTAGGGATTGTAGTAGAGAACTCATGTTTATCTATGCTTAAAATGTATACCATGCTTAGGTTGATACTTAAGTAGTATATCATGTTTAGAATGTTGTAGGTTCATGCTTAAAATGTATACCATGATTAGGTTGATACTTAAGTAGTATACCATACTTAGGAATGTTGTAGATTCATGCTAAGTATATATCCATGCTAAGATTGTTGTAGGATTAATGTTTAAATTACTTACCATGCTTAGATTGTTGTAGATTAATGTTGAAGTTGAATACCATGCTTAGGAATGTGTAGGATTGATGTTTAAATTACCTACCATGCCTAAGATTGTTGTAGGAATGCTAAGTAGTATGTCATGCTTAATATTGTTGTAGCTTCCTACCATACTTGAGATTGTTGTAGAATGATGTTTAAGGTTGTATACCATGCTAATTGTTGTAGGTTAAAGTAGTAAAGAAAATCATGCCTTGTTGTATACCATGTTAAATTGTTAATACTCATGGATAAGTTGAAGCAATTAGCCATGCTAAAGTAGTAGGAAATATCCATGCTTAAATCTAGTAGCTATTCATGCTTTAAACTTATAGTAGCTTTCTACTTAAGTTATATCCATGCTTGAGTTGTAGTGACCATCCATGCTTAAGTAGTGAACATCCATGCTTAGAGTGGGTAGTAGATATGCATGCTTAAAGTAGTAGACGTTCATGCTTAAGTGTGAGTAAAGTCCATTCTTAAAAATAATAGTAAACATTCATGTATGAAGTCATGGTAGATAATCATGTTGTACTTGTAGTATTAACTATCACATTGTAGTTATAGTGTTAGTAAAGAACTATCATGTTGTGGTTGTAGCGTTAGTGGAGATCCAATCATGTTGTAGTTGCAATATTAAGTTGTGAGGACGTTTTAGCTAATCCCCTGGAAGGAACCCATGTTGAGATTGCCTAGTCGTTCTAGATTCAAGAGCCATACATGCTTGAATGGTATATTGTAGCTTCCTAGATAAAAAAAACTGTACTTGAATTGTATATAGTAGTATGGTAGTGAAAGATTAAAAGGGAACCATGAACCCATGCACCTAGCTTCTAGGTGATTCTAGCTCAAACTTGAGAGAGAACCCAAGAATCTAGTTGCATGTAGTTCTAGTTCAATTTGAAAAAGGAAACCGTGGATTCTAGTTGTGTGAGGTTCTAATTGAAATTAGACCGTATCATAGGGACATTCTTCATCCTTATGGGTAATAAGGGTTGGGAAGGTCACTAATAATTGATTAGCTCAAAAAAAAGGTTTTAGGTCGCGGGGCTTTTCATTGGTAGAATGCCTATTTTAGACTATTAGTAGATTCTTCTATTGCTTTTAAATTATAGAAGATCAACTTTGCTAGCAAGCGCGTGTTGTTGCTTCTAGGTTGATTCTAGTGTGGTCGTTGTATGTAGTTGTCTCATACGTGGCTCACCTGGGCCGTATTTAACGGTTAGTCTTATACGTAGCTTATTTGGCTTGTGTGTAGGTATTGTAGGCTATGAGTGGATCCGATGAGATCTTGTGAAGTCTAGGTTAAGACAGGTTAATTGTTGCACTCTCTAGAAGAGGGACACATACGAAGCTTTTCATGCCGAGTTGGAAGCACAGTGCCGTGTCTCGCTTGTTTGGTTAGAAGAAGGACACGTACAATATTTTTTCATGCCGAGTTGGAAGCACAGTGCCGTGTCTCGCTTATTTGGTTAGGGTTAGTGACATCGTTAGGGTAGTAACAGTTAATCATTTTTATCTATGAATTGCCAAAAGGTGAGAGTTGGTGTTAGGGGTGATACCCTATAACCAACCTCTCCTATAGGTTGACACTAGGTGGTGTTATTGGGATGTATTCCCCTGTCAAAGGGATACGGGCGGTACTTTTTCATGACAAGTTGGGAGCACGGATTTTGTATCTTGATTGTTAATTCCTAAATATGCCATGATAAGAACGAGAGGGTTTCCTAGGGAAATAGACCCTACAATTCTGTCAGGTTCTATGCCTTCTCATGACCAGTTGAGGGCACGGAAGAAGGTTGAAAAGTATCTTGTAGTTCGTGTTGGCTTTTGAGTGGGGTCCGGTGCGACTGGGCAATAGTGGCAAACAAGGACACCACCATTGACTGCAGTAACGGAACTAGACCGTACCTGCAACTTCGCCAGTCATGTAGTATTATGTCAGGAACAGGATGGGTACCAAAGTAGAATACATGGCGCGGGTTCAAATCCCTATATATGAAGAAACGGCTTGAGATGAGGCGTATGTAGTATGGGTTGCATATTGTTCCGGAGACTTGCTTACATTAGAATAGGAGCATCCTAGCCTTAGTTGATATCGCATTAGATTCTAGTCATAGCACTCACGAACACTTAAACTACACTGACACATTTGCCATGGTTGTATGTTTGTTTTGAGAGATTTGCTGCTAGTTATCAGCCATTAAAGCGTCAGTGAATACTGACGTCCCCACTTCAATAGGTACTGGATCGCAGAAGTACAGGTGCAAGATTCAGGAGGACTCAAGGCAAGGAAAGCGAGGAGTCGATGTCGTTTAAGTTCCGCTATAATATTTGTGTTAATTATCTATTTGTTGAAAAGTACCCAAGTGAGAATTCCAAGTGTTGTTCTTCAATCATTGTACTCTGATGTAAATTGTTGAAAGTTGTAATACTTGGGATTGTAAGGGTATTATTGTAACATTGTTGTAATGTATTGCAGTTGTATAATATTCAGACTTGTGATACATTTTGTGTTGAATAAAAAGTTTTAAATTTTTCTGTTTTTCTGTGTATTGTGACTAATTGGAGAAAAAATTCTGGCTTATGTCATGGTTTTCCAGTATATGAAAATTGGGGTGTTACAGTATTATATGACACTAATGCGCACTTGTTCAGAGTCTATGCAACCCATACTACATAGGTCCGAGGGCAAGCCCTTAATCGTTCTTCATCTTGTAGGGTTCAATCCCTCGCCGTGACTTAATCTACTACTGTAACTACGTACGGTAAGTATCCTAGATATTTTCTGACCTACGAACTCATGTCTAGGTGCCCTGGAGGGAATCCCAACGCACTGACACATGACTCATCATGCAGGCATCCTGTGGTAATTCGGCTCCTACCATGGACATGACACCACCCGCAGTCGTCAAACACTCCACGAGCGTCGCCACCGGGACAGTACTCTGGAGTAGTATCCACGCCCTATCATGACGCATCATGGGACATCATGTGAATACTCTCACGCCGCCAATCCAATGGCCCTCATACTCAATGTTTTTCTATTACTTTCATCGCATCTTCACTACGTATCTAATCCTTAGTTTAATTGAATCATGAATAAAATCAACCCTTAGAGTGTAACACTTCCACTATACCGGTCTTATTTATTTAATTCACATGACCCAAATCTTGGTCTTCTCATTTCAAAATATCATTTTCTCATTTCTTTCATTGCCGGTATAAGTCTTGGCTATACCCAAATTCTCAATTTCAACTCACGATTACAATATTGAGCTTTTCATACTCATAAGATCTTTTCATGGTTGATCACAATTCATATTTCATAGGCATAGCATTCATGTATTCTTACGCGCGACTTATGTGTAATAATAAATTTCAATTAATAATCACCAATAATTTATGTATTCCACAAATCTATTCTTCACATTTCCAAATCTTACTACTAGCACAAAGTAGAAGTTCAATTCATCACATCAAGCACCCTTTCAAAATCGTCAGTGAATACTGACGTCCCCACTTCAATAGGTACTGGATCGCAGAAGTACAGGTGCAAGATTCAGGAGGACTCAAGGCAAGGAAAGCGAGGAGTCGATGTCGTTTAAGTTCCGCTGTAATATTTGTGTTAATTATCTATTTGTTGAAAAGTACCCAAGTGAGAATTCCAAGTGTTGTTCTTCAATCATTGTACTCTGATGTAAATTGTTGAAAGTTGTAATACTTGGGATTGTAAGGGTATTATTGTAACACTGTTGTAATGTATTGCAGTTGTATAATATTCAGACTTGTAATACATTTTGTGTTGAATAAAAAGTTTTAAATTTTCCTGTTTTTCTGTGTATTGTGACTAATTGAAGAAAAAATTCTGGCTTATGTCACGGTTTTCCAGTATATGAAAATTGGGGTGTTACAGTATTATATGACACTAATGCGCACTTGTTCAGAGTCTATGCAACCCATACTACATAGGTCCGAGGGCAAGCCCTTAATCGTTCTTCATCTTGTAGGGTTCAATCCCTCGCCGTGACTTAATCTACTACTGTAACTACGGTAAGTATCCTAGATATTTTCTGACCTACGAACTCATGTCTAGGTGCCCTGGAGGGAATCCCAACGCACTGACACATGACTCATCATGCAGGCATCCTGTGGTAATTCGGCTCCTACCATGGACATGACACCACCCGCAGTCGTCAAACACTCCACGAGCGTCGCCACCGGGACGGTACTTTGGAGTAGTATCCACGCCCTATCATGACGCATCATGGGACATCATGTGAATACTCTCACGCCGCCAATCCAATAGCCCTCATACTCAATGTTTTTCTATTACTTTCATCGCATCTTCACTACGTATCTAATCCTTAGTTTAATTGAATCATGAATAAAATCAACCCTTAGAGTGTAACACTTCCACTATACCGGTCTTATTTATTTAATTCACATGACCCAAATCTTGGTCTTCTCATTTCAAAATATCATTTTCTCATTTCTTTCATTGCCGGTATAAGTCTTGGCTATACCCAAATTCTCAATTTCAACTCACGATTACAATATTGAGCTTTTCATACTCATAAGATCTTTTCATGGTTGATCACAATTCATATTTCATAGGCATAGCATTCATGTATTCTCACGCGCGACTTATGTGTAATAATAAATTTCAATTAATAATCACCAATAATTTATGTATTCCACAAATCTATTCTTCACATTTCCAAATCTTACTACTAGCACAAAGTAGAAGTTCAATTAATCACATCAAGCACCCTTTCAAAATTCTTCATTACTATTTTTTCCTCTTTTATAACACAAAAATTTTATTTATTTTTCTTTTATTTAAAAGGACAATTTAATTTCAAAGAGAAGTCCTTTCTTGCAAAAACCCCAATTTCTTAATCACACTTTATCAAAAGTTGTATAAATATTTCTTATAAAGCTCTAATAAATTTTTTCAGTAATTAATCCATCATTTTTTCCAATTTTTATTCTATTTTAAAAACTCAATTTAATAAAAAAAAATCCAATTTTTTTTTCTAAACTCAAACCCCCGCCCAGATTTGAACCCACAACCAGCGGTGATACAGACAGCGCACAAGACCAACGCGTCAAAGCTGAGACCAACGCGTCAAAGCTGCCAACCGTTAAAATAATCCCTATGTATTCAATTTCGGCTAGTTGGGTTTTTAACAAAATAAAACAAAGCCTCTGAGTATCGAACCCGAGACCTCCCCCTTTACTGTAGCGGCCAAAGCTCTACCAACCAATTGGTCTAAGTAGACATATCGATTATAAAATAATTAAAATAAGTTTTGATCTTACTCTTCGTTCAAAACTATACTTCAAAATTTCTCAAAACGAATTTGTCTCTTTTTCTCCTCTTTTGAAAACAAAAATGTGCAGAATAAAACTACATTTAATTCAACAATAACCAGTATTTTTAAAGGTATTTTAAACTCTTTAAAACATGTAATGTTAGCCTTAGTTTGTATTTCATGAACACTAGTTCGACATTTGAGAACTAATACATACTTATTCATAAATAAAGATAGTTCCCACACAAAATCACTACAATGGTGTTTTCTTATTCTTTGACAACTATGATGTTTTTAGAACACAAACTCGTCTCTATAAGTGAATAAAACTTCCATTTTATTACTAATCTTCACATGATGCATTTGATTATTTGTTTGCAAAAATACATTCTTTTCATATAATCTAACATTTATATGGCATATAAAATGGAGATTCTACTACAACAATTAACAATCATATCTTAATAAATTACTCCATCAATCCATCTTTAACACACCATTCTACATTACACTTTAATCAATAACATGATTCTAACTTCTTACTAGTGAATTTCACATAATTGCAATTAAAGCGTAATTAGCATGCATTCTAATACTATAAATGAGAACATCACTCTCACTTATATTAAATAAATCTAGCCATCAAAATAATACACATTTACTAGTTTATCAATTATCCTCTAACTAGGCAACATATATTTCATTTCAACTAGTTACTTTATGCTAACAATTCAATTCCATTCCTAGCATGATTTCTACTTTAGAAGTCATGAGAAACACCCACCTCTTTGAAGAAAAAGCCAACTAAAAGCTCCTAGAGTCTCCTAGAATGCGAGAGAGTGCCTTCTCCTCCTAGATTGAGATGCAAAAACTCCTCCTTGCTTCCTTGCCAAAATCGAGAGCTCTAAGTGTGGGGGATGACTGGCCGGCCTCCAATGGGGAACACTCACACTCACACTCATACTACTATATATGTCCTATATAACTTTCTCTTTCAATAGTTTATTAGTGTAGAATACATGTAGATAGGGAGGGTATTTATACTAATTCTAGGATGGGTTGGAGGGCTAGGATTCATTGGATAGTTATAGGATGGATGGCTAGGATAGGAGGGAAAGTTGTAGCAACCACCCATGCACAACCCACACACTCCCCATCATCTCCAAGCATACCCGGCCCCATATTGGTGTGCATTGCACACTACGTGCCCCCTAGTACCCCCTATTTGATGTTTGTATACTTTTAATTAATCCAAATGTTCACAATTTGTGTCTACATGACAAGTGTGACCATTTAATTGATTAATTAAATTTGTGGGCTTCACAATTAGTGGGCTTAGGTTTGTGGGCCAAATTAATAATAAAATAAAAAATTATTAAAGTGGGCTCAAACTAAGAAAATAGTGCTTAGGCTTAATAAAATAGGCTTTAGTAAAATAAAGGAAGAAAATATCTGTTCATAAAATGAAATTTTATGTATAAAAATAAATAAATAAATATACACATGAAATTTGCACGTGCACAACACGTGAAAATCAATATTTTCATTAAAATGTAAGTTTAGGGTATTACAGAACCCCTCCAGCTGTGGTTGAGAGGAACGCAACGCCCCTTTTCCACACCACATTCCCCTGCTCATGCCCCGTCGCCACAGATACACAGTTGTATGAGAGGAGAAGGTATCACTACTCTTCTTCAGTTGTGGATTATATAGTGTTTTGGTTGTGAGTGAGTATGAGAGAGAGGAGAAGGCTTGTTCTTCACTGCTCTCTCTTGGGTTATGTATATGTTTGGGTTTTGATTGTGTGTGGAAGGGTGATAGTGAGTGAGAGGGAAGGAGAGAGAGAGAGAGAGAGAGAGAGAGAGAGAGAGAGAGAGAGAGAGAGAGAGATTCTCTTCACTGCTCTTTCTTTGGTTATGGATTTGGTCGGGATTTGATTGTGTGGGAGGAGAGGAGGAAAATGGCATTTGGATCGTAGTGAATGTGGAAAGTGAGGGAAAGTTTGGGTCTTAGTTTGGATATGAGTGAGAGTGTGATGAAGATATGAAAGATGAAGGTGATTCCTGGCTGCTTTCCTCAGAGGGAGCAGACGAGACTTTCCTCAGAGGGAGCAGACAACGCGAGTGTGCACGCGACAGCCGACGTCAGGGCTACGGGGGTTGGGATCGACGATGGGGTCCCCCCCACCGCCAATGCCTTCGATAAGCACATTATGCCTTTGTGGGAGAGGCATTTTCGCTATTAGCGGGCATTTTGAATTTCAAAATGATTGGACACCAAAAATCCCGTCCGACCCATCACTTCAGGTGGGTGTGTACAAGCTACGTGAGTGTCTCATGAAGCTAAGATGTTGTACAAACATTTGTATTGGGTCAAGCATTTTGACTGGGTGGGGTCCAGTACAAGAATAAAGAAAATTCCTTTGGGCTTGGATGGAGTCCAGTACGGTTTTAGGGTAATCTTTGGGGCCCAAGAAGGGGTCCAAATTGTCCTATCCTCTTTGGTGATATCACCTGAACTACATTCAGGAGAAAGAGTATGATATCGTGGAGATGGCTGTCTTTTGAGTCAATGGTCCACCCTCTAGGATTTTGTTGGAGGGACCGCTTGTTGTTTGTAATGGTCTTGTTGCCTTATGTCGGTGTCTATTATCCCACCCACCCATGTATAAATGGAGGTTCTATATTTTATTTTCTGTATCGTAGGTTGTATTTGGCCCAATACTTTGGGTTTGTTTTGTAAAAATCTTATTAATGAAATAGTGTGACTATATTTCACCTTTTCCCTAAAAAAAAAGTACTAGTATAAATAAAATAATATCAATTACAAGCTAACCAAGTACTAAACCACAATATAGAGTAACAATCCAAATACAAACAAGTGAAGAATATATAGTACTAAAAGTAGGGGTGGCAGAAGGGACGGGCCAGGCCAGCTCGCAGCCTACCCGGAACCGCCCACTTTCTGAACTGAACTGCCATGATATAACACCATGTAAATCAAAATGAATTATTTTAAATAGAATGATTTGATTAATTTTTTTATTTTCCTTAATTACTGTTTTTCCACGTACAATGTTATGAAAATTTAAATTCTTAAAATTTTGTTGTCAATAATTATTTTCTCTTTTTAATTTCTAATATTTTCATTTTTCAGATTTATTTAAATGAAGGAACCTATTTTTGGACATTTTGTTAATATAAATTAAATGTATGATAGAATTTGATTTTTGGCCATAATAAAGCCCGAAATGTGAAATAAATTTTCTAAAATCCTATCAGTGGTGGCCGGCAAATTGTGGAACATGAGGGGATAAGATTAAATGTTCTATTTTGTTAAAAGAAATCAAATTGGTTTGCATGCGCATAATTAAATAATGAAAATTTCAAATCTAGGAGGATCTATGTGTAAAATTTCCTTACAAAAACCCTAATATGGATCTCAGCTTATATATAAGAGGGCAGTAGGTTTCTTTTATTGTTTTTTGATTTTGGTGGCTTTGGAGTTTGGAGATCTTTGCTTTTGGAGGAGAAGAGCTTCTTGATTTTTCTAAGAACATCAACTAGAGGTGGGTTCTCTTTCATATCTCTTGATGTATTTAAAATATATTATTATGTTGATCCTAGTAGAGATGATAGGACTTGTTGTGGATTTTTAGATCTCTATTTTGATAGTTTGATCATGGTTAAAATATGAGATGACAATTGTTATGCATGATCAATGAACTTTCAGATGTCTAAGTGAAATAAAGATGCAATTTTTATGAGTGATGATCATGTTTGTATTAATCTTGAATGTTAGATATTAATGATGCATGATAGATCTAAATTTGTATCTATAGAATTGATTGGATGATCATAGATTTAATTGTGGATGATTATAACCTATTGTATGGTCATAAACTCATGCTTGATTAATTAAAAATATGAAATCTTTGCATGCTTATTTATTGTTTTACTGTATTAAAATTCTATGATTTAAATTCTAGTGTTTTAATTCAAGAATAGAGATCTATACGTATGTATTGTGGTTTGGGTTGAACAGTAGAGACTTGCGGGTGTGGGTCTGCACAGTGCTCGGGTTTGCACAGTGTGGGTCTGCACAACATTTGGGTCTGATTCTTCCTGATTCTCAGAATCAAGGCTAAAGATAGTGAGGTTGTGATTCTTGGCTAGCGCGTGAAGAGTGTGGGTGTTGGGTTTGGATGCGTGTTCGAACCTGGAAGTTTCCACTTTCGGCTTGAATTGGTTTTTTTTTTACTATACTATTTCTTTCAAATGGGTTTTGTACAGCATGATAATTTAGAAAGTAAAGAATGTTGATTTTAGAATTTTATAAAAATTCAAAAAGTTATTTTGGATTAATTTCAGATTTGAAAGGATTTAGATTGAGATTTTGAATGAATATAATTTCAAAATAAAAATAAAAAAGGAAAGATATATTGTAAGTGGAAATGTGGATATTTTAATCAACTTCAACTAATTGGTTATTTTGGGTTATTCCTTTAAATGAAAGTAGTTTGTTCATTTATTGAAGGAAAGAAGAATTTATGGTGATCCATTTGTTTATTTAGAATTAATATTTGGTGAGATGAATTAAAAGGCGGTAATGATGCATTAATTTGGGATTAATGAGATTATGTGGAAAAATTGTATTTTTGGAAATGAATAAAGAAGGAAAGATTAATAAATGAATTAAGTTGTGGATAATTTGAGAAATCAAGGTTATTGGAAAGAACCCTGGAGAAGGATTGTGAACGTGAGAGCTCTAGAGGCTGAGCAGGATCCTAGACAGTGGAAGTTGAGATTATTTGATTTTGGAAACTAGCCAGTGTCGACTAGTGGTCCTGATTGGTTGAGTTAAGTCCTGTAGGGTGAACTAGCTTTAGGTGGTTGTGGTTGTCTATGTTTGAACTTAAGGACATGCACTAGTTGGAGATGTGATGAATTAAGAGCAAACATGAGTAGGGGGCCTCTATATGATCTGCGGTGTGAGATGATCCCCGAATTATTGGGATGCGAGTGAAAGTGTCTCCAGATCATCTGCGGTGTGGGATTGTTCTCCGAAATTATCAGGATCGAGGCGACGCTCATGGGATGTTTGTGTGATGAGATGCGATGATTGTAACATCCGTATTAAATTTTTAAATAAGAATACATTTTTTTATTATTGTTTTTACACGTGCAACGCACGTGCAATTTCATCTCGTTATTTTCATTCTAAAATGTATTTAAAGTTATGCATAATTTCCTTTTATTTATTTTATTTTTTGTTGTCTATTAGAACCCAAAGGCTAAATAAAAGACTCTAAGCCCATTAAAATAAATAAATAAAAATGAACTAAACCTGTAACATCCCGCAAAATTGGAAATTACAATTTTGCCCTCGTGTGTTACGCACGTGTATTTTGTACGTGTTTTCACTACGTATCTTGATTTCCGACTGTTTATTCATTTCCCGTACCGATTTTATCCTATTTGAGTCAACTAAAATATTATATTTCAATCTCTGTATTTTTACGTGCATTTTACGTGCTTTTGATGCACGTATCGATCACGTATTTTTGCACCGCTACGTGCAATATTTCTATAAGTTAAATTATTTATTTTATGTATTCAAATCCATTTTATAAAACGGAAATTCATTTTCTCGCATTTTGATCTAAATACTTGTGCACGTATAATGCACGTGTTTTCTACGTACGTAGCAATTACGTCGTAAAATTAATAAGTATATTTTCTTATATTTTATTTTTATCATCTTTAACTTTCTTCTGTTGATAACATTGAATTTTTTATTTTGATATTTTACGTGTGACACACGTGTTTATTTCGATGCGCATATTTGAGCGTATCCGTTTTTAAATTTTTTTTTTTTAAGAGTATGTGTATTTATTTTAATTGTGCATCACAAACTATAAATTTTAATTAAAACTATTTTATTTACAATATACAGTATATATATAGTGTATATATATATGATACATATAAAAGAGTATGTGGGCTTAGCGTGTGAAATGTATTATGAATGGAGGGCCCACACGTTGAAGCACACCCAACACAATGTTTTCCCCCCATCAAAGCCCACTGTTGTCTACACTACCTACCCATATCCTATAATCATTGTACATATATATATATATATATATATATATATATATATATATATCTTTATGTTTGTATGGTCTAATATTTATGCATGCACGAAGTGGAGTTGGTTCCTATGTTTGACCGGGTGGAAGGTAGAGAGAGTCCGGTTGGGGAGTTTGGGATGTGAAAAGGTTAGGAGTTTGGGAGTTAGAGTATTTGGAGGGTTTGAGGGAGAAGTTAAGAAAATGAAGAGATGGAGAGTTAATTGAGTAATTTATTACGTGTGTAATTTTGCACTTTGATCCCTAAACTTGTCCTATAAGTAGCACCCATTCTCTTCTCATTTCACACACCAAAAAGTAAATCAAAATAAGAGAAAGAAAAAAAAAGAGAGAATGAGTGTTCTTGTGCTTTGGAGTAATCTTGCTAGGAGAAGAAGGTCTTGCTAGGAGCTAGGAATTGATTCCATCCTTCTCATTCTCAAATTTTCATTAGAGGTGGGTGATCTCTTTCTTTCTAAAGTAGAAATTGCATGCTAAATATTTTAAATGAGTAGTATAAATTGAATGTGATATATGTAGATAAAATTCATGCTAGCATAACATGCAATAATCTTGATGAGGCTTAGTGAATAATTGTTACCATGCTAATTAAAAAGAAAAGTTCGACTAAAGAATTAATAATATGAATCATGTTAGAATGCTTCTAAATCTATGAATGTCGAATGTGTGATTTGTATGAGAAATTGTTAAAGAATGTTATATTTCGGCATATATATGCTTTAGAGACATGATGAGTATTAAAGAAAAAGAAAAGAAAGAAGAAAAGAAAGAAGAAAAACAATTTTAGTTATGAAATATATCGACTTAAGTTAAAAATGCAAATTTTTGCATGAAAGAATTTCTTTGAGATATCCATGGTTGACTAAGAGACATGTTTGGTTTTAGCACAAATTTTAATTAGTATAATGATGGACATAAACTAGTTTTAATAACCATGATTCTTAATTGCGAGTTTTGGGGAAAATGCAAATTGTATGTAAAAAGAAAGGAAAAAATTTCTGAAAATGAAGATATATTTTTTAAAATAAGTTTTAACTTGTAGGTTACTATTCTAAGACCCATCTCAGTCCAAAAGAAAGTTTATTTCAATATCCTAAAAGATTGGATTATTGAATAAATGAGTTTTGTTGAAAGGAACCAATTTCATAACAGTTTAAACAAAAGTATATTAATACAATTTCAAAACAGAAAATACACTTGGACTCACTGGTTAGCCAGTGCAATGCAGAGCATTGTTTGAAAGAGATCTTGGGTTCAAAACTTGATAGTCACATTTACTTTTGCTTCTTTTAAATAATTTTTTGAAACTAAGACTTGACTTATGAGCATTTCGGTAAAACACTTGGACACAGAGTCCATAGGGACTTCATGGTTAGTGAGTTAGGTCTTTGGGCATCACTGTAGCCGAGGTGTGGCCCTGGGTTCGAAACCAGGGGGCTGTAGTTTGTTTTTTTTTGTTTTTTTGATATTTTTTGGACATTTTCAGTAGATTTAAACAAGATTAAAGTTTGGCAGAAAATACTAGAATTCATATAAAATATAATAAAGTTTATTAAAAAGGAGTAGTAGAATTTTTCTTGTATAATTTGAGGCATAAGATGGAAATTTAAGAATAGACCTTTCTTTTATTAAGAAGCGTAAAGTAATAATTTGTGAAGAGATTCTTAAAGAGAATTATACTCTTAATTTTATTTTTGTTTAAAGAATATTTTTAATGTGAATTGAGACATTATAAGAGCTTGGATTTGTTGTAACATTTCATATGATAAAGTTGTGTTCTTGAAAGAATTTATTTGCTTCTAAAGACTATGGGTGAATAACTAGATCATGAATAGTGTCAAGACTAAGAAATGATTACTTTGTGGATAAGTGCTAATACAAGACATAAACCATTTGTGAATAAGTTGAAGATGAAAATATCTAGGTTTAAGACATGTTTGTTGAAGGGTAGGTGTACCCATGATTTTTTGTACATGAAAAAGTTATGATTTAGAGTTAGTGAGACCTCGGGTACCGACACCATTGAATTGAAAAGAATTGAGATATATTTTGAGATATGGCCATGGAGCTATCTCGTATTTGTTGATAAAGTCCGGTAGGAGGTAATACTAATTCTAGGTTTGGAAATTTATTCATGTTTTGAACTAAATAGTTAGGCACATAAGTGAAGATATAGTGAACCTGGGCAAACGTAAGTGGGTTGCTTCTATATAATCGGCGGTGGACCTTCGTGGCTATAGACTCAGTCGGCGGACTGTGGTTGCTTCGTGGGAGACGGGCTTTTATTTTTAAATCCGGGACTTTGCGTAGTCAGGCAGATAGTTGCCATACTCCAAATGTATATACGTATACCGGGTCTAGAGGGGCACTTGCGGGATGATTCGCACGATGAAGGATCTGTTATAACAGTCAGCGGTGGACTCCGGGGATGGAATCCATATTCGTGGAATGATCTAGACCTTGCTTTATTACTGGGTAGTTTCATGGTGAGGGATCGAACCCTTAAATGTGGAGTACGTAGGTGCTTGCCCTCGGACCTATGTAGTATGGGATGCATAGAATCCGAACAAGTATGCATTAGTTTTATCCTAGTATAAATGTGTGCATTAGGCATTAAGGCATGACATACACTTCCATGTTTAGCTTAGTCACGATTTAACACTTTATTGTTCATTCAATTTTTGTGATTTGTTAAAGTAATGAGATCGTTATATGAACGGCATAGAGAGGATAGCCGAGTAAAACATTTTTGTCAGTTGTAAGTGACTAACGTGCCTACAGCTTAATATGCAGGTAATGGACTTTTATGAAGAAGTAAAGATGTTATGATGCAGTTGATGATTTACATTGTTATAGTTGTACAAGTTGTATTTTATTTCATTGTTGTATTCTTCCGTTGTGTAAACAAAAATGTAATGAACTCTGATATATTATTGAAAAATTTTAATTTCCTTGTAAAATTGTACGAAGTAAAGTAAAGATCCTGTGAAATCTCGAATTTGGAGCGTTACAGATAGTATCAGAGCCAGGTTTCACAAGTAGTACAAATTTATAAGGAACGACACCCTAGAGTGGACATTAGAGTGTGAGTTTCAACTTATTGAGATTTAAATGTATGGAATTTACATTTCTGTTGCTCTAGAGGCTAATGTTTTTTCTCCCCTTTCTCTTTTGGATGGCTGGAGTCGTGAATGAAGTAGTTATTGACCTTCATTCATGATGCTCTCCTCGTATGCATTGATGTGAGATTGTATGCGAGCATGTTTTCTCTGGGTATCAGAGTGGCGCAGTGGAAGCGTAGTTGGTTGACACTACATTCATTACACATAGACACATCTCCCTCTCAAATTATTTTTCGTGGATTTTATCATAGTATTTTTTCAACATTCAATATTTTTCAAAAATTTTCTTATACTATTAATCAATTGGATATCTATTATTATTCTTCCTCGGTCTCGACCTTTCGAATTTGTTTTATCTGTATTTCGATCTTAATGATTTGTCCTTCGTGTTTTTGTCACTTTATGTTTATCCGTTTACATTTGTTATTACTTTTCGTATTATTGAAACTATTATTTTCTTCGGTTATTATTTCTGTTATATTTTGAATTTTACTTATAAAATTGCTTATGCACATTCATTTTATATGATTTGATTTTGTGATACTATATTTTTCCATTTCCTCATATTGTCTTATATATTTCAATATATTTTAATAAGATTGAAATTTTCTACCTATATGACTTACCATTTTGTTTTATTGTCTATACTCGATACTATTGTTATTACATATTAATTGCTAATTTGTTATATTATAATCACTTTTCGTGTAACGTCCCGAATTCCAAATAAGGCTGAACTCGAGATTTCACAGGATCTTTACTTCACTTCGTACAATTTTACAAGGAAATTTAAAACTTTTTCAACAGTATATCAGAGTTCATTTACACTTTGTTTTACACAGCGGAAAAGATTACAACATTGAAGAATACAACTTATAAAACTTTATTAAACAAATCATCAATTGCATCATAATAGCTTTATTCCTTCAAGAATAGTCCATTACCTGCATATCAACCTGTGGGCACGTCAGTTACTTACAACTGACGAAATGTTATACTCGGCTATCATCTCTATGCCGTACATATAACGATCTCATTACTTTAATAAAAATCACAACAGTTGAATGAACTGTAAAGTGTTAAATTGTAAATACGCTAAACATGTAAGTGTATGCCATGCCTTAGTACCTAATGCACACAATTTTATACTAGGATGACACTAATGCACACTTATTCGGATTCTATGCATCTCATACTACTTAGGTCCGAGGGCAAGCGCCTATGTTCTTCACAATAAAGGGCTCGATCCCTCGCCATGAAACTACCCAGTAACAAGAACAAGGTTCAGGCATTCTACGAGTACGGATCCCAGCCCCAGAGTACACTGTCCGACTGTTATACAGACTCCTCGCTGTGCGAATCTCCGCAAGTGCCACTCTAGCCCCGGTATACGTATATACACTGGAGTACGAAACTATCCGCCCGACTACGCATAGTCCCGGATTTAAAACTCGTCTCCATCGGAGCAACCACAGTCCCAGAGTACATTTCCCAACTGGGTCTATAGTCCCGAAGTACATCGTCCGACTATATAGAATGCCCCACTTACGTTTGCCCATGTTTACTACACTTCTCTTAAGTGCCTAACTCTTAAGTTCAAGACATGAATAATCTTTCAAGCCTAGAATTAGTATTACCTACTACCGGACTTAATCAACATCTACCGAGATAACTCCATGGCAAATCTCAAAATATAATAATCATTTCATTTAAAAAATTGCCGGTACACGAGGTCTTACTAACTCTAAATTCAAATTTCTCATACAAGAATCATGGGTATTCACACCCTTTAATAATCATGTCTATGTCTCCAACTTATTCTTAAATAATTTTTCATGTTTCAACTTAGTGCTTATTCATGCATTTTCAACTCAAACATAGAACAAATAATTCTTTCTTGAACAAAAGATTCAACATTATAAATTTCTACAAGCAAATTAAACAAATCCACATCCTCAACATGAGGTTTATTTACATAAGAGAGATTCATAACTAGTTACATATTTTTTTCTTCTTCTTTTCAAAGATCTTTACTCAAAATAATAATTTTTGGAGTCAAAACTCATTCACCATTTCAAAACTCATTTTTGTTACTTACTCCAAATTATGTAAGAAATTTCATAACCATTCCATTTTTATTTTTATACAATGAATAGGATTTTATTTATATGGGAAAGCATCATAATACACAACCCAACCAAAAAAAATAAAACAAGGGTCTCCGGTTTTGAACCCTGGACCAAACCGAACATAACACAGGCCCAAGCCCCCTACCGCTCTAGCCATAAAGTCCAATTAGACTTTGTGTCTAATTCCATTTCAAATTATTTATGAATACCCTTTCAGTTTAGGAATTTTTAAAAATATATTTATAAAAGCAACTATCCAGTTTTGAACCTAGGAACCTCTTTCAACTAAGCTCTATATTGCACTGGCTAACCAGTAAGACCAAGTATATTTTCTGTTTAGAAATTTCATTAGTGCTCTTTTGTTTACACTATTCAGAAATCCAATTCTTTTTCGATGAATTTGTTTTTCTAACGATCCAATCTTTTAGGAGTAATAGATAAATTATTCTTGTGGAACTAAAATGAATCAAAATATAAAAAGACAAGTTCAACTTATTACTTAGATATGTCTTTTCTATTAGTTCCTCCTTACTTTATAAAAATTTGCATTTCTCAACAAAACTCGAAATTGTAGAAATCATGTTTAGTTTAAAATCCATCATCTTACAAAATAAAATTCTTGTTGCTAAAAAAACCAAATGTATCTCTAAATCAACCTTGGACATCACAAGTGTTTCTTCATGCGAAAACTAGTATCTTTTACATATGTCGACATGTCAAAAATAATAAAAATTTACCTTTCCCTTTTCTTTCTTTTAACCATTATGTTTTTAAGCCTATGTCACAGTACAATATTCTTTAACAATCATTCATACTCATCATACATTTGACAAACAAGAATTTTCAAATATTCTACCATGGTCTATGTGATTATTTCTTTAGTTTTAATTAGCATGGTAACAATCAATTACTAAGTTCAACAAAAAAATCATTTACTAAGTTTCAACAAAATCATTGCATGTTATACTAGCATTTTATCTACACATATCACATTCACTTTTTATACCATTCATTAAACTATTAGCATGGTAACAACAAAATCATTACATGAGATGCTAGTATAGATTCTTATCAACGATATCTCATTCAATCTTTCACTACTCATTAAACTATTAGCATGCAAATCCTACTTAGAAAGCATAACACCCACCTTAATTTGGAGAATGAAAACTACAAAGAAAAAGGGCTCCTCCTTGCTCCTAGCTCCACAACACTTCTTGCTCCTAGCAAAGCCTTCTCACCCAGCTATGGCTCTAAGCACAAGAACTCTCACTCTCTTTCTTTTCTTTCTCTCTTTTCTTTCTTTCTTTCTTTCTTTCTTTTCTTTTGATTATGTATTTGGTGCAAGAGAAATGTAGAAAAATGGGGCTCTATTTATAGGATATTGGGAGGGTCTATTTTGCATAAATCCACCCCTAATAACTCTCCTAATTAACTCTTACAACCCTTCACATCCTGAACTCCTAAAACCTACAACCCTTCATCTTTCCAACCCTTCACATTTGCAACTCCCATAACCTACAACCTTTCCCCTCCCCCACTCATCAAAATCCGGTCACCAAGGTGCAAACCGGCCACTATGTGTAGGTGTGTGCATGCACACATGCACATAAAATTTAATACAATCCTATAACTTTAAATGTGTACTAACATTTGTAATTTGCCATGTATTAGTGTACACTAAACTTTATTTGTGATTTTAATAGTGGGCTTGCTTAATGGGCTCATTATTTAATTAATTAATTTAATTATCTAGTGGGCTCTTCTCCTAATGGACTAGATTCTAATCTTTTGGTCCATGGATTAACTAAAAAGGCTAAATAAGTTATGCATGCTAAAAATAGATGATGAGAGTAATAAAATGAGAATAAAAATTTGCACGTGCATTATACATGCAAAATAAAAATAAGAAATGCATTTTTAATTAAAAATAAATTGTGGGGTGTTACATTTCGCTACTTAATAATTTTGTAGCTTCTTCAGTACAATACATATACTACATAATGATTATTGTTTTCATTTGTGTTTTCATCTCGTGCATATACTTTTCACTATTTTCGTCTTAATGTTATAAATTATTTTCATTTCTACCAATTTTGTATATCCTATATTTAAAGTCTATACTTCTATTTTAATATTTTTTCGGTGTAATTTCCTACTTCATATACAACTTATCATTCACTTTTATATCATTGATTTCAAAATATAACATCATATTTTATTAAACACCCAATATCCAAGTATATATGGAAGACTATGTCTTTCCATGTCCTGTTTTGGTGCAACCTGACGTCAAGGGAGCAAATATGCAACTAGACGTTAATGGAGGCAAACTGCAACTGGACGTCGGGGAGGCAAAGTCTGCAACCGAATGTTCAGAAAGCAAATTGCAATCGGATGTCATAGAGGGCAATTCTGCAACTTGAGATCGTAGAGGCAAGTCTGCAGTTGGATACCAACGAGACGAACCTACACTAGAAGGAGATTTTCTACTTTGATAATCCCTATTTTGTTTTTCTACCACTATTCTATTTTTGTACTAGCCTATACTATTTTATAATATCTTGCAACCTAGCATTATATTATTTATACTGATTTCTGTATCTATCTCACTTATGCATTTACTACTTAACATCAACTATCTTGTTGTTTTCTTCTTTATTTTGAATTTTTTAGCATTTCATACCACCTTATCGTATTTTATTTTACTACTAACTTATCCTAAATTTGGTGGCTACTCCCCTAACAAAATATACATATCTTATTAATTATATTTTGTCTATGATCCATAATTTATTTCTATATAATTATTTTCATATTGTTTTGATGATGTGTTATTCTACTATGATGTGTGATTTTACTCCTACAAACTATTTATAATTTTCGTGTCATGATATTAATTGTTTCAACCTTATAATTTTGATGCCTATATACGTATAAACTTTTGTATGCTGGTTTTCTTGCTCTACTTGACAATTCAAAAGTATTTTGATGTATGCTTTCTATATCTTTAAATTTCAAATCATATGTATAATGATTATAGTTACTTTACAAACTATTTTATTAATTGGTATACAAAGTCATTTTTATGTTGTCTATATTTTTAACTAAATTTCATTCTCGTTTATTTTTCAAACTCTTAACCAATAGTCTTCTTTCAAATTGCTAATTCAGTTATCGTCATACAGTGTCAACTCAATTTGTGATTTTTCTACCGCTTATTACATTGAAAGATTTTGACTACTAAACCTACTTACAAATTATCTATTGACTATGTTTTCTTTATTGTGATGATTCTGAACTATTCCAAATTAATGACAAAAGTTTATTTTTCTGTATGGAACTTCTTTCAATCTATCCTATCTTTTATGATCATATTTATTTACTTATGTTATTTTTCCGAGTTTTCTTATTTTGTTCTTATAAATTTTGATGCTCATAGTTTTCTTATTTAGAGTTTGCCTTGTTTTTCCTCGTTGCGTATTTTTATACTCTTAAAGTTAGCAGTTTTCTAAGTACAATAATGATATTTTCTTTTGCATGTAAAAAATACAATCTATACCCTGGCAAGTTCCGGGGACAGAACTATCCTAGGGGGGGGGGTGTAACACCCCGCAAAATTCGAAATTACAATTTTGCCCTCGTGTGTTACGCACGTGTATTTTGTAACGTGTTTTCACTACGTATCTTAATTTCTGATTATTTATGCATTTCCCGTATCGATTTTATCCTATTTGAGTCAACTAAAATATTATATTTCAATTTTTGTATTTTTACGTGCATTTTACGTGCTTTTGATGCACGTATCGATCACGTTTTCCACCTCTACGTGCAATATTTCTATGCATTAAATTATTTATTTTATGTATTCAAATCCATTTTATAAAACGGAAATTTATTTTCTCGCATTTTGATATAAATACTTTTGTACGTATAATGCACGTGTTTTCTATGTATGTAGCAATTACGTCGTAAAATTAATAAGTATATTTTCTTATATTATATTTTTATTATCTTTAACTTTCTTCTGTTGATAACGTCGAATTTTTGCATTTTGATATTTTACTTGTGATGCACGTGTTTGTTTCGGTGCGCGTATTTGAGCGTATCCGTTTTCAAAAAATAATTTTTTTAGAGTATGTGTATTTATTTTAATTGTGCACAACAAACTATAAAATTTAATTAAAACTATTTTACTTACAATATACAGTATATATATATATATATATATATATAGAGAGAGAGAGAGAGAGAGAGAGAGAGAGAGAGAGAGAGAGAGAGAGAGGAATGCTCCATTGAAAATGGGTCTAGTTTTCACGGGTTGGAAAACACCAATCAGAGCCGTTGGATCGCTCATGATTGTGATCAGCGGCTCAGATCGAGCTCCCCATAACCCGTTTTAATTGATTAGCAGAGGGTTATTTTGGGAATTTCGTCCCAAATAACTCTTCGCTGAACAGATTCTAAAAAAATTGATATAACCTAGGCCGTTGTTTAGAACAACGGCCTAGGTTATAAAAATTTGAATTATAGGCCGTTGTTTGGAACAACGGTCTTGTTTTAAATTTTTATAACCTAGGCCGTTGTTCCCAACAACGGCTTAGGTTATAAAATTTCAATAAAATTTTATAGCCTAGGCTGTTGTTGGCAACAATGGCCTAGGTTATAAAAATTTAGAACAAGGCCGTTGTTCCAAACAACGGCCTATAATTCAAATTTTTATAACCTAGGCCGTTGTTCCAAACAACGGCCTAGGTTATATTTATTTTATCAGAGCGAATCAGGCGAAGAGTTATTTGGGACGAAATTCCCAAAATAACCCGCCGCCACTTAAGTGATATAGGGTGATGGGCGGAGGCGATCTGGGCCGCTGATCACGATCAAAAGTGATCCAACGGCTCAGATTGGTGTTTTCCAACCCGTGAAAACAAACCCGTTTTCAATGGAGCATTCCTCACACACACACACACACACACACACACACACACACACACACACACACACACACACACACACACACACATATATATATATATATATATATATATATATAAGAGTAGGTGGGCTTAGTGTGTAAAATGTATTGTGAATGGAGGGCCCACACGTTGAAGCACGCCCAGCACAATGTTTTCCCCCCATCAAAGCCCAATGTTGCCTACACTACCTACCCATATCCTACCCATATCCTATAATCATTGTATGTGTGTGTGTGTGTGTATATATATATATATATATATATATATATATATATATATCTTTATGTTTGTATGGTCTTGATATGGCTAAAAATAGGATTAAATCGGGACCGTTCACATCGGAGACGAATCTTAAAGCTCAGGGGTAAAACGGTAATTTCACCTACTAACGGGTCCGAAGCGGGTACTGGGTCTCCTTCCCATAGATCCAATAACCCGCGAACGGATCCACCTCAACTGGGTACGGGTCCCGACCCGATACAAACCCAGTCCGACAGGATAGAATCAGGGTCTCTGATTGAACCAAATCAACGGGCCTGATTCGCGACTATCCTCTCACCGGGAATTAAGGGATTACATTCCTAATCTGATTACGAGGATTTTACGCCTTATCAGATCACAGGAATCACATTCCTAATCTGATCCCAACGGCGACTATAAATACCCCCCACCTACCACTGTTACAGGTTAATCACTCTTTTTCCAATTAAAGCTCTTTCTTAATCATATCACTGGTTACTGACAAGAGCGTCGGAGGGTGCGTCGCCGGGATCAACCCCGGTGTATCGCACTTCCTTGCAGGTGAATGGCGGGAGTCAGCAGCCCAATTCCGACGAACAAGCTTGGATTCGCAATTCAGGTTTTTCCACGAACCCACAAATTCTATCTGTTTACCCCCACACCAGAATCAGCGGTAACAGATTGGCATCGTCTGTGGGAAACCATACGAATAGCCTCAGCCTCTTCCTCGTCGACTGGCTCTTCTCCAGCCATGCCTCCCAGAAAAGTAAGATCAAGGGGATCCAATCGTGGGCCCAATCCAGATCAGCAACAAGAAGTCCCCTTCCAACCCGCTCCGCAGCAGGGGCAACTTCCTCCTCTGGCGGAGGACCATTTCCAATAGGACCAGCCTCCTCTTCTGAATCAGCAACCCCCTAACGGTCCCGCTGGTCCTAACCCGCAGAAGCAAAAGCAACCTCTCCATCAGGACCGCATCTCGATACACAATGCCTCTACGGACTCTTACGCCTCCCACAGTCCTCTGGCCCCCGACCTTCGAAATACCATCCTCAACCGGCAGAAAGATGAGGATCTTCGCCGCCGTCTGGATGAAAAGCGGGCCCGAGAGGGAGCCTCCCGCCAGCAACGTCCAGATGAGCGAAATCCTCACCACCGAGACTATAGAGGGTCCCCTACCCGAAGAGGACGGAGAGAGTCCCCCGAGCATCATAGGAGGAGACACCACTCCCCTACCGGTCGGCACCAGTCAAGGAATGATGAGGCACCCATCACTCGCGTCGAGTTCCAACAGTTTCAAGCAACGGTTTTGCAAGCCCTCAACCTCCGACCCAACAATAACAATGCTCAGAGGGCTCCTACCCCTCCACGGGTCCAAAGTCCTCACCATCGGTCCATAACTCCTCCTCCGGCTCCTAGCAACCAACAGTGCATGCCTAGCCCTCGCCGCTCCCGGAGCTACCGTCGTCGCTCCCCTTCCTATGAAGACGAGTCCAGAGGCTCGTTTGACTATCGTCGAAGGGACGATGCTCTCTACCGCCGTCTCCACGAGATGGAGAGGCGCATCGGCCGAATAGACAAGGATGAGGAGTTAAGAGGAAGGACCATTCGTCCGAGCAGACCTCCTTTCTCCCGGACTATCATGGATGCTCCTATCCCAAGAGGTTTCAAACCCCCGAAGTTCGAAACTTACTCGGGGGAGTCGGACCGTGGACCACATCGAAAGCTTTAAGATCCTCATGCTAATCCACCAAGCTTCCGATGCTTTGTTGTGCAAAACCTTCCCGCCACTCTTAAGGGTTCGGCTCGAGAGTGGTACTCCCGCCTCGCCCCGTCTTCCATATTCTCCTTCGAACAATTCGAGAGCCTCTTCATCACTCATTTTGTGAGTAGCAGACGCACGGAGAAGACTAACATCTCGTTACTCCAGCTCCGCCAGGAGAAGGGAGAGAAGTTGAGAGACTATGTGAGGAGGTTCACTGCAGAAGTGAGATCCATTGCTTCCCTTGACCAGCTTGTTGCAGCGGCCGCCTTCCAATCGAACGTCCTCAACTATAGCCTTCGCTCCTCCCTTGCCAAGAAGCCCCCACATAATTTCGCCGACCTCCTTCTTAGGAGCGAGAAGTGATGGAACTGAGATGATTCCTAGGACTACGGATTGGTGTGCGTATTGATCGTTAAATATAAACAGATTAAAAATGTGATCTAACCCTATATAGCGGAATCTAGGGTTCACAAATTATACCTGCGGTGAGAAGAAGACGACAGCGACCCCAAGATCTTCTGCACGTATTCCTTCCTCGGGTTGGACGTCGTGTGGGCGACGATCTCCCAACCTTTCTTCTCCTTTGCTGACCTCACTTTCTCTCCTTACGTGAATCACGAGTTTTGAGAAAAAAAAAATCTTATATTTCAGATTGTGAATGACGGCCAGAGAATAGAGGATATATATAAGGCTACGGCAGGGACCATGAGGAGAAATTAGGGTTAGGTCTCCTAACGAATCTGGGTATCCTGTGTTCAGCCCGAACACACAACCCAGGCCCATTAACAATAGCTCGGTCCACTAAGGAGCTATTGTTGCACTACCTTCCTAATCCCAAATTATATTTATGGGCTCCTTTTATTATATGCTCGTTCAACTCCCCATGTTAAGATATCGAATGTCCGTCGATCAAATTAAGTTACTGACAACTATATTGATCAACATCTTTTATCCTTAAGTAGTACCACTCAACTTTATTTGTCATGTCGGATGTAATCCACCTGCAGGGTTTACATGACAATCCTTATGAGATCCTTAAGGGGACATCATCAACCCGACGTATCGGGACATGGATTCCTTTTACAATCAACAGCCCATCATACATACAATGCTATTACCCAATTCATAGAGGTTGCTGATCCATAATGAATCTCACTCTTTTATGAGTCAAAGTAATGCACACTGCATATACATGTCTGTTATTATATCTGGATTAAGAGCATAAGCATCCATAATAACAGAGGTGTTTGTTCTCTTTTGTAGTCAGTACAAAGAGAACAACCTCAAGTAGTCCTGTTCAATACACACAAAGTGTACTAGTGTAAACCTATAGTCAAGACAGACTAATACCAGATTACACTACAACCTTTCCAATGGATTGTCCAAGTCCGTCTAGGTTGTGAACTATTTATATATTCCATAGGGAACTGATAATATGATATTCTGTGTGTCACCTCACACCATATTATCAACCTTATAGAATATCAGACACTTGCATTAATATTATAATAAACACAATATGCAAACATATGTCCATATGATTCTCATTCAAAAAAATAAGGAAATAAAGTTAATACAAAAGTGATGCTTTCAGTATATAACCCTAACAAGAAGTACATTCGGGCCGAAGAAGCCGAGAATCTCCCGGGCTTTGAGGAGACATCTTCTGGGAACAAACGGAAGAGCACAAGCGAAGAGGGCTCCCAAAAATCCCAGAAGGACGGCAATGGACAGTGTCGCCCGACTCCTCGGTTTGAGAAGTTCACCCCCCTCATTGCCAATATATCAGAAGTTTTTATGGAGGTGGACAAGGAAGGGCTCCTCCGCGCTCCCCCGAGAATGAATACACCTGGCAAGAAGAGGAACAAGGATAAGTGGTGCCGCTTTCACAGGGACCACGACCATGACACGAAAGATTGTCGGGCTCTGAAGAAGGAGATCGAAGAACTCATACAGCGGGGGCACCTGACCAAGTTCGTCCAAAAAGAGGGGGCCAAGCTTCCCCCCTGAGGAGCCAACAAACGAACCGAAGGGCCCGCCGAGCTTTAAGACTTAGAATCTCCCAGCTCCTCCCAAGAGGTCTTCACCTTATTGTAGAAGTAGGATCCTGATCTTCAATAAGGCCGATGCTTGTAACCCGACCGATAGCATGTAATAATGGCTCGCCCTATTGAAGAGGCTACTTAGTTTATTTCAAACTTTACATCTTTTCATTGAAAATTATTGCTCTTGCTTCTCTCTTAAATGGTGGGTTCGGAGTCCAGCTTCTTCTACATGGCTGCTCCCGCAACTTACTAACCTCTACCGATGGTTCGGAGTCCAACACTTGGCTCGATTCCTCTTCAAATAACCTGCTCTTCAGCGGGTTAGAAGTGGTTCGCCATTCGGAATTGCTCCCACAACCGTTGAACACCTCTACCAATGGTTCGGAGTCCAGCTTCTTCTGCATGGCTGCTCCCGCAACTTACTAACCTCTACCGATGGTTCGGAGTCCAACACTTGGCCCGATTCCTCTTCAAATAACCTGCTCTTCAGCGGGTTAGAAGTGGTTCGCCATTCGGAATTGCTCCCACAACCGTTGAACACCTCTACCGATGGTTCGGAGTCCAGCTTCTTCTACATGGCTGCTCCCGCAACTTACTAACCTCTACCGATGGTTCAGAGTCCAACACTTGGCTCGATTCCTCTTCAAATAACCTGCTTGTAGCGCCCCGAATTTCTAGATTAATAACATAGAAATTACATGGCACATTCCCAGTGATCCACTTCAACATAATATTAAACATAAACAACACCACTAAAATTTTCAACTTTCTATTACAACAAATCTTTTACAATGCACAGCGGAATTCTAAACCAATTCAACTCAACATTCTCTTCATTTACAACACTAGTTTATCTCGAAAACTGATATTACAAATTTACACAATCTAGGCATCCCATCTCCAACTCTAATATTACAAATTTACAAACTTATATATTAATTATAAATTTACAAACTTATATATTAATTATATCTCAAAACCAACTTAGGCATCCCATCTCCAACTCTAAGCACAACCTGCAACATGTGAGGCTAGAGATGATCCCTAACCCCCAAACTAAAGGGGTCAGCCATAAATAGTGTGAGAAATATAAAAATAAACAAACAACAAAATTGATGACACCTCATAAATTCTTAAACAACAAGTACTAAAAGAATATGGAAAGTACGAAATGAAAGTAACATAAAACATCAAGTGGTACTAAGCTAAGTGTCATGTGTAGAAAACAAGAAAACCACATGCATAAACAAAGCCAAGAAAAGACAAGTCTATATGCAGACTCTCTAATGCGTACTTGTCGAAGTCTATGCATCCCATTCTACATAGGTTCGGTGCAAGCCCTTAACGTCTTCACTTCATAGGGTTCAATCTCCACGTTATGAACTAATCCTAACACAATGACTACTACGAGATAAAGATAAACCATGGATAGTATCTCATGCCCGATAATTTTGGAGATGGATCCCACACCCAAGATATTTTACTTGAATAATTCCGGAGATCATCTCACACCGAAACATTGACACATCCCCATACGAATACCACATGTGCTTCACCTCGACTCCGATAATTCCGGAGATCAATCCCACACCACAATAGTTACCGTGATAATTCCGGAGATTGTCCCACACCACAAGACTGTGATAATTCCGGAGACATATCCCACACCACTAATAATCCACTGTGATAATTCCGGAGATTAAATCCCACACTGAAAGCCATACTGAGGTTCGTGACTCATGTTCCCGTTCATCATATCACCACTAGTGCCTGTCCTTAAAATTTTGGTTAATGTGATTACTTAACGAATCTCCTAGAGTGATGTACCCTACTGGCCTAAATTCAAATTCAAATAACTGAAATGCCTCAATGGGCCACAACCAAATACTCAACATCGGTATACTAGTGTCATACGCCTCTAGAGACTCAAACTCAAAAGTCTAAACTGAAATTCCACTAAACAAAGTGGCTTAACTAAATGTCTCAAATGACATACTCAACTGAATATCTCAAGGTCAATTGCTTAATCTTAAACTGAACTGAAAGACAAATATATACTAGATTATCTGAAAACCAACCATTCGAAATAGCACTAAAGTTCACAAAGATCCTTCAGTACCAGTCGACTTATACCTTAGTAAGTCGACTGTCCAGAGGATGAATTTCCAAAATTTTACAAAAATAAACTAAGTCATATAACAGTCGACTTAAAAGAAGATCAGTCGACTTAACCGAGGTAATTTCCAATAATCTTCTCGAAATATTCTAAGTATATAAGTCGACTTAAATAGGTATTAGGTCGACTGTCCAGAAGGACAATTAATTCTTACAAAATAACTTCTACAGTGGACCAGTCGACTGCCTATGAGCTAGGTCGACTGTCCAGAACAACTTTTTCAACAATTCTAAAACAAGGTATCAGGCTCGTACCAGTCGACTGCACAGTAGGCCAGTCGACTGTCGGCCTACAGATTTTCAAAATTAGGTCTGATTACAAAATCGAATTCTGAAGCTTCTAATGAATTAATGATTATGTAAATAGTTTTTAATCAGGGAAAAAATAATGATTCTCAACAAATCTCATCAGGTATATGTATATTTCACCCAAAATATTAATGAGTCAAGATTTAAGTTCTCATATTCTAAATCAAAATTCTTTCATTAGGGTTTTACCAGATCTAAATTCCTTCACAAATCTAATGAAATTTGAATCATGAATCTAATGTCCAGGTATTCATACGCAAATCTCAACATGCTCTTAGCAAACAATTTTAATTATAAGATCTACTATTTCATCCAATCATTACATCATGATATTTGTACACATAGATCAATCAACAAGACGAATCATGATTCTCACAAAATCAAATAAACAACAACAAGTCACACGCATGAAACAAACCACAAGACAATTTCTATATCTCTCACATAAATCAAAACAACACAACAAATTTTTATATATCTCACCTTAGAATTTGAGAAAAGTCCACGAAATGAGTCCTCCTTTTGCTAGATCCGAAAGCTCCTTGCTCTACCAAAAGTAAATCTCCCAAATTCTGTGTTTTTTATCAGCAATGACGGCTGGGGTAAAAATCACTTAAATATGTCGGATTGATTATTAGGGTTTTACCCGCAACTTTGCAAAACAACCCTTCCCAAAATACAATTTACATATATAGATCATTCTTTGGAAATTCCATCAAAACTTATTTAAATTTGGATTTATAAGAAAATACACATTCTAAATCTCAATTAGTGCTGTTCAAAACGTCCAGAAATCACATTTTGCACTTTAACCCCCTAAAAATGTCAAATTTGCAAAAAGGTCATTCTTTTCTCAAAAATTGCAAATAGCTCCAATAAATTTCAGAAAAATCTGGAAAAATACTAATTAAATCTCAAATATTAAATAAAGATTTTTCATAAAGAAAACTAAATTTTCACACTTCTCATAAAAGCATTTGCACGTGTACAAAAGATAAATTTTCTGAAAATACTCATTAAATCCCCAAAAATAAATTGAAATTCATTTTCAAATATAAAAATAATATTTGAAAATACGGGGTTCTACACTGCTCTTCAGCGGGTTAGAAGTGGTTCGCCATTCGGAATTGCTCCCACAACCGTTGAACACCTCTACCGATGGTTCGGAGTCCAGCTTCTTCTACATGGCTGCTCCCGCAACTTACTAACCTCTACCGATGGTTCGGAGTCCAACACTTGGCTCGATTCCTCTTCAAATAACCTGCTCTTCAGCGGGTTAGAAGTGGTTTGCCATTCGGAATTGCTCCCACAACCGTTGAACACCTCTACCGATGGTTCGGAGTCCAACACTTGGCTCGATTCCTCTTCAAATAACCTGCTCTTCAGCGGGTTAGAAGTGGTTCGCCATTCGGAATTGCTCCCACAACCGTTGAACACCTCTACCGATGGTTCGGAGTCTAGCTTCTTCTACATGGCTGCTCTCGCAACTTACTAACTTCTACCGATGGTTCGGAGTCCAACACTTGGCTCGATTCCTCTTTAAATAACCTGCTCTTCAGCGGGTTAGAAGTGGTTCGCCATTCGGAATTGCTCCCACAACCGTTGAACACCTCTACCGATGGTTCGGAGTCCAACACTTGGCTCGATTCCTCTTCAAATAACCTGCTCTTCAGCGGGTTAGAAGTGGTTCGCCATTCGGAATTGCTCCCACAACCGTTGAATACCTCCACCGATGGTTCGGAGTCCAACACTTGGCTCGATTCCTCTTCAAATAACTTGCTCTTCAGCGAGTTAGAAGTGGTTCGCCATTCGGAATTGCTCCCACAACCGTTGATTCTCTCACATAAGCAGCGAGTTCGGAGCTAAAGCTCTCCCCTAGAGTTGCTCCTCACACTTGTCTCACAAATAGCTCTCTTCCAGATCCGAGCTCTTCGCTCCGCTCACCTCCAAGGCGGACCTCCTCTCAACAAGTTCGGAGCTCACAACTCTCTCCTACAGTTGCTCCTCAAACTCGTCGCCCAAATGGGTCTCTTCCAGAGCTGAGCTCTTCACTCCGCTCGCCTCCGAAGCGGACCTCTTCTCAACGAGTTTGGAGCACAACTCTCTCATAGAGTCCCTCCTCACACTCGTATCACAAATAGCTCTCTTCCAGAGCCTAGCTCTTCACTCCGCTTGCCTCCGAAGCGGACCTCTTCTCAACGAGTTTGGAGCACAACTCTCTTATAGAGTCCCTCCTCACACTCGTCTCACAAATAGCTCTCTTCCAGAGCCGAGCTCTTCACTCCGCTCGCCTCCGAAGCGGACCTCTTCTCAACGAGTTTGGAGCACAACTCTCTCCTGGAGTTCCTCCTCACACTTGTCTCACAAATAGCTCTCTTCCAGAGCCGAGCTCTTCACTCCGCTCGCCTCCAAGACGGACCTCTCGTCGACAAGTTTGGAGCACAACTCTTTCCTAGAGTTCCTCCTCACACTTGTCTCACAAATAGCTCTCTTCCAGATCTGAGCTCTTCACTCCGCTCGCCTCCAAGACGGACCTCTCCTCGACAAGTTTGGAGCACAACTCTCTCCTAGAGTTCCTCCTCACACTTGTCTCACAAATAGCTCTCTTCTAGATCCGAGCTCTTCACTCCGCTCGCCTCCAAGACGGACCTCTCCTCGACAAGTTTAGAGTCAACTCTCTCCTAGAGTTCCTCCTCACACTTGTCTCACAAATAGCGCTCTTCCAGATTCGAGCTCTTCACTCCGCTCACCTCCAAGACGGACCTCTCCTCGACAAGTTTGGAGCACAACTCTCTCCTGGAGTTCCTCTTCACACTTGTCTCACAAATAGCTCTCTTCCAGATCCGAGCTCTCCGCTCCGCTCACCTCCAAGGCGGACCTCCTCTCAACGAGTTCGGAGCTCACAACTCTCTCCTAGAGTTGCTCTTCAAACTCGTCTCCCAAATGGCTCTCTTCCAGAGCCGAGCTCTTCACTCCGCTCGTCTCCGAAGTGGACCTCTTCTCAACGAGTTTGGAGCACAACTCTCTCATAGAGTCCCTCCTCACACTCGTCTCACAAATAGCTCTCTTCCAGAGCCGAGCTCTTCACTCCGCTCGCCTCCGAAGCGGACCTCTTCTTAACGAGTTTGGAGCACAACTCTCTCATGGAGTCCCTCCTCACACTCGTCTCACAAATAGCTCTCTTCCAGAGCCGAGCTCTTCACTCCGCTCGCCTCCGAAGCGGACCTCTTCTCAACGAGTTTGGAGCACGACTCTCTCATAGAGTCCCTCCTCACACTCGTCTCACAAATAGCTCTCTTCCGAATCCGAGCTCTTCCCTCCGCTCGGATGTCGAGCAAGTGCCGATCCGACCCCAACATTAAAGAGTCCGGTCGGCTAATCGAGCAAGTGCCCATCCGAGCCCCAAAACGGAGAAAAATCACTTTTTCCTCAACATTCGTGTAAGATCTCGATCGGACGGCCCAGATTTTGCCAGCGTCGTTAAACGACAAGATAGTGTTTTCTTGGGAACTGAACCCGTCTCGAGATTCGTGCCACCATCCAACGGCCCAGATCGAGCCACGTAGCTCGGATCTACCGTTTGAGCTACTGCCTTACCGAGCTACAAAATGGCCAAAAATTTGCCTCAAAATTCGTTCTCGGATTTGCCGAACAAGAAGTAGCGAGGAAGGAGAAGAAAAAAAAAATTTGAGAGAAGGGCCGGGTTCGGACCCATTAGGGTCCCAAACCCGAACCCCTTTCTTTCTTCTTCTTCTCCATACTCCCGCCAAAACAAAAACAGAGTAAAAACCCAACTCCAAAAGCTCCGTCACCCCGAGCTCCCCCTACAGTCGAGCGACCTCCTTCAACCTCGAGCTCGCCTCTCACCGAACTCGTCGAACAGCCCGTCGCCGAGCTCCCCCTACAGTCGAGCGACCTCCTTCAACCTCAGGCTCGCCTCTCACCGAACTCGTCGAACAGCCCGTCGCCGAGCTCCCCCTACAGTCGAGCGACCTCCTTCAACCTCGGGCTCGCCTCTCACCGAACTCGTCGAACAGCCCGTCGCCGAGCTCCCCCTACAGTCGAGCGACCTCCTTCAACCTCGAGCTCGCCTCTCACTGAACTCGTCGAACAACCTGTCGCCGAGCTCCCCCTACAGTCGAGCGACCTCCTTCAACCTCGAGCTCGCCTCTCACCGAACTCGTCGAACAGCCCGTCGCCGAGCTCCCCTACAGTCGAGCGACCTCCTTCAACCTCGAGCTCGCCTCTCACCGAACTCGTCGAACAGCCCGTCGCCGAGCTCCTCCTTCCCCATCAGCGAACTCTGCCAAACTCCTCCACCAACCTCCTCCAAGCTCCACGAACAAGCTCCGAGCACCACCATCGTGAGCTCCATTCGTGCCGAGCTCCAATGCCGATCAAAAAGCTCCGAAGCTCCTCTTCGTCGTCGCTTCCGAGCCGAGCTCCTTTCCACCGAGTCGCCGAGCTCCGAGCACGAACCACCTCGAGCGAAACCGTCACAGGACTCTTCTTCCTCTGACGTATTCCCAAGCTCGACGTATTCCCAAGCTCGAGCAACCGCTCGTCATCTTCAACCTCCAAAACCGAGTGACCACTCTCGCCAAGCACCCTCCGTCGTCGAGCTCACTTCCGCTCGCCTCCTTCGCTGCCAAACTCCATGCTCGCCTCCCGCCTTGGCCTTGCCACCTTCGACGAGCTCCCTCGCCATGGCAGTGACGAACCCTTCGCCATGCCAAGCTCCACCTCCGACGACCACCTTCGAGCTCCAGACCCCATCGCCGAGCTCCTTCGTCGGAGCTTCCTTCAACATCGAGTAGAAGACGGAGGAAAAAAAGAAACAAGGGGATAGGAGACGGGGCGAAGGAGAAAGAGCAGGGACGAACAGAAAGAAAGAAAAAAAAATGCCACCCGGTTGGCTGACCGAGCAAGTCCCCATCCGAGCTCCAAAAATGGAGAAAAAAGCTGCCGAGCAACTACGACCGTTAGATCTTCCAAAAATTTGCGCTTCTGGTGATGGACGGTCCAGATCGCGACACGTGCGCTAAACGACAAGATAACGATTTTTTGGGAAACACGCCTCCTCGAGATTTGTGCCGGGATCCGACGGCACAGATCGCGCCACGTGCCTGGTAATATTTAATTAATTAATTTATTTAATTGTTTTAATTATTAAAAAATTCCGAAAAAATATTTAAAAAATCGAAAAAAATTAATTAAAAATTCTAAAAATAATTATTAATTCAGAAAAATTATTTTAAAATTCTGGAAAAATAATTATTAAATTAGAATAATTAATTAATATTTTGATAATTAATTATTTAATTCGGAAAATGAATAAAAAATTCAAAAAAATGAGAAAAAATCCAGAAAAATCTGGAAAAATCACCAAAAATCTAGAAAATTCTGAGAATATTTTTGGGCATTTTACAAGCCCAGAATAACACCGTAACACCCCAAGCAAGATCCAAAACTCCCTTAAGAACACCGATAAAATCCCGTACGCCATTAGAACAGTAAAATTACTCCTCAAAGATTGAAAAACTCAGCCTCTAGGAGTGGGGGGCTCGTGATATGGCTAAAAATAGGATTAAATCGGGACCGTTCACATCGGAGACGAATGTTAAAGCTCAGGGGTAAAATAGTAATTTTACCTACTAACGGGTCCGAAGTGGATACTGGGTCTCTTTCCCACAGATCCAATAACTCGCGAACGGATCCACCTCAACTGGGTACGGGTCCCGACTCGATACAAACCCAGTCCGACAGGATAGAATTAGGGTCTCTGATTGAACCAAATCAACGGGCCTGATTCGCGACTATCCTCTCACCAGAAATTAAGGGATTACATTCCTAATCAGATTACGAGGATTTTACGCCTTATCAGATCACAGGAATCACATTCCTAATTTGATCCCAACGGCGACTATAAATACCCCCCACCTACCACTGTTACAGGTTAATCACTCTTTTTCCAATTAAAGCTCTTTCTTAATCATATCACTGGTTACTGACAAGAGCGTCGGAGGGTGCATCGCCGGGATCAATCCCGGTGTATCGCACTTCCTTGCAGGTGAACGGCGGGAGTCAGCAGCCCAATTCCGACGAACAGGCTTGGATTCGCAATTCAGGTTTTTCCACGAACCCACAAATTCTATCTGTTTACCCCCACACCAGAATCAGCGGTAACAGATCTAATATTTATGCATGCATGAAGTGGAGTTGGTTCCTGTGTTTGACCGGGTGGAAGGTGGAGAGAGTCCGGTTAGGGAGTTTGGGATGTGAAAAGGTTGGGAGTTTGGGAGTTAGAGTATTTGGAGGGTTTGAGGGAGAAGTTAAGAAAATGAAGAGATGGAGAGTTAATTGAGTAACTTATTAGGTGTGTAATTTTGCACTTTGATCCCTAAACTTGTCCTATAAGTAGCACCCATTCTCTTCTCATTTCACACACCAAACAATAAATCAAAATAAGAGAAATAAAAAGAAAGAGAGAAGGAGTGTTCTTGTGCTTTGGAGTAATCTTGCTAGGAGAAGAAGGTCTTACTAGGAGCTAGGAGTTGATTCCGATCTCATTCTCAAATTTTCATTAGAGGTGGGTGATCTCTTCCTTTCTAAAGTAGAAATTGCATGCTAAATATTTTAAATGAGTAGTATAAATTGAATGTGATATATGTAGATAAAATCCATGCTAGCATAACATGCAATAATCTTGATGAGGCTTAGTGAATAATTGTTACCATGCTAATTAAAAAGAAGAGTTCGACTAAAGAATTAATAATATGAATCATGTTAGAATGCTTGTAAATCTATGAATGTCGAATGTGTGATTTGCATGAGAAATTGTTAAAGAATGTTATATTTCGACATATGCTTTAGAGACATGATGAGTATTAAAGAAAAAGAAAAGAAAGAAGAAAAACAATTTTAGTTATGAAATATGTCGACTTATGTTAAAAATGTAAATTTTTGCATGAAAAAATTTCTTTGCGATATGCATGGTTGACTAAGAGACATGTTTGGTTTTAGCACAAATTTTAATTTGTATAATGATGGACATAAATTAGTTTTAATAACCATGATTCTTAATTTCGAGTTTTGAGGAAAATGCAAATTGTATGTAAAAAGAAAGAAAAAATTTTCTGAAAATGAAGATATATATTTTTTAAATAAGTTTTAACTTGTTGGTTACTGTTCTAAGATCCATCTCAGTCCAAAAGAAAGTTTATTTCAATATCCTAAAAGATTGGATTATTGGATAAACGAGTTTTGTTAAAAGGAACCAATTTCAGAACGGTTTAAACAAAGTATATTAATACAATTTCAAAACAGAAAATACACTTGGACTCACTGGTTAGCCAGTGCAATGCAGAGCATTGTTTGAAAGAGATCTTGGGTTCAAAACTTGATAGTAACATTTACTTTTGCTTCTTTTAAATAAAAAACCAAAACTGAGACTTGACTTATGAGCATTTCGGTAAAAGACATGGACACAGAGTCCATAAGGACTTCATGGTTAGCGAGTTGGGTCTTTGGGCGTCACTGTAGCCGAGGTGCGTCTCTGGGTTTGAAACCAGGGGGCTGTAGTTTGTATTTTTTGTTTTATTTTGATATTTTTTGGACACTTTTTCAATAGATTTAAACAAGATTAAAATTTGGGAGAAAATACTAGAATTCA
This sequence comes from Hemerocallis citrina, assembly GCA_017893485.1. Lineage (NCBI taxonomy): Eukaryota > Viridiplantae > Streptophyta > Magnoliopsida > Asparagales > Asphodelaceae > Hemerocallis > Hemerocallis citrina. The sequence goes on along the minus strand of CM030358.1, from coordinate 135,829,988 downwards.
TATAAAATAAAATAAAGTTTATTAAAAAGGAATTGTAGAATTTTTCTTGTATAATTTGAGGCATAAGATGGAAATTTAAGTATATACCTTTCTTTTATTAAGAAGAGTAAAATATTAATTTGTGAAGAGATTCTTAAAGAGAATTATACTCTTAATTTTATTTTTGTTTAAAGAATATTTTTAATGTGAATTGAGACATTATAAGAACTTGGATTTGTTGTAACATTTCATTTGATAAAGTTGTGTTCTTGAAAGAATTTATTTGCTTCTAAAGACTATGGGTGAATAACTAGATCATGAATAGTGTCAAGACTAAGAAATGATTACTTTGTGGATAAGTGCTAATACAAGACATTAACTATTTGTGAATAAGTTGAAGATGAAAATATCTAGGTTTAAGATATTTTTATTAAAGGGTAGGTGTACCCATGATTTCTTGTACATGAAAAAGTTATGATTTAGAGTTAGTGAGACATCGGGTACCGACACCATTGAATTGAAAAGAATTGAGATATATTTTGAGATATGGCCATGGAGCTATCTCGTATTTGTTGATAAAGTCCGGTAGGAGGTAATACTAATTCTAGGTTTGGAAATTTATTCATGTCTTGAACTAAATAATTAGGCCCATAAGTGAAGATGTAGTGAACCTGGGCAAATGTAAGTGGTTTGCTTCTATATAGTCGGCGGTGGACCTCCGTGGCTATGGACCCAGTCGGCGGACTATGGTTGCTCCGTGGGAGACGGGCTTTTATTTTTAAATTCGGGACTTTGCGTAGTCAAGCGGATAGTTGCCATACTCCAAATGTATATACGTATACAGGAGCTAGATGGGCACTTGCGGGATGATTCACATGATGAGGGATCTGTTATAACAGTCAACGGTGGACTCCGGGGCTGGGTTCCATATTCGTGCAATGATCTAAAACTTGTTTTATTACTGGGTAGTTTTATGGCGAGGGATCGAACCCATAAATGTGGAGTACGTTGGTGCTTGTCCTCGGACCTATGTAGTATGGGATGCATAGGATCCGAACAAGTATGCATTAGTGTCATCCTAGTATAAATGTGTGCATTAGGCATTAAGGCATGGTATACACTTATATGTTTAGTGTAGTCACGATTTAACACTTTATTGTTCATTCAATTTTTGTGATTTGTTAAAGTAATTATATCTTATATGCACGGCATAGAGAGGATAGCCGAGTATAATATTTTCGTCAGTTGTAAGTGACTGACGTGCCCACAGCTTAATATGCAGGTAATGGAATTTTTATGTAGAAGTAAAGATGTTATGATGTAGTTGATGATTTACATTGTTATAGTTGTACAAATTGTATTTTATTTCATTATTGTATTCTTCGGCTGTGTAAACAAAAATGTAATGAACTCTGATGTATTATTGAAAAGTTTTAATTTCTTTGTAAAATTGTACGAAGTGAGGTAAAAATGCTGTGAAATCTCGAATTCTGTCTTATTTGGAATTCGGGGCATTACAAAGCCCGCAAGAGGAAGCCCTCTAGAAATTCATTAAAAAGAAGAAGCCCATTAAGTTATTCTACTTTAAATAAACACTTTTAAATCCTACAATTGTCATGTAACAAGTATATACATCATGAAGGAATTAAACAAATGAATGGGAGAGTGTGCACATGTGGGAAATCCAAGGGTTGGCCAATTCATCATGAAGGAATGAGAAGAGGTGGGGTTTGTGTAGTAATGGTGAGGGAGTGATTAATTTTGTTAATGACTATTTATTTTTGGGTAATGGATGTCTCTTCATTCACCCATTTAACCCTATAAATACTACCATTTTTCTTCATAATCTTGCACCAAAGATCAAAAGAAACAAAAGATAAGAAAAAGTGGAAAAGAAAGAGAGAGTTGTTTGAGTTCTTGCTTGGAGAAAGAAAAGCTTGCTAAAAGGAGAAGGGAGTCCCATTCTTGGAGCTAGGAGCAACTTCTAGGAGTCTTCTTCTACATTAGAATCTTCATTGAGGTGGGTGTCTTCTTGAACTTTCTAAATTATAGTATCATGCATTATAGTATCATGCATGTGTAATTAAATTAATATATAAAATTGATATGCATATGAGCTGTGATTAAATTGTAATGATGATATTTAGAATGAAAATGCATGCTAATTGAAAGATTGTAATAAAAATAAGTTGATTGATGTTGTTTGATTGCATGGTAGTACATCATAATTAGATTAAATGATATGAATATAGATTTGTACACGAAGTTACTAATTCATACCAAGAAAAGTTACTCTTTTGAATTTTGTTTGCATATCAGAAAATCGTATCTAATAAAATAGTTGAAATCTAGAACTAAATTTTTTAGAGGAATATCTTGTATGTGTCAGGAACATCTCTTTAAAATTTCATAAGATTTTCAGGTCGTTTACTATTTTAATAAAATCTAAACTCAAAACTGGTTAGTAGTTGGCTGGTTGCTAAAAATCTGCACATCTTTCAGTTTTTGATCAATTCAGAATTTTAAATGAAATAATTTGAGAAAAGTCAGAATTAAGAAGTTGTAGTAGATTAGTTAACCTTTCTGAAAAGTCCAAGAAATCAAATTTTCATAAAGAATTGAATTTTATATGAATTTTACAAGACTGTACAGTGGCAGTATTTCAGTATTTCGACCCTACTGTATATTTCAAAGAATTCAGGGTTATAGATACAGTATTTTGAGGAAACTTATATATATGAAATTGTTGTAGACTTATACACCTTTATTTTGATATATATAACGCAAAGTTTCGTGAAGTATATGATTTTCTATGATTTTTACAAATAGCTTGAAATGCAGTTTCTGACTTTGAATTTACTGTTTTGCAAATGATACTTAAACGAGGTGATTGAAAATATATTCTCGTTGTTTTAAGTTATATTTTGGGAAAATAAAGATCATATTCATGCTTAGATGAGATGTGAACTCAAGAAAGATATATACATATATATAGGCAAATGCTCCATTGAAAACGAGTTTGTTTTCACGGGTTAGAAAATACGAATCTGAGCCATTAGATCGCTCATGATCTCGATCAGCGGCTCAGATCGCCTCTGCCCATCACCGAATATGACTTAAGTGGCGGAGGGTTATTTTGGAAATTTCGTTCCAAATAACTCTTCGCCTGATTCGTTCTGAAAAAATGATATAACCTAGGCCGTTGTTGGAAAGGTTATAAAAAATTGAATCACAGGCCGTTGTTTGGAACAACGGACTTGTTCTCAAATTCTATAACCTTGGCCGTTGTTCCCAACAACGGCCTAGACTCGAAAATTTCTATAAATTTCTACAAAATTTTATAGCCTAGGCCGTTGTTCCCAACAACGGCCTAGGTTATAAAAATTGAGAACAAGGTCGTTGTTCCAAACAATGGCCTATGATTCAATTTTTTATAACCTAGGCCGTTGTTCCGAACAACGACCTAGGTTATATCATTTTTTTAGAATCAGTGAGGCAAAGAGTTATTCGGGATGAAATTTCCAAAATAACCCTCCGCTCATCAATTGAAACGGGTGATGGGGGGACTCTATCTGAGCCGCTGCTCGCGATCATGATCCAATGGCTCAGATTCATGTTTTCCAACCCGTGAAAACTAGACTTGTTTTCAATTGAGCACTTGCCATATATATATATATATATATATATATATATATATATATATAGAGAGAGAGAGAGAGAGAGAGAGAGAGAGAGAGAGAGAGAGAGAGATGCTCAATTGAAAACGCAAATGTCTGTAAAAATGTGGAAAACCACCTAGGCTGTTGTTTGTTATAATGCATTATAACCGAGGCCGTTGTATCCAACGGCCTAGGTTGTTTTCACGGATTTTCACAACATTTGCGTTTTCAACTAAGCATTTCCCATATATATACATACATACATATATATATATATATATATATATATATATATATATATATATATGGTTAATGATGTTAGGAATTGGTATAAAATAAATCAAAAGAAAATGATGAGATGAGTTTTCAATGATGAATTTTAAGAGGTTATGTTTTAATCTTCATTAAATTGTATTGAGAAGGTTTTCATGAATATGAAAAGTGTATTGTGAAAATGAATAGGTCGAGATTGTACTTGTTGATGAATAAAAAAGAATAAATGAAAGAATTTAAATGAATTATGAGTACATGAACATGAGTTATAAGGGTATGAGTACCCTAAGTTGTTGAACATGAAAAGATGTTGATTCTAGAGGCTTAATGAGACCCAGGTACCGGCAAGTGTTGAAAATGAATCATTGATTTGAGAATTGGCCAATATGTGTAGATTCTTGATTTTGATGACTATAACACAATAGACAATTGTTCTATCTTACATATCTTTTGCAGTGTATACCAAAAGTGTTCAAGGAAACAATACAATGAAGGCTTCTAAAAGTTCCATATCAAGCCACAAAGACAAGATCAAGACTCAAGATCAAGACACAAGTCAAAGACTTCTCAAGAGCTTCAAAAGTGTTTTATGAAATAAACACGTGTCTTGTAATTGTGTTTGTAATATTTGTGTCTTAGAATTCTTGTAAAAGCCTTGTCACTCACACACTCACACATCCCCTAAATAAAAATAAAGTTTTCCAAAATCAAAATGTCAAAATGAAGCTTGTATAAGTTCAGCTGTTGAGTACCAGTCGACTTACTCTTGAGAACAGTCAACTGTTCTAGTACGGAACTGACTAAACTCACTCAAGCTCTGATCAGTCGACTCATATGGCAACCCAGTGAATTGTTCAAGCAATTTTTGACAGTTTTCTGAAATTTAAATTTTGTTTTTCAAATTTAAATTCTCACTGCCATTGTATGGCAGTTGGGGAACTGTTTCTCAACGTCCAAGAGAATATAACTCCATAAATAGAGTATAGAATTCATTTGGGAAAGGTTCCTTAACTTTTTATCAAGTCATTTTGCTTTTGAGAGAAAAAGAACAAGTTTACAAAGCACTTACTTTTTTTAAGACTTGGTTCTTTGATTTCAGTCTTGTATAACAAAGAATTCATTCTAGACTGAAGTTAGAAGTTGACCTTTAGCCACTAAACAAAAAATACAATCAAAAAAAGGCTTTAGCTCATTGTAATCTTCACTTTTATTGTTGTTTCACTCTCGGGTTGTGAGAGTGGTCCTCTCGGTTGGAGAGTAGGACTCTTGGTGTAAAGTCGGTTTCACTCTAGGTTGTAGAGTGGGTTTTTGCTCTCTCCAGTGGTGAGAGAGGTCTACGTATTTGACATAGTTGTTATCAAAGGCCGTAGAGTATTCTTGTAACTTTTCAAGAATAATGGAAAATCTCAAGTGGGTTGCTTGGGGACTGGATGTAGTCAGGAGGACCGAACCAGGATATATCATGGTGTTTGCTGTGTTGACTCTCTGTGGTTTGATTTCTCCATCTTGAAATTTCATTTTTGCTGAGTTATATTGAAAATCAAGTCTGTGCAGTCAACTGGTTTCCGCTTAAGTCGACTTATTACTCTTATATTTGTGCTGACAGTCGATTGATTTCTCCGATACAATCGACTTAACAGTTGCTAAAAATTCAATTTATTGTTTAATTTTTATACAACACTATTCACCCCCCCCCCCTCTAGTGTTCTTTGCCTTGCATACATGATCCAACAATATGGGCTGTCATTTTCGGTATATTTTTGTGTAAGACTGGTAGGAGGGTAAACTAGCTCTAGTAGTATAATTTATTCATGTTCAGACTTGAGAATTAGGCACTAATTGAATATGTAGTAAACTTGGGCAAACGTAAGTAGAAGGCCACTATATAGTTGGGCAGTGAATTCCGGGACTATAGACCCAGTCGGGCGGTGGATTACATGGCTGTGGTTGCTTGCGATGAAGGCGAGCCTTTATTAAATCTGGAATTATGATTGATCGGGCAGTGGATTTTGGGATCATGATTAATCGGGCGGATAGTAGGCCGTACTCCAGTGTATATGCATATACCGGGGCTAGAGAGACACTTGCGGGATGTTCGCACGACGAGGATTCTGTATAGTCGGGCGGTGGATCTGTAACGCCCCGAATCCCAAATACACTGAATTCGAGATGTTCTACAGGATCTTTTCACTTTCTTTAGTACAATTTTACAAGGAATTTAAACTTTTCACTTTACATCAGAGTTACATCATATATTACATTTACATTGCACAGCGGAAGTAAAAATTTACAACAGTTAAATAAATGTACAACAACATGATAAATTCTTTAAGCATCCATTCCTCTTTAATCTTTAACATGTCATTTACCTGCATATAAGACTGTGGGTACGTCAGTTTATTCAACCGACGATAGTTATACATGGCCATCCTCTCTATGCTAGAAACAGTATAACGATTCTCATTTCTTAACAGATCACAAACTTGTTCACATGATAAATAAAGTAAAGGGGAAAATCTTAATGATGTCGTGTTGTGATTGTGCACTTAATCCTTAATGCAATTATTTACTTACATGACACTAATGCGCACTTGTTCGGATTCTATGCATCCCATACTACAGGTCCGAGGGCAAGCCTCTTAATTGTTCTTCCTTTTTGTAGGGTTCAATCCCTCGCCATGACTTAATCTACTACTGTAATTATGGTAAGTATCCTAGATGTTTTCCGACCTACGAACTCATGTCTAGGCACTCTGGAGGGAATCCCATCGCTGACATGACTCATCATGCAGACATCCTGTGGTAATTCAGCTCTCACCATAGACATGACACCACCCGTAGTCTTCAAACATCCCACGAGCGTCGCCACTGGGACGGTACTCTGGAGTAGTATCCTCACCCAGACTCATCATGGGAATTCCTGGGATACGCTCTCGCCGCTACCCAATAGCCCTCATACTCAATTTTTTTCTCTTACTTTCATCACATCTCCACTATGTACTAGTCCTTATTTTAATAGAATCATGAATAAAAATCAAAGTTCTAAAGTTAGCCTCTCCACTAAACCGGACTTATTCATTCATTTCAATACATGACCAACCTTGGTCTTTAAATTCTCATTTTTCATTTCATTTCCATTGCCGGGGGAGACTTAGCTACTCCTTTGTTCAATTTCCAATTCACAACTTCCAATTTGAGCATTTCCAACTCATGAATTCATTTTCATTGCCTCAGCATATCATGTTCTTAACTTTCATATTCATGTAATTATCAATTCAAAACTATGATTCATTTCATGTACATTCATGCAGCAATAAATAGAGTTTATCAACATCGATCATAAAGTTCACAACTTTTAACAGCAATCAACTGAAATCTTTGAAATATCAAAATATATTCTGTACAGCCGAATTGGAAAACACCAGTCGACTTGTACAGTCGATTCATGTTCTTCATAATCACTCGGGAGAGTCGACTGCTGCACATGGCCAGTCGGCTGTTCTGCAGCTTTTTATGTTCAAAATGTAATTCACGTGACAGTCGACTGTCAATAAATCAGTCGTCTGTCCCGGGTCTTAACAGTACATATTCATTCTCAGCTCAGTCGACTTGATACTCACATTAAGTCGACTGGACGGTTTCATAATTCAAATTAAGGGATCATCTTCCCAACAGTTCTTACACGCGCATGCATCATGGAGTCAATTTACAATGTACATACATTCATGTTTCATAACCACAAATTTCTTAACTGTTCAGTAACATCATAACATGGAATCTCAAGTAACTAATATTGTCTTTTCGTTAAGGAAGTGTTTAAACATGCTTTTACATTTGTTCATAACTTTCTTGCAGAGATGAAATATTAATCTCAATTTATTATACTAGGACAACACAATGGAAATATCTCATTTCATGGAATCTACAGGAGTATCCATAGTTTAATCAATGCATCGGTCGACTGTTCATAACATCAGCCGACTGCACAGGTCATTCTTAATTTATTAATCATCGCTAGTTCTTTTTCCATATGTTCATGTCTCCTCAGTCATGTACATCATGACGGATATGAGTTAGCCTTCCTACTTCATTTTAATTGTACACATATATGTCAATTAAACCTTCTTACAAATCATGCAACAGATGTCTCGTACCAGTCGACTTATCCATACGGCAGTCGACTGTACAGACCCAATTCATCCTTGTTTACAGTGCCATTACTACACTATTATTCCTCCACATTTATCATCATAAACATACTCAAGCAATTCTAGTACGTTTGAATTTACTTCTCATAAGCATAATAACAATCATCACAATTATGGCATATCTTCTACACTAGAAGTCCTGAGAAACACCCACCTTATTGACGAAAATAACCGAATCCAGAAAAGCTCCTCAATGCAATGCACCCTTCCTTGCTCCTTGCTCCTTGCCGAAAATCTCCAGAAGATGATGCCCGGACTCCACAAAATAACACACACCACTTTCTCACAATAATTCTCTTATAAAAATAATCTTAGTGTAAAAGAACAATGGATGAGAGGGGTATTTATACACCAATTGGAGTGAGATGGAGGGCTAGGATTCAGTAGATAGTTATTGGATCAAAGGCTAGGATGCACTAGGGAGTTGTAAAAACCACCCACACCCCCAAATAACCACCCACAACTCACCCCCACTTCTCTACCCAATCCGGCCAAGATAGTGTGCTTATGCACGTGTACATGGAGTGCACGTGCAAGCACAAACCACCCTACAAGAAATTTGTACACCAACTAACAAGTATTTTTTTTAAAAAAGAAATGCTACACATTGCAAGTTGTAGAAAATAAGAAAAAGATTAAATTCATGGGCTTAAATTAATTGGGCCAAGGAAAAATAAGTAAACTAACATTTGGGCTTTAGAAAAAAATGCTTTATAGAAACAATATTCTTACTCATCATATTGAAAATAATAGCCAAAATATTACACGTGCACACCACATGTAAAAATAAAATAGTCTTTCATATATTCGAAAATCAGGGTATTACAACACTCCCTCCTTAGAATAGTTCCGTCCCCGGAACTACAGTCAAGAGCGAGAAAAACCAAATACAAAACAACATAAGAACAAAAGATACAAAGACATAATCAAGCAAAAAGCTCAGGATAGTCCTTCAACATTCTCTCCTCAGATTCCCAAGTAGTCTCTTCCACCAAATGGTTTCTCCAGACTACCTTGACCATCGGTATCGTCTTATTCCTCAAGACATTCTCCCTACGGTCAACAATCTCGACAGGAGACTCGATGTAGTTCAGATCCAACTGCAAACCTTCCGGCACTTCAGGCAGATGATGACTCGGATCTGGAATATAACCTCTCAGCATAGACACATGGAAGACATTTTGCACCTGAGACAACTCTTCCCGTAATTCAAGCCGGTAAGCAGTTTTCCCGATCATTTTCAATATCTTATACAGTCCTATAAACCTTGGGGCTAACTTCCCGCCTTGGCCCAAATCGAACCACGCCTTTACTGGGTGACACCTTCAGAAAGACGAAGTCACCAACCTCAAACTCAAGGTCCCTTCTCCGGTTGTCTGCATAGCTTTTCTGCCTGCTCTGAGCTTCCACCAACCTTTTCCTGATCAGAACAATCTTCTCAGAGGTTTGCTGCACAAGCTCAGGACCAAACAACTGCCGCTCCCCAACTTCATACCAACAAACAGGAGTCCTGCACTTCCTGCCATACAAAGCTTCATACGGTGCCATCCCGATGCTAGCCTGAAAACTGTTGTTGTAGGCAAACTCTACCAAAGGTAAATGCCTTTTCCAACTGCCTCCAAAGTCTAGTATACAACACCGAAGCATGTCCTCAAAAATACGGTTGACTCTCTCGGTCTGCCCATCGGTTTGCAGATGAAAAGCAGTGCTGAAATCTGTCTTGGTACCCAAAGTTGTCTGAAGACTCCTCCAGAAATGCGAAGTAAACTGCGCATCTCGATCAGACACAATAGTTGAGGGAACACCATGAAGCTGGACGATCTCGCCAACATACAACTCAGCCAACTTGTCCATCGAAGCAGTGAGTTTCATTGCCAAAAAGTGAGCGGACTTGGTCAGTCGATCGACTATAACCCAAATCGCATCATTTCCTTTAGGACTCTTAGGCAATCCCGTAATGAAATCCATACTGATGTTATCCCACTTCCATTCCGGAATAGGTAACGGCTGTAATAGACCTCCGGGTCTCTGATTTTCGACTTTGACTTGCTGACAAACCTCACACTTCGCCACAAATTCAGCCACATCCCGCTTCAATTCTGACCACCAGAAATGTTGTTTGATGTCTTTGTACATCTTAGTACTCCCAGGATGTACAGACAGAAGAGTAGCATGCGCCTCCTGAAGAATACTCTCTTTCAGGTCCGTCTGATTTGGAACACACAGTCTATCTCCGAACCACAGCACTCCATCCCTGATTTGAAATCCGGGCAACCCGCCAGCCCCAACTTGTTCCTTCATCTCCAAAATATCAGCATCAAGCTCCTGACTTGCAATAATCCTTGCATTCAATGTAGGCTGAAGCTTCAACTGAGCCAAAGATGCTCCCAATCCTTGCAAGACAACTTCAATACCTGCTCGGTCCAGCTCCTCAATCAGATGCTTCTGAGTTGTAATCAAACTGGCCAAACTGCTCTTGCGACTAAGTGCATCAGCAACAACATTAGCCTTCCCAGGATGATACTTGATCTCAGGTCGCATGTCCTCGAGCACTTCCAACCATCTTCGCTGCCTCAGATTCAGATCCTTCTGCTGATATATGCACTTCAAGTTCTTGTGGTCCGTGTACATGTTCAATTTCTCACCGTACACGTAGTGCCTCCATTGCTTCAGGGCAAAGATAATCGCAGCCAACTCCAGATCATGAGTCGGGCAGTTCTTCTCATGCGGTCGTAGTTACCTAGACCCATAAGCGATTACTCTTCCCTCTTGCATTAAGACACAACCAAGCCCACGATGTGAAGCATCGCTATAAACATCATACTCGACACCTGCTCTAGGCAAAGCCAAAATCGGTGCAGTAGTCAGTTTCTCTTTCAACTCCTGAAAGCTCGCCTCACATTGCTCAGTCCACTTGAAGTTCACATTCTTCTTAGTCAGACCAGTAAGCGGTACAGCTATCTGGACATAACCTTGAATGAATCTCCTGTAGTATCCAGTCATCCCAAGAAAACTTCTGACTTCCTTCACTGTAGTAGGCCTAGCCCAATCTCTCACTGCCTCTATCTTCTGAGGGTCAGTTGCCACTCCCTCCTTAGAAAGGATGTGACCTAGGAATGCCACTTCAGATTTCCAGAAATCACACTTGGATAACTTGGCATAGAACTTCTGCTCTTCCAGCTTCTTCAACACTGCTGCCAGATGCTCGGTGTGCTCCTTCTCTGACTTGGAGTACACGAGAATATCGTCGATAAACACCACGACGAAAGAATCAATAAACGGCCTCAGAACTCTGTTCATCAAGTCCATGAAGATTGCGGGTGCATTCGTCACTCCGAATGGCATGACTAAGAATTCGTAATGCCCATGTCGAGTTCTAAATGCAGTTTTGTGCACATCTTCGGCTTTCACTCGAACCTAGTGATATCCTGATCGAAGATCTATTTTGGAGAATACAGTTGCTCCTTGTAGACGATCGAACAAGTCATCAATTCGAGGAATAGGATACTTATTCTGAACAGTGACCTTATTCAGCTCCCGGTAATCGATGCACATTCTCATCGATCCATCATTCTTCTTTACCAAAAGTACTGGTGCTCCCCAAGGTGACGCACTAAGTTGAATAAAGCCTTTCTCCAACAGTTCCTCAATCTGCCGTTTCACCTCATCCTGTTCCACTGGAGCCATCCTATATGGTGCTTTAGAAATGGGTGCATTTCCCGGTTGAACAGTGATGCTGAACTCTACATCACGATGCGGGGGTAACCCAGGAAAATCATCCAAGAACACAGTCGGATAGTCCCGTACCACAGGAATCCCTTGCACTTCCACAGGAGTCTCTTCCTTGCGGATAGTTGCCACCAGCTTAGCACATTTTTGCTTCCTTTGGAAAGTGACTTCAGGTCCACCTAGAACCTTCACTGTTACTGTCTTGGTCTTGCACTCGATGCTTGCACTGTACACCGACATCCAATCAATGCCAATGATGACATCGACTCCCAAGATAATCAGCTCGATCAGATCAATCCCAAAGATTTGATCTCCAATCACAATTTTGCAATCAGCATAATACCGATAATTGGTCAAAGTTTCCCCTGACGGAGTAGCTACTGCTAAGATCTTGCCTGGAAAGATCTTTGGTTCCACTCCCAACACTTTAGCAAATTTTGGAGACACAAAAGTATGAGAGGATCCAGCATCGAACAATACAACAGCTTTCATTCCATTAAGATATAGTTCTCCTGTTACATAACACACATCATTACGTAACAGTTTCACAATATGAGTGGGAAGAAGAAAAAAACACTAAACATCAGCCCTCGTACCAGAGATGACCTGATCCGCTTCCTCAGCATCAGCCTCCGTCAAGGCAAACACTCGCCCTGGCTGGTATGGCCTCTTCCCAGTCTGCTGTATTGGCACATTGGGATTGCCCGCCCGTGGTTTGAGATATTGAGATTTGTAATGTCCCGTCTCACCACAGTTGTAGCAAGTGACTGCAGGAGGTCTCAACACATTATTCCCAGGTCCTCCAGCTACACTAACGGCGTTCACCCTCGTCGGTTTGAACCTTTGTGCAGATGGTTGCCCCTTGAAACTCCCAGAGTGTGCAGGCCTCTTTCCAGACTGCCAGTTGTTCTTCTGGTTCTGAACAACATGGAACTGCTCCATATCCGCTTCCGTCGCTGCTGCCTTCTTCACCAATTTGTCGAATCTTCTGATACCAAGGGGTATCATCCGGGACCTCAAGCTCGGCCTCAGTCCATGCTCGAACTTACGAGCCTTCTTAGCCTCATCCATTACCAGTTCAGGCGCATACCTAGAGAGCTGAGTAAACTTAGTCTCATACTCCCTCACTGACATGCTGCCTTGCTGTAGCGACAGAAACTCTATAGCCTTCTTCTCCTGAACATCGGAGGGGAAATAATGACTGCGGAATTCTTCCAGAAATTCCTCCCAGCCAAGCACTATACCTCCCATGGTCCTCTTCATCGACTGCCACCAAACAGCCGCGTCCTTCTCGAATTGCAAAGTCGCCAATTTGACCTTGCTGCCTTCCGGGATCTCCAACACCTCAAAGATTGTCTCTACTTGACGAATCCAGTCGTCAGCCGCATCTGGGTCTGACTTTCCCTCGAATATAGGTGGTTTCATTCGTTTGAACGATTCCACCAGCTTAATCGCCTCGGGCACTGGATTCACCGGCCCCCTTCCTTGGTTCATAGCCACTGCATTAAGCGTCTGGTAGACTCTTGCAAGTTCGGTCTCCAGATCCAAACCCTCACCATTCCTAGCTCCTCTTCTCGACATATTCTGATGCAAAAGATCCATTAAATTTGAAGTATAAGACAAGAACTTAAATCAACTTGCATTTCATTGAATTTCAAAGTTTATACATTCGAATTAAAAAAATTTTCTTAACATCAGAATAGAAGCTACAACAATCTAACTCCTACGGTTCCTCTTCGCTTCTCGAAGTTCTCCCCGTAGTTCATCAACCTCATCTTTCAGCACATCTGTCAGGTTCTTTCTCTTCTCAAGTTCCCATACCCGGTGACTGAGAACTGAAAAGTCGTCCTTCCGCTTCGCCAGCTGAGCTTCCAACTCTCTCTCGCAGCGTTTCCACCTGCCTCTGAAGAGAAGTCACAAGACTACTCAAAACTGGTCCCTCTTCTTCATCGGAAGAAGAATCGTCAGATGAATCTGGAGGTGGGATAATCTCTCGAGATTCAGGCCATTCCTCCTCATCAGAATCTGCTTGCCCTGGGTGATACTCGTCCTCGGAATCAGCCTGTCCAGGATGGTACTCTTCCTAAATGATATGCCAGTCGTCGTCTCCAGCAGGGTCGAAGTGATCAGTCATCTTAGAAATAGAGAGGAAGAAGCATGAGTCATAGAGCAACACAAATGTAAGTCACTTACATTTAAATCTCTAAACTCAAACACACACTCTAATGTCCACTTCTAGGGTGTCGTTCCTTATAAATTTGTACCAATCGGAAAAGCGTAGAAAGCGTGGCTCTGATACCACTCTGTAACGCCCTGAATCCCAAATACACTGAATTCGAGATGTGCTACAGGATCTTTTCACTTTCTTTAGTATAATTTTACAAGGAATTTAAACTTTTCACTTTACATCAGAGTTACATCATATATTACATTTACATTGCACAACGGAAGTAAAAATTTACAACAGTTAAATAAATGTACAACAAAATGGTAAATTCTTTAAGCATCCATTCCTTTTTAATCTTTAACATGTCATTTACCTGCATATAAGACTGTGGGTACGTCAGTTTATTCAACCGATGATAGTTATACATGGACATCCTCTCTATGCCAGAAACAGTATAACGATTCTCATTTCTTAACAGATCACAAACTTGTTCACATGATAAATAAAGTAAAGGGAAAAATCTTAATGATGTCGTGTTGTGATTGTGCACTTAATCCTTAATGCAATTATTTACTTACATGACACTAATGCGCACTTATTCGGATTCTATGCATCCCATACTACATAGGTCCGAGGGCAAGCCTCTTAATCGTTCTTCCTTTTTGTAGGGTTCAATCCCTCGCCATGACTTAATCTACTACTGTAATTACGGTAAGTATCCTAGATATTTTCCGACCTACGAACTCATGTCTAGGCACTCTGGAGGGAATCCCATCGCTGACATGACTCATCATGCAGACATCCTGTGGTAATTCAGCTCTCACCATAGACATGACACCACCCGTAGTCTTCAAACATCCCACGAGCGTCGCCACTGGGACGGTACTCTGGAGTAGTATCCTCACCCAGACTCATCATGGGAATTCCTGGGATACGCTCTCGCCGCTACCCAATAGCCCTCATACTCAATTTTTTTCTCTTACTTTCATCACATCTCCACTATGTACTAGTCCTTATTTTAATAGAATCATGAATAAAAATCAAAGTTCTAGAGTTAGCCTCTCCACTAAACCGGACTTATTCATTCATTTCAATACATGACCAACCTTGGTCTTTAAATTCTCATTTTTCATTTCATTTCCATTGCCGGGGGAGACTTAGCTACTCCTTTATTCAATTTCCAATTCACAACTTCCAATTTGAGCATTTCCAACTCATGAATTCATTTTCATTGCCTCAGCATATCATGTTCTTAACTTTCATATTCATGTAATTATCAATTCAAAACTATGATTCATTTCATGTACATTCATGCAGCAATAAATAGATTTTATCAACATCGATCATAAAGTTCACAACTTTTAACAGCAATCAACTGAAATCTCTGACATATCAAAATATATTCTGTACAGCCGAATTGGAAAACACCAGTCGACTTGTACAGTTGATTCATGTTCTTTATAATCACTCGGGAGAGTCGACTGCTGCACATGGCCAGTCGGCTGTTCTGCAGCTTTTTATGTTCAAAATGTAATTCACGTGACAGTCGACTGTCAATAAATCAGTCGTCTGTCCCGGGTCTTAACAGTACATATTCATGCTCAGCTCAGTCGACTTGATACTCACATTAAGTCGACTGGACGGTTTCATAATTCAAATTAAGGGATCATCTTCCCAACAGTTCTTACACGCGCATGCATCATGGAGTCAATTTACAATGTACATACATTCATGTTTCATAACCACAAATTTCTTAACTGTTCAGTAACATCATAACATGGAATCTCAAGTAACTAATATTGTCTTTTCGTTAAGGAAGTGTTTAAACATGCTTTTACATTTGTTCATAACTTTCTTGCAGAGATGAAATATTAATCTCAATTTATTATACTAGGACAACACAATGGAAATATCTCATTTCATGGAATCTACAGGAGTATCCATAGTTTAATCAATGCATCGGTCGACTGTTCATAACATCAGCCGACTGCACAGGTCATTCTTAATTTATTAATCATCGCTAGTTCTTTTTCCATATGTTCATGTCTCCTCAGTCATGTACATCATGACGGATATGAGTTAGCCTTCCTACTTCATTTTAATTCTACACATATATGTCAATTAAACCTTCTAACAAATCATGGAACAGATGTCTCGTACCAGTCGACTTATCCATACGGCAGTCGACTGTACAGACCCAATTCATCCTTGTTTACAGTGCCATTACTACACTATTATTCCTCCACATTTATCATCATAAACATACTCAAGCAATTCTAGTACGTTTGAATTTACTTCTCATAAGCATAATAACAATCATCACAATTATGGCATATCTTCTACACTAGAAGTCCTGAGAAACACCCACCTTATTGACGAAAATAACCGAATCCAGAAAAGCTCCTCAATGCAATGCACCCTTCCTTGCTCCTTGCTCCTTGCCGAAAATCTCCAGAAGATGATGCTCGGACTCCACAAAATAACACACACCACTTTCTCACAATAATTCTCTTAAAAAAATAATCTTAGTGTAAAAGAACAATGGATGAGAGGGGTATTTATACACCAATTGGAGTGAGATGGAGGGCTAGGATTCAGTAGATAGTTATTGGATCAAAGGCTAGGATGCACTAGGGAGTTGTAAAAACCACCCACACCCCCAAATAACCACCCACAACTCACCCCCACTTCTCTACCCAATCCGGCCAAGGTAGTGTGCTTATGCACGTGTACATGGAGTGCACGTGCAAGCACAAACCACCCTACATGAAATTTGTACACCAACTAACAAGTATTTTTTTTATAAAAGAAATGCTACACATTGCAAGTTGTAGAAAATAAGAAAAAGATTAAATTCATGGGCTTAAATTAATTGGGCCAAGAAAAAATAAGCAAATTAACATTTGGGCTTTAGAAAAAAATGCTTTATAGAAACAATATTCTTACTCATCATATTGAAAATAATAGCCAAAATATTACACGTGCACACCACATGTAAAAATAAAATAGTCTTTCATATATTCGAAAATCAGGGTATTACGGGATCCTTGGGACTGGAATCCGTACTCGTGGAATGTCTAAACTTTTTTTTATTATTGGGTAGTTATCATGGCGAGGGATTAAACCCTTTAATGTTGAGTGCGTAGGTGCTTTCCCTCAGACCTATGTAGTTTGGGATGCATAGAATCCGAACAAGTATGCATTAGTATCATTGTCGTATAACATCTGCATTAGGCATTAAGTCATATCATACATTGACATGATTAGGATAGTCACTCTTTACACTTTTATATGCATTCAAGTTTGTGATTGTTAAAGTAAGAGATTTCTTTATAATACAACATAGAGAGGATCGTTGTTTATAATATTGTGTCGGTTATAAGCAACTAACGTACCCACAGTTTCATATGCAGGTCTTTGAACTTATAAGAAGATGAAAAGATGAATTTGATGCTGATGTTTACTTACATGCCAAAACTGTTAAAATTGCCCTATTGTACTTCATTTATTTTCTGCTGTGTTATTGTTGTAAAAGAACAATGTTTTAATAAAAAGTTTTAAATTCCTTGTAAAATTGTACGAAGTGAAGTGTAGATCCTGTTGAGCTACGAATTACCGTATTTTGGTATTCGGGGCATTACAGAGTGGTATCAGAGCCACGCTTCAATAAGTAGTACAAATTTACAAGGACGTTACATTAGGGTGGACATTAGAGTGTGAGTTCAGCTTATAGAGATTTAAATGTAAGTAGTTTACATTTGTGTTGCTCTATACGCTGATGTTTCTCCTCCTTTTTCCTATAAGATGGCCAATCATCATTACCCCGAGAATGAGGTGGAATGGTTTGTTACTTTCGAAGAAGAGAAAGAGTCAATAGAAGAAGTGGAAGAGTCAATAGAGGAAGAAGAAGACCCAGTAGAAATAAAAGAAGAACTACCCGAGTCTAGGGAGATTACTCCACCTCATTCCCCAGAAAAATCCTCAGATGAAGAACCCATTCAAGATGACCAAGGTGGTGTTGTTACTTCTCTTTGAAGGGAGTTGGATGCCCCGAAGTATGGGAAGCACGGAAAGTAGAAGACAGAAAACGCATTCATGAACTGAGTCACAAAGTATGGGAACTCGAAAAGCTTCGGCACGTGAATGCTCAACACTTCGCCAAGCTGGAGCACATGACTCGCTGGGACAAGCAGGAGCATATCAGAAGTTTGAAGACATGAAGAAAGAAATCCAGGAATTACGGAGAGAGTTCAGAGAAGCCAAGAGAAACCGTAGAATCTAGGATGTCTTTATGTTAAAGTGATGTAATGGATGTAAAAGTAAGTTTTCTTTCCGAATGTAAAAAAGTTTAATTTTTGAATGAAAAAAATTTTGTTGGAAGAATGTAAAATTGTGCTATTTATGGTGATTAATGACAATTTTATGACCCAAAAATGGTTGGCGAAGGGCACAGTGGTGAGAACAATGGACTCAATCTAGAAACTGAACTAGCTCGAGTATACCAGACCTTGAATGCTTTCGCTGCCAATGTCGCCGGAAATCCTAGGCTCGGGCCAGCTGTACAGATCCCTGAAGCAATCTCAATAATTATGAAGTGATGGTGAAGGTACATGTCGTGCAAATGCCAAAGAGAATTTGGGTAATTGGGTCTTTGCAGATATGGGTGAATTTGCAAAAACTTGCAATTTTGAGGGCAACCCAAGAGATCAACATGAAAACACTATAACCCCCCCCCCCTCCCCCCGCGCGCACACACACAAAAAGCACACACACCAAAAAAAAAAAAAAAAAAAGAGAAAGAAAAATAACTTGGTTACCTTAGATAAACCTAAAATGTTTGGCTACTCATAAAGACCAAAAATAGAATAATCGATCAAATAATATGACCTTATGGTCAAGTTAGACAAAGATATACAAAGCTTAATCATGGCAATATCCCAACTCAATCTAAATTTTCTTTTAACCCGACCATGAATCCATAATGACCAGATGCCCACTACGACTCAAGAGACGCGACAATTACGAAACTTTACTTCAAAACTTTTAACTAAATAACCAAAGGTTTTTAGTTATGCAAGTGTCAGTGTGGCTCATTGTAAACCTTTTTGCTAGTGAACAAAAGATTGGAAGTTCAAATCCTACCTGCACACAAAAAAATCTCTACTTTGTTTCAAAAAAAGAAAAAAAGGGATATTTTAGCAAATGTCCATATTTAAAATGTGAAAACTTTCATATATCCCTACTATTTTTAAAAACT
The DNA here is from genome assembly GCA_017893485.1 of Hemerocallis citrina. Classification (NCBI taxonomy): domain Eukaryota; kingdom Viridiplantae; phylum Streptophyta; class Magnoliopsida; order Asparagales; family Asphodelaceae; genus Hemerocallis; species Hemerocallis citrina. The sequence goes on along the minus strand of CM030358.1, from coordinate 135,810,716 downwards.
AAGAAATACCCTCAGTTTGGACGAAACAGTTAAAATTCCGTTAAGTGAATTTACGTGCATCACACGCGACACATAAAATAACCTAAATACCTACGATAAAACATATTTTTAGCAAATACTCCCATTCAAAATCTAGAAACTAGCATACACCCCCACTATTTTAAAAAACTAAGATATACCCTTAGTTTGGACAAATTTTTTGGAAGGTATCTTGCTTGTCAGTTTCTTACTTATGATAGCTATGGTTTTTGTGCTTTTTGGATAAAAATCTGATTTAGAATCTCTTTGTTAGTTTATTACTTATGGAGGATATGTTGTGGAAATTTATGGTCATGTGACTTGTTATGAGTACCACTTCTTCTGTCTAATACTGAAAAGAACTTAGCAACTACAAAATGTAATATTTCTCATCAGTTTTGCTTCAAATTTTGCTTAGCAGCAATTTCATATTGATTAGGCTTAGTGTTTTCAGATTATATGACTGTGTATTGATTAGGCTAAGTGTTGCACTGTTAGATAGTTTTGCTGTTTGAATCTAAACATTGAGTATCAAATATTGCAGTTTAATCTGTGTTTAGTTATTTTCATACTTTATTGTTGGTCTGGCATCTGATATTCTTAATTTATTTACTTCTAATGTTTCATTTACTGCATGTTGATTACATGAACAAATCTTTATGGAGTAAGACAACTACTACTAATATGCATCATTTAGTCACATGTAAAATTATTTTTTTGGGAACATACTCAAACTGGCTTAGAAAATTTTTAGCTGTCTTTTGTAATTAAGTTTCATCGATATATACAAAAAAATTGTCCAAATTGAGAGTATATCATAGTTTTTTAAAATAGTGGAGGTATATGCTAGTTTTCAAATATTTACTAAAATACTTTTTATTGTGAGTATTTAGGTCATTTAATTGTGTGACATGTGATGCACGTAAGTTTACTTAACGGAATTTTAATAATTCTGTCCAAACTGAGGGTATTTCTTAATTTTTAAAAATATTAAAAGTATATACTAGTTTTCACATTTTGAATGTGAGTATTTGCTAAAATATTTTTTAAAAAAAACTCAGTCATTTGTGATGAGTACACATAACACAACCTTTTAAAATTTCCAACATAGCCGATCTCGCACATAGCACAACAATTTCCACAAGCCAAACTTCTTTTATTCAAATTGTACGTCGTGTGATTATCACTTTGTTATCAATTTACTAGGAATGCATTGCCAAATTAAAAACTTTCTTTTAGAAAAAGAAATAATTTTCTTGCAATTCCCACCATCCTATTTATCCTTACTCTTTCGACATCAAAATCTCCCCCTGAATAAAATTTGTGCCTTGCCGCAGTCCTTGATCCATCAGTTAAAATCCAATGCTTTCCTCTTAGGGTCTGTTTGGTTTAAAGGAGGGGAGGAGAGGGAAAATAATTATCTTCTTGTTTGGTTCACAAGGAGAGATAAGAAATTTTATAATAAAATTACTTTTATACCCTTTTATATTTTATAACAAAACTCAATCCCATCAAGTGTCGTATTTATATTTTTGCGAAGTGTTTTGGTAGAGGCTTTCTGGTGGTGATTGCATGGTGGTGATTGTAGTATTTGTTTATTTCTCTAGTAATCAAGACTGCATGGTGGTTATGTTTTTTGGATTAGATTATTATTTTATGGTTCAGTGATAAATTATTAAATCTTACCTTCTGTGTTTGTGTTTTTCGTCCTTAAAGCATATATATGTTGAGAAGTATTGACCTCGTATAATTGTATGCTTAACTTTTTTTCATTATGTTACCAACAGGTTCATTTACTAATGACAGGACATGAACCATTATGGAGCTTCCTAATGTAATATATGCTAGTTGCAATATTATGGAGCATGCACTATCTCTATGATTTATTATCTTCTCTTCTTCATCTGCATATGATCTTTTCGGGATATTTCAATGCTATTATCGACATACCTGACGAAATTGGTGCAATAACAATATTGATACTCATGTATCAAAAAAAAAACAATATTGATACTCCAAACAACATTATGTTAAGGAACTTTAGATCTAAAAAGGACAGTTTAGTCCAATCATTTTAAAAAAATTAGACCCACTTTCTCTCACCTCCAATATTGGAGGGGAGCCAAAATTGGCTCAGGAGGGATTCTGCACCCCTCCGTTTCCCTCCCCTCCCAAAAAATGAACCAAACAAGAAATATTTTAAAAAATCCCTCCCCTCCCCTCCAACCAAACAGGCCCTTATAATCTGTTTGGTTCAAAGGAGGGGAGGGGAGAGGAGGAATTTTAATGGAGGGGAGGGGAGAGGAGGGATTTTAATGGAGGGATTTAATGAAAACTCTGTTTGATTCAAAGGAGGGGAGGGGAGGGAAAATAATTATTTTCTTGTTTGGTTCACAAGGGGAGGGAATGAATTTTATAATAAAATTACTTTTATACCCTTTTGCATATAATAAGAAATTTATACAACCACTTCATACAATAAGAATTGAAACAACAACGAACTATTTATGAGGAAAATATGTTGATGTAACAATCAAAAGAACAATCAAAAGTAAATGTCATCTTTCCCTGAGCACATGATTTATTCAGGTACTATGATTACTCAATGTTTGAGAGTAAAAATGTCAGATGACTTTACTTATAGAAAGGATATTGTTGAAGGAATATGATCGATGATTCGTAGGCTGCTTGATTCGTGGATGTTCAGTTGTAAGGGTTTAAGAGCACAATATGGATGTGGGAAAAGAAAAGCTCTCCGCATTTTAGCTTTCTAATCTTATCTTTATACATTTCGATACTTCAGTATAGGATTGGGGCTATGCATTTTAAAATGCACTAGTTGGATGCATAATGTAAAAAAGTAGCCATCACATTATCTTTCTTATATGTAGTTCAACATGGCATCGAATTTTTTTACAGAAATGAGTTGGTTAGATTATGGTTTTATATATCTGAACTTACAGGATAGGATTGGAAAGCTAGTGACTGCAATCGGTGGGCTACTGCAGAACAAGGCATCTTTAGATGACAACTTTGTCATTGTAAAGAATGTTTTGGCTGCTAAATATAGAGTGTTGATCAATTTATTAATTATAAGTTTTTGTGTTTATAATTACTCTTGAATGTTTAAAGGGCAATTTAGTCCAGCCACTTTAAAAAATTAGCCCTATTTTTTCTTCCCTCCAAATCCCCCCACTTTTGGAGGGGAGCCAAAATTGGCTCAGGAGGGGTGTTGCACCGCCCCATTTCCCTCCTCTCCCCTCCTAAAAAATGAACCAAACAAGAAAAGTATTAAAAAATTCCTTCTCTCCCCTCCCCTCCATTCCCCTCCAACCAAACAGTGCAATTTAAGGGCTGTTTGGTTGCAGTGAAGTTCACTGTAGGAAACAAAATCGGGGAAAAAACACTGTACCCGCGGGTTTGTTTGGCTTAAATTTGTGTGGATTGGATTCGCACGCGCAATTTCACTTCTCTATTCGGCCATTTTCACATTGAAAACACTCGCAAGATCACCACACACTATTCACCATTTTTAACTCCTATATTTTCCTCACACTCTCTCTCTCTCCAACTCTGAGCTTTTCTTTGTCATTAGCATCTTTCTTCGCAAAATCATACATAAACCAAGCAAATCCCCACTCCTGGCCGATGTGGGACTAAAGTCCCGACATTTTAATGCTTTGTTACTTTTAAAGTCCCCTTTTTTTTGGGTTAGGTTTTTTTTTTTATTCAGTTTTGTTTTGTTTCGATTTTTTTAAACTTCAGTTTATGTTTTGGGTTAGGTTGTTTGGACGCACGGTTTTTTTTGCTTCGGTTTTTTTTGTATATTTAGTTTCATTTTTTTCGGTTTAATTTAATTAAGATTAATTTAGCTTAATTAGTTTAAATCTTATTTACTTGAGATTAATTTCAAATAAAATCAAAGGTTAAAGTTATTTTAAATTATTTTCACTACAGTATTCTTACAACTCAAACAAATATAATCTTTCATATAAAACTATTCTAGCTACAGTAAATCTACATCCAACCAAATCACTTTTTCATAGATTTTTTTTTTAATATCTACAGTAATCGTTCAACTTTAATTTTTTTTTATAACCAACCAAATACCTCCTTAATTAATCTAGATTTTTTTTTTTTGATTAAAAGATGACAGCGTCATCGCTTCATTAAAAAGATATTAACGAAACAGAGATAAGGTTACATAGCTCACCCGCAGGCGATAAACATCCAAAATCACCTAAGACAAAAGCAATAATCTAAGCAAAGCAAAATACATCAGAGTGGAGATACATCTATATAACTAAATAACCATGAGGAGAACCAATGTCTGAAATGGGTCAATCGCAGAATGGTAGCTCCCCCTTATCTGAAACCTACTCCTCATCCTCCCCCAGTCGCAGCTTCTTCCTGGATTTGAGCAGTCCTGACCAATCATAAAAACAGAGGTGAATTTTGTGCAACAGAGAAGATAGTCTAATAGAAATACTATTGAAACAAAAATCGTTTTGATCTAGCCATAGGTTCCACATCACCGAAGCACTCACAATATCCCACTCCACTCTTACATCCTTTCTAATCATATTCGATCTAATGTCCCCCCAAATTTCAGAAGTAGAGTCTGGACACCGCAAAACCCCGTACTTATGCCCCACTTTCTCCGAAACCCATCTAGCTCTATGACACTTGAAAATTATGTGATTCGTATCATCTTCCTGATTTAAACAGCTATTACAAATTGCGTTGTCCAATATTCCTCACTTCATCAGATTAGTCTTCGAAAGTATAGCATCGTTATTCACCAACCATAGAAAGGATTTAACTTTGGACGGGACACTGGAACCCCATATGACATCCGCTACCTCGCTTCTTAACCCTCCATCATTCAGCCATCTGTATAGGGAAGAGATCGAGAACTTGCGGTTCGCTTCCAAAGTCCACCATCTCTCATCTTCCTCCAGTTGGGAGTAATTTCCTTCTGTACGAATGAAGCTGTTGAGCAGTTGAAGTTGTGAAATAGATTCCTGTTGAAGGAGCCCCCTGACTTCCAATATCAAATTATTGTTCTTCCAAACATCGCTCACTAGGGTGTCATTGTTAAGAACAACCTCTGCAGCGGAAGGAAACAAACCCATAAGGGAGTTATTGCCGCACCATTTGTCTTTCCAGAACCTTGTATTTTTGCCATTCTTTACCCTACAAATAGTGTTGCTATGATAGACGTCACCCGTCTTGGAGACCCCTCTCCAAAAGAACGACTTCCTACTTTGAACACCCTTCCTTCCGAATCTAAACCTCTTCCTAGCCCGATAATTAGTGAAAGACTTACACCACCAATTGTTTTGTCGATTTGCCAACTTCCACCACCACTTGCTGAGTAGTGCTTTGTTCATATCTCTAAGATTAATGATCCCCAGCCCACCAAACTCTTTCCTTTTGCAAACCCTTCCCCAACTTACTAGGTGAATCCCTTGACCTCCCTCATTAGTTCCTTTCCAAAGAAAACGCCTCCTACACTTGCCTATCTTGTGAATAACCCATACGGGTAGTTCGTAAATAGACATAAGATAGATAGGAATGCTGTTGATGACGGAATTGAGTAACGTGATCCTGCCCCCCAATGTTAAAGATTTCCCCTTCCATCCTGCTAGTCTTTTTTCTATCCTATCAATAAATGGTTGCCAATCCTCCCTAACGAGTTTGCCAGGTCTGATAGGAATCCCTAAATAGGTAAGCGGGTACTCTCCTGTATTGCATCCAAGCATCTGTTGAATTGCTGTGGGGGAAATGGAGCAATTGTTGCTAAGCTGAATGACACAGCTCTTATTGAAATTGATCTTCATGCCAGACCAAGCCTCAAAGCACTTCAATACTGTTCCCATAGCTATGATATCCTCCGTTGATGCCGAACCAAACAATAAAGTGTCGTCAGCGTACTGAAGAATTGAGATAGGCTCAGCATAACCTTTGATTTTTATGCCGAATTTAGCGCGATCCTTATTGCCGTTTGCTATCATCTCCGCAAGCCCGTCTGCTACGATAGCGAATAACATGGATGACAGCGGATCACCTTGCCTAAGGCCTCTCTTGCATCTGATTTCTTTTCCTTGTGCCCCGTTAACGATAAGGAACGATTTACCCCCTCTAGTGCACTGAAAAATCCATTTCCTCCACCTTTCCCCGAAACCTTTCAGGAGCAAGGCCTCGTCCACCGCATTCCATTCGACCGAGTCGTAAGCCTTTTGAAAATCCACTTTAAAAAGGAAACCATCTGTCTTTTCTTTGCAGCTTCTGAAAATAATTTCATGAGCCGAGGCGACGCTGTCCATAATATCTCTTCCTTTAATAAAACTGCTTTGAGAATCCCCTATGATATCCTTCAAATGTGGACCCAATCTATTGGCCAACACTTTGGTGATGATCTTAAAGGAGCCATTGAGTAGACTGATAGGTCTCAAATCGCCAACCTCTTTAACCTCCTGCTTCTTTGGAATCAGAACGATGTTCGCGTAGTTTAGTCTTTCTAATTCTGCTTCCCCCTCATAAAAATCTTGAACAATACTCATGAAGTCCACTCTTAAGATTTTCCAATAAAGAGAGTAAAAGAAGATTGGAAACCCATCCAGCCCTGGCGCCTTATCCTCTCCCAAACTCTTGATAGCAGATATCACTTCCTCTTCCTGAAAGTTGCCTTCGATGCTATCGGAGCCATTAATCCTTGATTCGAGCCGCATATTTTGGCTCAACGAACACCTATGCTCCCTTGATGTTCCCAACAACTCCTTATAATTCTCATTGATATGTCGCTTGATTCTGTCCTCGCTTTCGCTCCAAACTCCCTCCACATTTAACCCGAAAATATGATTGTTCCGTCTTCTTCCATTGGCAATCCTGTGGAAAAATTTAGTGTTGGCGTCTCCCTCCTTCAACCACTGAACTCTCGATCGTTGCTTCCAATAAGCTTCTTCCAACCTTCCTATTTGTAAAATATCCTGTCTATTCTTACAAAGCTCTTCGTATTCGGCCTCTATTAAATCCCTTCCCTCCTCTATAAGTTCTAGCTGCTCTATCCTCTCTCCTATCCCTTGCTTGACTCTTTGGTTCTGCCCGAATTCCGACTTGGCCCACTGTTTCAGCTTTATTCTTAGCCTTCTAATCTTCTCGCTCCAACGACCCACGGAAGAGTTGGCCGTAGTAGACCCGTTCCAGCTTTCCTCTATAATCTTATGAAATCCATTGCACATTGACCAAGACTTCTCAAATCTAAACATATGTGAGTATCTTTTTTCTCCATCCCCGCAATCCAAGGCCAACGGTGTGTGATCCGATGTGAATCTGATCAAAGCTTTTGCCCTAGCTAATGGGAATATGTCTTCCCATTCAGTGGACACCAATATTCTGTCTAGTTTTGCCAGAGTAGGAGTCGCTTGAAGATTCGACCAAGTGAACTTCCTATTCGAAGGATCGATTTCCGCTAAGTCTAAGGCGTTAATTAAGTCGTTGAACTGCTCCCTATCTCCCCTGGGCGCTCCTCTCCCTAAGTGTTCAAATTGGAATCTTGTAATATTGAAGTCTTCTTCTACCACCCACGGGCCCCTACATCTTCCTCTAATGGACCTAAGTTCGTCCCAAAACAAGCTCCTATGGGCCGATTCGTAAGGGCCGTACACCGTGGTAACCGTATGAATCCAACTATCAAATCGTCTTCTGATAGTAATCGTGATTGAAAATGAACCTGCAATTTCATCAATAATCTCAAACAATTTATGGTCAACCCCAATAGCTATACCACCTGAAAGCCCTCTCGAAGGCTTAAACCTCCACTCAAAGTCACCAATTCCTCTAATGCTTTTAAACTCTTCCAAAGTCGGAGTTTCAACCCTAGTTTCCTTGAATGCGCATATGGTAGGCTTGTATCTAATGATAGTGTCACTAATCAACCTTTTTTTTTGATTTTTGTCTCATTCCCCTAACGTTCCAAAAGATGTATAACATTGAAAACTAAATACTCTAACACCTATAATCTAGACCGACCCTATGTCACCATCTTACTCTAATTGTTGCTTACTCTTGCCTCTAATAATATTCACATGATACAATTGCTCCTCTCTATTGGAACCCATGGCTAGACCGTAAAGACTAGCAAAATAAATAAGAGAATCATCATTTAAAAGATTTAATACTGACAGAGTAGGCGAGGGATTACCTTGGCAGGCTGAAGTTGGCTCTCTTGTCTTTGCTGCTGCTCTAATCAAATCCTCTTCACTTGGACCACTGGAGCCCCATTTATCAAGCTGCCTTTTGCTTTTCCGCTGGACCTCTATGGTGTTTCTGTTCACCCCGACACTTTCATTCTCCTTCGCTCCACCCCCTGCTAACTCTCGAACTTGTTTAGCCCACTTCTCATGCTCTGAATCGTATGCGCTACCGCCACTTTGCAGTCCATCTAATGCTCCGATCATATCCCCGATTGGCTCTGTGTCAACAACATGCGCGTCCCGCTCTAAGAATTCCTCCGAGTCGACTTCCACCATGCCGTTCTCCTCTTCCCTCGCCTCATTCTCTCTAAATAAATTCTCACCAATTCCTTCTTCTTCATCTATACAGTTCCCTGCTGCCTCATCAACCAGATTTATCCCATGTCCATTAATCTTCCTCTGTGGCCCAAGATCCTCACCCGATGGCAAGCCCAGATTAGAGATGGGCTTTGGAAAATCCCTACAATTCAGGCCTATGGAAGTCTTCCCAAGCCCTAGTATACTGCCCTGATCTGACTTTTCCTTCCCATCACTACCCTGCAAATGAGGCTCTTGATTTATCCCGCCAAAACCACCCCTACGCTCAACCTCCTCAATAGCTCTCTTAATGGAATCTTGTAGCTCCTCCTTCGATAGCAGTGCAAAGCCTGGGACCTCTCTCGAAACCCGATCCCTAGCATCGTTGTCCACAATCGAAGAGTTCTTCAGTATCCCGGGTTTCCTTGCCATCGTAGCTATTCCTTCTGCCCCTACGATGTGTACCCCCTGCTCCAACGTCCCATCGCGCCGCTGGTAAGCAGTCTTCGTCAATGCCGCATCCTTAAATCCCGCTTCCCGTACATTTTTTTGAATGCCTACCTTGAGATTGGAGCCGTATTCGTCTGCGATTATGAGAATATCCTGTTCCTTGTGCTTTGATGAACGGCCCTCCTTCGTCTTCAACCTTCGACCACCTCAATTCTGTGCCCTTTTTTCTATCGTCGGAGAGCTCATCTTCCTCCCTAGCCGAAATCTTCGCGAATGAAACATTCTTCTTCTTTTCGACAATGACTTTAACATCGAAGAACTCCCCTTCAAACTCAGCTTGCACCATCGATATCGGAGAAGTTATCACATCCAATTCTGATGCGAGCGAATTCCCGCCGCTCCTGGGTAATTGTACTCTTGTCGATTTCCTGTAGGAATCCAAATGCGCGAACTAGGTTTTGGAACCCCGATCTAAGCCAACAATGAAATGGGAAATTGAAAAGTCGAATCCAGATCGACGGCATTTCGTTCGGCTTCAGAGCTCCGTATTGTCGAGACCATTGAGTGAACGTGACATAATTATCGTCTGAACCCATGCCTCTTTTACCCAATACTTCGTTTAAATGATCTTCGTCATGACAGTGAACGAAGAATGCACTGGGGTGGAGTCGCTGAACCTGCCATTGCAGCATTGCCGACGGAGTAATATTAGCATACAACCATCCTTCAATGTCATCGGCCAACGGGTTTCCACTTTGCACCTTGATGATGCAGCACATACGAAACCGCCGCTCGAGCTCCACCATAAGAGGAGTAGGAGTAATCAATGCTTTAATCAACGATCTACCTCCGGCGAAGCTCTCTTGCATCTTGCTGCTGTGAGTGTTGGTCGGCGACGTCGCTCTTGGGGTTGTGGGCACAGTAGTAGGCGCTCGCCTGTAGCTTGAACACTCTCTGGAGATGTGCCCTGATCTGTGACAGACATAGCAAAACCAATCGTTGGTGCAGTGCGTGATCGTGTGCCCCCATTGCGAGCACTTGTGGCATTGCTGGCCGGAGCCAGCAGATGCCGACTCATCCCTGTTAAGTCGCTTCTCCACTTTGATTGATTTACGGGAACGAACAAGCAGCCATTCCCCTTCATCGTCGAGCCTGGTGACCCTTATCGTCCCTGCGGGATAGAGCTTTCTTGAGCTGAATCTATCCGGTGGCGTAGTCCTTGCTGCCCCCTTAGCAGCCTCGGCGTACGTCAGCGGTCTTCGGGTTGGTTGCTCCTGATCGTCATCTATCTCCAGCACTCTATCCCTCCTCTCCTTTCCTCTAATCCTGTCCCCTTCAGCTTGACGAGATTCGCTAATCCGCCCTCTCTGAGAAGAGTGGTGAACCCTGTGGACTGAACGACCCCTCGATCTATTCGATTGATCGTAGTCCAGCCTCGCCTCCTGTTTCCTCCAAGCGCTTCTCTCCGAGGTCTCGTCTCTCCTTCGCTTTGCCATGGCCCTCCCTTCGTCCTGCTCTTCTTTCCTGAGGTTTGAGTAGTGGCTTTGCTGATAGTTGGGTTGGTGATGAGAACGATGTAGAGGAGAAATATCCCGACCCTCCTTCGTGCCCCTGTCGACCTTCGCTTCTCTCGCTTCTCTCGCTCCCCTCATGTTCAACCCAGACCTTTGATTGTTTCTTAGTCTCCTTCGCGCCCCTGGTGACTTGTTGTTACCTCATGTGTCTCATATATCTTACATTCTTAATTAATCTAGATTAATGGCATGCTAACTGTTCGACGAAATCCCCCCCAATGAAAAAAAAAACCCAATGGCAAACCCTGAGATTTTAGGTGTGGAAAGGAGAGCCCCCCTACCTAGATTAAAGGTACGAAAAAGTTCTATGCAACCATTCAGATTTGTTTAAATAATTAACGAGTTGAGCCATTGGCACAATCAAGTACATATCCCAAATTACAAGATTTTTTTTCCGTGCTGACCCACTTTTTAAAAAATTGACCCATCTGTCCAACTTTCAAAAATATTGACCTAACTGACATAGTTTTGGACACGTCAGCATTAACCACTATTGAAAATAGAGTAATGTTTTAGCCACTACCAATTTCACTACCATTTTCTTCACTACCTTAGGTGGCATACTCCTATTGGAGAGTTCTCACACCTACTCTATCGTCCCCTACCTATTGGAGTGTGCCACCTAAGGTAGTGAAGAGAAATGTAGTGAAATTGGTAGTGGCTCTAGCATTACTCTTGAAAATAATGGCATAGGTTATTTATTTGCCGTTGTTTCCAATAGCGGCATCTCCAATTTTTTTTCTTCACATGCCGCTATTTGGAGTAACGACATCAGTTAACTTATTCTCAATCGTGTACTCTACCTGACTTGAAAAAAATGCAAGCGAGAAAAAATCCTTTAGATGATGCTGTTATCCCCAACAATGACATTCTCATTACAGTTACCGTTGTTAGGAATAACGACATCAGTTATAATATTCATTGTATATAAATAGTGACCCCACCCCCTCTTCTCTTTTCCCTTTCACTTTATATCTATTTACCCTCTCACTCCTGAACCCAAAACCCTAAACCCTAAAACCCAAAATCCCACAATTGTTTTCTTTCGAATTTCATATCTCCTACCTCCCTCCCCCTATCCCTCTCCCTCTCCCACTAAAATTCAACTCCCCCATTCTCAAAATCTCCAACATTCTATTGGGTCATCTCATTCTTCATCCACGATGTATTTTCAAGCTATCCAAGATACTGTCTAATGTGAATGTATTATTATAACCATATGTTTTATATGTATGCATAGGTTATGCTTATGAGTAGTTAATGAATTGAATATTTGTGAATCTTTATATTTAGGTATGGATTATGATATACCTATTTGGTTATACTTTGGGAGTGAAATAATTCGAGATCCAAAGATTGGATATTGTTAACCGGTCATTATTTGGGCTCCCCGTAACTATATTTACTCACAACTAGTAAATAAGATATTCGAAATAACGAATTGGGATAGAGATGAATTCAGTGTCAAAATCAAAGTCTGTTATGCTGCTGGTAAAGGAGAAGGGCAATATTTCATGGTGGTGCCCATAGATAATGATAATGTATTAAGGTCCATGATTGCTAGGACACATGATCCAAATTCTAGTTAGACTGCATTGGAGTTATATATTGAGGAAATGAAACTTTCAACCGGTAGGCCAGTAGTTATTCCAAGTCCAATACCAAATACACATTAAGATATTAGCATAACTCCAACAGAATCTATTACCACTGAATATGAGATGGTACATCTGTTCACCTCGACACAAAATATTTTCCACACTAACATGGTCATGCAAGACTTTGACAATGCCATTGTTAATAACGATTTGGTTGAAGAGGAATAAGATGAGGATCATGGATTTGAAGTTGAGGAGGAGGATGCCAATGAAGCTCCGGTTAATGATGTTAACGTTCATGTGCCAGTTAACAATGTGATGTTGCCAAATCAATCAATTAGTGCATCTGTACATGAGGTTCAATCGAGTGAATAGATGTCCTGTGCGATCGTACATGAACATCCATAGTCTTCTGTCGGCTCTTTGAATACGGATGAACTCTCCATAGGTCAAAGATTTCTAACTAAAGATAGTATACAACATCAAGTGGAGATGTACTCCGTGAAGAACCATCGAGAATTCATGACGGTGAAATCGACCCCTAGTTTATACTATGTCAAATGTAAAACGACCGATCAAACATTCACCCGAGGAGATTATAGAAAATCTGGAACTTGTAAATGTAATGGGTTGTCCACGGCGATTGCGTGCAATTGTTCCAAAAGGCCGATCTTTTTTCGTGGTGAAGAACATTGAAGGTCCACAAACATGTGTGAATCCGACATTGAATTTAAGATCACAGTAAAATTGATTATATGATTGTATCAACGATGATATTGAACGTTGTGAAGGTACAAGTAGGAGTACCACCAAGAGCCATAATTGAGATAGTCAAGCTTCAATTCAATTACACTATTTCATACAAGAAAGTTTAGAAGTCGAAACATAAAGCGATTGAGTAGTTGTATGGTTCCTTTTAAAAAGCTTACAGTAAATTACCTTCTCTTCTCATAACAATTCAAGCTTCAAATCCAGGAACAACTGTCCATTGAGCAAAATTTGTGTCCGGTCCCGCCGAAGAAACATTCAAGGGGTTCTTTGGGCATTTGGCCCCTCGATCGAGGGGTTTAAGACATATAGACCAGTTATAAGTATTGACGGAACACATTTGTATGGAAAATACAAAGGTTGTTTGTTGATTGCTTTTTCTTCCTATGCAAATGGTAGGTTTTTTCTATTTGCGTTTGCAATAGTGGATGGAGAGAGCATATAAACTTGGACATGGTTCAAGAGCTGTATTCAGTGCTTTGTCTCATATCATGCAAGTCTATGTGTTATTTCTGATCATTATGCAGGCATTTGGTTGGCAATGGACAATGAGTACGGAACATGGTAGGAGCTTTTTGTATATCATCGTTATTGTATGCGTCATTTTGCTATCAATTTTTCAAAAAAAAATTGGGACTAAGTTTTCGATAAATAAGCTCAATGTGATTGTGTGCCAAAGTCAGCCTAAGAAGTTTGAGACAAAGCTTGCACAACTTGAAGCGGCTAATGTTGTTGGTGCTAATTGGTTGAAGGAGAAGCCGATTGAGAAGTGGGCACTTTCTGCCGATGGAGGTCGTCGATATGGTATAATGCATACAAATCTATCGGAAGTGTTCAATTCGATTTTAAAAGGCGTCCATAGCTTGCCCGTCACGGCAATTGTGGAGATGATATTCTTTTATCTGAACATGTACTTTACTGACTAGCGTGAAGCGACACAGACCCTTATTAGTGAAGGAAAATTATGGGCACCACGTGTTCAAGAAATTATAGATTTACGGCATGAGAAATCAAATTTTCATGAGGCTATAATGTTTCATAACCGAGCAGGTGTTTTTGGAGTTAAAACTAGCATTAGAATGGATAATGGACATCAAAAGGGTGGACATTGGCACACTGTTGACATCGGGAGCCGTACGTATACTTGTGGGAAATTACAGCTCTACCACATTCCATGTTCTCATGTTTTGGCCGCTTGTGCCCCCGTGCAATTGATTATCAACCTTACATTGATTCATTTTATTCTACAAGTTTGTTAGTACAGACGTGGGCACCAACTTTTTATCCTATCCAAGACGAATCTTATTAGCCGGCACCGAGTGGACCGAAAGTCATAGCCGATATGAGTCTACGTAGGATGAAAGGTCGCCCTAGGAGTACTCGTATTCACAATGTTATGGATGCTCGAGAAGGTGGGAGCATGGGTAAAATTTATTCTAAATGCAGTTTAAGTGGACACAATAGGCGTAGCTGTAAGAATGTACCCAATGTAGGTCCATCTCAAATGATAGATACTTGAAGTTGTATCCCATATTTATGTTCATGCAGATCTGTTTATTAGGGTGCCGTATATTGTAATATTTTTATGTGATTGTAATATTTCTAATATGCAAATTCTCATGAGTTATAAATTTTGCAATATGTATCCGTTAGTTATTATCATTTGCTGATGTTGTTATTGATGAACATTTTTTGTAATATATGTTCATGTCAAGCTGAGTTTGAGTATGATACTTGAAGTAAAGCTGTGCAAGTCTGTTAGAGTTTGTTAGAGTTTGGAGATGAGTAACACATCATGTGATAACACTCGTATGAAATCCAAGGTGGAGTTTGTTAGGATTGTATCTTGTATAGTCGTTGTTCAGATTAAAAGAAGGTAATATGAAGCATGGAGGTCGAAGCGTCGAAGTGAGTAGAAGGAGAACAACAACATCAGCAGGTGTAGATAGTTGCGGTAGACCGGTCATGGTGACAGTCGACCGCACCCCCTGACCGCTCGTTGTACATTGATTGTCCGAGAGCGGTACGGTCGACTGGTCTTGTTGGACGGTCGACCGCCCGCGGCGCTGATTCGTTTTTGGGCTTCGATTTGTTAGGTCGGTTCAGCCCATTCTTCAACTCCAAGTTAGATTGTGCGACTCCTATTCAGTTACTTCTTTTTCAGGTTTTATCGGACGACTAAGGATCAAGATTAGACCTAGGTTTCTCTCTATTCTTCTATATATATTGTAAACTCCTCCAATATGAGAGGGAGTACTTCATAGATTCTTTTCTCCATTGCAAAGAGAGGCTCGAGAGAGTGATAGTTCTTGGTGGGTGAATTTAATTCCTTGTGTCAAGTGAACCAGTAACTCCTTGTAATCTCTTCTAGTTGAATATCAGATCTCCCTATATTTCCTCCCGGATTAAGGAAAAGCTAACCGGGATAAGTCATCGTTGTTGTGTTTGTGTTAGTTTGGTGGATCTACTTGCTTGCTCAATTTATTCGCCTCGTCTACTTTGACTTCCTCATTGCTCTAATTAGTAAGGGGCATTTGTTGATGCCCCAATCCCAACATCTAGATGCATTGGTAACTTTATGGGCTTCTCGGCTAAAAACCGTCTGAGTAATGGTCATCCTGAAGTTATAGATGATTTCCTCCAGTGTCCATCTGCCCCTTTGATCTATGATTACATATTATGGGTGGGCACTCGTACCTTTAAGGTTGTTGTTACCTATCCTGATAGCTCCTCTCAAAATTTGAATCCCTCTTCTTCATCTCTTCATGTTCAAACTAATGCTGTTAAGGATAATTGGGAATCTTGGGGTGCTCCTAAAACCCGAGGTTTTTCTTCTTCTTCCCAACTCCCCTCTATGCCTGCTAAATCTGAGAATTATCAGGGGGGTAAAGGACTTTTGTCTTCTTCTCTCTAGGTTGAAAATATGTCTCTTGAAGAAGGGGAATTCTTAGATATAGCTGGTAACCTTGAATTAGTCAATCTAGAGTTGGACCCTATTATTAAATCCAACATGTCTCTTCCCCTTTCTGAGTTGAAGTCTTCCTTTTCTCTTGAAAAGGACTCTATTGTTGGGAAAGAATTGGTGGTTTTCTCTGAGGATTGTTCTGAAATGTTATCTAAAGAGGTTCATCTGAGATCCCTTCTTTCTCTTAGGAAGAATATTCCGATTGGTGGGATTTGGAAAGATCTATTTTACTCTCTAGTGTATTATTCTGTCGATGGCTTTCTTCACAACAACCTCTCCTTCCTTATCTCACACATTCCTGTGGTTAGGAGGGATGGTCTATCTGGTTCTAGATTCAATGTTCTATTTGATCAATCTAATGTCATCTCCTTTGATCATGTGGTTGGATCTGAGGAGGTTCTTTCTCCTTATAACTCTTTCTGTGAGGTTATGACTGCTATTGATCCTTTGTCTCATATCTGGATGATGATCCCATTCCTTTGGCTATCTGCTACCCAGATTCTAATCCTCCTCCTTCAGCAAAATCTAATTCCACTGTCCTCCAAAAGTGTGTTGGCTCTAGTTCTTCTTTCCTCAAAAAAAGGAAATGCTTTGCTAAATCTTATGGTCCTCTCAGAAGGAGTATTAGAGTTGGACAGAGACCTGATGCTGACCAACCAATTCTTGAAAAGGCTGCTCTTATAGCTCAAATCAGAAATCTGGAGATTCCTGCTCCTGTGATCTCTCCTACTATGGAAGGTACCTGCCTTGGCTCTATTTTTAGATGTCATTTTGATTCCTTTACTCCTGATTATTTAGCAAATTTAACTTCATGCTCTGGTTTGCATAATATTTCTCCTGGTGATTTTAACAAAATTAAAGATCTTGAAATGATCAGAGGGGATGTCAATTTTATTTAATGATTATCTCAACCTGGAATATCAGAGGTTTAGGTAGTGAGGATAAAAGATTGGCTGTCTTTGATTTGATTAACTCTTCCCACTGTGATATTATTGCTATTCAGGAATCTAAGATTCCTTCTCCCTCTCCCTCTCGTTTTAGATCTATTGGTGGTTCTATTATTACTGAATGGATCTCTTTAAACTCTTTGGGAGCTTCTGGTGGTATGCTTGTTGGTTTTAAAGATCATATGTTCAAATGCACTAATGTTATTAAAAAAAGTTCTTCCTAGCTGTGGAATTGAAATGTTTTTCTTTTAATTGTTTTCTCCTTTTTATTTCTATGTATGGTCCTTGTGTGCAGTCTCTTAAAGGTGAGTTTTGGAATGAATTTTTACAGTAGAATTCTTTCATTAATGGTTGGGTCATCTTTGGAGGTGATTTTAATGCTATGCAGTTTTATTCTGAGAGGAGTGGCTACTCTTACAATAGACTTGACTCAGATAACTTCAATAATGTTATTAATAATCTCAGTCTGATTGATTATCCTATTTTAGGGAGACAATGCACTTGGTCTAATAAGAGATTGATCCCTAGTTTTGCTAAACTTGATAGATTTCTTGTTTCGAATGACTGGAATTCTGCTTTTCCTTTATCTTATGTTCAAGCTGCTTCTAATATCATCTCTGACCATGTTCCCCTAATTCTTTATACCTCTCATTCTCCAAAAGCTCTTAATTTTAAATTTGAAAATTTTTGGTTAGAAGACCCTCCTTTTCTTGCTATGATCATTGATTGCATTCAGTCTGTCAATGTCCACCCCCAAGCTGGTCGCAGAGGAATTCTTGCTAAGATTAAATGCATTAAGAATGGTTGTAAGCTTTGGATCAAAGCTAGATTTGGCCCTGTGAAAGATAGGAAAATGTTTTTGAAAAAGGAAATTGACTCTCTGAATATTCTTGAGGAACAGAATCCTCCTTCATTGCCTGATAGGAGGTTAAGATTTGATTTTCAAAAAGAATATCTTCATCTTCTGGAGATGGATAAGATCAAATGGTTTCAAAGAGCTAAAATTAAGTGGATTACTATGGGGGATGGTAATACCAGATTTTTTCACAATTATGCCTCACATAGAAGAAGATTAAATCTGATCTTATCACTTCATACTGATAAGGGAGAAGTTTCTGATGCTAATCTGATTCATCAAGAGTTCTTTAGTTATTATAAGAACCTGATGGGTGACCCTGGTGATGCCTTCTTAAATATCAACTGGAATCAGTTATACCCTTCCTCTAATAGAATCAATCTGGATTGTTTAGAATTTCCTTTTTCTGAAGAGGAAATCTTTCAAGCTATTTGTGACATTCTGCCCGATTCTGCACCTGGGCCTGATGGTATCCCGCTTTCTTTTATAAATTCTTTTGGAATGGTATTAAAGTTGACATTTTAGGAGTTTTTCAAGAATTATTTGATAATTCCCTTGACTTCTCTAGAAACAACTATGCTCATATTATTCTTATTCCTAAATTTCCTGGTGCTAACAAAGTTTCTCAATTTAAACATATTAGTCTTCTAAATGTTATTTTTAAAATTGTTATGAAAGTTCCAGCCAACAGACTGGCTATTGTTATTGGTAATCTTGTTGGTTCCTCTCAATCTGGTTTTATTAAAGATAGATTCATTTTAGACAGTGTTGTTGTTGTTCAAGAAATGATTCATTCTATTCATCAGGAACATTTTGAAGGCATTTTACTTAAACTTGACTTTGAGAAAGCTTATGACAGAGTTAATTGGGATTTTTTGAAAAAAGTCCTGACTGCTAGGGATTTTGGTTCTAAATGGATTGATTGGATCTCTAAAAGTTTATTCTCTGGTACATCTTCTGTTGTTATTAATAATATAGAAGGTAAAAAATTCATTTGTAAAAGGGGCCTAAGACAGGGTGACCCTATTTCCCCTCTTCTCATTGTCCTTGTGGCTGATGTTTTCAACCGTATACTTTCTAATGCTTGGGATAATGGTTTTATTCAAGGTTTAGGAGTTTTTTTCTTCTTTTAAAGGAGTTCTTAACTTACAATATGCTGATGATACTATCCGCTTTTCTTCCTGTAATGGCTTAATGCTTAGAAACCTTAAATTTCTTCTTTACTGCTTTGAAAGTGTCTCTGGTATGAAAAGTAATTTTTCTAACTCTTCTTGCATCTGGATTGGTGGTGATGATAATAGACAAGAAGAGATTTCAGCTTTTTTTAATTGCCCTAAGGGCTCTTTTCCTTTGGTTTATTTGGGTATTCCTTTGAGAATTGACAAACTTCACAAGTCTGATTGGTTTCCTATTATTGATAAAGTTGAGAAAAGACTCAACAATTGGTCAGGCAAATCACTTTCTAGAGCTGGTAGATTAGTTGTGATTAATTCTATTATTTCTAGCATTCCCCTTTATCTTATGTCCTTTTTTTATATTCCTGCTTGGATGATTAAAAAGATTGATCAACTTTTTAGGAAATTCTTTTGGGTCGGTTCTTCTACTTTTCCTGATCAAGGTAAATGTCTTATGAATTGGTCTAGAGTGTGTAAAATTAAATCTAAAGGTGGCTTAGGTGTTATTAACCTTCGTCACCAAAATTTAGCTCTTCTTGGTAAATGGCTTTGGATTTGTTTGAATTCAGAGGACAAAGCTTGGATTATTATTATTAAAAGGAAATATTTTTGTAGAAGGAATTTTAATGATTTTTCTTCTCATCCCCCCTCTGTTGGCTCTTCATTCTGGAAAGAGATTTGGAGAGCTGCTGCTCCTTTTAAATGTGGTCTTCAAAATATTTGTGGTGATGTCTGGAATGTTTGCTTTGGACTGATATTTGGATTGGTAATTCCAGCTTATCCTCTTATTTTTCTGATCTTTTTAAGATTGCTAGCTTGCCAAATGCTACTGTTTTTTCTCTGTATTCTACTAATAGATATGGTAAAGTTTGGAATATTGGATTTCGGAGATCACTTTCTTTTCAACAATCCCATGATCTCAGTGCTCTTCTTCATATGTTGAACACTTATGACTGGAAACCTCACAATAAGGCTATTTGGAGATGGAATAGCTCTGGTATGTTTTCAGTAAATTCCTTTTACAGTTTTCTTAATGCTGGTGGCCAAATCTGCCTTTTTTATAAATTCATTTGGCAAAATGTGGCTCCTCTCAAAGTGAGAATTTTAGTTTGGCTTACTATTCATAATCGTTTACCTACTATGGATAATCTGAACAAGAAAAATATGGATTTAGGTCAAAATTGTGTCTTTTGTTCCTGTTCTATTGAATTTGCCCTTCATCTTTTTCTTAAATGTTCCTTTGTGAAACAAATTTGGCTTATTCTTAAATTTTCTTTTCATTTAGAGGTTTCCCTCCTACTATTAAATCTTGGTGGGGTATTTGGAGAAGTAAGAGGATTAAAAAGAATTTTCATATGCAATGGGATAATGTTATGATGGCTTTGATTTGGGTTATTTGGAGGGAGAGGAACAATAGAATCTTTCTTAAGAAATCTATGGATATAGTTAGCATTTTGGACTCTATTTGCTTCTTTGTTTCCTTTTGGACAGATCTCCTTACCGCCGTCTAAGAAAGCAAAGATTGACATGAGTGAGTTCATTGATGCTTGCAAGTCGTTTATTCCTCAAGCTCACAATGCTGATGGTTCGAGTGATCTTCCTCTAGTGGATTCTTCCTCTGAGACTTTTTCTAGGCAGGATAACATTATTGTTATTAAGGATGATGAAGATGAGACTGATGGCTTTCTTCTCTCGGATCAGTTCAGCCATGCGACTCTTCAGGATGCTTCTTCCAATATTCCTTTGCCTGAGGTGGATGTTATTAACTCTGTTTCTGCTGATGAACTGCCTACTCAGTCTGATGATGATTCAATCTTCAATACTCTTTCTACTATTTTGGCTATGTCAACCCATCATCAAGAGCTTATTACTGGTATTATTCTGGTTCAGAATATCCAGGCTGCGCAAGAGACTTCTCATCCTGATGCTGATGATGACTTCTAATTTGGTGTCTGGTCCTCTTTGGTTTCCTAAGCATCTTTGTTTTTAGAATACTCTGTCTTTTGTTCTCTTTTGGATCCTCGTTCTGTTTGAGGATGTGGTGTTACTACTTCGTTTCTTCCTTTGTTGATGTCTATGTCGGTATGAACTCTGTTTGTCTTTTGGTTTTAACGTTGATTGGCTGAAGCCCTTAGGCTTCATCCCTCTTATCAAAAAAATCTATAGTCTAATGTATTGGAGTCACTTTAAATACGAAGAATGAGGTAGAATCAGAAGGGTGTATGTAGTTTGGAAATATTGTTTGGTTCATAATGATTTGTATGCCACTAGAAACTCCGCCAGCATAAACTATGTTAAATCTCAAGAACATGAATCCTAAGAATATATGCGCAAATGCTAGGGCATTCCCTATAAACGATGTGTCGTGTCTGCCTCCGTGTGCTTCGAAAAATGTGTAAAGGGCATCGCACTGGCGCCCAGGTGCGGTGAACAATGGACAAGGATTTGTGCACTAATCTGGATGTGTGCGGATAAAAAAGCTAGTCCAAGATAGTAAGCTTAGGTTAGCAACTTGGAATATATGAACATTGACGGGGAAATGCATAGAATGAGTAGATACTATGATTAGAAGGAATATTAATATAGCTTGTTTACAAGAAACAAAGTGGATAGGGGAGAAAGCTAAAGAGATAGATGATTTAAAATTGTATTATATCGGTAAAATTAGAAATAGAAATAGAGTAGTAATTTTAGTAGATAAGAAATTTAAAGGAGATGTAGTAGGTGTTAACAGGAAATGAGATAGAATAATACAAATTAATCTTATTTTAGGGGGAAACATAATTAATATCATTAATGTCTATGCACTTCAAGTAGAATTAGATGCACAAGCTAAAAATAAGTTTTGGGAAGATATGAATGAGATAATTCAAGGAGTACCCTTAGGTGAAATTATTTAGAATTTTTGCCGTCCTAGGCTACTTTTTGAAACTATTTGCGATTTTAGGCCAGTTCCCAAATTGTTAGCGTTCGTGGGCTAGCCACTACCACGTCAGCAGCAGCCGCTATTGGGAATAGCGACCTCTTCATAGCCACCATTTGTACTCCCACACTTGGTAGAATACAGAGGGGGTATGGTACTGAGTCTGTGTAACGTTGGTCGCTAATGCCAGTAGCGGTCGTTGCTAACTGAGGTTGCTATTCCCAATCGCGACCTCAGATGGGCCCAATTGCTTTTAAGATAGAGTCGACCCTTACTGTCTCTCTCTATCTTGTTTCGTTTTCTTTTTTTACCCCTCTTCCCCAACACTGGTCTCTCCATTTTCTCCCAAAAACCCAAAACCATAACCCCTAATTTCTCCCCCAAAATTTCATTAATCCAAGTTTCCTTCTTCTCCACCCTATCTTTCTCCTCACACTTCGTCTAAACCCAATCACTCTCCTTACTACGGATTTTGGAAATCCCCAAATCATATCCAATCTCGAAACCCTAAAGAGGTATGCCTACTGTAGTATTGTGATGGTTGATTGTTGGTGTTGATTACAATTTTTTTCACTTATTGTTAATAATGTGGCCCAAATTGATTGTTTGTTTATTGAGAAATTTTTGAGGAATTGGATACTTAGTGTTGGATACTAAGTTAGGATATGTAGTTGTTTCAAGCTTTAAAAAGCTATGCTTAAGCACAAATTACATCTCTTCCATATGATCAGAAAGAGATGTTATTCTTTCTTTTCTTTAAGAACAAATAATTAGTGGTAAAAAGTTGGAAGTCATTCTAGTTATGTATTTACTTGCAATTCTTTCAGAGTAGTTTACAGTACATTAATATTAGTATATCTACTTAAACTTAAGGTCACCATGCATATACATTTTACCTTTACTCATAAAAAAAACACTGGATTACTAGATATAGCGCACTAATGATCGATGCACTAATAATTACCTTAAAATCAACAACATTCATAAACCACAAAGTGATGAGTTAACATCTGCATTTGAGAATTGCGATTGTCAACTTGTAAAAGTAACTAATATAACATCAAAAAATAATATGAATATTCATACAACAAGTAGAGCCCTCAATTTTCAGACAGGTATAGAGGTTATATCTCCACTAAGAGTGAAAATATTCATTAGTGGAACCTTTATGAATGGATTCATATATACTTTTAACTCTCTCTTTCACAATATTAGTTATCTTACACACATTTAATTATATAAAATATAAATATAAATATCTCAAACTTTTCATCCTCTCATGAGTTCCAAGTATAAGTTCCAGTTTTCATTCTTTTAGGTGGGAATCACTAATTTCTTACTCATTATTGAGGCATTACAAATGGTATGACAATGGTATAAGTGATCAATAACGATATTGGCAGAGAAGAAAAATCATAATAATAGATAAGATACCTAACAAAACCAATTAGGCAAAGCTCTAGTTTGACTGATATAAAATAAATTGAATAGGCAGTATGAGACTTTGTCATAAATGAAATGCTTAATTGGTTGCAATCCAATCATATATGTACACCGGTATGAAAAGGAGTTATTAAGATGTTTAAGATTGAGTGTTTACTTTCAAATGTGGTCACATTATCAACATCCATGAGCAATTTTTGAGTTATGTTTCATCTCAGAATAACATCCATGATCATCCTTGTTTGAGTATCTTGTTTTTATTTATTTGTGTTGCTTGAATGAGTACTTCTTTGATGACATATGAACACTCTCAACAACGATCTTAACAGACTTCCTTGTTTGCTTATACTTTGATAAGTAATCTACGCAAATATGGTAAGAACGATGGGAGCGGGATCATGGAGTGCTAGGCCCGGGGTATGAACTATTAATTTGTAATGTTTAAATAGTATATGTCAACCAATCGAGTATTCACTAAACATAGTTTATTTTATCCTCAGGGTGGCCAAGACGACGTCTCGTCTACATCTGCACCGTCTGGGCAAGCTAGTTCGTCTCATGCTGCAGTTGGAGGACCAGACTCTCATGACTCGACAGTATTGACGTTGCAGCGGACACATAGATCCCAACGGGTGTGGGACGGTACATCTCGAGAATGTGGTTTCCGCACGCATGAGACATTGCTTATGCATCCACTGACACACCAACTCCTTGTTCAGGCCAGTTTCTATGGGCTAGGTCTGATAGAAAAAATCAAGCTCGACAGACAACTACTAACAGCCTTACTCGAGCGATGGAGGCTGGAAACACATATGTTTCATCTTAGAGTTGGAGAGATGACCGTCACACTTAAGGATATTACGGTTATCTCAGGACTACCAGTTGATGGGTTCGTGGTCACGGGAACCATGGCCTTCAATAAGGAACAACTTGTGGCAGACTTTCTAGGTTGGATGCCGGATGATAATACATTTGATGGAGTTTCAATTCGATTAAATTGGTTAAAGAAAATACTAAAAAATTTCCTAACCAACAATTCCAACGAATATGACATCGAATGCTACACTCGAGCTTATCTGATGACAGTCTTCAGAGGTGTTCTCTTTCCCAACTCCACTGGAGATGTTGTGCCTATAATGTATTTGCCATTTATCGGTGATTTGACAAGAGTTCGGCAATACAGTTGGGGTAGTGCAGCGCTAGCCTCATTATACAGAAGTCTTTGTAATGGAGCATTGATGGCGAAAGAGATGACTGGTCCGATGTTGATACTCCAGATCTGGTGTTGGAAATACTTGCACTTAAGAAGACCTCGCATCACCCGACAATCAGAAGGGTGGATGAGGGACGCAGCAAATGCCAACATGCTGGCTCCCATCGCAGTTTATTTGTTTGGGGCACATACATGGAGAGATAACCCACGTGGGGTGGTAACCTACTACAGAGATGAGCTAGATATGTTGCGAGAGAAGTTTGTTGTTTGGGAACCGTATACCAACAATCGATTGCAAAGGTTACCTCCCATCTGCACCAAACGTAGCCATCTTTGGTTGACGAGAGCACCACTTGTCAATTTCAGTATCGTCGAGATGTACTATCCCGACCGTGTGCTTCGTCAGTTTGGACTTCAACAAGAGATTCCTGCACCACGATCATATGACACTCCTGCACAAGGGAAAAGGGGTTGGTCGTGTCTCCGACCATGACTGGGCTTCCCATCATCAAGTTCATGTGAATGCTTGGAACGAGCAGAGGAATGATACCGTTATAACATGCATTCCTCCATATGACGGATCACTCCAAGCCGTGTACCTGTCTTGGTATCAACGAATCACCCGTCTGTATGTCGCACCTCGTACATCAGTACCTACTGGTGTCCTTCTTCCTATATTGAGTGTCGAGGTCAAACCCACACCTGCCCATTCCTCTTTGCAAGCCATGTACCAACCGAAGGCATCTTCAAGTCGAAAAATCGTATGATAAATCATTTGTCTCTTTCTTGATTGTCATATTATTTTGTTATTAATTTTTGATATTTGTTTCTTACTTAATTGATTAGTCCATATTAGATTCTCATTCAATTTTGTATTTTTTTTTGTAGATTGACTAAGTGTGGGTTGTAGCACGGAAATGCACAGAAGTGCTTGGCAGTAATGTTGCTCAAGCCGCAAAGGATCTTGCACGCAAGATTCTCGCCTCGTGTCGTTCGGCTATCGAGGAGGTTGGTGAGGTGGCCCAATTTGACGCAATGCCGTTATCACCCATTCCCCAGACATCAACCCGGCAGCAAAGGAAGAAGAAGAAGTCAACACGAGCAAGCAAACGTGCCGAAGAACGTGTCGAAGAGCAAACGGATGAACCTCAACGAACGGTGGCCTAGGAGCAAGTTATTCATGAGCAAGAAGCAGAACTTGTGCAACAACCTATTGAGCATGCACAACATTCACATGAAATTGATGAAGAAATTCCAGACGAGATGCTAATTTTACCAATTACACAAGTGAGTCGTCCACGAAGGACCGTGCATAAAAGAAGGAAGCCCAATTTGTATACCCTGTCGTAGCTTTCAAGCCGTAATTGAGATTCCAATCTAATATTAACATATTTTGTTGTTTCAAGTTTGGAACCACGGTTATGCTTACTTTGAGCCTTAATGTTGTTATCATCACTTGTTAAAGTGTTAATGTATAAGTTGTGGACCACTTTTATGCTAATTTTGGTTGTTTGATTGTCAAAGCTTGATTTTTGGTTGTTTGATTGTGTTAGCTTGATTTTTGGTTGTTTAATGTCCAAAATTTTGAAGTTCATATTTATGTTGCATTTCGACTTGGTTAGAATCCTAAAGTTGAATTTTATGTGGAGTTGAAGTGTACAACATATGTTTCAATTGAAATGTACAAGTGAATGGTCTGTGAATGTAATGTTGGGGTACAAAAAGGTCTTTGAATGTAATGTCTGTGAATGTAATGTTGTATAGAGGGAAGTGATTAATTTAAAATTTGTACTCTTGGGTGTTTATAATAAGGTCGCGATTGCCAATCGCGACCACAGCTATCATAGGTCACGATTGGCATTAGCGATTCTGCTGATTGCGAAATCTTCTTCTCTGTGAATCTTACTGAAAATGGCCTACTAATGTGGTCGCGATTTGCATTAGCGGCCACAGCTATAAGCCATATTTAGTTAGATTCACAGAAAAGAAGTTGTTTTGGACTTCTCCTCTGTGAATCTTATTGAAAATTGCCTACTACTGTGGCCGCGATTGGCATTAGCGGCCACAGCTATAAGCCGTTTTCAGTTAGATTCACAGAGAAGAAGTTTTTTTGGACTTCTCCTCTGTGAATCTTACTGAAAATGGCTTACTACTGTGGCCGCGATTGGCATTAGCGGCCACAGCTAAAAACCATTTTCAGTTAGATTCACATAGAAGTAGTTTTTTTGTACTTCTCGGTGAATCTTACTGAAAATGGCCTACTACTATGGCCGCGATTGGCATTAGCGGCCACAGCTAAAAGTCATTTTTAGTTAGATTCACAGAGAAGAAGTTGGTTTGGACTTCTCTGTGAATCTAACTAAAAATGGGTAACAACTGTGGTCGCGATTGCACTAGCGACCACAGCTATAAGCCAAAACAGCTTCTTCTCTGTGATTTTAACTCAAAATGGCTTACAGCTGTGGCCGCTAATGCCAATCGTGGCCACAGTAGTAAGCCATTTTTAGTAAGATTCAGAGAGGAGAATTCCAAAAAAATTTCTTCTCTGTGATTCTAACTCAAAATGGCTTATAGCTGTGGCCGCTAATGCCAATCTCGGCCACAGTAGTAAGCCATTTTGAGAAAGATTCACAGAGGAGAAGTCCCAAAAAAATTTCTTTTCTATGAATCTAACTGAAAATGGGTTATAGCTGAGGCTGCTAATGCCAATCGCGACCACAATTAACAGAGGAAAAGCAAATTATGCAATCAGCACAATCGCTAATGCCAATCGCGACCTATGTTAGCTGTGGTCGCGATTGGCAATCGCGGCCTTAGTATAAACACACAAGAGTACAAATTTTAAATTAATCACTTCCCTCTATACAATTTTTGTATCCCAAAATTACAGTCACACACCTTCAGTTGTACATTTCAGTTGAAAGTTGCGATAAATTTCAACTTCACATTTATATTCCACTTCTTCATTCTAGAAAACCCAAAAAATAACAACACATATAACCACTTGTTCCAATCCAAATCCGTGTGAAAATAATTCTTCAAAATACGAATACATAAAATCCTTCAATTGAAACCTGCGCTAACCTTCAACTCCAAATAAAATTATATTTCTTCATCGTGACAACATCGAAATGCAACAAAATGATTCATGATATACTTCATAAAATATTTCACCATTCTAAGAACAAGTCTTCTATACAACATGATTTCCTTATAATTTAGCTTCCAACCTATACATCAAAAAGTACAGCAAAATCTATACAATATGGTTTTGTTATCAGAATTCTACTACCAAAATATCTAGTGCAAAGTCTTTTACCCCCTACTTCAAAAAATACCTCCAAAATATTGTCTATGCATACGGTCATCAATCGACGGACGATGTATCTGCAGTGCTCCTCGGAGTGTGCACACCACGATCCCGTGCAGCCTTTCCTCTTCCACGTCTACAAGTCGCATTCAATCTCTCATCCTGTAATGTAACACGTCTGATTCAATTAAATTGACAATTAATTAACAATTCAAAATCATTGCATGATGTTTAATGTGAAAAAAGTAAGCTCAAACATTCGATACTACCTGCGATGTACTAGTGCTACCGGATGTTTGCCTCTTCGGACATCAACGTTTATTATGTCCTATTTCACTGCATTCGGAACAAGTTATCCTTGTGGCTGCTCCGTCTGTAACATCCATGTCATTCTGAATCTGCGTAGATCTAGGTCTACCCTTCCGACATCTTCTAAGTGTGTCATCAGCTTTCAGCGTTGGTCCCCATTGAGCAGGCTAGTATGCTTCATATTGAATTGGATTGAAAGTTGGCAGCCGTGTGCGTAATAAGAAATCCGTAGAATAGAAAGGGTCAACATTAGGACGGTAATCCAAAGCCCTTGATGCACAAGCTATCAATGCATGAGAACATGGTAGATGGTAAAGCTGGAATTTATGGCAGGTACAAGTATGGGCTCTTAAGTCGACAGTATCCAGGTTCCCACCCCTTTGCCCGTTTTTTTCAAACCTAATACCGATTTTAAGTTGAAATACACCGGGGCTATGGTGAAACATTATAGCCTCGTGCAAGTTAGCTTTCTCTCGTCATTTACCAAGAAGAGCTTGAACAAGTGGAGCCCAATTGTTCCCATCATTTATCAATTTTTGTGCCGCTTAACGACGTTCAGTGAAGTAACTATTAAGATGATATCATCTCTACAACAACAGTAACGGGCAAGCTACGTACCCCCTTCAACACAGAATTAAATACTTCACTACTATTTGTAGTCATGATGCCGTACCGACGTCCTCCATCTGCCGCTAGTACGCATTTCTCAATTGGTTTCTCCTTGAGCCAATTAGTCGCCTCGATTTTGACCGACTCAATCTCTGTCATTCCTTTTTCTAGTTTTTTTGGCTGATTTTGACATGACACTACCTTCATCTTGTTCCTTAACTCCTTGTTACCAAATTTTGAAAAAAATTAGTAGCAAAATGCCGCATACAATAACGGTGATAGGCATGTGGCTCATTCCAAGATCCATTTTGCAAATCCATGCAAGAGAGAATACGGGTGTGACGATCGGAGATTATGCATAGCCCTTGACGGTCCGTTACATAGTATCGAATACAACTCATGAACCAAGTCCAACTTTCTATACTTTCTGCATCGACTATGGCAAAGGCAAATGGAAATAGCCGATCACTAGCGTCAGGGGCAACCACTATCAGTAAACATCCCTTATATTTACCATACAAATGTGTTCCATCAATACTTATTACCGGTCTGCAAGACTTAAATCCTTCGATCGAAGCTGCAAAACTCTAGAATACTCTCTTGAATGTCTCCTCACCTGCGCCGGCCGGAACTTTATCCCATTTAACATATGTACCGGGATTTGAAGCTTGTAGTGCTGATAATAGATAAGGCAACTTCGTATATGCTTCCGCAAACCCACCGTAGAGCCTCTTAATAGCTCTTTGTTTCCCTTGCCAAGCCTTGTTGTAAGAAACTTATAATTGACATCTTTCAACACTATCTTAATGATTGTCTTTGGCGTTATCCCTATTTGTGCTCTCACAACATTCAAAATTAAATTTGAAACTAATTTGGAGTCAACTTTCCTATGATCTTGTGTCAATATTGGATTAATGCAGGTATGAGACCCTCCCAATTTCATCACAACAAAGTGAGTCTGTCCAGTTGGAATTATTGCACAAAATCTCCACGTACAACCTGGCTCTACCATATTAGGATTTGCTAATTGTTCTGCTATTGTTCTAACCCTTGGTGCCATTTTACATTTAACATCAAATATGGTTTTGTTTGACCTGACTGTGACATACTCTCGATGTTCCTTGATGGAGAAAATTTTCACGGTATGTATCACGGCATCTTTGCTTGTGAACTTCTGGCCAATATACAAGTCACGTAGGTCAGATGATCTAGAAGACTCTTCACCAAAGTGGTATACTCTAGCAGTGTTACCCAAGTCCACCGGTCCAATATCATGAACGGTTGATGAAACCAATTGGGTCGTTGGGACGGCCCGTTCCACATTTTGTTTCAAATCATGAAGGACGTTAGCGGCATTAACGTATGCATTCGCATCATTGACGTCCACATTTTCTTCATATTCATCTTCACTGCCCACTACATCTTCCACCTCTTCTTCATGTTCTTCATCTTCTATTAAGTCATTGTTAACCAAAGCATGCTTGAAGGTTTCAATAATATTTTCATTTTTGACGAGATTACGTATGAAAATGGAAGAATTTGGGATTTCATCTTCTTCAGGACTAAATGTACTTTGAGTTGTGAATATATCACCATGTGGAGGAGACAAGCTGACACACAATTGTATCAGATCATTGAGAATCATCTGAGAGGTCTGTACTTCGGGTATTGGAGTTAACACACGACCAATTTGTGGACTACGTATGTGAATCTTCCAAGTGTGGGAGTACAAAGTTGGTGGCTATGAAGAGGCCGCTATTCCCAATAGCGGCCGCTGCTGACGTGGCAGTGGCTAGAATGCTAATAGTTTGGGAATTGGCCTAAAATCGCAAATAGTTTCAAAAAGTGGCCTAGTACGGCAAAAAATTCAATTATTTATAAGAAGAGATTTCAATAAACATATAAACTAAGATAACATGGGATATGAGAGGGTACATGGTGGACATGAATTTGGACATAAGAACGATGGTATAGAGGCTTTATTAGATTTTGCAGCGTCGTATGACCTTATACTAGCAAATACTTTTTTTTTGAAGAGGGAGAAACATTTGATAACCATTAAAAGTGGGGCAAATATGAGCCAAAATATTTTTTTCATTACTAGAAAGGTGAATCGCTTGACGTATAAAGATTGCAAAGTTATTACGGAAGGGTGCTTAATCTCACAACATAAATTAATGGTGTTGGATGTTAAAATCAGAATACGCGTATGTGCGAGGAAGGAAACTAGAGACCCAAGAATTAGGTGATGGAACTTGAAGGGAGAGAAACTAGAGATTTTTAAAGATAAAGTCCTTAAAGAGCAACATGAAATTGGAAAAGGGAGACAAATATGATGTGGATTAAAATGACTACGTGCACAAGAGAAATCTCAAAGGAGGTATTTGAAGAATCTAATAGTAGAGGGCTGCAAACTAAAGAAATATGATGGTGGCTAGAAGAAGTTCAAAATATTGTAAGGAAAAAAAACCAACCTTTAGAATATGGCAAGAAAATAAAAATGTGGACGATTTGGAGAGATATAAGACAGTTAAAAAAGAAGTTCCGAAAACGGTAAGATATGCAAAAGGAAAAGCTTATGATGATTTATACATGAAACTATTGATGCAAAACTATTGATTCTTAGATTGAAGATCTTATTTATTTCATTTATCATTGGTCTAATATTATTCCTATTAACAGGTTGAACGAACTCAAACTTAATGAGCTTTATGTTGTGATTCATGATTTGGCCCATTAGTTTCTTTCTTTTGGTTCTTATCTTTATATTTTGTTTTGCTTATATTACTCTAGTTTCTTTTTTTACAGATCTGATTGTTATTGATGACTGAGTAGCTGCTGTTTGGTGGATCTAAGTGGATTTCTCGGATGATTTGCAATGTCTTAGAGCTATATGGTTCTGATTATTGTTTCTGGTCTTCACTTACTCTATTTTAAATATGATTTTCTTTTCTTGCCAGCGTTCTCAATCATCTTGAAATTTTGGTTGTTGGCCTTCTTCTTCTTTGCTGTTTTGCTGATGGCCATATTTACCACTGCTGTTTCTGTTGTTGTTTCTCTAGTAATCTTGGTTATTTTCTTACTTTGTTCTGTTTCTATTAGTACTTAATACTCTGTATGATTTTGTTACTAGGATGTCATTGGTTGTAAGACATCTAGTAAGGATTTTGGACTTGGTTCTATTATTTTGTTATGATCTATATATATATTAGTATGGATGGAGCTTGATAAGTGTAATACCCTGATTTTTCAATTAATGAGAAATTATTTATTTTGCACGTGTTGTGCACGTGCAATATATTTTGTTAGATTATTTTATCATGATGTGTATGCTTAAATATAATTTTCTCAAATTATTTTAGTACAAAAAGCCTTCTTTAAAAGCCTTATTTGATTTAACTAAAAAGCCTTTTCTTAAAAAGCCCAAAAGCAATTTTATTTTAATTATTTTTATAAAATTATTTTGGCCCAAAAAGAAAGCCCATGAATTAATTAATTTTAATTAAACTTGTCATGTAGAAGACTTTTTTTAAACAAAATTATTTTTATACAATTTTGAAATGTACAAAATTGGCCTAGTTGCATGCACGTGCACTACACGTACACGTGCAATGCACACTCTCCTAAGGGATGGCCGGTAGCATTCTTTTTGGAGGGAACTTTTGAGTTTGGGTGTGGAGACATGGGGGTAGTTTCAAGGAAGTGGGTAGTTCTTGTAACTTCTACTTTGATCTAAACCCTTCATCCAACAACCACCAAGATGATCTTAGCCCTCCATTCCCCTCATTTTTTTGTATAAATACCCCCCCCCCTCATGGCTAACTTTTCATATGCAAAGTGTATTTCTAATTTATAGTATTATTATTATTGTGGGAGTTATAAAAGATAAGAGAGTTGTGTGGGTTTTGTGTGCTTGGAGTGGCCGGCATCATCAAGGAGCATCGGGTGGAGCTTGAAGGAAGCATTCGGCATAGGCTTGGAGGCTTGGAGCTTGAGCGCTTTTTGCTAGGAGGCGGTGCGTTCATCTACAAGGATTCGATTACTTTTGTTTGTGTTTCTCTCCAATTGAGGTGGGTGAAACATTTTATATTTCTAAAGTAGATCCATGTTAATTTTACACCATTAAAGATGCATGAAAAATATTATAAAGAGCCCACTTAATTTGAGTAGTTAGCATGTGAATTGATTGAAATGTATTGAATAACTTATATGGCTCTAGTATTAAGATTAAATTGTGTGTAGATTACCCCATGTTTATTATTGTGGAGTTGTGATAGTGATTAAATTGAATTAAGAGTGTTGTTATTATGATTAGAGACATAATGTACACTTGTTAATTGTGATAGATGGACCTTCATGTTGATATGAATGTGGACTATGGGAATTATATGTGATGGTTGAATTAATAAATAATATCAGTAAATTATCACCATGGAATTAGTGAATAAAAGACTAGTAGATTAAATGTATGGCAATGTCGAAAATGCAAATTTTGTAGTTTAATGAATTAATTTTGGATTTTTGTGTGTGAAAAATATATTTTATTAGCACCAAAAATTATATTATTTTACTGGTATGAACTTTTATGACTGAGGATCTAATCTGGAAGTTTTTATAAAATTTTATCAAAGTAATAAGAAGCTATGGCTTAATGAATATCGAGTTATTTTCAAAACAGTATGAAAATAATACAAACGGGATTTGTTTTGGGTTAGTGACAACCCGAGCCAGTGGCTCAGGTGGTCGGGACCCCGGTTGGCTTCTCTGTGTCGCACGGTTCGAACCCCAGGCCGAACACTTCTTTTTAAAATTACCCCAAAAACAGTAAGCAGCGAACCTAAGGGTTATATACAACCCAGTCGCCTATATGACGTGAGCCGAGTTCGGCCTAGTGGTCGGCGCTCTGTTTGGTCTTGGTGCGGCGCCTGGTTCGATTCCTGCCTTTGGCATATAAGGAAAAATATTTTTTTTGGGTGTTTTTGAAGTCCAAAAATTATGAAATAAATATGGTAATTCTCATAAAAATACAAGGAATTTTATAAGAGTGATTTGGGTACTTTTAGAATGAAATACAATATGGTTTGTGAATAAAAGGCATAAATGGAGCTTTGGTTATGAGATATACACTTGTGATTTTTATAACTTATAAAGATAGGCTATTATAAAGTAATTGGCCTAAGTGCTTGTGGCGTGACATGATTTTATTTATTTTCATTATGAGTATGGTGCAAGATATGAAATATGAAGGTTGAAATGTGATTTTATGAAGTTGTATAAATTCATGTATGGTTATGAAAATAAAAACATGATTTATGAAAAAGGAAAAGAAATTGTTGGCTATATGCATGAATTGTTTTCATTATGAACTCATGAATTAAAAGTATCATCGTGGACTTGTGAATAAAGTGTAATCATGAATTGAAAAAGAATGAGTATGAAACTCGACATGGAAATTGTCAGGAGTTAAAGATTGTGAAATGAAATTTGAAATAGAGTAGCTAAGTCTCCCCGGCATTGAGAAAAGTGAATTGAATTGAAATTAGACCGAGGTTGGTCATGATGAATTAAATGAATAAGTCCGGTCGATGGAGAGGCTAACTCTAGTGATTATTTTGTTCATGATTTTTAAATAAAACTAAGGACTAGTGCATAGTGAAGACGTGATGAAAGTAAGAGAAAAACACGGAGTATGAGGGCCCTGGGTAGCGGCGAGAGCGTATCCCAGGAATTCCCATGACGAGTCTGGGTGAGGATACTGTTCCAGAGTACCGTCCCAGTGGCGACGCTCGTGGGATGTTTGAAGACTACGGGTGGTGTCATGTTTATGGTGAGAGCGTATCCCAGGAATTCCCATGATGCGTCTGGGTGAGGATACTACTCCAGAGTGCCTAAACATGAGTTCGTAGGTCAGATAACATCTAGGATACTTACGGTAATTACAGTAGTAGATTAGATCATAACGGGGGATTGAACCCTATAAAGATGAAGACGAATAAGGGCTTGCCCTCGGACCTATGTAGTATGGGATGCATAGAATCCGAACAAGTGTGCATTAGTGTCATATAATTAACTGCATTAAGGACTAAGTGCACAATCACAACACGACATCAATAGGGTAGTCCCTTTAGTCTGAATGTGACAAGTTTGTGTTTGCTAAATATGAAATGTTAAGTTATACTTTTTCCGGCAAGCGAGGACGGCCGTGTATAATGATCGTCGGTTGAATAAACTGACGTACCCACAGTCTAACATGCAGGTAAAAGATTAAAGAGGATTTGGATGCTTAAAGATTTTATCAAGCTGTTGTACTTGTATTCAATTGTTGTATTTTATTTCCGCTGTGCAAAAGAAAGATGTAATTATGATGTAAACTCTGATGTATGATGAAAAGTTTTTATTTCCCTGTAAAAGTGTGCTAAGAAAGTGAAAAGATCCTGTAGAACATCTCGAATTCAGTGTATTTGGGATTCGGGGCGTTACAATAAGCTCTATCCTTATTATCAAAAAAAAGTAAAAAGAAAAAAGAAAAAAAAGAAGCATGTTGCAAATTATAATATGATTGTTGAAAACTTCTTACTAATACTATTGTTGCCGCTGAAATCGGTGTGGGGGCAAACAGATAGATTTGTAGATTCGAGGGAAGTTGAATAGTCAAACCTGAAAACCTTTCACCGAAGTTTGACCGTGATCTCCCGCCGTTGACCTGCAAAAAGTGGAAAAAACCGGGGTTGATTCCGGCAACGCACCCTCCGACGCTCTAGTCAGTAATCAGAAAGATTATGAAAGAGCTTGATTGGCAAAAGATTGATTACCCGATAACAGTGGGGGACGGGGGGTATTTTATAGCCGCCTTAGGAACCAGTTTCGGGATAAGATCAAATCCCTACTTCCCAGTGGATGGATAGAAGTGATCAGGGCTGTTGATTAAGGACAATCATAAACCCCAATTCTATACAGCTGGACCGGATTTTTTGCGGGTTGGAACCTGCACCCAGTAAGATGGATCTGTTTATGGATTATTGGGCCTTTTGGAAAAAGGCCCAGTTCCCATTTCAGACCCTTTTTTGTAGGTAAAATTACCATTTTACCCCCGAGCTTTAAGATTCGTGCACGATTTGGACGGTTCCGATTTAACCTCATTTTTAGCCATATCATGAGCCCCCCACTCCTGAAGACTGAGTGTGATCAGTCTTTGAGGAGTAGTTTACTGTTTTAATGGCTTGTGGAGTTGTATCGGAGTCCGAATGAGGGGTGTCGAATCTTCATATGAGGTATTGTGGTGATTTTCGGAGTGGGTCGCGTGCTCAAGGTTGTTCTTGAGCTCTTTTAAACCTTTGGGGATTTTTCTTTATTTTTTAGTTATTTTTCGGAATTTTGCGGAACGGTATTCTATTTTTCGGGAGCGCTGATTAATTATTCTAAGCAATAATTGTTTACTCAGGGGCTCAAAAATATTTCTCCGAATTTATAATTATTTTTTAGAATTTTTAATCTATTTTCCTGAATTTTTAACCATTTTTTCGCAATTTTTAAATAAAAAATTCAAAATAAATAAATAAATTATAGATTTTTTAATCCTATTTATGACGTGGCACGATCTGGGTTCTCCATCAGTATTGGGCGTGAATTTTGGGGAGATCCAATTCCTGTGGTTTCTCAAAGGTATATTTCCCTTTATTCGGTGGTAAGTTGATTCGGCTGACACGTGTTGGGAAGGAGGCTGAAGTCTAGGGAGATTCGGGGGTCCCCTGCCGAGGTGCAGAGATACCTCGGCGTGGCGACACGTTTCAAAAGGGGTTCGAGTTTTTGCCGAAGTCCGGAGTGAGTTTTTTCCATGTTTGAGAGTTGGTGCCAAGAGCGCTCGGCAAGGTATGCCGAAGTCCCAAAACGAGAATTTTTTCCATGTTTGGGCGTCGGTGCCAAGAGCGCTCGGCAAGGTGCGCCAAAGTCCCAAAGTGAGATTTTTTCCATGTTTGGGCGTCGGTGCCAAGAACGCTTGGCAAG
Organism: Hemerocallis citrina; assembly: GCA_017893485.1. Lineage (NCBI taxonomy): Eukaryota > Viridiplantae > Streptophyta > Magnoliopsida > Asparagales > Asphodelaceae > Hemerocallis > Hemerocallis citrina. The sequence goes on along the minus strand of CM030358.1, from coordinate 135,773,999 downwards.
GTGCGCCGAAGTCCTAAAGTGCGATTTTTTTCCATGTTTGGGCGTCGGTGCTAAGAACGCTCGGCAAGGTGCGCCGAAGTCCCAAAGTGAGAATTTTTTCCATGTTTGGGCATCGGTTCCAAGTGCGCTCGGCAAGGTGTGCCGAAGTCCTAAAGTGAGAATTTTTTCCATGTTTGGGCGTCGGTGCCAAGAGCGCTCGGCAAGGTGCGCCGAAGTTCCAAAGTGAGAATTTTTTCAATGTTTGGGCGTCGGTGCCAAGAGCGCTCGGCAAGGTGCGCCGAAGTTCCAAAGTGAGAATTTTTTCAATGTTTGGGCGTCGGTGCCAAGAGCGCTCGGCAAGGTGCGCCAAAGTCCCAAAGTGAGATTTTTTCCATGTTTGGGCGTCGGTGCCAAGAACGCTTGGCAAGGTGCGCCGAAGTCCTAAAGTGCGATTTTTTTCCATGTTTGGGCGTCGGTGCCAAGAACGCTCGGCAAGGTGCGCCGAAGTCCCAAAGTGAGAATTTTTTCCATGTTTGGGCATCGGTTCCAAGTGGGCTCGGCAAGGTGTGCCGAAGTCCTAAAGTGAGAATTTTTTCCATGTTTGGGCGTCGGTGCCAAGAGCGCTCGACAAGGTGCGCCGAAGTTCCAAAGTGAGAATTTTTTCAATGTTTGGGCATCGGTGCCAAGAGCGCTCGGCAAGGTGTGCCGAAGTCCCAAAGTGAGAATTTTTTCTATGTTTGGTGTCGGTGCCAGGAGCGCTCGGCAAGGTGCGCCGAAGTCCCAAAGTGAGATTTTTTTCCACATTTGAGCGTCGGTGCCAAGAGCGCTCGGCAAGGTTTGCCGAAGTCCCAAAGTGAGAATTTTTTCCAAGTTTGGGCGTTGGTGCCAAGAGCGCTCGGCAAGGTGTGCCGAAGTCCCAAAGTGAGAATTTTTTCCATGTTTGGGCGTCGGTGCCAAGAGCGCTCGGCAAAGTGTGCCGAAGTCCCAAAGTGAGAATTTTTTCCACGTTTGGGCATCGGTGCCAAGAACGCTCGGCAAGGTGTGTCGAAGTCCCGAAATGAGAATTTTTTCCATGTTTGGGCGTCGGTGCCAAGAGCGCTCGGCAAGGTGCGCCGAAGTCCCAAAGTGAGAGTTTGACAGCTTGGAGGCGACAGCTAGCCTTTTGACTATTGATCTTCTGATGATTTTATCGTTAGTCATTAATGGGACGGTACGACTTTTTTTCGTTTTGTGTAAATGGGCCTGTCGGTTGGGCTTCTAAAGCCCAACATCCTCGTTTTATGTGCCAACTCCTATAAGGCTCACCTCCCCTTTTCATTTTTCACTTCTCCAAATTTTCACTCAGGCAGTTATTTTCACTATAGAGAGATTTCGGCGATCATCGACAGGACTCCGGTGAACTTTCCGACCGAGCGTGTCACATCAAGGTAAATTATACTTAGTTTATTTTAAGTCCAAAATGTCTCTTTCCTCAACTTTGGAGCCCTCCCCCTCTGCTGACGAAGCGCCGTCTCCGAATCAAAAGCCTCGCGTCGGCAAGGGCAAGAAAGTCGATGGTCGAGCCACAATAGTGGAAGATCCAAAGCGAATGGGAGAGTTTGGCAGACTACCAGGCTTGTTGAAGGGGCTCCATAGGGTTCGAGAGCTTCCGGAGGAGCACGCCGAGCGAATCGTGCATGGGAGAGGACAGAGCTTCGAGGAGAATGTAGCGAGAGAGACCTCGGAAGCGGACGACACCGTCTCAATTCTTAACGAGGCTGACCTGGCAGCAATTCGGGAGTGCTTTCATATCCCGGAGGAGTACGAGTTGATGCTGCCGGGTCCCGGGGTGAGGCCAACTCGTCGATGCCAGTAAACATGTGTTTCTGGCCGGTCGACACCTTCATTGCCGGAGCGCGGCTGCCTCTTCACCCGTTCTCCGTTCAGGTGCTGAGGTGGTTCGGGGTTAGCCCCATCCAACTGATGCCGAACGCGTGGAGGGTCATCAATAGGTTCGCGCTCCACTGTCAGTCAGCCGAGATCGAGCCGGACTTGAGGGTGCTTCGGACTCTCTATCGGCTTCATGAGCAGCACAAGTCTGAGTTCAGGTACTACTTGGCTCCGAGGCACGGTGCTCGGCTCGTCAGCTGCCCCGACTCTATAAAGCACTGGCGAGACAAGTACTTCATAGTTCGAAGCGGCGAACCGTGGAGCATACCCTCGAGTTGGGTGGAGGAGGTGACAAAGAGGGTAAGGGAGTCGCTGGTGCTCTACCCCAACGAAGAAGAGATGGTTCAGATTCTTCTCGACTGGCCGAAGTTCGACTGGAGAGATCTGACGGAAGACGCGCTCTTCAGGAGAGGGCTCTGTTGCATAGATCCTAGTATGTGGCTTTATCATTTTTTTCTTTTCTTTTCTTTTTTTATTCGATCATAACTTGTGTTTTAACCAACTTCTCTTGTTTGCAGAGACTATTGATTATGAGGCGATTCTGGCACAGAGAGCGGCCTTTGGCAGCAAGGCGCCTCGAAAGCGCAAGAGGGTCGCCACGAAGGTGGCCACGCAGAAGCCGAAAACCGTCGATGCTGCCGTTCAGGAGGCGGAGGCTTCAACAACTGTGACCCCGAGGAGGGCACTAGCATCGGCCGAGGCTGGCGAGTTTCCGATGGCTGCTGCCCTCGGGATGGAGGTGCCCCCATTGACGGTGGATGCCGAGGTGTTCTTCACTGAGGAGCAAAGAAGATTTTTGTTCCGCTGTGGCAGGTTCAGAAACTTGACGGCTTCCTCGGTGACTCGATGTCGAGCATGCAAGCGGTGAAGCACTTGGCGACGTCGAAGGATCGAGCAGCCATGGACGCCGGCAGGGTGAGCGACGATGCCTTCGAGATCGCACGCTCGGCGGTATCGGTGAGTATCGATTTCTTTCTTTTAGATAACTTGTATATTTATTTCTCTAACTTTTTTTTGTTGTTCGGCTGCAGATAACCGTCCACTTCGGTCATCTTATGAAGAAGATGACGGAGCTCGAGAAGGACCTCAAGAAGGAGGTCGACCGTGCTCGAGCCGAAAAGGCTCGGATCGCCAACGAGCTCGAGAAGCTGAAGATCGAGACGGAGGGGAAGACGACGAGGCTGGAGTACCTCGAAGAACTCATCACGAAGCTCGAGGGCGATCTGCTTCGGTAGAGGGAGGAGGCAGCAAAGCAGCAGGCCGAGGCTGTGGAGGCTGCCAAGGTTGCAGCGGCGAAGGAGGACGAAGCTGCAACTATGGAGAAAGCGCAGGGCTTCCTCGCGGCCAACATGGCCAAGGCATACGCTCGCGCCATCGAGCAAGTGTCAGAGCAGTTCTCCAAGGTCGACTGCTCCAGATGGCAACTCTTCCCCGACCATGTCGACAGCTTCGACGACGAGTCCGAGGGGGAAGTAGGGGACGATGAAGGGGACGCCGAGGTCGAGATCGCCGGCGAATGTCAGGGGTCCGAGGTGACCCCGCTAGTGTTGGTCGTGCCTTCGGGGGAATCCGACCCCGTCCCATCCCGATGCCCTGGGAAAGAGGTCGCTCCTTGACTTCTGCTTCTTCTCTTTTTTTTTGTACTTTTTGATGTATTGCCTAATTACGGACTGGCCACCGCACTTTTTTGGAATGAACGAAAATCCATCTTTTTGAGTTCGACTAAGCATTTGTGAGTCCTTGGCAATGAATTTTACAAAAATTTTCTTGAAATTTGGCTAAGTGTTCAGGTCGTCCTGCCCAAAGCTTTGGCTACGTGTTCACAAAATCTTTTTGAAATTTTGCTATGTAAATGTTGCCTTGTTAAGGAGTTTCAGCTGTGTTTACCAAATTCGCTAATTTTTGCTACGTGTTTCCTTCATTTGCCTTGGAATTTTTAGCTTGTTGAGGTGACACAGCTTGTCGAAGCAACTCATGCGGTGGAAGAGTTACGTTCCGAGGTTGGCCTAGGCGCGACGAAGTTATGCCTCGCCAGGTGCTGAGAGCGCCTTTACGAAGTTGAGTTGGGGCTGCGCAGAGCCGAACGTGAACGAAATCATCTGCAGCTAATTGTAGGCCGCCGAGACATTGAGATTCGAAGACTAGAAGAGAGGCTTGCTGTGATGGCCCTTGAAGGCGATGATGATGGTTCGTCAACAGCCTTTAGTCTCAGTCTGAGGCTGATGACAACGGAGAGAGTCGAACTATTAACGGAGAGAGACAAACTATTAGCTGAGGTTCACGACTTGTTGATAGCAGAAGACGAGCTTTCAGTGGGGAGAGAAGAACTAACAGCAGCGACGGGCAAGCTGATGGCGGAGCACGACGAGTTGTTGGCAACAATGAGCGAGGTGATGGCGGAGGTCGATGAGCTGAAGAGGTTTACGGTCGACAAGGGTATCGAGGTTACTCATCTCTGTCGAATTATCGCAGACAGTTCTGGTGCCGCAGGCTCCGCTGCGCTCCCTCGCTTCAATATAGCCGTGAAGGACGACTCTCTGAAGCAACGAATCGTCGAGTTAGAGGCGGAGGTTGCTCGCCTCAAGCCCCAACTGGGACGGATCAACGTCAGAAGCACTTCGTATACTCGTGAAGAGAGCAAGCGAGGGATTTCCTTTTACGAGCTTGCGACTCGTTCGCCCGTTGCTCGGCGAAGCCCAGGTGATGCACAAAGTGAGGTGGCTATTTCCTCGAGCGGAGCATCCGTTGGTGCTGCCGTCAGAAGCAGCGCAGAAGATGGGTCTCAGTTTTCCGGTCTAGGGACGAGCTTCGAGGTTAGGCGCCGCCATCCCCGGGTGTCTTTAAACCGGAACATCCCTGCCCCAAGGAGGCGTTGAGGGAGTCGTCTATGTTTTCGTTCCCCAAGTTTTGCATCTTGTTTAAGTACGAGGAGTCAGTCCTGTAATTTTTTTCTTTTTAAATCTTGTAACTTCGTTGTAGAGAAATAGCTGGTCTTGTAATCTGGTTTGTTCCCCAAACGTTATAGAAACGAAGCTTGTTTCCACTTTTGGACTCGTGTGTTCTGTTAATCACCTGTGGTTGTACTCCTACTTCTAAAGAGCTGACCACTTCTTACCTACTTTTGGGCGAGGAGTGGAAGTGGAGTTGAGCCAAGCTTTGAGCTCCAAATTCTTTGTTTGAGTAACTTTCAACGGTTGTTGAAGCAGTTTCGAATGGCGAACCACTTCTAACTCACTTAAGAGCGAGCATGCGAGGCGGAATCGAGCCAAGTTTTGGACTCCGAACACGTAGTTCGAGTAAATATCAACGGCTGTGGGAGCAGTTCCGAATGGCGAACCACTTCTAGCTCGCTTAAGAACGAGCTTGCGAACCGAAATTGAGCCAAGTTTTGGACTCCAAACCCGTCGTTCGAGTAAATTTCAACGGTTGTGGGAGCAGTTCCAAATGGCGAACCACTTCTAGCTCGCTTAAGAGCGAGCTTGCGAAGCGGAATCGAGCCAAGTTTTGAACTCCGAACACGTCGTTCGAGTAAATTTCAATGGTTGTGGGATCAGTTCCGAATGGTGAACCACTTCTATCTCGCATAAGAGCGAGCTTGCGAAGCGGAATCGAGCCAAGTTTTGGACTCCGAACACGTCGTTCGTGTAAATTTCAACGGTTGTAGAAGCAGTTCTGAATGGCGAACCACTTCTAGCTCTCTTAAGAGCGAGCTTGCGAAGCGTAATCGAGCCAAGTTTTAGACTCTGAACACGTCATTTGAGTGAGTGCAATTAAAGGTCCTATAACAGAGATAAAATAATCACAAGAGAATTATCAGGGAAAAGAAATTCTTTATTGATAACTGCTAATCGGCTGCTTCTATGTTGCAAGCCGTTATTACAATGGAAAAGTAATGAAGCAAGTACAAATAAAAAGATAGGAATGGCTCGATATTTGAAGGTACTCGGAGAGGCGTTCAAATTCCCTCTTGGTACTTCAGTAAATGGTCAGCATTCCAAGTTCTTGGTATCTCTCTGCCTTCGAGGTCTTCAAGACGATATGCTCCTGGTCGAACTACCTTGGAGACCTTGTATGGTCCTTCCCAATTTGGGGCTAGCTTGTTCTTTTGACTGGGGAATGAGATGGCTAGCTTTATGAGGACTAAGTCCTCATCCTTGAGATCTGTAGGACGAATCCTTTTGTTGTAGGCCTGCTCAATTCTTCTCTGATAATTTTGCTGGCGAATTGAAGCTCTTTCACGGAGCTCATCGATCAGGTCCAAGTTCGCTCGGAGCTCTTTGGCATTTTGCTCTTCATTATAGGCAATAAGGCAAGGGGATGGCAAGCCAACTTCTAAGGGGATTGCAGCCTCGGACCCATAAGTGAGATTGAAGGGAAACTCTCCTGTGGGGGTCCATTACGTAGTGTGGTAGTTCCACAATACGTTAGGAAGTTGTTCTGTCCATAAGCCTTTGGCCGACTTGTCTAGTCTCTTCTTGATGCCGGAGAGGATCTGCCTGTTGGCATTTTCTACTTGACCATTGGACTGAGAATGGGAGACGGAGGAGAAGCGTTGCTGAATGCCGAGGTCTTCACATAAAGATCGGAATGCTGCCCCTGTAATCTGTGTTCCGTTATCTATTATTAGGACTCGAGGTATGCCGAACCTACAGATTACATTTTTCCAGCAGAACTGCAACACTTTGTTCTCTGTAATAGTAGCTAGTGGTTCGGCCTCGATCGACTTAGAGAAATAGTCGATTGCCATGACTAGGAATTTGAGCTGGCCTGGAGCTGGTGGGAACGGGCCTAACAAGTCCATCCCCCACATTGCGAAGGGAATTGGACTCGAGAGAGATGTGAGTTGTGCTTGGGGTAGTCGGCGGATGTTGGAGAACTGCTGACAAGGGCTGCATTGCCGGACATGTTGCTCGGCATCTCGAAGTAGGGTAGGCCAGAAGTACCCGTAGTTCAAAACTTTCATGGCGAGGGACCTTGACCCTGAATGGGCTCCACCTATACCTTCATGGAGTTCTTGCAAGGCATACAAGGCTTCTTCTGAGGAGAGGCATCTCAAGTAAGGTCTGCCATCTGCTTGGATGTAGGAGTATTTGTACAAGACTCCTTCGACAAGGGTGTACCACTCCGCTCTCGTTCGGATTTGACGGGCTTCTTTAGGATCTTGGGGAAGGTTCCCATCCCTGAGAAACTCTATCAAAGGCTTCACACAATTATCCTTGAGTTGGACAGGCAGCGACTCCAATGAGTCGGGGATTTCCTCTTCGATACTTGGTCTTAGGAGTACTTCGATCAGGACGGTCTGCTCGAGACCGTGGAGGGAGGAGGAGGCCAATTTTGAGAGGGCATCTTCTTGAGAGTTCTTTTCTCTAGGGATCCACTAGATTTGTGCCTCTTCGAACGAAGCCATGAGACTTTGGACCTTGGCTAGGTACTTGACCATTTGTTCGTCTCGCATCTCGTAGTCTCCTAAGACCTGATTAACCACCAGCTCCAAGTCACTGAATATTTGGACACGTTGCGCTCCTACCTTGCGAGCCATGCCCAGGCCTGCTATTAGGGCTTCGTACTCCGCTTCATTATTGGAAGCTTTGAAGTTGATGCTGAGGGAGTATTGGAGGACGAAGTCATCTAGGCCTGCCAGAATGACTCCGGCTCCGCTCTCTTCGGTGCAAGAAGACCCGTCTACATACACTGTCCACATGGGTGGCCCATTTTCGGCTTGAATCACTTCCGGGATGGTGCTCTCTACTATAAACTCGGCCAAAGCTTGTGCTTTGATAGCGGTCCGAGGCTGATAAGATATGTCATGTTGACTTAGCTCGATCGACCACTTCATCAGACGCCCGGAGGTCTTGGGCTTGTGCAGGACTTGCTTGAGCGGCTGGTCGATAAGGATGACCACCGAGTGGAATTGAAAATAGGGGCGGAGCTTCTTGGCTACCATAACCAAGGCGTATGCTATCTTTTCCAATCTCGGATAGCAGAGCTCGGCGTCTCTCAGGACCTTGCTCACATAATAGATAGGCTTCTGAGCCTTGTTTTCTTCCCTCACCAGGACAGCACTGAGGGTTTGCTCAGAGGCAGTAAGGTAGAGGTAGAGTGTTTCCCCAGGAGTAGGCTTGCTGAGGAGTGGGGGGTTGACCAGATAGGCTTTGAGTTGGTCGAACGATTGCTGCTGCTGCGGGTCCCACTCAAAGCCCTTAGCCCCCTTGAGGGCTTTAAAGAAAGGAAGACACTTCTCCCCTGACTTAGACAAGAAGCGCCCTACAGCCGCGAGGCGTCCTGTGAGCTTCTGAACTTCTTTCACATTCGTAGGAGGAGCCATATTGAGAATGACTTTTATCTTCTCGGGATTGGCCTCGATCCCCCTTTGGCTGACCATAAAGCCTAGGAATTTACCCGATGAGACCCCGAATGCACACTTATTCGGGTTCAGTCTTATGTTATGCTTCTTTAGCACGTCGAAGGCTTCTTGTAGGTCGGTGACATGGTCAGACCCATGGATACTTTTTACTAGCATATCATCGACGTAAACTTCCATGTTTCGGCCGATCTAATTCTGGAAGACCTTATTGACGAGGCGCTGGTAGGTGGCACTGGTATTTTTGAGCTCGAAGGGAATTACTCTATAGCAATAGAGACCTTGATCGGTGACGAAGGAGGTCTTCGGGATATCCGGCGGGAACATTCTAATTTGGTTATATCCGGAGAAGGCATCCATGAAGCTTAAACGCTCATGGCCCGAAGTGGCGTCGATTATGGTATCGATGCTGGGGAGTGGAAAAGGATCCTTGGGCATGCCTTGTTCAGATCTGTGAAGTCGATGCAAATCCTCCAACTTCCATTGGCCTTCTTGACCATAACAATATTAGAGAGCCACTCAGGATAGTTGACTTCCTGTATGAACCGAGCTTTAAGGAGCTTTTCCACTTCTTTCTTTATAGCCTGCTAGCACTCAGGGGTGAATTTACGCCTCTTCTACTGGACCGGTTTGGACCCTGGAGCGACACTTAAGTGATGGACGAGGAGGTCTTCGGAAATCCCTAGCATGTCAGCAGCAGTCCATGCAAAGAGGTCATGGTTCTTCTTGATACACTGGACTATGTCGGAACAGAGGGCAGAGGGGAGGGTCTTGCTGATGTAGAATTTGTGGTTCGTATCTTGCTCTAAAAAGAGCACTTCCTCCAGCTCGTCTACCGGTTCTGACATAGGCTGGGTGTTCTCTTGGAGAATTTCGAGGGTCTCGAAAGAAAGGATGGGTCCTCCGGTCGAGGTCATGTAGCATTTGCGGGCCATCTCCTGGCTCCCCCTTACTTCCCCTACACCTGCCTTGGTGGGAAACTTCATTTTGAGATGATAAGCTGACGGGACAGCTTCTAAAGCAGCTAGGCCAGGTCAGCCTAGGATCACACTATAAGTGGCTGGGACGTTGACAATAATGAAGTCCATTGGCTCCGTCCGGGTGGTAGGAGTTTTTCCAGTAGTTACGTTAAGGGTTATGACCCCTTCGATCGTCACTGGCACTCCCGTGAACCCATGAAGAGTGTAGCCGGCGGGCTTTAGCCTGTCCCGAGATAATTTGAGCCCTCGGAAGGCTGCCAGGAAGAGGATGTTAACCGAACTGCCGTTATCCACTAAAATTCTTTTCACTTTGAAGTTAGCCATGTGGAGGTTAATCACCAGTGCATTACAATGGGGGGTTCGGACACCTTCTAGATCTTCATCCGAGAAAGTAACCGGGACTTCGAGACCTTTGGGAGGGGGTATGCTGTGCACCGAATTTACTTCCCTGATGAAAGCCTTTCGAGAAGAGTTAGAGGTTCCTCCCATTGGGCCTCTGTGGATGAGGTTCAAGATGCGCTCTTCTTCAAATTCGGGAGTCTCGTTGCGCCTCTCGGGATGCTTGTTATCCCTCCTGGGGGGTGAAGGAAGATCAATCCGGTCATTTCTTACAAATTTGGACAGCTACCCTCTCTGAATGAGGGCTTTAATTTCATTCTTCAGGGCCCGACAGTCATTGGTGTCGTGACCGTGGTCCCGATGATAGCGACACCACTTCTTCTTGTCCCTCTTCTTCCCTGAAGTATTCATCTTCGGGGCAGGAGGCAGGATCCCTTCTTTCTCTACCTCCATGAGAATAGTTGAAATATTGGCGTTGAGAGGAGTAAACTTTTCAAATCTGGGAGGTGGCCGACGCTGACCCCCGTTGTCCTTCTGGAGCTTCTTGGCTCCTTCATCTTCAGCAGCCTTCCTCTTATTTTTAGAAGAGGATCCTTCGAATGTGGGGCGATGTTCAGCCTCCTCCGCGCGGATGTACTTCTCGTTTCTGAGAAGAAGGTCAGAGAAATCCCATAGGGGCTTTTTGGCTAGGGAGGACCGGAGGTTGGAGTTGAGGACATTGGACTGGAAGGCGGCTGCAGCGACCGATTGGTCGAGGGAGGCTATGGATCTGGCTTCCGCGGTAAACCGCTTGACATATTCTCTCAACTTTTCGCCCTTCTTCTGATTGAGGAAGAGTAGTGAAATACTCGTCTTTTCGGAGGGCTGCTGCTAACAAGTGGGTTATGAAGAGGGTCTCAAACTGTTCAAAAGAGAATATGGAGGATGGAGCGAGGCGGGAGTACCATTTCCGAGCTGGATCTTTGAGAGTGGCTGGGAAAGTCTTACGTAGGAGGGCATCGGAGGCTTGATGAATCATCATTAGAGTTTTGAAACTCTCAATGTGATCCATGGGGTCTGACTCCCCCGTATATGTCTCCAACTGCGGGGGCTTGAAGTTTACCGGAATGGGTGCCTCCATGATGGTTCGAGAAAATGGGGGTCTGCTCGGACGGAGGGTCATTCCTCTCAGTTCCTTGTCTCTATCCAGTTGGCCGAGGCGACTCTCCATCTCGTGGAGACGGCGGTAGACAGCATCATCCCTTCGACGGTACTCAGGTGAGCCTCTGGACTCATCTTCGTACGAAGGGGATCGTGGGCTATGGCGTCAGTAGCTCAGAGACGGGTGAGGGCTAGGAATGTGATGGCGGTGGCTCGGAGCTTGAGGAGGACGGAGGGACCGATGGCGAGGGCTGCGAACCGGCGGAGGAGTGGGGACCCTTTGAACATTATTGTTGTTGTTTAGCTGGAGATTGAGGGCCTGCAAGATTTTTTCCTGGAACTCTTGGAATTCTGCTCGGGTGATAGGCCCGTTCTGATCCCTCTGGGGCTGTCGGCCAGCAGGGGAATGATGCCTTCTTCGACAGTACTCAGGGAACTCCCTCCGCCTCCTATGAAGAGGGGACCTCCTGTGATCGCGGCGGCGAGGGAATCGCACATTTGGACGTTCTGAGCGGGAGGCTCCCTCTCGGGCCCGCCTTTCATCCAAACGGTGGCGAATGTCCTCCTCTTTCTGCCGGTTGGTGAGGATGTTGCGGAGGTCTTTGGAAGGCTGAGGGTTATGGGATGCCATTGAGTCGGTTGAAGGGTTATGTATGGAGATATGGTCACGATGAAGAGGTTGCTTCTGAGGATGAGGACGAGAGGTCCCAATACCGGCTTTCTAGGGCCCGAGTGGAGCCTGCTGGTGTTGAAGATTTTGGAGAGGAGGTTATTCATGCTGCAGGGCTGATCAGGCTGAGGAGGGAGTTGCCCCTGCTGCTGGACGGTTTGGAGGGGAGCCTCCTGTTGCGGTTGAGGAGTGGGTCCACGATTGGACCCCCTAGAGATGGTGGATTGCTATTCGTAGGTTTCCGTTCCCACAGACGGCGCCAATCTATTGCCGCTGAAATCGGTGTGGGGGCAAACAGATAGATTTATGGATTCGAAGGAAGTTGAATAGTCAAACCTGAACACCTTTCACCGGAGTTTGACCGTGATCTCCCGCCGTTGACCTGCAAAAAGTGCAAAAAACCAGGGTTTATTCCGGCGACGCACCCTCCGACACTCTAGTCAGTAATCAGAAAGATTATGAAAGAACTTTGATTGGCAAAAGATTGATTACCCGATAACAGTGGGGGACGGGGGGTATTTTATAGCCGCCTTAGGAACTAGTTTCGGGATAAGATCAAATCTCTACTTCCCAGTGGATGGATAGAAGTGATCAGGGCCGTTGATTAAGGATAATCATAAACTCTAATTCTATCCAGCTGAATCGGGTTTTTTGCATGTTGGAACCCGCACCCAGTAAGATGGATCCGTTTATGGATTATTGGGCCTTTTAGAAAAGGCCCAGTTCCCATTTCAGACCCGTTTTTGTAGGTGAAATTACTATTTTACCCCCGAGCTTTAAGATTCGTGTCCGATTTGGACGGTTCCGATTTAACCCCATTTTTAGCTATATCAACTATAACTTCGTAGTTTTAGTATAGTAGTAGAGTGTACTATATGCAAAAATACATGTGACTTCTTATTAATATGTACAGATATTATTATTAGCTTTAGGTATTGAAATTTTTATGTAAATGTAGGCTAATGGAAAAATCAGGGCTGAACGAGAAGCCTAGGCAATCCCCGTTAACATTGAATTGCTTCTGTCAATGCACGATGCCTCTATTCTAATTCTTAGAACCGAGGCCCTTCCTAATCTCTCCCTCTCTCACACAGAGATCTGATCAGCACTTGCTATTCTCTCTCAGTATGGCTCCATCCATGCTTGCAGCCCGCATCTTTGGAGAGTTTTGGTTTCCATTATGTTTTTGACGTCGACCACTAAGTCAACCATGACAAACTTCAAAGTTTAAGAGCATCTATGGTCTCCGTTGGCTTATTTGCCAAAATTTTCATTAAATGGAAAATTTGGAAAAAAAGGAGTTGGGTATCGAATTTTTTTTTGTTTTGAATTTTTCTTAAGTGACGGAGAACCGATTGTTTGTTCATGATCTATTTTTTGGCGACGAGGGATGATTCCCTGTTCGTGAATTTTTTTTATTTTTTTTTAAAAACGTCGGACGGGAAATGATTTTCCGTCCGTTCGTTTTTTTAATATAAAAAAAATTAAAAAAATGTTAGACGGGAGATTCTGTTTTTATTTTTTTAAAAAAAATGGACGGACAGGAAATCATTTCCCGTCCCGTGATTTTTTAAAAATTAAATTTTTTTATAGCGATGGTAAATCATCATTCGTCCATTCAATTTTATGTTTAAAACTTTTTTTTACAAGGGACAAGAGATTATCTTTCGTCGTGTAACGATTTAAAAAGTGAGAAAACTCAAAATTTGGGTTACAACGATTGCAGTGCAAACTCAAAATTTCTTTTACTATATACCAAACATCCAAAATTTGGGTTCTGGACAAGTCATTTTAACAAATCCAAAAAAAAGAAGAAAATTTTGTCGTACTAACCCACTTTTTGAAAATATTTGGCGCTCCGACCCACTTCCGAAAACAATTAGCGATCTGCCCCTGTTTAGGATACGTCAGCATAAACCGTTATTGGAAATAACGGCATAGGTTATTTACATGCCGTTATTTCCAATAACGACATCTATTTTACATTTTTTTTCCATGCCGTTATTTGGAATAACGGCATCAGTATATTTCTCTTACAAGTGTGAATCTTCTAACTTTAAAAAATTCTAAGAGTGAAAAAAACTTATAAATAATACCGTTATCCCCAATAACGGCATTCGAATGACTGATGCCGTTATTGGAGATAACGGCATCAGTTATATATAAATGAACTCTTGCCGTTGTTTGGAAACATAGAGAATGAATAATAAGTTAATTTTTTTAAAAAAAATTTTATAACTGATGCCGTTTTTTGGAATAACGGCATCGGCTATAATTTTTTTTTTAATAATTAACTTATTCGTTAGAAAGGATGAATAATAAGTTACTTTTTTATATAAAAAAATTTATAACTGATGCTATTATTTCAAATAACGGGATCAGTATTGAGAATGCTGTTATTTGAAATAACGGTATCTATTATAAGGTTTCACACTTGCAATTTTTTCTCTAAATGGAGACTACAAGATGTTGAAAAACAAAATAACCTATGCCGTTACTCCAAATAACGGCATGATACTTTTTTTAAATATAGATGCCATTACTGAAAATAACGGCACGTAAATAATATATGCCGTTATTTTCAATAACGGTTTATGCTGACGTGTCCTAAATAGAGACAGATCGCTAATTGTTTTCGAAAGTGGGTCGGAGCGTCAAATATTTTCGAAAAGTGGGACCGTACGGCAAAATTTTCGAAAAAGAAGTGGGACGAAGGATGAAGGCAGTAGAGTCTGGACAAGAAGAAGAAGCAGTGATAATAGCTCCAGAACAAGTCATACAACTCACAGATGTGCTCCACCAGGGTGATGATGTGATGGATGATCTCGACTACCTTTGTATCCAAATACAAGTGGAAGCTGATGGTTGATGAAATCTGAAGTCAAGAGGATGAAGATAAAAAAACAACCTAATTAACTCTTCTTGCAATACGAGGAGACACAGATCGATGTGTGGGGACTGGACTAGCTAGCTAAGTTCGCCTGCAGCGATGAGCACGTAATGAATTGCTTCAATATTATAATTAATTTGTTTAAATGTCTCTCATTCATTTGACGTCAAACGTCTCACCAAAGTAACTCTAATAGATGTGAGCCATGACAAAGCTCAAGTTCCAAAATCTAGCTCCAACCCCCAACTTGCTGTGCTGTCAGCAAATAAAATTTCTGTTGGTCTAATTGGGTGACGTGGGGAGTGATAGCACGCTGTTTGGCTGGGATAAAATATGGACACCGGGGAAGCATGACTCGAGTAGAGACAATTGCAGAGATGGCTGAAAAGGCATATCACATGGAGCAGTTAAGCGTAACACCATCTTCTTAAAAGAATTATTGCAAGATGAAAACTGTCTGATGGTTCTCTACCATTTTGCATTTTGGCGACAAAGGCACTGTTGATGATTTAAAAAATTAACATTCCATAGGCATGCAAATATATAGCAAAGAGGATTGTAGGCTCAACTTTGGATGCAAGGTTATTTAGAGAGGACCTCGGTCAAATGTACAGCACAAGATATTGTAATTAACCACATTTTGCACGGTGGGCTTTTAGAAAAGATTCTGTACAGCCATCGTAAATCTTGAGCTCTACACCGCAGAGAAGGCTATACCAATACGGTGAAACTGGGCTCTTGCTGACAGAAAGTAGACTGTTTGGGCTTGACCAACAGAAGGAGGAGGTCGAGGAGTGGTTATACAATTCTGAAGGATTTGGTGGAATTAATAATGTTTCTCTCCTCTCAATAATTGGTCTTGGTGGCATGGGAAAAACTACGCTTGCTCGACTTGTCTACAATGATGAGCTATAAAGTACGGATACGGGTACGAAGTGCGAGTACGATACAATACGGATACGGAGATATATATTTTACAGAAAAGTAGGATACGGGTCCGTTGGTGGGTACGTAATTATTATATTTATTGTTAAAAAATCAATTAATGTGAATGTCTCTTCATTATCCCATTTTCTCCACAAACCCCATGATCTCCATGTTCTCCACTCATCATTTACTCCATGTTTGTCCTTTCAACTTCTTTTGTAAGCCTATAAATAGGCTTGTACAAACTTGAAGAAATGATGGGAATGAAAATTATACTCTATTCTCTTGTCTCTTATACTTTCTAGCATCGTCTCTATTATTTTTACAACATCGTCTCTATTATTTTACAATACGTCATCAGCACGAGGCTCTACTTCAACTATTCGAGGTATTTTTTTGTTCAATTATTTCAATTACATTTTTTTTTATATTCATATTATGATATTAAGGTCACTATAACTAAGTATGCTCTACACTCGCCATTCATTTGGATCTTGTGTATCAGAAAAGTTATAGTTTGATCTAATATTTATTTATTTTTTTAATTGCACATTTTATATATATATATATATATATATATATATATATATATATATATATAGTTTCATCATGTCGAACCTTGTCAAGCTTGAATTTGAAGCTCTTGATATTACCGGCAAGAATTACTTGTCGTGGGTGTTGGATGCGGAGATCGATTTGGATGCTAAAGGTCTCAAGGAGACAATTGATGAATCAAAAGAAATATCCAACCAAGATAAGGCGAAAGCAATGATATTTCTTCGCCATCACCTTCATGAGGGGTTGAAAGTTGAATACCTCACTGTCAAAGATCCTGCAAATCTTTGGAAATCACTGAAAGAGAGGTATGATCATCAGAAAACTGTGATTCCTCCGAAAGCATGTTACGACTGGATGCATCTCCATTTTCAAGATTTTAAATCTGTTAGTGAGTATAACTCGACTATTTTTCGAATCAGTTCACAAATGAAATTATGTGGTGAAACTATTACTAATTCTGATATGATGGAAAAAACGTTATCCACGTTTTATGCATCTAATGTGCTCTTGCAACAACAATACTGTGAAAAGGGTTTTACAAAATACGGGGATTTGATATCCTGTCTTCTTGTTGCTGAGCAAAATATGAGTTATTGATGAAAAATCATGAGTCTCGTCCTACTGGCTCTGCTCCATTCCCTGAAGTGAATGTGATAGCATTCAATAATAATCGTGGTCGTGGTCGTGGCCGAGGCCGCGGACGTGGACGTGGACGAGGAAGAGGAAGAGGTTATTTCTCCGGTGGTCGAAGTAACCACAATGTTAGGGATGAATCACGAGGAAACAATGATGGTGGCATGAATAAGAAGATGAAGGAAAGCATCTGCCACCGATGCGGGATGCAAGGCCATTGGTCACGTACTTGTCGTACTCCCAAGCATTTTGTTGATCTTTATCAAGAGTCGTTGAAGAACAAAGGAAAGAATGTTGAAGCAAATTTCATTGCTGACGACTCCAATGATTTCACCGAAGGCCTCGATGATCTAATGCACTTGGATTCAGCTGATTTCCTTATCCATCCTGAACATGGAAGTGACCAGAAGTGATCAAGATGCTTATGATATTTGAAGTTTCTTTCTGCTTGTTATTTTGTTTCTATGTTTAAGTTTGCTATGAACTATGTTTTATTTCAGTTTGTTTCAGTTTTGTTAAAGTTTTTCTTTAGCTTAATTTTATTTCAAATTAATTTCATTCTTCATTATTATTATATGTTTTATATTGCTTTCAAGTTTATTTATTCGCAATTTTTTTTTCTTTATCTAGATTATGAATATGTATCAATCCAAGATCCAAGTTGGGGATATATGTCTTGCAGACAGTGCTACTACACACACCATTCTTAAAGATAAAAAATATTTTTCTAATCTGAGAAATGATCAAGCACATGTCAATACCATATCAGGTTGTGCAAAGATAATTGAAGGCTCCGGAAGAGCAAATTTTATAATGCCAGAAGGCACAAAATTCATAATTGAAAATGCATTATTTTCGCCTAAGTCTCAAAGAAACTTATCAAGTTTTAAAGATATTCGTCTAAATGGATATCGTATTGAGACTATGAATGAAAGAGGTATTGAATATCTTTGTATTACCTCAACTATGATGGGCAAAAAGTGTGTGTTAGAAAAATTACCAACTTTCTCATCTGGATTGTATTATACAACAATAAGAATGGTTGAAACATATAATGCAGTAAATATGAAGTTTACAGATACTGTAAACCAGAAGTTTACAGATATATTTAAGGTTTGACATGATCGGTTAGGTCATCCCGGTTCAACGATGATGCGAAAAATTATCGAGAAATCATGTGGTCATTCATTGAAAAACCAGAAGATTTTTCTATCTCATGAATTTTCTTGTGTTGCTTGTTCCAAAGAAAAGTTAATTACAAGGCCCTCACCAGCCAAAATAAAGAACGAATCACTATCATTTTTAGAACGAATTTATGGTGATATATGTGGTCCGATTCATCCCCCGTGTGGACCATTTTGGTATTTTACGGTTCTAATTGACACATCAACTCGATGGTCACATGTGTGTTTATTATCATCTCGTAATTTGGCTTTTGCAAGATTACTTGCACAAATAATTCGGTTACGGGCACATTTTCCTGATTATCCGATAAAGACAATTCGTCTTGATAATGCTGGTGAATTTACATCCCAATTTTTTATGAATTATTGTATGTCAATTGGGATAAAAGTGGAACAACTAGTAGCCTATGTTCACACTCAAAATGGTTTGGCAGAATCATTTATAAAACGGATCCAATGGATTGCTAGACCAATGCTTATGAAATCAAATCTCCCTGTTTGGGCCTAGGGACATGTTGTTTTACATGCAGCACAACTTATACGCAGCCGACCAACCAGTTATAATGATAATTCTCCCTTACAATTGGTTCATGGTCAGGAACCAAATATTTCTCATTTACAAATTTTCGGATGTGCGGTATATGTCCCAATTAATCCACCACAATGCACAAAAATGGGACCTCAAAGGAGGACGGGAATATATGTTGGGTATGAATCTCCATCTATAATCAAGTATATTGAACCGACGACTGGAGATTTGTTTACTGCAAGGTTTGCAGATTGTCACTTTGATGAATCACTATTCCCAACATTAGGGGGATATAATAAACAGTTGGAAAAAGAGATTTCATGGAATGAATTATCATTGAAAAGTTTAGATCCTCGAACAAAAGAAAGTAAATTAGAAGTTCAAGGGATAATTTATTTGCAAGGTATTGCAAATCAACTGCCAGACGCATTTACTAACCACAAAAGAGTAACAAAATCTCATATTCCAGCTGTAAATGCTCCTGTCAAAATTGATGTCCTTGAAGGACAACCTATAATTTCTAGTGAGTCTAAGGCACGCTTGAAGCGTGGTAGACCACTTGGTTCCAAAGATAAACATCTTCGGAAAAGAAAAGGAGCAAATAACCATGATTGTCAAATCAAGGATGTCTCTCCAGAAGAGACCAATGACATAGTTAATAATAAAGAGAATCATGTACCTGAAATTAATGAAAATGAAGAGATCTCGATTAATTATGTCATTATGGGAAGAAGATGGGACCGAAATAATATAATTGTCGACAATATTTTTGTATATAATATAGCGCGCGATATCATAAATGAAAACGAGGATCATGAACCTACCTCTGTGGAAGAGTGTAGTAATAGAAATGATTGACCAAAATGGAAAGAGACAATTAAGTCTGAATTAGACTCATTTGAAAAATGAGGAGTTTTTGGACCTGTAGTCCGAACACCAAAAGCGATCAAACCAGTAGGCTATAAATGGATATGTTGCCGCTAAATTCGGTGTGGGGGCAAACAGATGAATTTGTGAGTTCGTAGAAAACCTGAATAGCAAACACCTAACCTGTTCCGCCGGAGCTTGACCGTTGACTCCCGCCGTTCACCTGCAAGGAAGTGCGAGACACCGGGGTTGATCCCGGCGACGCACCCTCCGACGCTCAAGTCAGTAACCAGAAATGATTATGAAAGAGCGTTTAACTAGAGAAAGATTGATTACCTCTTAATGGAGATGGGTGAGGGGTATTTATAGGCGTCTTAGGGACTGGTTTTAGGAATGTAATCCCCGTGATTAGATAAGGAATATTCCCCGTAATCAGATAAGGCATGTAATCTGATAAGGTATATCCCCTATAATCAGTTAAGGAATTTAATCCCTAATCCCCAGTGAAAAGATAGCTGTGAATCATGGCCGTTGATTTAGATCTAAATCAACGGCCATGATTCACAGCTATCTTTTCACTGGGGATTAGGGATTAAATTCCTTAACTGATTATAGGGGATATACCTTATCAGATTACATGCCTTATCTGATTACGGGGAATATTCCTTATCTAATCACGGGGATTACATTCCTAAAACCAGTCCCTAAGACGCCTATAAATACCCCTCACCCATCTCCATTAAGAGGTAATCAATCTTTCTCTAGTTAAACGCTCTTTCATAATCAATTCTGGTTACTGACTTGAGCGTCGGAGGGTGCGTCGCCGGGATCAACCCCGGTGTCTCGCACTTCCTTGCAGGTGAACGGCGGGAGTCAACGGTCAAGCTCCGGCGGAACAGGTTAGGTGTTTGCTATTCAGGTTTTCTACGAACTCACAAATTCATCTGTTTGCCCCCACACCGAATTTAGCGGCAACAGATTGGCGCCGTCTGTGGGAACAACATACGAATAGCAGCCCCTCCTCTTTCCGTCGACTAGATCTTCTCCAGCCATGCCTCCGAGAAAAGCCAAATCTAGGGGGTCCAACCGTGGGCCCAATCCCGCCGATCAGCAGGAGCCAGTCCCTGACCAACCCGTTCTGCAGCAGGAACACCCTCCCCTTCAGCAAGATCAGCCCCTTCAGAATCAGCAACCCCCCAAGGGTCCGACCGGACCTCAGAATGCTGGTGCGGGGGGCTCCCGCGGAAAGCAACCTCTCCACCAAGACCGCATCTCCATACACAATGCCTCTACGGATTCCATGGAATCACACAATCCTCAGAGTCGGCAGAAGAAGGACGTGGATCTTCGTCACCGTCTGGACGAAAAATGGGCCCGAGAGGGAACCTCCCGCCACTATCGTCCGGGTGAACGATCTCCCCGTCACCGGGATTACAGAAGATCTCCTAACCGTAGGGGGCGAAGGGAATCCCCCGAGCATCGCAGAAGAAGGCCACGCTCCCCCGTGGGTCGGCAGCAGCCTAAGAACGAGGAGGCACCAATCACCCGTGCCGAGTTCCAGCAGTTCCAAGCGACCATCCTACAAGCTCTCACCAACGCACCCAAGGCTCCATCCCCTCCCCCGGTCCGAAGCCCTCGCCGACGGTTCCCCTCTCCTCGTCCTGCTCCTACTAACTCCCGGCGTACCCCAAGTCCTCGTCGCTCCCGAAGCTACCATCGCCGCAGCCCTCGTTCTCCTTCGTATGAAGATGAGTCTCGAGGCTCGGCAGATCACCGTCGGAGGGATGACGCCATGTACCGCCGTCTTCATGAAGTAGAAAGGTGCCTGGGTCGGATAAACCGAGAAGAGGAGCTTAGGGGGAGGACCTTACGTCCTAGCCAACCCCCTTTCTCCCGAACCATAGTGGATGCACCTGTCCCGTTCGGCTTCAAACCTCCCCAATTTGAGACTTACACCGGGGAGACCGATCCAGTTGATCACATCGAAAACTTTAAGACTTTGATGCTCCTCCATCAAGCTTCCGATGCCCTCCTCTGCAAAACCTTTCCCGCGACACTGAAGGGCCCAGCTCGAGAGTGGTACTCCCGCCTCGCACCGTCTTCCATATTCTCCTTCGAGCAGTTCGAGACACTCTTCATCACCCACTTCGTGAGTAGCAGGCGCACGGAGAAGACCAGCATTTCACTCCTCCAGCTTAGGCAAGAGAAAGGTGAGAGGTTAAGAGACTATGTGAAGAGGTTCACAGCTGAAGCCAGGACTATAGCCTCCCTCGACCAATCCGTCGCAACAGCCGCCTTCCAATCCAACGTCTTCAGTTCCAGCCTCCGCTCCTCTCTTGCTAAGAAGCCTCCACAGAACTTTGCCGACCTCCTTCTCAGGTGTGACAAGTACATTCGTGCCGAAGAGGCCGCCTACCCTCCAAGCTTCGGAGGGTCTGCCTCAGGAACGAAACGAAAGCTGACCGAAGAAGATGAGGGCTCCCAAAAATCCCAGAAGGACAGCAATGGACAGCGTCGCCCGACTCCTCGGTTTGAGAAGTTCACCCCCCTCATTGCCAACATATCAGAAGTCCTTATGGAGGTGGACCACGAAGGGCTACTCCGCGCTCCCCCGAGAATGAATACACCTGGCAAGAAGAGGAATAAGGATAAGTGGTGCCGCTTTCACAGGGACCACGGCCACGACACGGATGATTGTCGGGCTCTCAAGGAGGAGATCGAAGAACTCATACAGCGGGGGCACCTGATCCAGTTCGTCCGAAAAGAGGGGGCCGAGCTCCTCACCTGATCACCACCTCTTCCAAACGAACAGAAAGGCCCGCCGAGCTTCATGACTCAGCTCCTCCCAAGAGGTCCTCACCTTATTGTAGAAGTAGGATTTTGATTTTCAATAAGGCCGATGCTAGTAACTCGGCCAACAGCATGTAATAATGGCTCGCCCTATTGGAGCAGCCACTTAGTTTATCTCAATAAAACTTATCTTTTCATTGAAAATTATTGCTCTCGCTCCTCTATCTCTCTGGGTTCGGAGTCCAGCTTCTTCTACATGGCTCCTCCCGCAACTCACTAAACTCTAACGATGGTTCCGGAGTCCAACACTTGGTTCGATTCTGCTTCGAATAACTCGCTCTTAAGCGGGTTAGAAGTGGTTCGCCATTCGAAATTGCTCCCACAGCCGTTGAACAACTTAAACGATGGTTCCGGAGTCCAACACTTGGTTCGATTCTGCTTCGAATAACTCGCTCTTAAGCGGGTTAGAAGTGGTTCGCCATTCGAAATTGCTCCCACAGCCGTTGAACAACTTAAACGATGGTTCCGGAGTCCAACACTTGGTTCGATTCTGCTTCAAATAACTCGCTCTTAAGCGGGTTAGAAGTGGTTCGCCATTCGAAATTGCTCCCACAGCCGTTGAATAACCTCACAATGGTTCGGAGTCCAGCACTCGGCTCGACACTTCTTCCTCGGCTCGCCTACAGGCGAGCCGGAAGTAGATCGCCGTTCGAAATTGCTCCTGCAGCCGTTGAATGGATCGGAGTCCAACACTTGGCTCGATTCTACTTCGCAAGTTCGCTCCTAAGCGGATTAGAAGTAGCTCGCCATTCGAAACTGCCCCTGCATCCCTCAAACTAACCTCACGATGGTCAGGGTCCTATGGCTCGACTTTACTTCACCGGCTCGTCCTTAAACGGGCCGGAGGAAGATGGCCATTCCGAACTGCCCCCACGACCATCCGAGCTGAGCTACCCATCTACCGAGAAGCAAAGTGGCGGAAAATGTGCCCCAAAATCCGTGCTCGGATCTGCCGAACAAGATGCATCTACCGAGCAGCTAAGCAAGATGAAGAGCAAGAAGAAAAAGAGGCTAACGGGTCAGGGTCGGATCCAATACCCTCGGTCCGACCCATACCCTTCTTAGCTCCTTCATTCTTCTCCACAGGTTCGGAGCACAACTTTCTCGTGGAGTTCCTCCTCAAACTTGTCTCTCAAATAGCTCTTCTCAACGAGATCGGAGCTAAAACTCTCTTAGAATTGCTCCTTGCGCTCACTTCAAAGAATGGGTCTTCCCAACACCTCTTCTCCTAGGAGTGGAGCTCCTCTTCAATAATCTCCAAAACCAAACAGAATAGAGACAACTTCAGAGCCCCTCACCTCTCCCGTATGCCGACCCATCCTCCCGAGCCGAGGAGCAGAGCTTCATCGACCCATCCCCTTCATCAACTCACTAAACTTCTCCTCACGCTCGAGCCATCCGAACAGCCGAGCTACCGAACAGCTCAGCCGAAC
The DNA here is from genome assembly GCA_017893485.1 of Hemerocallis citrina. Classification (NCBI taxonomy): domain Eukaryota; kingdom Viridiplantae; phylum Streptophyta; class Magnoliopsida; order Asparagales; family Asphodelaceae; genus Hemerocallis; species Hemerocallis citrina. The sequence continues at coordinate 135,750,730 of CM030358.1, read as the reverse complement.
GGCCGAGCCACTGAGCACGGAGGGGCAGAATCTTCAAGGAACACTTCCTCCAAAATGCCTCAGCGCCTCGGCCAACAGCACTGAGTCTCCGAGCCGAGGTACCGGGGTACCGACCCGCGTATATGGCAAAAAATCGTCCCGAGGCGATTTCGCCGTTAGATCATCTCAAAATTCGCACCCAATCGTGATGGACGGATCAGATCGCGTACGTCACCACAAAACGACAAGATAACGTTTTCTCGAAACTCGTGCCTCTTGTCTCGTGATTCGTGCCACGATCGTGATCAACCGCCCAGATGGCTCTTCTACAAATCGAGCTCCCCACTCCGCTCGCATCCGAAGCGGAGCTCTTCTCAAACGAGTTCGGAGCTAGAACTCTCTCCTAGAGTTGCTCCTCAAGCTCCTCTTCCTGATGGCTCTTCTACAAATCGAGCTCCCCACTCCGCTCGCATCCGAAGCGGAGCTCTTCTCAAACGAGTTCGGAGCTAGAACTCTCTCCTAGAGTTGCTCCTCAAGCTCCTCTTCCTGATGGCTCTTCTACAAATCGAGCTCCCCACTCCGCTCGCATCCGAAGCGGAGCTCTTCTCAAACGAGTTCGGAGCTAGAACTCTCTCCTAGAGTTGCTCCTCAAGCTCCTCTTCCAGATGGCTCTTCTACAAGTTAAGCTCTTCACTTCAAAGAATGGGTCTTCCCATGGCTCTTACGAGGATCTTCCTAGCACCTCTTCTCCACCCCTAGGAGTGGAGCTCCTCTTCAAAAATCTCCAAAAGCCAAGCAGAGCATCACCTCTTCCATATGCCGACTCATCCCCTTCATCAACTCACCGAGCTTCTCCTCACGCTCGAGCCGTCCGAACAGCCGAGCTACCGAACAGCTCAGCCGAACGGCCGAGCCACTGAGCACGAAGGGGCGGAATCTTCAAGGAACACTTAATTCAAAACAGACAATTCAGCACCTCGGCCAAACAGCCCTGATGCGCCGAGCCGAGATACCGGGGTACCGACCCTCGTATATGGCAAAAAATCGTCCCGAGGCGATCTCACCGTTAGATCATCTCCAAATTCGCACTCAAGCGTGATGGACGGATCAGATCGCGCCACATCACCACAAAACGACAAGATAACATTTTCTCGAAACTCGTGCCTCTTGTCTCGTGATTCGCGCTACGATCGTGATCAACCGTCCAGATTGAGCCGTGCAGCTCGGATCTGCCAATCTACCCAACTGCGAAGCGGCAAAAAATCTCCTCAAAATCCGTGCTCGGATCGACCGAACAAGAAGCAGATCCGAGGAGCTCAGATTTTCCGAACAAGAAGCAGAGGAGAGAGAGAAAAAAAAAAGGGGGAGCACGTGGGGCCGGGTTCGGCCCGTTAAGGGATCCGAACCCATCAACCCACGACCCGAACTCCACTCCTCCTCTTCCCCATGTTCCCGCCAAAGACAAATCCCAACAAACCCTTCAAAAAAAAAGAAAGGGGCCACGTGGCATGCCACGTGGCATCATCTCAATGATCCGAGGCGCCGATCCGGGGTGCCTTCGCTGAAGCGCCGAACCGAGGTGCCGAATTGCCGACGCTGTATTTGGGGAAAAATTCGACCGAACCCATCTCACCGTCGGATCGTCTCAAAATTCGTGCTAAAACATGATGAACGGCTCAGATCTCGCCACGTCACCACAAAACGACAAGATAACGTTTTCTCGAAACTCGTGCCTCTCGTCTCGTGATTCGCGCCACGATCGTGATCAACCGTCCAGATTGAGCCACGTAGCTCGGATCTCAAATCCGAGCTACCGAACTACCGAACCACTAAGCAGCAAAAAATCTCCTCATAATCCGCGCTCGGATTGGCCGAACAAGAAGCAGATCCAACGAGCTCGGATTTTCCGAACAAAGAGAGAGAGAGAGAGAGAGAGAGCCAAAAAAAAAAAAAAAAAAAAAAAAAAAAAAAGAAAAAAGGGGTCGGGTCGGACCCATTAGGGTCCCAACCCGAACCAACTTACCAACCCTTCTTCTTCTCTCCCAATCTCCCGCCAAAACAAACCCAAGAACTGGCTCCCTTCTTCGACGTCGGCTCTCCAATACATCGCCTAAGCTTGAGCTCGAGTGGCCTCATCTTCGACCTAAGCTCCAGCTCGTCCAGCCTAACCTCCGGTGGCCTCTCCTCACCTAAGCTCGAGCTCCCCAAGCTCATCGTCTTCTGCCGAGCTCACAACTCCACTCCGAGCTCCACTGCCGAGCCCCATGCCGAACCGACCACCTCCGCTCCGAGCTCCGCGATGCCGAAGCTCTCCAATACACCGACCTCGTCATCCACAGTGAACTCCCTCCGTCGCCGAGCTCAAACCCCTCCTCGCCGAGCTTGCACGAGCAGCCAAAGCTCACCATCGAAGCTCGGAGCTTCGTCAGACCCACTCACGACCACTATCAACCTCCTCTTCGAAGCTCGTAGCCGAAAGCTCACCTCCGCGCTCAAGCCACCCCGTCGTCAACCTCCACGACGTCGGGCTCCTTCAACACCGAGCTCACCGCCTCGGCGAGCTCTTCGACCACTTCCGCCGAGCTCTCACCTCCAAGCTCCATTCCGACGCCGAAGCTCAAGTTCTCCTTGTCGACCCCTCACGACAGCCGAGCTCGAGCTCCGACGTCCCCTTCGTCGAGCTCCGAAGCATCGAGCTCCATGCCGCCAAACACCACCACTCCGGGCTTCTCTCTACTGAGTAGCCGAGCTCTCACCTCGGAGCTGCCTTCCACGCCGAGACGAAAAAGAAGAGAGGAAGAGAAGAAGGACGCGAAGAAAGATGGAGGGGAAGAAGAGAAGCAGCGAACGAACGAAAGAAAGAAAAGAAAAGAAAAAAAAAAAAAAAAAAAAAAAAAAATGCCACGTGGCGGTCCACGTGGCAACATCTCAACGACCGGGGTGCCTTCGCCGAAGTGCCGAAGTGCCGAAGTCGTAATTGGAGAAAAAAAGAGTCCGGGCCACACGATCCGTCCGATCGTTCCAAAATTCGTGTCGCGACACGATCGACGCTCAGGAACGCGCCACGTGTCCCGATCGTGATCTGCCTCACGATGCGCGCTAATCTGATCATGATGGACGGCCAGAAACGCGCCACGTGTCCAGATCGCGATCTGCCTCACGATGCGTGCTCATCTGGTCATGATGGACGGCCAGAAATCTGCCACGTGTCCAGGTAATATTTAAATTATTTATTTATTTATTTAATTGTTTTTTTTATTTAAAAAATCCGAAAAAAATATTTAAAAATCGAAAAAATTAATTAAAAATTCTAAAAATAATTATTAATTCAGAAAAAATTATTTTTAAATTCTGAAAAAATAATTATTAAATTAGAATAATTAATTAATATTTTAGATAATTAATTATTTAATTCGGAAAATGAATAAAAAATTCAAAAAAATGAGAAAAAATTCAGAAAAATCTGGAAAAATCACCAAAAATCCAGAAAATTCTGAGAATATTTTTGGGCATTTTACAAGCCCATAATAACACTGTTACACCCCGAGCAAGATTCCAAACTCCCTTAAGAACACCGATAAAATCCCGTACGCCATTAGAACAGTTAAACTACTCCTCAAAGGCTGATTACACTCAGTCTTTAGGAGTGGGGGGCTCGTGATATGGCTAAAAAATAGGATTAAATCGGGACCGTTCACATCGGACTCGAATCTTAAAGCTCAGGGGCAAAACGGTAATTTCACATGCAAATGGGTCCGAAGCGGGTACTGGGTCTCCTTCTCACAGATCCAATAACCCGCAAACGGATCCACGTCAGCTGGGTACGAGTTTCAACCCGCTACCAACCCGATCCGACAAGATACAATCAAGGTCCCTGATTAGATCTAAATCAACGGCCATGATTCACAGCTATCTTTTCACTGGGGATTAGGGATTAAATTCCTTAACTGATTATAGGGGATATACCTTATCAGATTACATGCCTTATCTGATTACGGGGAATATTCCTTATCTAATCACGGGGATTACATTCCTAAAACCAGTCCCTAAGACGCCTATAAATACCCCTCACCCATCTCCATTAAGAGGTAATCAATCTTTCTCTAGTTAAACGCTCTTTCATAATCAATTCTGGTTACTGACTTGAGCGTCGGAGGGTGCGTCGCCGGGATCAACCCCGGTGTCTCGCACTTCCTTGCAGGTGAACGGCGGGAGTCAACGGTCAAGCTCCGGCGGAACAGGTTAGGTGTTTGCTATTCAGGTTTTCTACGAACTCACAAATTCATCTGTTTGCCCCCACACCGAATTTAGCGGCAACAGGATATTTGTACGAAAAAGAAATGAACGAAAGGAGATTACTAGATATAAAGCACGGCTTGTCGCACAAGGTTTTACCCAGATGCTTGGTGTTGATTATGAAGAGATATATTCTCCTGTGGTGGATGCAATAACATTTCGATATTTGATATGTCTGGCAGTGCATGAAAGACTTGAAATGCGCCTCATGGATGTGGTCACGGCCTATTTGTATGGTTCGTTAGACCATGATATATATATGAAAATCCCTAAAGGATTTAAAGTTCCAGAAGCACATAATGATAATTCCCGGGAAATTTACTCAGTTAAGTTAAACAAAGCGTTATATGGATTGAAACAATCAGGACGGATGTGGTATAACTGTCTGAGTGAATTTTTAATAAAAGTGGGTTATAATAATGATCCTATATGCTCATGTGTGTTTATAAAAAGTTTAGGATCAAAATTTGTTATAATTGCTATTTATGTTGATGATTTAAATATCATCGGAACTCCTGAAGAGTTATTACAAGCCGTGCAATGTTTAAAGAGAGAATTTGAAATGAAAGACCTTGGAGAAACATGATATTGTTTAGGTCTTCAAATTGAACATTTGAAAGATGGGATTTTCTTGCATCAATCCACTTATCTAGAAAAAGTACTTGAAAGGTTTTACATGAATAAGTTCATCCCTTAAGTACTCCCATGATAGTGAGGTCATTAGATATTAATAAAGATGTGTTTAGACCTCGTGAGGAACATGAAGAACTACTTGGTCCTGAAGTACCATATCTTAGTGCCATTGGAGCATTGATGTATCTTGCTAACAATACACGTCCTGATATATCTCTTGCGGTAAATTTATTGGCAAGATATAGTTCCTCACCAACTCGAAGACATTGGAATGGTGTGAAACATATATTTAGATATCTTCGAGGGACCATGGATATGGGCTTGTATTATTCTAACCTGTACAAATCAGATTTAATTGGGTATGCAGATGCAGGGTATTTACCTGATCCACATAAAGCCCGATCTCAATCAGAATATGTGTTCACTTGGGGAGGAACAGCAATTTCATGGTGTTCTACAAAGCAAACACTAGTAGCAGCTTCAACTAATCACGTAGAAATATTGGCAATCCACGAGGCAAGTCGTGAATGTGTTTGGTTGAGGTCGATATCTCAATATATCCGGGAAACGTGTGGCCTTTCAGTTGATAAAGATATCCCCACAACCTTATTTGAAGATAATACAGCATGCATAGCTCAGCTAAAGGATGGCTACATCAAAGGTGATAAAATGAAGCATATCTCATCAAAGTTCTTCTTCACTCATGATCTTCAACAAAAGGGTGAAATAAGTGTTCAGCAGATAAAGCCAAGTGAGAATCCAGTAGATTTGTTCACTAAGACTCTACCTACGACAACATTTGAAAAGATGGTAAACATGATTGAGATACGTCGTTTGAAAGATCTAAAAGGATGATCTTTTCAGGGGGAGAAAAGATATGCACTGCACTCTTTTTTACTTCACCAAGTTTTATCTCATTGGGTTTTCTTGGTAAGGTTTTTAATGAGGCAGTATTGAGGCATATTCTTATCCACAATTACGAGACATTCAAGGGGGAGTGTTAAAAATCAATTAATGTGAATGTCTCTTCATTATCTCATTTTCTCCACTAACCCCATGATCTCCATGTTCTCCACTCACCATTTACTCCATGTTTGTCCTTTCAACTTCTTTTGTAAGCCTATAAATAGACTTGTACAAACTTGAAAAAATGATGGGAATGAAAATTATACTCTATTTTCTTGTCTCTTATACTTTCTAGCATCGTCTCTATTATTTTTACAACATCGTCTCTATTATTTTACAATATTTATTGATATAAAAATATTTTTCTTGTTAAAAATGCAAACATTTACATAATTTCATAGAACTATAAGAATTATGAGCATTTTGGAGAAAAGGAAGTGATAATCTAACTATCAAATCTTTGGGTATACTTATTTTGTGTTTGAGTATAATTGTAAACAACAAACGTTTGAAATTACTTTAAGATCCCATGTATTTATCTAAACATAATTGTGTCTAAAGTTGAGAAAAATGTATTAAAAAATTTAGGTGCTCCTTGCATGAGTACCCGAGTATCGGCACCTGATCACGCACCTGATACGGGTACGGCGACCATTTGGAAGTATCCGTGCTTCGTAGATGATGTGAGAGCAACAACAACTTTCGATCTCAAAATATGGGTTTGGGTCTCTCCTAAGTTTGATGTTAAAGGTCTTTGTGATAACTATGCCAGAATCTATGATGAATAAGAAGCCTGTATTTGATAACCTTCATGACCTTCAGTATGCTATAAAGGACTTGATCTCTTCCACAAAATTTTTACTGGTCTTAAGACCATGTTTGGAACGATAACAGTGTGTCTGAATGCAAAATATTTTTCTCGCCCCCGAAATATGCAGCCAGCGGTAGCAAAATTTTGCTAACCACATGAGTGGATACAGTTGCGAAAATGGCGGCAAATGCAATGGAAACAGCAAACAAAACTCTAAGGGTCGGGGCGTTTGGTACGCGGTAATGTATAAGGAAATCTCGGATTACCCTCTTGATTATCTGGTTTGGTAAGACAGAGATATAGTTTTGTAAATAATCTTAAATTTCCAGGGTTATCAAAATAATTAGTTTGGAAGGATAAACATTTTTCTTGAAAAGGGTGGGATTTGTGGATTCCTCCACTTAAAAAATGAGTGAGATTATTGCATACCCAAAATACCCTCGTTTCTCTCTCCTCCCCCGTTTCTCTCTCCCTGTCAGCATGGTAATTTCTTTTTGGGTAATGCTACACCTACAACCTTTTCTTACAACTTTTTTTTTACAACCTTAGGTGTCACAATCTCATTGGAATGTATTGTAGAGTAGGTTGTAGTGGGCTGTACACATCTCCAATGAGATTGTGCTATCTAAGGTTGTAAGGTTGTAAAGGTTGTAGGTGTAGCATTACCCTTTCTTTTTATCCATTATTTCACATTCTTTACCATTTAAGTACAACACGGTATTAATCATGAAGAGTTGAAGTCTGCTTATCTCCATGGCCAACATTCACACATGCATGTACTGGAAGAATTTGCTGATGTTTGCATACCCATTATTTTCACTTTCCATTAATTTCCATAGTATTTATTAATTACTGCAAATACACCACGGTATTAAAGCATTCCTACGATCGTTGTGGGATCATAATTATGTTTAGAATGAAACATCAGCAACGAGAGTCAGATTAATTGTACAGACACTATGGAAATTGCTGATTGGTCCTCGACGATTTAGTAACCTCTATGATTGTGCATAGGAAGAGTTTTATAGGATCATAGCTGCGATTTATTAATGTTATTTTTAAGGTTGAAAAGTGAAAATTAACAACTAACATGTGAAGGGAAAATGTATACCCACTGTTCATCTGTCTTCCCCACCTTCCTCCGGTCGTTTCCGGCGACCTCCCTGTTCGTCGATCTCCCGTCGTCAACCCCCCATCGTCGACACCCCCTGTCGATGCCGACGCCACCCAGAACTCCTCCCCCTCCCCCCCCGACCTCTTCCCTGTCTCGACAAACGCCAGTCAAAACCCCAAATCCCAATTCTCCCTCCTCCCGGTCCCGTCGCGCCTCCACCGCGAAGCCGCCATCGCCCAGCCCGTCGTCGACCCTACCGTCGCGCCGCCGTGGTAGATGCCAGCGTCGCCGCCCCCCTTGGCTGCTATTGCTGCTGCCTCTTTGTTTGGCTGCTGTCCCTGCTGTCTCCTTGTGTGCTATGTTAAATTGGGCTCTTTTGCACCTATATTGCACATGCTGTTTTTAGATCTTAGATCTTAGGTGTTGGATTCCTTTATGAATCTATATTATTTATTTATTTGGCATGGGGGTGCAAATGTCCAACTTCCTAGCATACTCTGAGTTCAATTCTTTTATGTTATTTTTTATTCAAAACTTGTTGAAATATGTGGAGTTGAAATTTGCTTCTATGAACTTTATTGTTTTATTTGTATATATTTAAGTACCTATGTCTCGTGTTAATAAATACATTTCATTTTTTCTTTTTGTTATGTTCTTCATCTAACTGGTTGAAATATATTTGAATCATAGTGTAATTTTTTTTAGTAATCTATTTGTTAATTTACTAAAGTTTTATAAGATATATATCAGTATTGCTTTTGCACATGCATGCATATACATCAATTACTAAATTTGATAACTTTTATATTTATTTATTTTTAAATAAAGCCAAAAGGGTATTTTCGGTAATGTCTACTATAGAGTTGGATTGATGGGAATGAATTGTTCTATACCAAACACGGTAATAAAGTATTCACAGGCATGTAATGTCGTATACCAAACACAGTATTGCAATATTTTCGGGAATCTTCATTCCCATCCTCATATTTCTGGGAATCCACTAATTCCTGTGAATTTTTCAATCCGCGTACCAAACGCCCCCTAAAAGTAAAGGGATTACCGGATCATGAGTTCCCCCCTTAATCTCTAATATTATAATGGGAGAAGGCCTTAATATTATTTATAAATCTATCAACGTGTGTGTGACGCACGTATATAACTAATATGAAGAAGATTTCAGGTTCGAGTCCTCACTATGTCATAATTTTTATTATATAAAAAATTATTAAGACGTGCATTACATGTATAAATTACTAGTTTGTTTAACCATTTTGCATATGCTGGTGTGAACTCGGGAGACTCCAAGAAGTTGCATTCAGTTGGGAGTCAGATAGCAAGAGGACTTTGGGGCTCAGCATTTGGCAGCAAAGACAATTGGAAAGCGGTTAAATTCCAACTGGGATGGTAGACATATATTGGACTGATATTCTGGATGCTACCATCACTGCAAGTGCAGAAGGAGAAATAATGCAGAATTTAATGTTGCAGCTACTATCGTCTACCTGCCCCATCTAAGGCCTTGCTTTGATTATTGCAGCATAATTTCCTCAAGGCTACAAGTTTCACAAGGATGATTTGATCCGCATGTGGATGGCTCTAGTGTTGATTCCTTCATCTGCCCTTCTGATTGTGAGAGAATAGGGGATATAGGTAATCATTACTTTGATGATTTATTGAAAATATCCTTCTTTTTTTTTAAAACCATGTCCTCCCTTTGTTGGCTACAAAGATTTCTATGCCATGCATGATCTTGTACACGACCTTGCACAGTTGGTAGCAGCTGGCAAATGTTTTAGCTTCGCAGGTGATATACCCCAATTGAAGAAATTCCAGATACGGTTTTTCATTTATACTTCAAAGCTGATGGTCCGGGCATGCTTAAAAGGGTGAAGAAATATAAAAGGTTACAGACTCTCCTCTTGTCTATGCAGAAAGTGTCACGCCCCGCTTCCCAACATACGAGAATATGAGCACGTAACAAAGACCCAGCGAATGATGTCAGCATCATCCATAAACTGTACCAGTCTAACTCAACAGTACGAATATAATCACAATCCCACAAGAGTAAATAATCACATAAACGATGAATGACTTCAATAATCAACGAAATAATCCATAACATAATATCCAATATCTGGGAGATAAACAAATTCGGATCGTAAAAGCCCAAAACAAACTACAATAATGATGTTCAAAAGGAAATATCATAAGTAGATAATCAAGCGGTCTACTCTTGAGCTCCATTTCTAAAAGTGTTCCTAAATTCAAAAAAAAGCAGAGCATAATTATACAAATTTTTCTTTCTTCTCAAAACCCTAGGATTCAAAAAAAAAAAAAACGAAAAAAAACAAAGAAGCAACATATCCTCGTCGTCATCAAAGAAGCAGAAGATTCTACTCCGCCTTCATCGTTGATCACCGCCGTCTAACCCCAAATCTCTGTTCGTCGCCATCGTCGACCACCACCATCCAAAACCCAACGTCCCCGCTGCTCTCCCTCATCGTTGTCCGCCGTCATCGTCGACCCCCTCGTCCTCCTTTATCGTCGTCCACCGTCATCGTTGACCCCCCCCTAGCTGCCCTTCTACTTCGCCGTCAATCCCTTCCCGCCAATCCCCTTGTCCTCCATCGCCGTCATCAACCCTAGCTGCCTCTCTCCTCTCCCACCTCAAACCCTAACCATACTTCTCTATTTCTCTTCTAAACTCGACCTGCTTCCAACTCTAAGTGAACCCACTTTCCTAATACCTATTTTCTACACCAAATACCCGTTTCCAAATACCTGTACTCCACCAATACTGAACCTATTACCGAAACCCAGACCCGTTTTCTGTTTCCAAAAAAAATCAAAAAATTTAAAAAATTCAAAAAAAAAATCAAAAAATTCAAAAAAGAAATTTTAAAAAGCCAAAAATAAAAAATTCAAATATATATATATATATATATATATATATATATATATATATATATATATATATATATATATATATATATAGGAAATGCTCTATTGAAAATGGGTAGTTTTCAACGGGTTGGAAAACAGCGATCTGAGCCGTTGGATCGCTTTTGATCGTGATCAACGGCTCATATCGCAGCCCCTCAAATCTGTTCAGATCTCCCACTAAGAGCGGAGGGGCATTTTGGGAATTTATGCCAAAAAACGCTTCAGACTTAGTGTTTTTTGGTGTGAAGTTTATTTTTTTTGCGAAAAGTTATACTTAGGTCGTTGTTTCGGCCTAGGTTATATAAAAAAACAACCTAGGCCGTTGTTCCCAACAACGGCCTAGGTATGTACAAGGATTTTTCCAAACACCTGTACATACTCACATATCAATCTCCATCACTTGTAATGCGACCTCTCTCTCTCTCTCTTTCTCTCTCTCTCTCTCTCTCTCTCTCTCTCTCTGGAGCTCCCGAAACCCATTCCCTAAACCCTAGCTCTACCCCAACCTCCTCTTCTCGATCTTTCCCTTTTCTCGAAGCCTCTCTATCTCTCTCTCCCTCTCCCGAATACCCCAAACCATAACTAATCCGAAATTCCAAATCACCTGAACCCTAGCACAAATTCTTCGAAACCCTAGACTCTACAACTTGTTCATCTACAGCAGCAGCTCCTTACATCTTCGACAACTCTCTCTCTCTCTTTGGACTAGGTATTCACTTTTTCACAATTTAGTATAATGAACTATGTTAATTTATTAATTTTTTTTTCAATTTTTGAGTTTGATTTTTTGTATTATGCGTAGTAGTCTACAATTTAGAGAGTCTACAATTTTTGTATCATATGCATTGTATATATTTTGTTGACATTTTGTAGATGTAGTGTTAGCTGTAGTTGTAGAATATAGGAAAAGCAAACAAACGAGATCCAAAGGTTTCCAACTTTTACGAGTAGGTCGGACTCACCACGCAGAAGGCAATGCAACTTGAAGAGGCAATTTCCGTCTCACAGTTTGCAAGATACGTCCGTTTATCACTTTTATTCAATAAAATGGATATAAAGCGATACATAGTCGTATATTATAAACCGAGAGTCGGAACTTACCTCTGCAAGTTGCGTTGTCCTATGTTTGGTGTGCCAGACATAACGACCAAATTTTGAATTTTTTGCATCTCGTTTGTGTTGTTTTGTCGCGTATGAAAAAACTTCTATATACCTTGAAACTTTTTTAGTACGGTCTCACTAGAAAATCGCTCCAACGAAGTCCAAAAAATACAAAACTGTGTGAGTAGGTCAGGCTAACCATTCACAACCCAATGCAACTTCTAGTTGCGAGTTCCGACCCATGGTTTGCGAGATACGTCAATGTATCGGTTTTCGATCTTTTTTCAATAGTGATAGCGATACACGGCCGTATCTTTCAAACCGTAGGTCGGAACTCGCTTCTACAAGTTGTGTTAGCTTGTGTGCGGATAGCCCGACCCAATCATAAAGTTTTGTATTTTTTAGAGGTCATTTGTGTGGTTTTCTCACGTATTTTGTTATATATTTAGCGAGTTTTCAATAGAGAATTGGCTGAAATGTTACGAAATTTTGCGTGTAGGTCATTTTTGCCACTCATAAGCTAACACAACTTGTAGTTGTGAGTTATCATCCATGGTTTTCTATATGCGTCTGTGGATTGCATTCTGCTATTTTTTCAAGAAAAAAAATGATACACGGCCGTATCTTGAAGACCTTGAGTCCAAACTCGCTTCTACAAGTTGCGTTGGCTTGTGTGCGGCAATTTAGACCCAATTACAAAGAATTGTATTTGTTAAAAGTTATCTGTACGGTTTTCTCACGTATTTTGTTTCGTATCTATATATATGCCAATTTTTTGTGAACAAATTATTTTATATATGTGAACTTTCTTACAGAGAAATGGTTAGAACGAGGGGAACCGGAAGGCCATCTGTTAGTGGTCGGGACGAACATTCCACAGAAGTAAGAGAACTATTAATTTTCATTGTGAATTTTGTATATAGTGGTATTGTTACTACAATAATAATAATTTGTTATTGTTGATTGTAGGTTGGTGCATCCTCTTCGGAAACAGATTAAGGTCTAGGACCATTTTATAAAGATATACTCACTTTGCAAGACCGCCACAGATCTGAGGCAGTGTGGGGTTGGACGACACGGAGGTGTAATTTCCGCACTCACGAGACTATAACGATGTACCCATGTACTATCGTGTACCTAGTCCAGGCCGATTTCTATGGAATCGGTATGATGGGTCAGGTGAAACTCGACCGAGCACTTCTTGCAGCACTCGTCGAGCGATGGAGGCCGGAGACGCACACCTTCCATCTACCGGTCGGAGAGATGACAGTGACGCTACAGGATATAACGATGATCTCCGGTCTTCCAATAGATGGGATCGCTGTGATGGGTAATATAAATTTTGATAAGAAAGAGCTGTGCAATGAACTCCTCGGTACAGAGTTTAATAAGGAGGACGAGGATGATAACCTTATTTTTGTTGGACAATCAATCCAACTATCTTGGTTGAAGGAGTATTTTCAGGAGAGGTTGACTGAGCAATCGACCGACCATGAAGTGCAGTGCTACACCAGAGCGTACATTTTAACGGTGCTTGGAGGGGTTCTCTTGCCTAACTCATCCGGAGATACCGTACCGCTTATGTATCTACGATTGCTCGCCGACCTAGGCTTAGCTGGCCGGTACAGCTAGGGAAGTTACACGTTAGCAAAGTTGTATAGGACGTTATGTTCGGTAGCGTTAGATGAAACCGAGATGACCGGTCCGATGGTATTGTTACAGATTTGGTCATGGGAGTGTCTACACTTGGGACATCCCCGAATTACGAGACCGGTGGACGGTTGGATGGTCGAAGCACCAAATGTGGATATGTTAGCACCTTTAGGTGTATAATGGGCAGGTAGACGGAGTTATAGAGACAACCCAAAAGGTGTACTAACTTACTACGAGACGAGCTCGACCAACTACGAGAAGAGTTTGTGATTTGGGTGCCGTATATACCGGAGCGGGTGGGAAGACTACCACCGGTGTGCATGACCAGGTCGTAGTTGTGGATGACGATGGCTCCTCTCATCAACTTTGGTATAGTGGAGCATTCGCGACGGGACAGAATCCTTCAGCAATTCGGTTGTACCTGAACTAAGAGAAGACCTATACAAGTTTGAGTTACATGGTGTTAGGGGTACCAGTCGTATGTCTACCCATGATTGGGCAGATTTCCACCGTGCTCATGTTGCAGATTGGAATAAGCGATGGTTTGAACTCGTAATTGATGAAGTTCCCCCTTACGATGGCACGCAGCAAATGAAGTACATGGATTGGTACAAGATTATTACACGTTTGTACATCTCTCCGAATACAGAACTACCTACTGGTATTCAACAACCAATTGAGGAGATAGATATTGAACCATCACCCGCGTATTCTAGTTCACAACCCATGTTCCAACCGAATGCATCATCTGTACGTACATTGGTGAGTAAAATGATTAAATTTTATTTAAATTTCCTTGTTAAAAAGATTAAATTTATTACAAGCTGGACTGTGTTTAATATACTTGTTTTTGTGTTTTAGATCGATAATACATGGGACATGAAAAAAGAATGCGCGCAGGTACTCAGAAGTAATGCTGCCCAACCTATGAAGAAGTTTGCTCAGAAGATGCTCTCTTCATGTCGGGGCAATTTAGATGTTTTGGGAGAGGGTGAAGCTTTGAACCGTTATTTGGATAAAGAAGTATGTAAACAGCGACGTAAGAGCGTGAGGGAAAGGCTTCTGGCCCGGGGCAACAACGCCAATATCATGCTCCATCTCCACCTTAAGAAGAAGAGTAAGAAGAAGAGCATCAAGAAAGTGTTGTTAGAGACAGACAAAAGGAGGGAGAAGAAGAAAAAATTGCACCGGCGCCATCCCCAATCCGGCGACGACTACCTTCTCGGAAGAGGCGAGCACCACAAACTTACATGCCCGGTGCTTGAGTGTTTCCGAAACTGTTCTTTTCCTCGTTAAATATTTTGTTGTTGTTGATTGTAATTGATAGAACCTATTGTTGTTGTTGTTGTTTTTAATTTTTGTTGATTCTTAATTTGGTTGTTGTTGTTGTTGATTTTTCGGTTGTTACTGCTGTTTTTTGGTTGTTAATTGTAGATGTTGGTGGGATTTGAGTGTTAATGTGTTGTTGTTGCTGATGGGATTGTGTATAGCAGTTTTTATGTGAATGTAGTGTAGCAGCTGCAGCTGATGTGTTAGCATATCATTATATTTTATTTTATTTTTAAACTGAGGCCGTTGTTGACGACAACGGCCTAAATTTAACAATTAATAGGATTTTTGATGAGTAGTTCTCTAACTTTGGCCAAATTTTTTTTAAACTTAGGTCGTTGTCATCTACGTTTTATCAATAAATAGGATTTTTGATGAGTAGCTCTCTGATTTCGGCCAAGCCAAAAGGAGCTACAACTCATAAAAAATCCAATTTTTTTTACACTAAGGCCGTTGTCTCCAAGAACGGCGACAACGGCCTAAGTTACATGTAAATAATTGGATTTATTTGGGTTGCTCTCGTCTTGGGCAAGTCAAAAGGAGCAAAAACTTATCAAAAATGTAAAAAAATATTTTTACACTAAGGCCGTTGTTGGTCTTCAACAACGGCCTAAGTTATATGTCAAATTTTTTTTATTGCTCTCTGTCTTGGGCAAGCCAAAAGGAGAAACAACTCATCAAAAATTTAAATATTTTGTTAAAACTAAGGCTGTTGTCTCCAACAACGGCCTAAATTATATGAAAATTTTGGATTTTTTTGAGTCCCTCTCTGTCTTGGCAAAGCCAAAAGAAGCAACAAACTAAGCTTATGAGTCCAATTTTTTTTAAAACTAAGGCCGCTGTCTCCAACAAAGGCCTAAGTTATATGGAAAAATTTGGAATATTTTGAATTGCTCTCTGTCTCTGGCGAAGCGAAAAGGAGCAACAACTCATAAATAATCCCTTTTTTTTTAACTTAGG